>JAWIIG010000025.1:9562500-10162500 GCA_033557465.1 Ichthyophis bannanicus | reverse complement strand
CCTGGGGCATTAGATCTACTGCTGTGAAACCTCTAATCCACTTGTCTTTGAGAGCTGAAAATGATGCAGGTTTTCAAGATGTCTCCGATGAATATGCATGAGGTAGATTTGCATAGGATAGAGGTAGTAAACATGCAAATGGTGAGGGATTCAGTTCTTAGTGTCCGCGTGTACTGTTCATGTTGTTTTAACATTTTTAAAATTTTATTGTAAACTGCATTAAATGCTTGTTCATATTTGCACTAAATAAGAGTTGTTAAATCTATTCATGCATATTCATTAGACATACTCCTTTGTGGCCCTTGATGACTGTCAAAACATACTGCTGCCCCAGTCACTGCAGTGCAGACACTGGGGAGGCATGGCCTAGTGGTTAGGGCAAGTTGCCGGTGGTTCAAATCCTATTGGAGGACAGGAACCTCAGGCTGGAGGGGCTAGGATTTCTAGTCCCACAGGTGCTCCTTGGGCAAGCCACTTAATCCTTTGTTGCCTCAGGTACAAAACATACAGTAGATTATGAGCCCTTTGGGGACAAGGGAAATATATACCGTACCTGAATATACACCGTTTTGACCCTGTGAAAAGTGGTATATAAGCATTGCTAAATAAATAATTCTACTGCCGAAATCCTGAATCCCTCCCTAGCTTAGCTCACTCTCTACCAGCAAATCAGGGGTCCTCCCCTCTTACAGCACAGTCTCCCATTATTACATTCATTGAGTGATTAGAATCTAGAATCTCAAGGCAGATGTAGCTATCAAATAAGAAGGCGAAAATGACCCTACCAGAATGAGGTTAGCCATGTCAAGAGGTGGTGCTTATGAAAAACAATTCCCCATAACTGAAGGCAAGTAATGGGAGCTGCTTCCAAGAATTGTGTTAAAGGGAAGCTTTTGGACCTTGGGTGGAACTTACAGCATAGAGCGGTGCAGTTGGGGAAGAGATATCAGTGCCCATAACAACTGTCTGGCAAACAGCACGAATCCCATGAGCTGCCAGGCCTCTTTTTGCAGCTCTACTGCTAATCCCATTATTTAAAGAAGAGTTGCCTGCTGTGGTCAGGTGTGGCATAAATACTACTACTACTACTATTAAACACTTGTAAAGCGCCACGCACATAGCGCTGCACAATCAAAAGTACCAGAGAAAGTCCCTGCTCGTCCGAGCTTACAATCTAGTCAAGATAATACAAAACATTAGTCAAATCGATGGGTTTTACAGTTCGGTCATGAAAAGATGGGGATTAAGTTAAGATGAAGGACAGAAGTCAGGATCTGAATGCGACAGTGAAGAGGTGGGTTTTTAACCTGGATTTGAAGAGGGCCAGGGAAGGTGCCTGGCGTACAGATGCTGGTAAGCTGTTCCAGGCATAGGGTGCAGCAAGGTGAAAAGAGCGAAGTCGGGAGTTAGCGGTACGAGTGAAAAACCTAGATAGAAGTAATTTGTTAGCGGAGTGAAGATCCCGAGCTGGGATGTGGGGAGAGATAAGAGATGAGAGGTACGGAGGAGCTGTAGAGTGAATACACTTATAGGTGAGAAGAAGAAGTTTGAACTGGATGCGGAATTGGATGGGGAGCCAATGAAGCGACTTGAGGAGAGGAGTAATGTGGGCATGGCGGGATTGGCGGAAGATTAGTCGAGCAGCATAATTTTGTATGGATTGAAGGGGGAGGAGATGGCTCAAGGGGAGACCAGCAAGGAGTAGGTTGCAGTAGTCAAGGCGAGAGGAGATTAGGGAGTGGATAAGCGTTTTGGTGGTGTGTTCCGACAGGAAGGGGCGGATTTTGCTAATGTTGTAGAGAAAGAAGCGACAGGTTTTAAATAAAGAGTGTGTTTCATCTGAATGGCTGCCCTGATTGCAATAACTCGTTTCTGTGTCTTGCAGCGAAAGCTGGTGCAAGCTGTCTATGGGGACTGCAAAATGGCCTTCTTCTGTGTCAAAGGTAGGTCTACAGAGTCTGGTGCATGCAGGAGAAGGCAGAGCACAGTCATTCCTTCAGGGAAAGGACAGCAGTGTCCCTACTGGGAATCAGCAAATCAGACTGTTGCTATAACAATATGCTCAGTTGGGACAATGTGGTGCTGGTGATAGCAGCTTGTCCAATTCCCCTAGTCATGACTTCTCACTGGCAATATCCATACAATGCCAGGGTGAAGCGATGGCATGTTGCCCAGCTATATGTAGAGCAGTGATATTAGCCACGATCCATATAGCTAAGAGGTTTAGTTTAGGACAGAGGAAAGCTGTCCTGAGCTAAACCGTTTAACTACTTTGAATGCTCTCCTTAAGAACATAAAAGCATAAGAAATGCTATACCGGGTCAGACCAAGGTCCATCAAGCCCAGTATCCTGTTTCCAACAGTGGCCAATCCAGGTCACAAGTACCTGTCAGGTTCCCAAAAAGGTACACAGATTCCATGTTGCTTGTACCAGGGGAAAGCCATGGATTTCTTCAGTCCACTTTAATAATGGTTTGTGGACTTTCCTCCAGGAACTTGTCCAAACCTTTTTTAAACCCAGCTACACTAACAGCTTTTATTTCATCCTCTGGTAATGAATTCCAGAGTTTGATTACACATTGAGTGAAAAAATATTTTCTCTTATTAGTCTTAAATGGGTTACACTGTAGCTTCGTTGCGTTTCCCCATAGTCTTTCTACTTTTTGATGGCGTAAACAACCAATCTACGTTTACCTGTTCCACTCCATTTATTAATTTATAGACCTCTATCATATCTCCCCTCAGCCATCTCTTTTCCAAGTTGAAAATCTCTAACCTTTTAAGCCTTTCTTCATATGGGTATCCTTCCATCCTCTTTACCATTTTGGTGGCTCTTCTCTGTACCTTTTCTAATAATGCTATATCCTTTTTAAGATATGGCGACCAGAATTGCACACAATATTCAAGGTGCGGTCGCACCATGGAACAATACAGGGGTATTATAATATCCTTGGTTTTATTCTCCATTCCTTTCCTTATGATACCTAGCATTCTGTTTGCTTTCTTAACCACTGTGACACACTGGGCGGAGGGTTTCAATGTATTATCCACGATGATGCCTAAATCTTTTTCCTGCATCGTGTAACTGTAGTTTGGGTTTTTCTTTCCTAGGTGCATAACTTTGCACTTGTCCACATTAAATTTCATCTGCCATTTAGACGCCCAGTCTTCCAATTTATCATTTTCCCGCTCTAACCTTGCCACCTCTAGCAAAGCATTCTCCTTTTACACACCCACGACTTGGGAACTCCCTCCCCTCAGAGAATCGTTCCTTGACAGACATTGGGGAGTTTCGACATAAACTGAAGACCTACCTCGTCTTAGAGCACTTTGGATCATACATCTAATGACTTACTGTACTTATCCTACCTCCAACCAACTAGATCTCACTTTATCTCCCATAGCACCTGCCTGTATAAATGTTCACCCATACCTCCACTGTTACATATTTCAGTTACGCACCCTAACTCACTTCTTTTATGGGTTGCTCATTAATTTTGCTGTATATACCTACTTTTAACTAAGTTCCATGTAGAGTTACCATTGGTTAATCATTAAATTTGTTATCTACGTTCCATGAAAAATTACATTGTTAAATGTGTTCCATGTTAACCACTGTGACAGGTAGATACAGCGGTATAAAAGAGCTGCCAAATAAATAAATAAAGGCCCTCATGCAATTTTTTCACAATCCTCTTGCATTTTAACAACTTTGAATAATTTTGTGTCATCTGCAAATTTCATTGCCTCACTCATTATTCCCATTTCCAGGTCATTTATAAATATGTTAAAAAGCATTGGACCCAGCATAGATCCCTGGGGTACTCCACTATTCACCTTTCTCTGTTGGGAAAATTGGCCATTTAGTCCTACACTCTGCTTTCTATCTTTTAACCAGTTCATGATCCACAATAGCACACTGCCCACAATCCCCTGACCTTTTAATTTGGTCAAGAGTCTCTCATGAGGGACCCTGTCAAATGTTTTCTGAAAATCCAGATATGATATATCAACTGGCTCACCTTTGTCTACCTGTTTATTCACACCTTCGAAAAAATATTAGCGAGACAAGCTAATCCATGTTGGCTTTCTCCCATTAAACCATGACTATATACGTGTTCAGTAATTTTATTTTTTATAATGGTTTCTACCATTTTGCCCGATATTGACGTCAGGCTCACCAGTTTGTAGTTTCCTGGATCACCTGTGGAACCCTTTTTAAAAATTGGTGTTACACTGGCCATTCTCTAATCTTCAGGTGCTACAGATGATTTCAATGATAGTTTACAGATTAATAATAGTAGGTCTGCAATCTCATATTTCAGTTCTTTCAACACCTTCGGATGTACAGCATCCGATCCAGGTGATTTACTACCCTTAAAACGTATCAAATAGTTGTAATACATATTCACGGTTTATCAATATTTCTTTCAATCTTCTGATATATCACCTTTATATACCATTTCAGGCATGGGTAACTTCCCTACATCTTTTTCAGTAAAGACCAAAGCAAAGAATTCATTCAGTCTCTCTGCTATGGCCTTGTCCTCCATTAGCGCCCCTTTTACACCAGCTGATTCTCTCACAGGTTTTTTGCTATGAATGTACTTTAAAAAGTTTTTATTATCCCTTTTTGCTTCCTCTGCAAGATTTTTTTTCAAATTCTCTCCTTGTATATTCAGTGCCACTACCTATCCAGAAAGCACTGCTGAATATCCGTATTTTATTAAATGTCACATCCAGTGTTTAAAGGAACACGCTCGTCGCCATGCCTGAATTTTGGGTCATTTGTAAACAACAGCAAATAAAGATTGAAATGGCCCACCAGCAATTTGTTCTCTTTGGATACCCACAAATTCTCAGATGGAACCCAATGCACCCAAGCCTCCTTCCCCTATGTCCTTCACCTACCTATTAAAGTAGTACCGTCATCCTTTAGGGTTGAGGCTGCCTCTCTGTGCAGGTTTCTCTCATTGCTTTCTCATAAATAAGATAGTTATAGGGTTCCAGTAGTGTTTATTTATGAGTTGCTCCCTGTTTGGAGGAGTAGTCTAGTGGTTAGAGCACTGGCTTTAGTAACCAAGAGACTAGGGTTCAATTCCCACTAACACTCATTGTGGCCTTAAGCAAGCTACTTAAACCTCCATTGCTTTGGAAGAAAGGCCTGACAATCTTCTGCTGGTCACAATGCCAATGAAACTCAGGAGTTTCTGGGTTACCAGGAGTGAGAACTGACTCAAAGACCCACATTGCATTGTCTTTTGACAGTGTTAGGTTGGATTTCACAAAGAGTTGATGTTCATCATCTAATCTGATATAAGAACCTTTAAGAGGTCATTTTATGAGGAGGTACGGAATGTCATGTACCATTAATGCACATGAATCACATCTTCTCAAGGACTGACCTCTGCGGATGGGCCTTCATGCACCTACGGTAGCCGATGGTGCATGGGTGGAACTTGGACAGAACATGGGCAGAGTGCAAATTTATTCACATAAATTATAAAATACTATAATTTACGTGTGTTCTTTAAAACTCTAGGCACAGGCATTTACGCCAGCTGTAGGGCTGCTCTAAGTGCTCTCACCTGGAGTTAACGCAAGTTTTCGGTCACTGACGCCCCTATTTATAAAGAAAAGTAGATGCCCGCTCTTCTTTACAATGTACAGTCGGCTTAAGACAGGTGCATTCTGTGTGCCTAAAATCTTAAAAAAGAAACGATGAGGAGGTCACCTTGGATATAGGGAGAATGGCAAGACCTAACTTGCAAAACTGAAAGTGGGAAAGGCCATGGGACCTGATGGGATACATCCCAGGATACTGAAAGAGCTCAGAGAGGTTCTTGCAGGGCCGTTAGAGGATATTTTCAACAGATCCTTGGAAACAGGAGAGGTTCCTCAGGACTGGAGAATGGCTGATGTGGTACCTCTACACAAAAGTGGTGACAGGGAAGAAGTGCCAAACTACAAGCCTCTGAGCCTTACCTCAGTGGCAGGAAAAGTAATGGAGGCGCTCCTGAAAGAGCGAATAGTGAAGTTTCTCAAAACCAGCGGGTTACAGGATCCGAGGCAACATGGTTTTACTGAGGGACGATCTTGCCAGACAAATCTGATTGAGTTCTTTAACTGGGTGACCAGAGAACTGGATCAAGGACACGCAATGGATGTCATCTACCTGGATTTCAGCAAAGCCTTTGATGCTGTCCCTCATAGGAGGCTTGTCAATAAACTCAGTATTTTGGGGATAGGTCCCAAGGTGGTAAACTGGATCAGAAATTGGTAGACTGACAGACAACAGAAGGTGATGGTAAATGGAGCTCACTCGGATGAAAGGAAGGTGATTAGCGGGGTGCCTCAGGGTTCGGTCCTAGGCCCGGCACTGTTCAATGTATTTGTGAGTGATATTGCTGAAGGACTGAATGGAAAGGTCTGTCTTTTTGCAGATGACACGAAAATTTGCAACAGAGTGGACTCCCCTGTGGGAGTGCTTAACATGAGGAAAGATCTATAAAAGCTAGAAGAATGGTCTAATGCTTGGCAATTAAGATTTAATGCGAAGAAGTGCAGTGTCATGCACTTGGGTAGCAGAAATCCAAGGGAAATGTACACGATAGGGGGTGAGAGGTTGGTGTGCACTGAGCAGGAGAAAGACCTCGGTGTGATTATTTCTGTAGATCTCAAGGTGGCAAAACAGTGCGACAAGGCGGTGGCAAAAGCCTGGAGGATGTTGGGCTGCATACAAAGAGGAATTACCAGCAGAAAGGAAGGGGTACTAGTGCCACTGTATAAGTCACTGGTGAGGCCTCACTTGGAATACTGTGTTCAGTTTTGGAGACCGTATCTTGCAAAGGATGTAAAAAGAATGGAAGCTGTTCAGAGGAAGGCGGCAAAAATTATTTGGAGCCTGCATCGGAAACCTTATGAGAAGAGACTTGAAGACCTAAATATGTACACTTTGGAGGAGAGGAGGGATAGGAGAGATATGATTCAGACCTTTAAATACTTAAAGAGAAATAATGAACAAACAAACCTCTTCCAGAGACAGGGAAGCTGTAAAACTAGAGGGCATGACATGAAGCTGCAAGGTAGTAAATTGAAAGGCAATGTCAGGAAATACTTTTTCACTGAAAGGTGGTGGATGCTTGGAATGCCCTCCCAATGGAGGTGGTGGGGGAAAACACAGTGATGGAATTCAAAATGGCATGGGACAGACACAGTGGATCCCTTTACAGCAACAAGATTAAATCAAAATAAACTGAACCATCTAATTTCTCAACAAATAGGGGTGTCCTACATGGAGCGATGGGGGGAGGAGCGGTGGGTTCACCTCTAAACAAAAACATGGGGAGGGGTGCACCTACTCCCTAAAAGGCATGTGAAGGGGTGCACCTACTCCTGCCATATTGCTGGGCAGACTAGATGGACCACACTGGTCTTTATCTGCCATCATTTACTATGTTACTATGACCTAAAAGAAACCCACAATTGTTTTTGGGGCTGTGCAATAAGCAAATTTGGGTGCTGGCTGTATTCAAATCTCCGATATGTTTTCATGCATTTTAACCAGCTAGGAATAGACAATCTCATGCCTTTGAAGAAGCTGCAAAGTCTGGAACTGAAAAGAATTGAATCAAACAGTTCTAAAGCCGGCTAGTGACAGCAATCTTGTGGCTTGTGGAGTTTTGGGGGCGGGAATGCACACTATGGTGGCACAGTCCCACTTGGGAAAGATAAAACTTTCTTTCCAGAGGGGGAATTTAGGCTGGAACTATTAAGTGTATGCCCTATTGCCTAAACCTTTCCCCCTCCTCCAGTATAAATGGGTTCATCAGTACTGGGCACCAGCTGACCACTATGTGCAGTCATCATTTTAGGAAATCCAGCCTTCAAAGGACATTTCTTTAGGAAGTGATGCAAGAAGGGATCTTTCTTCTCTCATTCCAATGTACATGTGGGGTTGGGAGAGACACTGTTAAAACATTTAACTTAACGTAGTGCCCAGATTAATCCTTAGGGGGCTTTTGACAGAAAGCTTTTCTTCTGTTGCAGTGGTGGAGTTACCTGCCTCTGGATAAGAACCGAGGATACCAAGCAAGAAACAAAACCAGGTGAGCTGGAAAGAGGGCGGAGACCTAAGGGTGGGGAGAGCTTAGATGTTCCCTGAGAATATAGAGTAACTACTAGACCTGTGATTCATGGCAGTGATCTTAGTGAATCTGGAGCTTTCCTTAAGGCAACATGTTACATCATTGCTTGACGCGCAACATGCATGCCATCTTTCTGCATGGACCTGGGATCTGGGGTAACTTTCTGCATCATTGTCCCCAGCCTAATGCACCCTTGTGGGTTCCAGGTCAAATGCTAGAACCAAGAAATTGCCCCACCAGTAATATGACTGAATATTATTTCAACTTGACTGTAAACTTTGATTATTTTATGCTCAAACGTTTTCAACAGAACCTGTTCGTAAGGGGAGAGATAAGTCAACCAAAACTTACTAAGGAAGAGATAGAAGGGGCTAAGGGGTTATGAGGAGGGTTGAAGCTTTTCTCTGTTAGATACTCCTCAGTGCTGTATGCCTAGTGGAGGGAATCTGATGGCTGCAAGACCTTTCCATTCCACAGTCTCAGTGTGATACATAAGTGAAGTCGAACAAGTTAGCCAATTGGAGGAAGGTGTACCCTTCGATATTTTTGGCCCCTGAGTTCTGTGGGATTGTCAGGATCTGGGGAAGCTGATGTCTCCAGCAAATGTCCTGAAACCTCTCCAGCAGACCTGTTGAAAATACTTGGAAGGGATGGATCAGGGCATTAAGCATGACCTGAAAATGTCAAAATGTTGGAAAGTCTTATTTAGTCACTGAGAGTAGCAGTGTTGCTGTAGACTGGCTATAAAGGGTGCCCCCCTCTCCTGGGAATATCCTCTGTCAATGTTCTGTCATTTTTCCCTTCTCAGGAAAGGTCTATCCAAGATCAATGTGTATTACCAAGAACTTAGCTATCAATCAATTAATGAAACCGCTGCAATTTCAGTAAGTCCCTATACTATTTATATTCGTTAATGCAGACTGAGCAGTTTTACAGTGTTACATGTTACATATAACGTGTTTAACATAAATTACCAACACAACACCAAGCATCTCGTACTGCAATAAAATTTGGCAGCATCTGAGTTATAAGAAGGCAAATATGGTATTAAATTATCATGCTCATTGTGCCAAAGAGAGTAATTAAGTGCTTAGATTAAGGATAGCACAGTACAGGCCATAAATATATATTACTGGCCTCCACTCATCAATTAGGTCATGCCTACAGAATTCAGAACGCTTTTGGGTGATGTGTAAGGTATTGGGCGGTATCGATATATGGATACACTATGATGACGTGATACTCATCTTTCTAAATTCTAGATCACTACAATGTTGTCCAATATGGGGAGCAGTTGGAGCCTGTGGTTTGGCTCCTCGGTGCTGTCGGTGGTTGAACTTGGTGAATTCCTCTTGGACAGCGTTGCCTTGCTGCTCATCTTCATCTACAAATGTTTCCATGCACCAAGAGTGGACATAGAGCAGCCATGTACCCTCAGTTCAATAAGGGCAAGTCTAGAGGACTGCACCACTGGCAGATTGGAAACTTGCAATGGGACGGTGTGTGCGAAAGACCCGATTAAGAGAACGGTAACTCCAAGCCCTGCATCCAGCAGGAGGGTTGTGCTGAAGCCCCTCCCCAATGTGTTCTCCTGAAGGAACATCTTCTGCCAGAGAGAGAAAGCTACAGCTAATGCAGAATCTGTTGGATGTCACAGGACTTCACTTTGTCAGATTGTCTCGGGGAGAGGTTTAAAGACCCAGAAGGCTTTCAGATATACGAGGTGGGGCCAAGTTCATGGAGACCTGTTCCTTAAGGTGGAACCCTGCATTTTATGAAATGAATCATGTTGAAAACACAAGCTGTTGTCTCATGCTCTTAGTTTCCTACAGCCTCTTTCATGCTGAAGAGTAGGCTCTAATCCTGGAAATGGTATAAACGTCTAGCCATGGATTTGACACTGATACAGTGATGTTTTGGTACCAGTGTGACAATATGAGACAGAAGCCTGCTATGGTGTTTTCTTGGGTTCTTGGGCATGCGTTCAGTTGTCTTTATGGTCCTCTTTCTACAGCTAGACTCAGCTCTGCAATTGAATCAAACCTCTCCAGCTCTCAGGGTTTGCAGTCACCTTCTTTGGCTAAGCTGTATTTAGCAGTGACAGTTCTTAAAGTACACCTGATGCTTGACTGAACTTGAACTTTCTCCAGTGCCTGTAAAATACTCAAGTGAACCGGAATGGGCTAGACATTCCCTGGAATAGGTGGATTGGTCCATCTGCTTTTTTGTGTTCTTTTACTGGCGTTAAAGGTTAACCATAACTTGATTTGAAACATCCAGGACATATTTATGAGCAGATTTAACATTTGTTAACTGCACCACAAACTCTTGGAGGTTGGCATCTCCAAATGGCTATAAAAATATTCAGCAAGTCATTGCATGTGTCCTGTCCTCTGAGGGTAAGCAGAAGTCATGAGAACTAAACTATGGGCAGATTACCCTATGGCAAATTCTGTTTTTATGGGTTCTTAGTGATCAGAGAGATATACCAGTAAACCCATCCCTTATACGTGCTTTCAGGGATATAATATGGTAAATATCTTTGATTATCAGCCCAGGTCTAGTAATCCTTTGGAGAGCGCTGAACAACTTAAGTCTTAGTTTATTTCACAAGCACTGAGCTCAGATACTGTATGGCAATATGTGACCGTTTTTTAAATGCATTCCAATTTTGTCCTTTTATTTTGAGTGTTGTGTAATGAATACAAACATAGCTTCAGGTCGGAATGAGATTTTCAGGTCAGTCTGATATTTGTCGCTCTTTCTCTCCATCTGCAATTCTCTGTGCCCCTCTTCACCCCAATCGACACTATGCACCAGGGCATTTTGGGGTGGGATTCAGGGGCAAAGACTCTTGCAAATAGAAAACAGCCCAGAAAGGCAAGTTCTGCTTTGTTTTGATTGATTATCAAGTAGCTTATAAATGGTAATAAATAACTAAATGAGCAAAAGGACAAAACACCTCTCTCAACCCCCCTCATCCCCCCCCCCCCCCCCCCCCGCATCATTCCCAATCTTTTAATTTACAGATTTGGCATTAATGTTGTAATGCAGCCTATAGTTTCAGGCCTCCATGAAGGAATCACACTTCTCAAAAGCTAGTCACAAAGGTACTGGAGTCGTCCAATAAAACCTCATTCGGTAGCCAGATATGCTGATGAGAGGGAGGGGGGGGGAGAGGAGGTTCTCCTAATGCCATTTGTCAGAACAACAATGTGGGTGGCCCCGTGCATAAAACTGGTTCCATTTACTGAATGTCAGTCTGCGGGGCTCTGGTTTCTAACATTTCTGCATTTTCTGTCCTGCAAGCAAAGAAAAGGGTTAAATGAAAACCAAACTTGGACAAAAGGTCTCTCTCCGGGACCTGTTGTTTTAGAGGATTAGCTACCCAGCATTTAGTTCATGCTTTTCCAGGAGAAGATCAAGGCAAGTTACATTCAGGGAGAGCAGGCTTTTCCCTGTTCCCAGAGAGCTCACCATCTAAGTTTGTACCCGAGGCAATGGAGAGTTAAGTGATTTACCAAGGCCACAAGGAGTGTCAGTAGGATTTGAACCCTGCTCTTTCTGGCTGTTGCCCTGAGCACTAGAATCTGGATCTTACTCATCCTTTGTCCATCGGAAGTTCTTTGGGAAATTTCACCCACACGCTAATAGTGCACCTTTCATGTGCACTGGGAGGCCAAAGTATATGGGGGATGGTCTTTCTGCAGCGGAAGGTTTGCACTGAAGGCTGCTTGAGCTTGCATTGGATGAGTTCTGTACATCGCCATGGGCTTCTAAAATGCTGATTTATAAATGTAAAAATATTTCAGGAAATAAATTGTGCCCTGGTGCCTGCTGCCAGCAATGACTTGTGGGTGATGCGAAGAGATGCAAATTGCAAAGACTAATTGTGGGGCCTTATTTGCATAAGTTAGTAGGAGCCAAAAAGCAGGGTCATGTGTGAAAAACACAGTCGTGCTTTGAGAGGATCTGCCCTGCCTGCTACTCATGGAGATTCTGTCTGTAAAATATCTCGGGGCAGTCTGGAAAACAGCTGCTAAAATGATGCAGGGTCTGAGACCAGGACCACGTCAACCCCTTAGGGGGCCCTGGGTAAACATTTGAGAAAGGGCCCCCCTCCATTCGTGGAAGCACTCCCTTTCTATTCGCGGGTCCTCCCATCCCCGGAGCAGCACAGTCAGGGGCCCTCTTCCTCCCTTCTGCTCCTTTGAGCACCTTGCAAGTGAAGTGAGCAGTGCTTTAGTGAACAGAAAGGAAGCAGGAAGTCAACGGTCTGTTCATTAAAGTGCCGCCTACTTCTCCTGCAAGTGGCCTGAGGGTGCAGAAGAACAGGGCCGCTTTTACCTATGTACAGCAGGGCAGCTGTGCTCCTGTTATACCAGGGCCCAGGGTAGTTGCCTCTTTTGCCCATTGCTAAAAGCGGCCCTGGATGAGACTGGGAGAATTACATAAGTACATCCTAGAGGAGAGGAGAGACAGAGAGGATATTACAGAGACATTCCAGTACCCGAAAGTATAAATAATGCACACAAAGCAAATAGGGCAATATTAGTCACGATGGTCAGTGGTTTTTTCATATGCCTGCCACTGCAGCTACATACAAATCAGATATTGAATGCCAGTATCTAGAGAGTGGCGAGCACCAAATATCTAGACACTGCCATCAGCATTGGTGCATCATTATAGCAATGATTTTCACTGCAGTTGTACGGAAAGTTGGCTGAATAGTCATTTAGAACAGATTTTTGCCGTCCTAAGCTATCGAGCTAGTGATATATCTATATAGTGGTGCTAAAAAAAAAATCAGCATTGTACGAATAAATTGCAACTATACCCTCAGACCTTCCTGGCAGTATATGGATAGTGCCTAGGTAGCCAGAGAGAATATTCAGTGGCTCTGTCTTATAGTGCTACTGAAAATCACTCTTAGCAGCCCTTATCCAGTTCTCAGGCATTGCTAACTAGATAAGTGCTTTTGAATACTGGACATTTCCCGAGGAAGGAATGCTCTAGAACCAGAGGTCACGGTAGGAGGTTCCAATGAGGTAGATGTAGGAGCACCATCGTGGTGGCTAGGTGCATGGATGGGACCCCAAGAAAGCTGCTGGGGAGAGAGATGCTGAATTCAAGGAAACATGTAAAGGAAAGCTAGAGGTCAACTGAGGTCATTGACTCCACACCAGGAATGGAACTAGGCAGACTGAATGGGCCTTAGGTCTCTTATCTCTAAAGTTACCAGATGTCCCCGATTTTACAGCTGTGTCACCAACTCCCACCGGTTTGTCAGCCTCCTATCCTCGATTCCAGCAATGGGAAGAGAGGCAGTAGAAAATAAATTCTATTTTCAATTTAGTGATTGGGATATGTCCGTTTTTAGAATTCATATCCATTATCTTTATATTTTGCACACCATGGGTGAAAGGCATCACTGGTTCTATTTCTCTGTCTATTTGTGTGATTGGAAGTGATATTGTTGCTCTCAAGGGATGTATGAGGAAGAAGGGCAAGGCAATGACTCATTTTCCCTCCTCCACAGCTTGTTGCACGAACCTGAAACTAAGGGTTCTCCATGGACAAGCAGGATTGTGTCAGCCACACCTGGTGTCGTCCTCCGGGCGGCGCCAAGTACAGAAGTGCTCTCTAGAGCTCAGAAAGATGAGACTTTGAGCCCGCCCAGGTAGCCCACCCTACCGCTCCACCCCCTAGCCACCAGTATCCTTCCTTCCGCCTTGCCAGCAAGACGGACCCTGCTCTCTCTCCCATACCTTTGTTATTTTGTTAAGTTTCAAACATGACTAAACCGGGATTCAAGAAATGCCTCCTCTGCAAGAGGAAAATGAGCATCACCGACACACATGGCAGCTGCCTGCGCTGCCTGGGGCCGGACCACAAGATCGAGGACTGCGAGCACTGCGGGAGAATGTCCCCTAGAGCCCTGAAAATCCGGGGACATAATTTAAAGGAGTTCCTCTCTGAAAACGCACAAGTACTGTTGTCCTCCCGGTACCTGCTCCTGCCAGCTCACTGCATGCCCCGGCTCTGGATGCGCCCGGTGCGGCCTCCTTCCATGACCACGGTGCTGAGAATCTCCCATCGGGCCCCCCACCGCTGTGCCTGTCGCCCGCGGTGGTCTCGTTGGGGGAGGTGAGGCCTGCAAACTCCCTAATAGCGAAGAGAGTCTGTGAGAGCCATGCGGTGGCTGAAAATGGCGCCCGGCCCAGGTCCTCCAACTCCGGAAGGCAGTCCTCCAGCTCCGCCCCCTCCTACGGCAAGCCTGTGGACCCGGAAGACAATGCTGCCAACGATGTCTGCCGGCGCCGGTCCTCCAGCTCCGCCCACGAGCCTCGCTGTCGCTCGGCGTCGGCAGGGAGCCATGACAACGCCTCTCTCCTCGGCGCCGGATCCCCCGCGCGCCGAAAGCAGGACTGCAGCTGCAGCAGCAGCGACTCTGAGAGACGGCCTCGCCGCAGAGAGAGAAAAAATACAAAGCGCAACCTCTCCAGCAGCACAAGCAGCAGCCGCTCGCCTCGCCGGAAACGGAGCCGAAAACACAGAGGCAAGCGCCACCGTGGCTCCAGCAGCAGCAGCAGCTCGTCCAGCCAGCGTCGGAGCACCAAGCACAGAGGCACCCGTTCATCTAGACGCCGCAGGGGGCATTGGCGCCAGAAAAGGAGGAGGAGTCAGGTGAGCCCTTCTACCTCCTCCAGCCCCTGTCACAGCCATAGGAGCAAGTCAACGTCCAGCTCCATGGTACGCCTGCTGTCGCAGCTCTTAAAGCAATCTACCATGGCGGCTCCTTCACAATTGCCTCAGCAAGCCCCTCTACCAGCAGACTCTCAGCCAGATACCCGGGAGGCAGATCCGCCAGCAGGGGAGTGCCGGGCACCCTCACCATGCAGCGGACCCTCGAGTGACCTCCCCCATGAAGCTGAAAGGGACGAGCCCAGAGGGGCAATTGTTGGGTCTACTGCCCGCGAAAGCGAAAGGGCGACCCCTGACAGGGCAGGCTCCCCGGATCCAGAGGAGGCTCCCCCTCCGGAGGACCTCATCTACCCCAAGTTTTTACTCAAACTTGCATCCACTTTGTCCTTACAAGGCCGGGACGACAAGAAGGAGCCGGTACCGGAAATGTTGAAGTACCTAGCCACCCCGAAGACCGTGTTCACCTTACCTATCCACCAGACGCTACGAGACAGTCACCTGAGGCTTTGGCAGACCCCGGCATCTGGCCACCCCTTTCCCAGGAGACTGGAAACAAAATACCAGGTGCAGCCTGTTCCAGGATTTGCAGCCTCACAGCTGCCACATCAATCCATTGTAGTGTCGTCAGCCCTCAAGCGCGTTAAGTCTTCACGCACACATGCCAACAGCCCACCCGGTCGGGATCACAAGCTCCTCGACGATATCGGGAGAAAGGTGTATCAAGGAGCCATGCTCAACGCGAAGATTGCGGCCCACCAATTTCAGCAAGTCCTTTTCCAGGATGCATGCATGGCAAACCTAAGAACCGCCTTGACTTGTCTCCCAAAAGAATCTGAATGCAGCAAGCACCTCGCCAGTGCTACCTTTGACTCCTTCGACACAGCGCTGAGAACCGCCGGGACAGCCATTTCAGCGAGGCGATGGGCATGGCTGAGGGCGTCTGGCCTACGTGACGACACGCATGACAAGATTGCGGACACTCCCTGCTCCGGCGAGTCTCTCTTCGGCGATAAGGTAAAAGATACGGTCAATGATATGAAGGAGCACTGTACCACGCTACAGACCTTGGCGGAAGATGGCTGAGCGCCACAGCAGCGCCCAGAGACACAAATTTCAGAGGAAGCCTTACTACTCCTCCAACAAGAGGTACCCTTCCAACAACAAATGGCAAAACAACAGATACAAGAGCAGCTCTTACCAAGGACCCTCTCACCAGCGGAACTCGCAGAGGGACCGCAAACAGAAGAAGACAAGCGTGCCCACAAACAAAGGTGGGCCCTCCTTTTGACGCCAGATCTCGGCGACCCCTCCGCACCGGGGGACGCCTGACTCATTTTTTACCAGAGTGGCAACGAATATCCTCCGACTCCTGGGTTTTGCGGGTCATCAGGGAAGGCTACCGCATACGCTTCGTAGCCCCTCCACACCAGAACTTTCCACCTGTCAGCGACACGCCCCAACATCTGCGCCTGACCATGGCCACGGAACTGCTACGTCTGCTGCACTCTTGGGCCATATAGGAGGTCCCCCCTCCCGAGAAGGGCTCTGGTTTTTATTCCAGATACTTTCTCATTGCCAAACGGACGGGTGGCTTCCGTCCCATCCTAGACCTCCGCCGGCTCAACAAGTTCATCAGCAAAGAGAAATTCAGGATGTACTCCTTGAACACCATCCTTCCCCTGATTCAGACCGGCGACTGGATGGCGTCCCTGGACCTGCAGGACGCGTACACCCACATCCGCATTCACAAGTCGCACAGGAAGTACCTCCGCTTCCAAGTGCTAGACCAACACTACCAGTACAGAGTCTTACCCTTCGGACTGTCCCCCGCTCCGCGGGTCTTCACGAAGTGTGTGGCCGTAGCAGCCGCCCACCTCCGCAGGGAGAACATAGCGGTTTTCCCGTACCTCGACGACTGGCTCCTCACGGCCCCCTCAGCCCAGGAGCTGCAGAAGGCCATGCAGACAACCATGACACTACTGTCATCCCTGGGATTCGTCATCAACTTCAGCAAATCACACCTCTCACCGGCCCAGAGACTGGAGTTCATAGGAGCCGTGATAGACACCAAGATTTCAAAGGCCTATCTCCCAGAACGCAGACTGTGCGCCATCACAACGCTAGCGGGCAAGGCGACCGAGGCAGCGACCTCATCGGCGAGAGACATCCTGCGCCTTCTGGGACATATGTCGGCCGCCACCTCCGTCCTCCCCACGGCGAGGTTACGGATGCGCCCACTTCAATGGCACTTACGTACTCATTGGAACCAGAGTTGTCAACCTCTTTCCACCACAATCAAAATGACTCCACAAATCCATACCCAGCTTCGCTGGTGGACAACGCCAGTCAACCTGTCGGTGGGGAAAGACATCCACCCCCGCGATCATCAAGTTGTTCTAACTACAGATGCATCGGACACTGGCTGGGGCGCCCACATGCAATCCCTAAGCACTCAAGGGAAATGGTCCCAACACGAGAGGCGTCTGCACATCAACCTCCTCGAGCTAAGGGCCATGAGATATGCCCTGAAAGCGTTTCTCCCGCAATTGCGCGGGAAGTCAATCCTCATCCAGACGGACAACCAGGTGGCCATGTTCTATGTCAACAAACAAGGGGGCACCGGCTCACGCCCCCTCTGCAAGGAGGCTACACTGATATGGACCCTGGCCTTGAGAAACGAATGCCACCTTCGGGCGTCATATCTCCCAGGGGATCAGAATACCCTGGCAGACAGAATGAGCAGACAGCTCCAGCCCCACGAATGGGCTCTGCACAGGAAAGTCTCCGACAATCTCTTCCGGCTCTGGGGGTCCCCGGACATCGATCTCTTCACCACAGAATGGAATGCCAAATGCCCCCTGTTCTGCTTCAGGCACCCGTCAACCAGGAGGCTGGCGGCGGATGCATTCGACGTGTGTTGGGGGGAGTGGTCACTGGTGTATGCGTTCCCTCCAATGCCCCTCATCCCAGCGACCTTACAAAGGATTGTTCAGGACAAAGCAAAAGCCATTCTGGTAGTTCCCCACTGGCCGCGCCAGATGTGGTTTGCCCTGCTACTACGCCTAGCGCAGGGAGATCCGAAGCGACTACCCCTCAGACCGGACCTATTGACACAGGATGAGGGCAGAATACAGCACCCCAACCTTGGAGCCCTGTCTCTCACTGCCTGGAGGTTGAGCGGATAAGCCTTTCCAATCTCCAGCTACCCACCGAAGTGCAGGACGTGGTGCTAGCGGCCAGGAGACCCTCCACCAGAAAGTCCTATGGCCTTAAATGGAGAAGATTCAGCATCTGGTGCGCGAACCAAGGCCTGGAACCCACCACATGCCCGCTTCCCTACGTCCTGCAATACCTCAAGTCCCTGTCTAACCTGGGCCTGCAGACGCAGTCCATCCGAGTTCACCTCTCGGCGATAGCTGCTTTCCACTCACTGCCAACAGGGGCCACTTCCATCGGGGCACTGCCCCTTACATCACGCTTTATGAAGGGCCTGTCAAATCTGAAGCCCCCAATCAGGCGACCTGTACCACCTTGGGATCTCAACACGGTCCTACAGCGCCTGACACAAGAACCCTTTGAACCTCTCCAGTCAACCGACATGAAATTCGCCTCATGGAAGATGCTTTTTCTCGTGGCCATCACTTCCGCAAGGAGGATTAGTGAATTGCACGCGCTGGTATCACATCCTCCCTACACACAGCTGCACCACAGCCATGCTTCCTTGTGGACTAATCCTAGATTCATACCAAAAGTGTCTTCGGCCTTCCATGTCAATCAATCCATAGAGCTTCCATCGTTCTTCCTGGAACCTCACTCTTCGGACGAGGAGCAACGCCTGCACACCCTCGACTGTCTCAGGGCTCTCCGGATCTACCTGCAAAGAACGCAAACCATCCGGCAGGGCGAGCAACTCTTTGTCTCCTTTGATCCTAACAGACCCGGAAGACCCGTCAACAAGAGGACACTGTCCCACTGGGTCTCCGCCTGTGTCACCTATTGCCTTGACCCTTCAAGTGCCAGTGGGCACCCAAGAGTGGGCCCCCACCATCTCAGGGCTCTGGCTACGTCGACTGCCAATCTCCGCACAGTGCCACTAGCCGATGTCTGCAGAGCGGCCACCTGGTCCTCACCGCACACCTTTCAGAGACACTATTGCCTTGACCTCCGCTCTCAGGAGGATTGTGCACTTGGAGCGGCCATCCTCTCCACGGCCTTGGGTCGCAATTGAACACTGCCTTTGCCCAATAGTGGAGTTCAATTGCTTATACTCTGCTGTTCGGGACAATTGACTTTACTGTTGCACTGTTTACACTGCCTCTAATTGCTGTTTGCACTGTTGCACTGTTTGCACTGTTATTGTTATTGTTGCACTGTTGACACTGTTATGCTGCCCGCACCACGGTGCACATACCGGTTGCGTTGCGGTAGCACTATTGCACTCTCACCACTGTTCTTAAATAAACGTGCGTTTGTTAATCCGTTGAACTGAGTATCTGATCCTTCAGGTCCATGCACGGGCCTCCTCCCCCCAGCATATCTGGCTAGGGAGACACCAGGTGTGCTGACAAAATCCTGCTTGTCCATGGAGAAAACGGGGTTACTTACCTGTAACTGGAGTTCTCCGTGGACAGCAGGATAAGTCAGCCACACAATCCCACCCGCCTCCCCTGGAGGAGGCCACCCTAAGAGACCGCTCCCTAGCCGGTGGACTAGCTTGGAACGTACTGGTGGCTAGGGGGCGGAGCGGTAGGGTGGGCTACCTGGGCGGGCTCAGAAAGTCTCATCTTTCTGAGCTCTAGAGAGCACTTCTGTACTTGGCGCCGCCCGGAGGACGACACCAGGTGTGGCTGACTTATCCTGCTGTCCACGGAGAACTCCAGTTACAGGTAAGTAACCCCGTTATCTCCCCTTCCCCCCTTCGGATAACTGTCCCAGATAAACCTGCAAAAAATCTGGCAGCTTTACTTTCTTTTCTCTGTTTCTGCTTCCTGCATTACTGATTTCTGTTCTAAGACATTGTTGACAAGTGTGACATTGAAAGATAAATATTTGTGCTGAAAAATGGGGACAGCCTTTAATAGTTTGTCCTGATTTTATTTGCCATTCCCCAATGCTGCCAGTACATTTTTATCGTTATCTTTATTAGGGTATTTGATTTACCGCACCTTCGGAAACTTCAGGGCGGTTTACAATATAGCAAAATGCATGGTGGCCAAGGCCATAGTGGCCTTCCCACCCAATTACTCAAATTTCAGCAACAAATATAAAATTAAAGTTCGGAGAGCTACAGGATGGAAAAAATTCTGTGGATAAGTTTCAAGAGTTCCTTAGTCACCTTTAGAGAATAATCATTTTTCACTAAAAAATATACTGCTGAAAAAGTATCTAAAAGTTGACCTTTGTTCCTAAAAGTGATTGGATTTATTTTTTTGGAACAGTAATCTTCCACTTAAAATGAGTGGTTGAGATATAGTATACTTGAACAATCTTGTGGGCAGGGCTGGCCCCAGAGTTGATTCAAAGTGTTGACACCCTCGGCAAACCTTAAGCCTCACCCCCCAGCTGTCAGAATCTATTGTTTAGCTTTGAGTGTTCAGCTGTTTGCTTCCCCCCCTCCCCCTCGAAGCTTCCACTCTAGGCAACCACCTAGTTTTCCTGACGTGGCCCATCCGTACTTGTAGGCAGCTGCTAGTTCAGTCCTTGGCTAATCTGGGTGAGGTGAGGTCACAGCTGTCTCTTTGCTCATGAGTATGGCCCACCCCAAGATTTTACAAAATGAGGAGGCAATAAGTGCACTCGCGCTATTGGCATGATTCCCCCACCACTCAGTCCCTCCCAGCACTTACTGGGGTGTTCCTGGTGGTTTAGTGGATGGGGGGGTGGGGTGCAGGAGCAATCCCCAGATAATCCTGCCCCATAGCTAGCCCAGGTGCAAAATGGTGGCTCCGACTCCTAGTGGTTATATTGCATCAGTAGCATTAGTGGTCATGCTGCCAAATGAGAAGGCCCACCATTAACTCAGCAGGGACATCCCGGTTAGTGCTGGAGGAGAGCGGAATGTTGTGTGTGTGTGTGGGGGGGGGGGGGGACTGGAACCTGATCGGAGGCATTATGCAGTTTGGTCAGGAGGGGGTGGGGGTGGGGTGAGAGAGTCTGACCTGGGAGATTGGGATTCTTTTTAAGCAGCAGGCCAAAGTAACTACATCCAGATAACACATATGTACAGTAGTTATCATCCTGCTAGCCAGTGCATTTACCTTGCAGTAAGTATCTGCCCTCTATGGTAACTGCAGACCGGACAGGTCTTCACAGCTGCCAGGGAAATATGTTTCATATTACTTGGACTTAGGGTTGCCAACTGGCCGGTTTTCAGCCGGCCTGGCCGGTTTTTCCATGGCCAGGCCGGCTGCCGGTGCAGAGGCAAAACCGGCCCTTGAAAAGCCGGTTTTTTTGCTCTGGCCGCAAGATCGGGAGCGGCCAGAGCAAAAAAACTGGCTTTTCTCCCCCGGAGGGCTTCAGAGGGAGCCGGGGAAGCCCGCGCGAGGCCCCGGCTCACTCTGAACAGCCGCCAGCGTGAAGAGCCTTTACCTTCACGCTGGCAGCTGTTCCTGTGAAGCCGCGATTGGTGGGAAAGGTTAAAGGCAATGCCCTTTAACCTTTCCCAGCATTCGCGGCTTCACAGGAACAGCCGCCAGCGTGAAGGAAAAGGCTCTTCACGCTGGCAGCTGTTCAGAGGGAGCCGGGGCCTCGCGCGGGCTTCCCCGGCTCCCTCTAAAGCCTCAGACAGCCGCGGTTTTGGGGAGGGGGGGGGAGGCCAAGGACTGCATGGTCTGTGATGGGGGGAGGGGGCTTGGACTGGAAAAGGGCTAGGAGGGTGGAATTTGACTGGAAATGGGTTGTGATGGGGGGGAGGGACCTGGACCGGAAAAGGCCTATGGGGGGGGGGGGGCACTTGGACTGGAAAGAAACGGGCTGTGATGGGAGGGGACCTGGACTGTAAAAGGGCTATGGGGGGGGGGGGGACATGGACTGGAAATGGGTTTTGATGGGGAGGGGGACCTGGACTGGAAAAGGGCTGGGGGGGGGGACATGGACTGGAAATGGGTTGTGATGGAGAGGGGGACCTGGACTGGAAAAGGGCTATGGGGGGGGGGAACTTGGACTGGAAATGGGCTATGGTGGAGGGAGGGGGAACGGACTGGAACTAGGATGTGATTAGGGGGACTTGGACAGGAAATGGGTTGTGAAGGGGGGGGGGACCTGGACTGGAAAAGGGCTATGGGGGGGCATTGGACTGGAAAGAAATGGGCTGTGATGGGGAGGGGGACCTCGACTGTAAAAGGGCTATGGGGGGGGGGGGGACAACGACTGGAAATGGGTTTTGAGGGGGAGGGGTACAAGGAAGGGAAAAGGGCTATGGGGGGGGGGGGGACATGGACTGGAAAGGGGTTGTGATGGGGAGGGGGACCTTGACTGGAAAAGTGCTATGGGGGGGGGGGGACATGGACTGGAAATGGGTTGTGATGGGGAGGGGGACCTGGACTGGAAATGGGCTATGGGGGGGGGGGAACTTGGACTGGAAATGGGCTATGGAAATGGGCTATGGTGGAGGGAGGGGGAACTTGGACTGGAAATAGGCTGTGATTAGGGGGGCTAGGACTGCAAATGGACTGTGATGGTGGGGGGGTAGGACTGAAAATGGGCTGTGATGGTGCGGGGGGACTCGGACTGCAAATGGGATGTGATGGGGGGGGGGGCCTAGGACTGGAAATAGGCTGTGATGGGGGACTTGGACTGGAAATGGTCTGTGATGTGAGGGGGGCTAGCACTGGAAATGGGCTGATGAAGAGCTGGAATAGGACTGGAAATGGGCTGATGTGGGGCATGGGAGAATGGGATTAGAAGGGAGTGGATGCTGGGTGGGTCTAGAACTATAAGGGAACTGATTTTGGGGGAGGACTAGAATAGATGGGGAATGAGAATGGAGAGGGGAAAAATATTTTGTGTGGAAGAAAAGTCTATGATGGGCTGGGTATTGGGAGAGTGAGGGGCTTGAGAATGGAAGGGTGAAATTTAAATGGATGATAAAGGAATAAGGAAAGAATTGGGGGAAAGAGCAAAAGGGAAACAATCAGTATGTTAAAGCAGAAATAGAGAGAGAATGGAAAACATCTAAAAGAGAAGAAAGGACAAATGGATAGCTCGCAGAAGACACGAAGAAACCAGAAGAAAGTGACTGGAGCAATTGCAACTGAAAAATAAAACGCCCAAACAGAAGGTAGAAAAATACTTTTTATTTTGAATTTATTAGCTGGAATATGTTTGGTCTGGGAAGTGTGTATTGATAACATCTTTGTGTTTTTGTTTAGTGCAAGAGGAAATTACTTTATAGTTTTATTTCTCCAGTGTTGTACATTTCATGTTTGGATTTTGGGGTTCCCAGTTATTATCTGACCAAGGAAGTTAGCCTATACGTATCCTCGGTAATTTTTGTGGGTGGGGCTGGGGGCGTGGCAGGGGTGGGACTAGGGGCGGAGAATGGGTGGAGCATGGCAAGCCACAGGTGTCGGGTTTTTCTCGGTGAAAAAGTTGGTAACCCTACTTGGACTTAGCTCACACCTTTATCAGTAGTAGCTCAAGGAGAGTTACATTCACGTCCAGGAGGTATTTCCCTGTGCTCAGAGGGCTTTCAATCTAAGGACTAGATCTGAATCAAGCGCACCACCATATTAGGGTACCTTGATGCTGGTAACGTGTGTTATTAGTACGTCGCTTCAAATGCATAAAGGGGAACTGTATATTAATGCAATCATACCCCTTATTTATTTATTTATTTTTATATACCGCACTATTTAGTATCAGAGCGGTTTACAAGGAACGTGAACAGTCAAGCAACTTTACATAGAACAGGCATAAACATCAAATCTAGTTAACATAGAACAGGTAAATGGAAGCAAACAAATATGTCAACATTCAGGGACTAAAGGTTAGAGGGCAGGGGGAATAGGGAGAGATAGAGGAAGGGACTGGGGGCGGGATCAAGGAAGGGGAAATAGCTCTGGCACAGGACCCCTCTCAGGTCTTGTCACAGAAAGAGAGAATTAAAGATTACACATAGCGGCACAAGGGTTCCAGACGTTTCTGTGTTACAGTCTCTATGTCCAGAATCTTTGCTCTCCTTCCTCCACAATGTGCCTTGTCTTGGAAGAGCTGAAGAGTTTTGTCCCCCTAATCTGTGAGCTCTTGAAAGAGACGGCCTTGAAAAAGACTTCATACAGGTCCCATACGGCTGGCTGTCCAAGGCACAGAACCTCCATAGTAGCAGTGCCACACGCAGAACACAGACAGACAGACAGATAAATCACAGACCGAAAGAGAAATGTGCAGGCAAGAACTGACCTGGAAACCCCAGGAAACCCGGCTCTGCACGTGTGCTCAAACACCAGAGAAGGAGAAATGGTAATATGGAGTAAATCACAAAAAATTAGACTGAGACGGAAAATAAAAGACTTGTACCGGTGGTATAAATTCTAATGAAGTCTTCTAATGTCCGGGTGACGATGTTGGCTTGCTGCTCTTCCCCCCACACACTGGCAAACTTAATTTAAAATGTTTGTCATGCTGCCTCTGCTCTTTTTATAAGTTTTGAGGCCCAGCAGTGGTCACCTCCCGGCCACTGCCAGGGTGAAATCTCACGGTGCAACTGTTATCATGAGATACAATGGGAGATGATGGCTACCGGGCCTTAAAAGATCCGAGGAGGAGGGTGGGAGCAGTGTGGCAAACATTTTAGAATAAGTTTGTCGTTCTGCCTTGACCACCGTGTGGGCCCCCTGCATTGCAGGCCCTGCTTGGGCAGAATTTACGCCACTGACTTGCTCTAAAGAATAAGCAGGAAAACACTGATCTAGTCCTAGGGACCTGCTTTCATTTGAAACAAAAAAGACAATGTTCATGCAACTTCCCATTTTGTTTCAATGCATTTGTAATATAAAATAAAGGAGAAATGTACAATGTAGTGCACGTTAACCACATGCTCGGGCCTGACAGTTAAGGCATGCTGATTTTCCTGCTGACTGCCAGTCGTGCATTAGGGCATCTAATGGGTGGAGAATGGATGGGGGGATCACATTGCAGTAAGCGCGGGGGTACCTGTTGTGCGCTAACAGTCAACGTTGCAGTTAGCGTGGGTTCACCTAAAGCCAGCTCAGTCGGTGGAGTTAAGTGCACCCGCAATAATTTACAAGAACCCAAAATGCCAGCTAATGGCAACTGTTGGGCACATGCTGGCTACGCCCCGACACTTACCATAGTGCAGTTGCACCACCATGCACTGATTTTGATGCTAAATGCGCATTGGGTGCCCTACCCTAGTGCAGTTTAGTAAAAGGACTCCTTATGAGATCATCTTCTGGACAAACACAAACCTCTTAGGTCATCCCCCAATATCTCTTGGCCTCTCTTACCTATTGCTCTCTCTTCATGGGGTAGCAGCAATCCCCCATTGCTCCTGACCTACAGGTGAAGGTGTTACAAATGGTGCCGGCAGACCTGGGCCATCACCACTGTTGATTTTTTGCTAAGGCCATTTTCTTATATGGCAGGAATTAACAATAGTGTAGACCTAAGTCTCGCAACATCACTTGCAACAGCAGCATTGGCAGGTCAGGACTACCTGAGAATAATTCCTGTCCTGTACAGAGGGGTAAGAGGTGCTGTGAGGATCGGGAGAGGGTCCAAAATGATTTTTTTTTTGAGGGGAGGGATTATTGAATGTTTATTGCAACAGCAAAAACTAAACAATTTAATGATATGTTTTTCATTTCTTTTATTGGTTGTGTATTTTTTTTTAAAAATAAATAAAATAAGATAATCATATACGTTTTAATAAAACAAAGCAAAATTACTGCGAACAGCCCTGTCTCATCCAGGAGGAAACAGGAGAAGCAGCAGCTCTAGCAGAAAATTTGTCATACCCTGCTACGAGGCTACGAGCAGAGACAATATGGCAGCATCAGAACTTGGATCGGTTCTGGTCACTGTTCTTTTGGTACTTTGTATTGTCATTATTGCTATTTTTATGATATAGATATATTTTTCTCTTTTATTTTGATCACTTTCTTTATTTCACAAGACAGAACATGTGCCTAGCACATGATGGCAGATATAGACCAAAATGCTCCATCCAGTCTGCCCAGCAGTGATTTGTCCACTTTGGGTGAGTGAGCATGTAAATTGTTATATGGAAGCAAACACTCAAGTCCCCTTCCTTCATGTGCCTCGTCCAACTTACTAAAGTAGCGCCATTCTCTTTTAGGGCTGCAGCTGCGGAGGTTAACCCCCCCTCCCCCCCCCATGCCTTCGGGTTGCAACTATGGCTGTGTAAAGATTATGATGCCAATAATGTCTCCTGACGTCAAGAGTGGAAGAGAGTTCACTTGCATTACCCTGCTTGATTTGAAGTGGAGTGGGAAATGAGCACTAAGAATTACAGCAATCACTGCTCTAAGAGAATTGTAATAACAAAAGAGAAGCGGAGGAAGATTAAAAGGATTCTCCCTCGAGCTCTTGATGGGTCTAACATGGAGGGAGGTACCAAAAGCTTCCCGAGCACAGACTTCCATTCAGTCCGATTCTCTAAAAGAGGTTTTATTTCAGGGAAAGAAGTGAAGCGAAGGTGCCCACTGTACCATCATTGTTCCTGTGGAGGGAATGCTCCCCACCAGAGCCACGGCTGCCATGTAATTATAGGAGGCTCTCATACATTAGGACATGCAGTAATATAGACTATATTATACCCTTCATATTAAATTTAATTAAATCTGTGTTGGCCCTTAAGTCCCTTCCTTTTATTTGCTGATGAAAGTAAAAGTTCAGCTTTGACCTTGACCTCTTCCGGGCCTTTGTATAGCAGCAGGCAATTATTATCTGCAATTGTCATTCCGTGAGTATTACTTTCCAGAACAGCGGTCTGAATATTTTACTGGAAGGAATAGTGGGCAATGCTCATATGAGTTCAAAAGGATAATGACTTAGAAGCACAGAACCCTAAGAACATAAGAGATGCCCATACTGGGTCGGACCAAGGTCCATCAAGCCCAGTATCCTCTTTCCAACAGTCGCTAATCCAGTTCATAAGTACCTGTCAGGTTCCCAAAATTAGGCAGATTCCACGTTGCTTATCCCGGGGTAAGTTGTAGATTTCCTGCTCTATCTGTTGATGACATCATGTGCGGGTTATCAGTGATGTCATGATCTGTTGCCTAAGGTATTCTCGTTGAGCTGCAACTGAACATCTACAATTAAATTAGTCCACTAAGGGACATATTTACTAAGCCATGTGGACCGCATTACCAGCATGGGGCTTCTAGCTAACCGCAAGGGGGCATGTACTTCCATCTCCCTGCAGTTAGCACAGACAAGCTGCGCTTTAACATGGCAAATGGGTTGCAGCTATAGGTTGCACCCACGCTACCGCTGTCAAGCGCCTGCTCTAACCGTGCAGTTCCAGGAATGCCCCTTTTACATCCAGTCCCTTGCCCCAATATGTGCTACCAGGGTAGCATGGGGTATAGCATGGAATCCCGTGCTACCTTTTAGCATAGCACTGAAACTATGCGCTAACCCCATGCTATCCTGGTAGTGCAGTTTTGTAAATATTCCCCTAAGAATTTGTGGGCTGCAGCAGCAGCAGTGGTGGTTTCAGTCACTATATAAACACCTCAAAGGAAGTCAATTCATCTCTTTAATAAAATGGAGTCTAATGTTTAAATGATTTCCCTGTTTACTTCCATGTTAATTTTCCTGTTACTTGTAATAGGTCTGTTATATCTGACCAATTGTTGTATTGTTTCAATGTAAACCGCACTGATGACAAATAGCGCGGTATATAAGAAAATTAAATAAATAAATAAATAAAATAAGTATGAATTTTCCTGGTGTCAGGTCACTGCAGATCTGCAAATGTAGGCCGCAGGACCACAAGTCCCAGAATGCACTTGGATGCAAGCATGGCATGATGTTGTTCCTGATCTTAGTAAAGGTGGCAAGTACATAAATGTATAAAATCACATTTCTCTGCTGCAATGTCACTGAAGGGCACAGAAGAGAAGAGTTTAGAGGCTTGAGGGGGGATCTGCTCACCTGGTAGCCCTAAATTCCGTACTTTCTGTTACTGAGCTGAAACCCTAACCATTCAAAGGAGCTCTCCTGCAGTTAAAGCCACTTTGTAAGTATGAAGTCCACCGCTGTGCCCCATCTGCTTTTCTTTACTTTGCTTTCATGGCCCTTCTTCATCTGACTTTATCAAAGAACCCAGGATACAAAAGCCAGAGATCAAACTAGGGTCTACAGCACAGCCTGAGGCCAGATAAGGACCATTGAAAACCTGCCCCTTTATCTGGCCTCACTCAGGCTGTGTTTCTCTGCAGTAACTTTAGGTGATTACTAATAAAGTGAGGGAACGTGCGCTTTCACAAAGGAGCTTTCCCTCTGTCCTACTTCACTATGCTTTCACTGAGTTTTTTTGATTCTGGCATTTCCCTCCTGCAAAGTTAAAAGGTAGTACTGTGGATTTCCTTGCCATCCTCCCTCCATTAATTAAATCAAACGTGATCATGCTATGATCACTATTGCCAAGTGGCCCCAACACCCTTATCTCTTGCACCAGATCTTGTGTTCCACTAAGGACTAAGTCCAAAATGGCTTCCTCTCTGGTCTGTTCATGAACCAGCTGCTCCAAGAAGCAGTCAATTATTTCATCTAGAAATTTTATCTCCCTAGCATGTCCTGCCGTAACACCGACCCAGTCGATACCAGGGTAATTAAAATCACCCATTATTACTGTGTTGTAATTTTTGTTAGTTTCCCTGATTTCTTTTAGCATTTCATCATCCATCCAATCTGGCCAAGTGGACAGTAGTACACCCCACTGCCATCACCTTCTCCTTTTTTACATGGAATTTCTATCCATAGAGATTCTACAGTGTGTTTTGTTTCCTGTGTGACTCAGCGCCTTCTCTAACATAAGGCTCAACTCCTCCACCAATTTGATCTACCCAATCATTGCGATATAGTTTATACACAGGCATCACAGTCTCCCATTGGTTGTCCTTCTTCCACTGGGTCTCTGAGATGTCAATTATATCCAGCCTTTCATTTAATGCTCTATTTTTTAGACTTCAAGCATTTGCATACCCTTAATGGGATACTTTTACGGTTGTCATGGAAGATCAGCCTACGTCTGTCTTCTTATCTATTCAAAATACCCACAGTAGTTTGGATAAATGTTCAGCTGATGTTTTTAATTTTCTATGTAATGAACGGTCTCCCATTAAACTGAGTATTGTAACCAAACCTTCACTTGAGGGTAAATGTCCCTTTCTTTTGAAGTATACAGACACTCGACCAGGCTTAAAAAGTCATCAGATGGACCACAGGGATCCAATTAATTATCCTCCTATTTCTTTATTACTTTTTCTGTCCAAAATATTGGAGAAGGTTGTTTACCTTCAGCTGCAAGATTTTATTACGGGCCAAATGAGTGTGCAACAGGTGCTAGAGGGATGTGCAAATTTCACTAACAGTAGTCGGTGAATTGATGTGCATCTCTTAGGGGGAGAGAATAAAAGGTTCCTCCTCAAGCCTCGCTGAGTACCTTCACGAGGTGACCCCATTATATAACATCTATACTAAATCACAGCACGGCGGAAAAAAGAGAAAAATACATACTGGCCGCACGTCGTCCCGGATAAAAAGGTGCCCACCGATTCTTATGCACTAGGGCTAATGATGGTGGTAGCGATAGTGCAGACACTGCAGATGCGGGTAACATCCCTGTCATAGATAACAGCCATGGTGAGCATGTTCATGGACCCACTGTGGCAGGAGATAAACCACAGAAATTAATGAAAAGGTTAAGAGGATTAACTACCTTTAAGTGAACTTCTACAGATGTACTACGTTTTATGCTATACCCTATATTTAAATCATGAGGGTATACAAAGAGAATCCAATTAAAATTTTCATCCTCTTTCCTCATTACCTTTTCTGCCCAAAATATTGGAGAAGGTTATGTACGTTCGGCTGCAAGGTTTTATTAAAGAACACAATATGCTGGGCCCTATCGGTTTGGATCAAAGAACAGAAACTCTATTGTTTCTTAATCCAGATTTGGTTCGGCAAGGTTATGAGTCAGGAATTTTTTATCTTCGAGTCCCTTTGCTATTTCGTGGTGTTTGAAACAATAAGTTCTGACGTTCTGCTCAGACGGCTGGCAGAGGTTGGGATAGGTGGACTTGTACTATCCTGGTTTAAGTCTTTGTCACAGATTGTACGCCGCTGGTAAATTATGCTAACAACTCCTCTTCATGGTTCCCTTTTCCTTCTGGAGTCCCTCAATGATCTGTTTTAAATATTTTGTAATTTAACATTTATATGGCCTCTTTATGCCAATTGCTTTCTGGTCGTGGATTAAGATATGCCCTATTTGAAGATGATATTCAGTTCTTTGTTCCTATCAATGATTCTGCTGTCAGGTTTGTAGGACTATATCTGCACACAGTGACTAGCTGGATGACTCATTTTAAATTGGTCTTGAATATTAAAAAGACACAAGGTACTATTCTTAGGATAAAATAGTCCACCAGGCCTACCTCTGTCTTTGTTAATGGCAATTGAAAACTAACTGCCGTTCTTAACAAAGCCTTTTATAAATTGCGACTTGTTTGCTGGCTTAAACCATTGCTAAGTTTTGATCATTTTTGACTAGTACTTTGGATGGTGGTTATTTTGCGGCAGGCTTATTGTAACACTCTGTATTTAGGTCTGCCGAAGATCTCCTTATGCTAATTATCACTGGCACAGAATGCTGCAGCATGTATTCGGACCAGTAAAGAAAACATACAACCACATGACACTATTTTTATTCGATGTGCGTTTGCTGCTGGTTTTCTAGTACGTTCAGTTTAAGATCCTGACTTTAATTTTCAAAACACTTTCTAGCAAAGCATCCTTCAGTATTTGAACAGATTTTAAAATGTATCATCCCCCCAGATCCTTGCAAACAGAGGATCTTGCCTTTTAGATGTTCCATCGTTATAATATTTCCATGGTGAAAGGGCGCTCTTGATCGCACGATTGGCACTCTGGAATACATTACTGGCAGGTCTGTGAGCCGTATCCATCTATTTGACTTTCTTAAAACAGTTAAAAGTCTCTGGGCCTCATTCTGTGCCACAAATAGTGCTATTCATTTTTTATTTAACATTTCTTATATACCGCCTTTCATGATATCAAGGTGGTTTACATTGAACAAACTGAAATTACATTGAACAGGGCATTATAACTTGGAGATAACCCTCCATAGCCCATGTTCCCTGTAAAATAGTTAAGTGGCTTGCCCAAGACCACAAGGAGCACCTGTGGGACTAGAAACCCCAGTCCTTCCGGCCCAAGGTTGCTGTCCTCTAGTGGGATTTGAACTCCTGACCTTCTGGCCTGAGGTAATTTGCCCCAACCACTAGGCCACTCCTCCCTCCTTCCTCCATGCCTTTCCCTGCCAGTTGTGCAGGGAAGTTAGACAGGGACAGGGAAGGGGCAGAGTCTCGGTGGTCTCCAGCCCTGTATGTCCAGGGCCGGCGACATGTGCGGGGAAATTATTCCACCTCCGAGGTAGAATAACTCCCCTGGATGTGTCATTTATGCAATGCCGGAGCATGGATGGGGCAGGGGGGCCAGAGGACATTCCCCACAGCCCGATCCTGGCCGTAGGAGGCCAGATCGGGGGTGAGGTTGCGGGGAATAAGCTTATTTCTTTGGCGGCTGGCATCGCGGCTCTTCAATGGAGCCGCGTGCCATGGTAACATGATGCCATGGCGCCATGGCTCCATTGAAGAGCCTTGACTGAGTTAGTTGGGTACAGTCCTGTACGTGCAAGCTGGAATGAATCGCAGTCCCGGCCTGCATGTACAGGACTCTTTGTGATTCTGATCCCACGGGGCTAGACGTGGCCAGCGGGATCAGAATCGCGATCACCTCTGTACGTCCGTTTCAGACCGGACATACAGAAGGGATCTACGTCCAGAATGGAATAAGCCTGTATCTGTTTCAGCAGGCTTTTGACAATGAAATTAACTTTCATACATACCACATTCCTTAGTGCAGAAATCCTTTTATGTCTTATGTATGCCGAGGTCTATTGGACATAGAGTTCTGAATATTTTTGTGTCAAAACTAATTCATGCATTAATCTTCAATCATCAAGATTACTGCAACTCTTTGTTTCTAGGACTTCCCATATATTCAATAAAATGCTTATTATTCATGCAAAACACTACAGTAAAATTAATATATAAGGCTAAAAGAAGAGATCATGTTACTCCAATTTTAATAAAGCAACATTGGTCTCTCAATGCACAACATTTAAAACCTTGATGCACTCAGATCGCTCATTTTACACTGGACACCCATAGTAGCTGTTCTCTCTTCTCATTCCATATACACTGCATAGACAAGTACGATCATCCCAGACTCATCTTCCGACTATCCCTACATAGCAACAACAGTTGAGATATGAATGGATCAGAATCACCGCCCCAGCTCTCTGGAACTCTCTTCCCCTGGATATTCATTCAGAAACCTCCTGAATCAAGCCACACAACCTGACTACAAATCTTTCAACTGCCCCAGACTCACAAAGAAAGGAGGAGTCACCATATTAGCCAAAGATTACTTAAACTTCTCCATCTCCAATGTCCGTTCAACTGAGACCATTGGCATCCTCACAATAACAAACAGGAACCTATCGCTGACCTTAACATACAGATCACCATGTGCCAAAGCTGATGAACTTTCAGCCCTACTGGAAGAAGCTTGCTCTCATACCACATCCCACAAGCCATACTTCTTACTAGGCAACCTGAATCTCACCTCCACCCATCCCAAACAAGCACATGCATTCATAAGTGCAATGGATGCACTTCAACTTAGTCAACTCATAAAAACCCCCACCCACAATAGAGGAGGTGTTCTAGATCTCGTTTTCACTCCTCACTACCTCATCAATGAACACACCTTTCTCACTCAAAATATTTCACCTGTCCCGTGGTCTGACCATGTCATGATTACCTTCACCCTTCCTCAAGACATCCCATATCACCCAAGAGAGTAATCCCTCAATAAACGTTTTTTGAACAACAATCCTTCCTAAACGAAGTATGCTCACAAATAATATGGATAGCACAGACCTGGACATGTTAATTCACAACTGAAACACTACAATTTCTCCTGCTGCCATAGCCACCACAGTCCACCAGAACAGAAACTGTAGGTCAACACCTCCCCCCTCCCCCCCCCCCCCACACATGCCTCCTGGTACTCTGAGGACACAAAGGACCTCAACCAAAAACTCAGACACTGGAAAGGAGGAGATGGAGGAACTCAAAGGATCTCGAATTAAAGAAGCTATACAAAAACAAACAGACGGAATATACAAATCTAATACAAAAATACAAGCGAGAATATCACACTAAAATCATCCAGAAATCACTCAACCACCCCATGGAGCTCTTTGCAATTGCACTAAAGAAAGACCCCAAACAAGAATTACGCCCAATCACAAGCATCCATTCACAAGCGATGGCGAACTACCTCTGCATCACCTGCATACCTTATAAAAAAAAAAAACTCTACCACACTCCACGACCCCAGATAGACCTGCATACTTCTGGGACACTTTCAAAGCAATAACCTGTAATGAACTCAACCCATGTTATCTCAAAGATAAACACCACCACATCCCCACTGGACCCCTGCTCAGTTTCATGGATAAAGATAACTAGAACAGCACTTTCTCCAGTTCTTCAAAAATTCGTCCACTCCCAAGGATATATGCCCCCCACACTCAAAAAACATCAATCAGACCTATCCTGAAAAAGTCTTCCCTTGACACAACACTTCTCAGCTCCTACAGACCTATCTCAAGTTTACCCTTCATCACGAAATTCATTGAAAAAGTAGTGCAACAACTTCAGGATCACTTAGATAACCATGCTCCACTTGATCCCCAACAGCATGATTTCTGCCCTTACCACAGTGTAGAGACACCTCTCTCCACTCTTCTTGACACCCTAATCAGAGGGATTGAAATAGCTGGGCAAAGATTTATAATAATGTTCATTCATACCACCACAGCTTTTGATTCCATTAACTACCAAATCCTCCTATCCAGGCTACAAGAAATTGGCCTTCAGAACATAACCTTGGTATGATTTAAATCTTTACAAGGCAACCGTCAGCAACAGGTCAAAATAGGCACCCAGAATTCTCTACTTTTAAACAACTACAAGGGTCTGCTCTGTCTGCATTACTCTTTAATATCTACATCCAACCCTTATTTGCAATTATAAGAAAACACAACATCCTCTTCCATGTATATGCAGATGATATAATGATCTACTCCCCCTTGTCTACAAACCCCTCCCCCCCCCACCCAGACTATACAGCCATAACATCATGTCTCCACACTATCACCCAATACCTGGCAACCATCAATCAGTGAATTACAATAAATCAGAAGCTCTCCACGTGAAACATGACTCCACCTTCATCCCTCCCCCCACAAAGTTAAGGATCAACAACAGAGAACTGGATATCAAAACTGAGGTCAAATCCCTGGGCGTCACAATAGACCAGAACTTGAACATGCTCTCCCACATCAAAGAAACCACTGCCTTAGCTTATCATAAGCTAAGAACTATACAGAACTTGTGCCCTCTATTGGATCCAAACAATTTTAGAAGAGCATGCCGGGCCATAATCACACCACATCTGGACTATTGCGACATCCTATTCCAGGGCCTCCCAAAGCAATCCCTTTACCCGCAACAGATGGTCCAGAATACTGCCACCAGCATCATCACTGGATCATCTAGATACGACTGAATCACACCCTTTTTAAAGTTCCTCAACTGGTTTCCTAAATCACAAGAATCCTATACAAAGTTGTCATTACCATCTTCAAACTTCTGCAGAACCAATATCCAAATGACTTACATAATTTAACAACAAGAACCTCCTCTCCATCCCAGCTACCAAAACCAAAAGCAACCAACAAACATGCAACAGAGCCTTTACCTTATTTGTACCCACCACCATCTGGAATTCACTCCCTGAACACCTATGTTCTTCTGTCACTGTACCTGAGCTACATAAAGAACCGAAAACACACTTATTCATCGAATACTTTGGGTCAGACAGTGGTGGTTAACCCCTCCCCTCATTAACTCCTAACTCTTAAATGCAGTACACCTGTTACCAGTTATCTCCCACCCCTGTCATTCCATGTTCACCCCTCCCGTCCCCAGCTCCCCTTTCTCTCATTTAAAATATAACGGTTATGATGTCATTGTTACAGTTCAATGTAAGCCGCTTTGATTGTTTGATAAAGCAGTATATAAAAATGGTTAAATAAAATAAACAAACAAGTAAAAACCTGGCTATTCCAGCAGACTTTTCATGATTGTATTTGAGAATAACTTGCATGGATTAATCCCTGTCCCCTCCCACCCCTTACTTATGTGACCCCTTCTTTGATGTTATTTATATTGTTATTTGGAGAGTTATTGTTCTACTCATCCCCCTTCCCAACATGTCATTTGCCTGTAGGTTACCACTTAACGCTCTTAATAACGACTTAAGCTCTGCTTTTGATGTCATAGACCATTCCCTTCTGCTTGAGTGACCAAAGAACTCCAGCATTACCCATATTGCCCTCAACTAGTTCCATTCATATCTTTCTGACCACACCTTTCAGACCTGCATTGATGACAAACTCTCAGCCCCTCTCCCTCAATCCTTTGGGGTCCCACATGGGTCCATTCTTGCTCCCTCCTTAGTTAATCCCTTTATTTCCCTCCCTAGCACTCCATATCCGAGACTTAAACATTAGCTCTTTTTTCTATGCTGATGACATCAGTTAGTCATAGCCCATGAGACTTGGGATCCATATTTTCAAGATGAATTGGACATTAAATTACAATCTATAGAAACCTGGCTTAAACTGAATAAAATGATTCTTAATTCTAGCAAACCAGAGTCCCTCTGAGTTTCCCACAGCCAAAGATTACCTCCCTACTAGCCCAATTAGCTGGTTCTTGATTTCTTTTAAGAACTCCATCCGATCCCTGGGAGTCATTTTTGACAATCAACTCACTTTTGCCTCCCCATATCTCAAGCTTTGTAAAAAATTGCTTCTGCTCTTTAAGAAGAATAAGGTCAGTAAAACCATGATGTTGACAACCAGGCCCTCAAAATCTTGATTCATTCCTTCGTTAAAAATAAACTTGACTATTGCAATTCCCTATTATCAGGTGTCTGCCAACTTACTACTACTTATAATCATTTGTATAGCATTATGGAACACTGTTGCCAAATGCTTTGACCATCCAACACCTTTATTACGAGAACATTGCATTCAGTTTAAGATTCTTTTGTTAAGATACTGCTTATTCTGTTCTGACCTAACCACTTACCTTCACTGCACCTCGTTCCCTACCGTCCTGCGTGTGCCCTTTGCTTCTCAACCAAAAATGTTCTGGTTATCCCTACAAAATGCACACTCATCTAGCCATGTATATATCAATTGCTTTCATGTTCCAAGCACCTCATTTGTGGAATTCTTTATCCGCTCAGCTTCAGCCAGAATCCTCTTATGCAAAATTTGTCAGGTTTGAAATCCTACTTTTTCATCAAGGCGTTTGATTGGCCTTGTTCCCTTTTTATTGCTGCTTGCACCTCTTCCTTTCAAACTCATCTATCTTGGAAGAAATTGTTTGTGCTACCCCATCCCTCCACCCCCACTGTTGTCTCTGCTTTGTGTTATGTTTTTAATATATGTTAGTTTTGTTTCAGTACAAAAATGACTGGTTTTCTTTGTAAACCGCTACAATGCGTCTGCCGTTAACAGTATATAAATTTTTCAAATAAATAAATATTGTTGTAATTGTGTATTGTCCCTTTTATTTTGAATACGTTTGTTTATTGCTTTTACCTGGTCTGTAAACCGCTGTAATGCAAGTTCTTTGTGTCGCCACTAGAGGTATAAAAAATTGCCTAAATAAATAAAATACACTTACGGAGTTAAACACATCTGTAATTGGCATTTTCTGGAAACTGCTTACCTGAACAATTTTTCTGAAAGCAGGCTTCATTTTTACTTTTATTCTTTATTTTCTATTTTCTTTCTTTTATGATACCTTATTGCAATTCTATTTTGTTTATTTAATTTGTTTTTATTCATTTTTTTTAGTCTGCATCTAATTTGTGTTCTATTGTTTAATTATATGATTGTATTATGTGTGTTTGATTGTAATCTGCTCAGATCTTGGGACTGTGCGGAATATAATCATTGTAAAAAAAATAAGTATTACAATTAACTTGTGAACAAACAAAACACAGTCCAAAAATCAGGAAAATAGGCCAAATGAACTGAAGCGTGTTTCCTTGTGCCCATCCCTACTACCAGTTCATCCTGAATTCTGCAATCATGGATCCTGAATCTAGGGAGGTATTTTAGAAGCCCTATTTGTGAATTGCATATCTGAAAATGGGCACTTAGATGTGCCAATCATGAGATGTCCCTGGAGCAATTTTAGAAATCCGGACGCGAGAGGATCCGGGTGGCATGGGGGTGTCGTGGAGGGGTGCTCTGGGCAGAACAAGGGAGTTGCATGTCATGGTGTGATTTCAGAATGGCACAGGCCCATATTAGGGTTCACCAGGCATTTTGGTTGTTGAGGCGTCCATGCCGATATCTGCTCCTGATCAAGAATAAGGTGCACAAAAGTGTTAATTTCATGGCTGCAATGCTTCCAGGAGGAAGAGCAAAATGCATTTACATCACAGCGGTTAATATTTCCTGGCCAAAGACACCTACTCATAAATGCATACTCCAAGCATATTACTGGCCCACTGTTGCATGGTTCAGTATCTGAATGGACATTCTAGTCTCATAACATAGACACCCCCTTCTGACCTATCCAGGCCGGGGCATCCAAGTTCCTGGTTCTGTGGGCATGCACGTCAGGGATGTCAACATTTGTAAAATGACCTACACCCATGCATGTATCCGGCCTTGCTATCAGCGCAGGGCCTATCTCCAGAATTGGTTACTGGGGCATTCATTTTTGTGGTGGAGTTGGGACGATTTAAGAAAGCACGATTGCTGCTCCCCCACTTTCTGGATGTCTTGTTCTGTATGTCCCGGGTATTTCCTAGACATCCCTTCTAAAATGCCACTTTGCATGTCATTATTGTGCAATGACCGTGATGCAGGGAGAAGAGAAGCTGAGCTGGGAATTGAACCCAGATTACTTCTCCTGCAAGTGCAAAGCACGGCCAAGCCACTAGGCTAGTCCCCAGAGATTAGACGTGTGTGAGTCCCATCCTAGACAACGCAAGATGAAATAACTGCTTTTTGGTTTCTCTTTTTTTTTCCCCTCCTCTAATTATAGTCTGTGGCCTCAGTGTATAATTATAGCAGATGAGGCGGAAAAGCTACTGAGGGACTGTGTATAAAGAGGAGCAGGGTATAAGAAGAGGTGCCGGGGACAAAGAGGAAAGCAGGTAATCACACTGACCTCTCTCTCGCTCCGAGGCAAGCATGAGAAACCATCTCTTCGCTGGGTTACTTCTGGCCGGTGGTAAGTGCTTCTCATTTCTACATTTGTGGTAGCAGATTAAGGCAAAATGATTTCGAGGATCCAGAATCCCCAGCCAGGGAAACAGGCCTTCTTAAATTAAGAACTAAATGCGACTAAGCACTTGGCTTTATAATAAACTTCTCCCGTATTAGGGTTCACCGGGCATTTTCTTATTTTATTTTATTTTTTATTTTTCCAATTATAACAATAGTTCCAATTACAAACTTATAAAACACATCTTCTCCAGTAAAGAAAATATCCCCTCACAGTAATAACCCCCACAGGGTTGGCCCCAGAGTAGGCTGTATGCTAGGCAAACCTTAAAATCTTACGCCCTCTCCCTCCCCCCAGCTGTCAGAATCTATTGTTTAGCTTTGGATGCCCAGCTCTTTGCCCCCTCCCTCCGAGAAACTGATGCCCCAGGTGATCACCTAGTTTGCATATGGCTGACCCAGCCTTGCTCTCCCCCCAGTTCCCAAAGACTCCCAACTACATACATTTCATGTTAAAACCTAAAAAGGACCAGATTTCTTCAAATTGCTCATATCACCCATTTTGCAGATCAGTCTGCACATGGCACATAAACAGCCCATCTTGTCTTGCACCCTCTGCAAAGAAGGGGACTGACTTTGCATCCAGTGGGCAGCCACCACCATACAGACCGCTGTTAGCCCCAATCTCACCAGCCTACTGGTAGAAGCCCCCAATCTATGAATCCCCATATTCAAAAGGGTCCCTTCCAATGAGAGTGGAATCTTCTTTACCACTTCACCCAAAAAAAGAAAAAACCTGTTCCCAAAAATGTTTAATCTGGGGCATGCCCACCATATGTGTAGAAACGTTTCCATTTCCCACATCCTATCCACTCCCCCTCCCAAACAAATCTCAATTTCTCCAGGGTGTAGTACCAATGCACTGAAATGTTATACCCATGTTCCACTACTTGACTTGCAATAGATAGCTTCACTGTTTTTTCAAAAACCGTAACCCCGATTTTGTCCTCTAACACCTTATCCATATCCTTTTCCTAGGCCCAGACAAATTTAAGTTTCTTAGCTTTCAGAATTCTATAGATCCTTGTTATGAGCCCTCTGGTCTTCTTGCTCTACATAAGGCTCTCAAAAGCTGTGTGATCATCACATGAGGTTATAGCACATAGTGTTCTAGCTGAAGATCAGGAAAGATATCCAGAGGGAAAGCTGAAATTCCTCCTGCAGATCACTAAAGGCCAAAATATACTCCCCATCCCACACCTGACCTAAACACTGTAGCTCTAACCGCTCCCACACTGAAAAATGCTCCAGTCCCTTCCCGGTGTGAATTCCTGAAAATATCTTATTGGGGTAATAATGCCTATCCTCCAACGGTGTATCCCTCTGTGCTACCCAGATTTTCAGAGTCTCCCTCAAAAAGGGGTTACCCCCCCACAGGTTCCTCCCATCAGCCTACTTGTCCAAGTTACACATCTAAAAGGAACTACACCTTCCCCGCTCTCTTCCATCTCAACCTACTACTGTTTGACCTTTGGCTATTCCAAAATAGCTCTAAATTGAGCAGCCCAATAATAGCTATATAGATTGGAATCAGCAAGCCCACTTGCCTTCCAAGAGAAATATAATACCTCTCTGCCTATTCTTGGGGATTTTCCCTCCCCCAAATACATTTAAAGATTTCCCCCCTTATTTTTTTAACCATAAGGTTGGTAGCTCTATTGGCAACCTCTGGAAGAGATACAGGCACTTGGGCAAAACCATCATTTTCATAGTCTCGATCCTCCTTAACCATGACAGGGTAACTTTTCCTCATCGGACATTTTTGCAAAATTAAGATGCTCTGTAGCCTGCATATTATCCAAGGATAAATAGTGGCAAAAGAAAAACATCTAAACACATATTGAGAATGTAGATTTTATGCCAGGCCTTTTATTCAAGTAACACGCTACTTGTATGGCTTAATGCATCACAAACATTCATGCGGCCACCTCTCGAGTGCATGGCCTCGCCGCACATTCTAGCACCTAGAAGGGGGAGGGAAGAAAGAACAGGGATAGGCTTACTCCTCAATTACAGCGGGATATATCCTGAGGTACAAGGAGATAACAGAACTTGTCCGTGACCACACAGGCATACCCTGGTTTAGGGGCGAGGTTATGACTGTCATGACATGCACAAAATTAACTCATTTCCAAAAATTGCCCCAAGTGGAATTTGAACATGTCTCCTAAGTGGTCTTGTAACTAGGGGTTCGGTGCACTGGATCACTCCCTTTCTTCTGGAACTTGTTATCGTTGTGCTAAACTATGCACACACTTAGCCATGAGGAATATGAGGTTATTTAAATTTGTTAATAAGCACCTAATTAAAACAAGTTGAGAAAGCATGCAGAGCAAGGCTCATGGAATTCTTTCCAAACCCTCTGGGTGTGTATGCAAATGCATACCCTCGTCTGTTTGTATGTGCATTGCTTATGTGTATGTGTTTGTGTGTATATTGTGTGTTTGGGTAATTTTTAGGCTGGTATGCCTGCTTGTATGTGTGTCTGTGCATGCGTGTGTGTAAATTTATATCTGTGTTGTTTCTCTATATGTCTGTGATCAAGAGATGAGAGGGCTATGATACTATGGATCAGTGTTTGTATCAAAGCTGTTGGAACTGCTTATCCTTTAGAAATTCATTGAGGCATTCCCTTTTGGGGGGTGAGGGGGAGGCTTAATTTCTCTTCCATCTCCTACCACATGCAGAAACTTAATTTGTACATTACATGAACTTCCCCCAGCTCATCACTTCCCTTCCTGTAACTAGAGCAGCATTCCAGTGCTCCGCCCCCACAGCCTTCCCATTGGCTAGACCCAACCCATAGTCTCTGCTGCTAGTTATATTGGAGAATTTATTTAACAGCTCTTATATACCGCACTATTTGACATCAGTGCGGTTTACATTAAACAAAATACACTCAGATTTAGAGAACTTGTCCAAGTTACAGGTAACAGGGGAATAAAACAAGGATTAACTGGGGAATAGCATATAAATAATTAAATAAAAGCAATTACATAAAAGTAGAGATCTTGAGTGGGTATATAGACATGTCATAAATAACATTTAACAGAGTAGGTATATACAGTGAAATATCATAAGATATCATAAAGATATCATAAATATCAGTACATCCCAATTAGGGAATTATTAGCAATCCCTGTATCTTGATTGTGTTTTGTGTGTGTTGTGGCTGTGTTCAGGGTTGCTGGGAATTTATTCATTTATTTGTCTAACATTTTTTTTCTCTACCACTTTTCTGATAGTCAAGGCGGAATTGTGCAGCATTCCAAGTTACCTAATTTAGAGGGTGGAGTCAGATGTGGGGAAGAGGTTTTGGGGAGTGGGGGTAGGGTTGCCAACTGGCTCCAGATGTGCCCGACAAGCTTGATCTAGTCCTTGGTGTACTCCATGGCATGCAGGGATATGTAGTTCTGATTTCTCCGTTGCACTCCATAAGAAAAGCAAGACTACAAGTCCCTGCATGCAATGGGGTAAACCCAGAACTGGATCAAGCCTGTCAGGCACATCTGTAATCCATGTAATCTAGTTATTATGTTATATGTATACCAAATGTTATTTATAAAACACGTTCATATGTTTCATGTAAACCGCACTGATCTGTAATAGTGCGGTATATAAAAACAAACAAACAAATAAATCTGGAGCCAGTTGGCAACTCTCCAGGGTGGTAAGGCAGTTTCAGGGAGGTAATTTTGGAGTATGGGGTAGTTTGTGAGGCAGTGGGGCAGTTGTGGGGGACAAGGTAGGTTTTTGGACAGTGAAGTATGTGCAGGGGGCAGTTGTTGAAGTGGCGAAGTTTGCGAAGCAGTGGGGCAATTGCAGGGGCATGGGGAAGTTGCAGGGGTATTTGGGGAGAGGGTAGTTTGCGAGGCCACAGGCAGTTGTGGGAGTATTTTGGGGGTGTTTTCCAGGATAGTGGAGCAACTGAGGGGTAGTACTACTACGACGGCTTCTCGTTTGTGTTGCGCTACAAGGCGTACGCAGCTGTGCACAGACACATGCAAGAGACTGTCCCTGCTCTCAGAGCTTACGGACAGACAACACAATAACTGGGGACTAGGATATATCAAGGGGAATGCTAGTGAAACACGCAGGAGGTGAACAGAAGGCTCAGGCGATCAGGATCCAAAAGTAGTGTCGAAGAGGAGAGCTTTGAGCCTGGATTTGAAGAGGGCCAGAGATGGAGCCTGACGTACTGATTCAGGTAGTTTGTTCCAGGCATAAGGAGCAACAAGATAGAAAGATCCAAATCTGGAGCTGGCAGTGGAAGAGAAGGGAACAGATAGAAGGGATCTGCCAGAAGAGCGGAGTTCCCGAAGACGGGTATAGAGAGAGATAGGAAAGGTAGTAAGGAGCGGTTTAGATGGTGGAGGGGTGATGCAGAGTGTAGTTTTTGAGAGTGGAGACTTTGTGAGGTGGTGAGGTAGTTGCAGGGGTGTAGTTTTTGGTGAGGGGATATTTTGGGGGGCAGTAGGGTTGCTGCAGGTGTAGTTTTTGAGGATGGGTAGTTTGCATGGTTGGGGCATTTGCAGGGGAGTAGTTTTGGGGGATGGGGTAGTTTGTGGCAGTTTCAGGGGGGGTCATTTTTTTGGGGTAGGAATAATATGCAGGGCAGTTGCGGGGCTAATTTGTGGGATAGTAACGCAGTTGTAGGGAAGTAATTTTGGAGACAGGGTAGTTTGTGGAACACTATAGCAGTTGAGGGTGTAGTTTTTGGAGGTATGGGTAGTTTTCAGGGCAGTGGGGCATTTGCAATAGGTAGTTTTTGGAGATGGGTTAGTTTACAGAACAGTGGGGCAGTTGTGGGGGTAGGTTTTGGGGTGGGGTAGTTTGCAGGGTGGTGGGGCAATTGCCGGTTGTAGTTTTTGGGGGTGGGGATAGTTTGCAAGGCAGTGGTATAGGTGCAAGGAGATAGTTTGGGGGGGGATAGTTAGCAGGGTGGTGTGACAGTTGGGGGTAGTTTTTGGGGGTAGGGTAGTTGACAGGGTGGTGGGGCTCTTGTAGGAAGGATTAGATTGTGCCAATGGGGCAATTTATGTGGTGGTTGGGCAGTTATTAGAGTTATTTTTTGAGGGTGGAGCAGTTTTCAGGGTGGCAAGGCAGTTGTGTCGGGGTATTTGTTCAGGGTGAGGGCATATGGTGAGTTGGTAGGGCAGTTGTGAGGGAGCATTTTTGTGGGTGGGGCAGTGCGCGGGATAGTGAGCCGATTATAGAGGGGGGAAGTTTTGTAAGGGCAGTTTGGGGAGTTGGGACAGTAGAAAACAGGGATAAGGAGTCTGAAAACAGCAATTCCTAACTGCTGGGTTTCACTGTATGTAAGTTTCTATGCTACAGCAGCTGGAACTCCTCCCATAGAAATACATTGGGCTAGTTTCTGAGGGGCTTATTTCTTGTATCCCCCAGTCCAATTTGGCCCATTTTTGAACTCTAAGGAGTACGTTTACTAAACCAGGCTAGCGGTTAATCCAGGCTATCTGCAACTAGTTCTCATGATATTCAATGGGACCTAGTTGCAGATAGTCCGGGTTAGCCGCTAGCCCAGTTTAGTAAACTAAGTGTCTCTTTACCATTGTTTCTCATATGCCAAATTTCACCCCATCCCGTTAAATTTTCAGTGAGTTATTTTGACCCCAGACAGATGGACATACAGACCTTCTCAACCCCTTCTATATAATTGTTTCCAACTTCTATTGAGCTGGAAAGAATAAAAAAAAGGTCCAATCCTTATTTTCTTAAGGAAGGTAGGAGATAACATTTCTACCTTTAGGTACCTCCCTGCTTTGTTTTCTATTTTGTTTAATTCTCTAATGATTTGTCTGCCTCCTGTTGATTCCCTGGCTGCCCTCTTCCCTACACCCCCCCTCCCTTTTCACATTCCCTGGCGCTGCCTTCCTCTGGCAGACCTCTGAAGACAAAACATACTCCAACTGTGGCACTCTTTTCTGTTTCAGTGGTAGCCATCGCGACTGGCACAACGGCACAGTTCGATGAGATGATTCGACTGACCACTTTCCCTTATAGCCTGGCTAACTTCACTAATTACGGCTGCCACTGCGGACCCAACACACAGGGCATGGTGCTGGACCCCATAGACAGGTATGGCTAGTAGGCAGCCTTTGGAAGACGGCACCCAGGGCTCAGACAACTTTCACTATGGATTTTACTACCTGTGGTCGGTAGCCAAAGGGCAGAGAGGTGAAACAGGGAAGCAATAAACTACAGAGGTGGAGCAGGCAGGTGAAAGGCAGAGGCATGAAAACTTAATGCAGTGTTTAATGCGCAGGATTTCCCGGTTGTTGTTTCATGTCTCTCTGGGGTTTGTGCTCTCTTCTGATTGGTTAGGTGTTGCCATGAGCATGACTGTTGCTATAATGAGGCCATAATGAGGGGCTGTAACCCCACCACCCAGAGCTACCAATTCTATGCGTATGAGGAGAAGATAAAGTGTGGTGAGTATCATAGTCCTCAAGGATCCTTTCAAGCCGTTTTCATTCCATATCAACAACCTCTGATCCCCACCTGTCGACCCTGAGGCCACATCCAAAATATTCCTCTTCATCTCTCATTTCCCTTCTCTGACTTTCCTCACCAGCCCCACCGCCTTTCGTCTCACTCAGCCCCATCTAGAATCCAGCCCATCTTCCTTCTCTTACCCTCGGACCCATGTCCCCATTCTCCCTCTTCTGCCTCCTCCCTAGTCCCATGTCCACAAATGTGTCCCTTTCCTTTGTCTCTCACTCCTTCCATAGTCCACTGTCTCTTTGCATTGCTTCTCAACCGCTTCCCAGAGTTGCCAAGTTACCCAGTTCCAGGACTGGCTTAAAATCTCACTCATGGAATCGGGTAACTTGGCAACTCTGCCATCCTGGCTCCTCCCTTCACACCATCTCTCCCTCCAGACGCTCTTCCCCCTTCTCTATCTCTCCCTCCAGACGCTCTTCCCCCTTCTCTATCTCTCCCTCCAGACACTCTTCCCCCTTCTCTATCTCTCCCTCCAGACACTCTTCCCCCTTCTCTATCTCTCCCTCCAGACACTCTTCCCCCTTCTCTATCTCTCCCTCCAGACACTCTTCCCCCTTCTCTATCTCTCCCTCCAGACGCTCTTCCCCCTTCTCTATCTCTCCCTCCAGACGCTCTTCCCCCTTCTCTATCTCTCCCTCCAGACGCTCTTCCCCCTTCTCTATCTCTCCCTCCAGACGCTCTTCCCCCTTCTCACCCCACTTAACTTGTCCCTAAACTGTCATTTTGTGTAAAAAAACACAATAATTGTTTAAAGTAGCAAGGTAGGAAGGAATCCAAGTGCCTGCAATAAAGGCCTTTATAAGACTATTGTGCAGGATGTGTGCCTCTCAGGTGCAAGAAGGCAGGTTTCTTTCAGGTGACCTGGACTAGACTTCCTTATCTCAAGTAAGCATGAGTAGGTCTTGCTTGGGTGAACACCACCAGCTCTTTCTCTCTCCTGGGTCAGCATGGGCATCTCTGTCTTTCTCAAGCCTTCTCAGTTTCTCACTGTCACGTCTATCCCATTTTGATCTTCACAGTTAAGTCAAGGAACAGGTGTGAGAAGCTGGTGTGTGAGTGTGACGAGGAGGCTGCCGAGTGCTTCCGGAAGCGCATCGAGAACTACAATCTGCATTTCCTCAACTTCACAGCCACTCCAGCCTGCAGGGGACCCAGGCCCTTCTGTTGAGGGGCCACATCAGCTGTCAAGCCGTTTGTTCTAAGCACTTGCTTCTTATTAACCCCAAGAGTTAAAAAACAAGAATGACGCAGCTCACCCCACTAATCTGTGTGTAGTTATCTAATACTCCTATAGCACCCCTAGAGAACAGTGATGAGGAAAGACCTCCTCCCCCAGCTCCCACAGCACACTCTGAGAACTTGTGCTTTAATGAAGAATTGAAACATCCCCGTTGCAAGGGGCTCCAAGAGAGAAGAGTCTCTTTGCTAAAAACTGCTTAAATAAACCATTATATCCAGTCACTTTATGCCTTTTCAGGGTTTTGTTTTGGAGGTTTTTTGTGGCTCAAATTTTATTAAATAGGAAGCTCAAAAGGACAAAACTGATAGAAAGTGCATGTATCACAGGGGGAGATCAGAGAGTCGTCCATGAGCATGTGCATAGGGAGGGCAATGCACCCATGATGACTCAAAAGACGTGCCTGTCAATCAGCACCCTACTCCAACACATCATCAGCAAACGACAGCAGGGCTGGTGGTAAAAAATCTGCACAAGGAATAGTTAGATCCAATGGCACATAATGTGCCTTCTGGGGAGACCAGAGTTACCAAGTTCCCCAGTTCCAGGAGTGAGACTTTTTGCCTAGTTGTGGTTTTAAATTTGCATTGCAATGTAGTATGGTATGTGTAGTCCCTGATTTTACCCATTGAAATCAGTACTGCAAGTCCCATAATGCAACATGATGAGATTGTCAGAAATCCAGGAGTGGCTTAAAATCTCACTCCTGGAATTGGGTAAGTTGGCATCTCTGGGTGAGACTCGAAAGTCCCCAGTGTCAGAGCACGCTATGATAGGGTGATGATGGTGTCTCCTGCAGAAAACTGCATATGGGCACAAGTTCTCATTCCTTCAGGAAAAAAAAGACTTGATTCTGCTGCTTCTCTGGTCCAGCCTTCATCTCACCCATCAAAACGCCATTTCCTGGCCCAGGGGCCATGGAATGCCTCTCTGATTGGGGAAGGCCAAGCTCTGCCTTGACTCTGCCCCAAACTAAGAACATAAGATATGCCATACTGGGTCAGATCAAGGTCCATCAAGCCCAGTATCCTAACTCCGCCCCTAGCCCTCCACGGCCTTCCCCTCCTCTACTGCCCACGGTGATCCGATCTCCCGCGGGCAGAAGAGAAAGGAACGGCTGCAATCGTGGCAGCCTCCTCCTGTCTGCCTGCAGAAGATCGGATCCCCACAGGCAGAGAGAAGGAATCTTTGCCACAATCGTGGCAGCCTTCCACCCCTGCCCGTGGGGGTCTGATCTCCCGCGGGCAGACAGAAGGAGTCAACTGCCATCGCGGCTGCCCTCGCTCTGCTGGTGGCAAACCTTTGGTGGGGCCAGGGCCTGTGTGGCTCACCTCATTCCGACACCATCAATGAAACCTCCAGATGCTGCCACAGTTATCTATAAACTAGTAATACCTGACACCTTTGCCCTCCTTAAATTCAATTGCAAGACTGGGCCTTTATTTAAAACAAGCACAGAGAGTGGCTGCTAATTTTACAAATCCTTTATTTTATTTTCTTTTTCAATAGCGTACCACATGGAAGAGGTTTGGCTATTTAGTTTACTTCAAAAATACAATATATTCTGCCTCTGATATATTACTCAGCATGTGAATAAGGGTCAACCAGCATCATTCAGCAATACACTTTCATACATTGTGGTGACTATACCTGTATAGTCCACATGTTAAAACCTTTCTATATTTTATATCTGTGAAAGAAATTCTAGTACAAAACATTTAAAATCAAAGACAAACAGAGCACTGTCTTTCTTTAGCTGCAAACATGCAGAGAATAAAAAATAAAATCACTGAAGCAATGGCCTCCAAACAGAAGACAGAGTTTACGCCTGTCCAGGGGAGGGGTGGGGGACAGAATCTGTCACCTCAATGCGGGATGAGGTCTGGGATAAAAATCCTCTGATGTGCTTCACCAGAGCTGTTAATTGTCAGTAAATTTACTAAAATTGAGTAAAACAGAAAAATAAAAGCACATAACTGATGACTGTAAATTTTGCAAAAATAAATGAATGTTCATAGAGGCTTTGGTTGAATGTTCCTGCAGTCCTGAGTGAATTTAGTACACACCTTTCCAGTTCAAAGCAAGACAGGCAGTATTTCCCTATCCCCAGAGGGCTTACAATCTCAGGGGCCCTTTTTGATTCAAACTGAAGGTGCATTAGGTGCCACTGTACCACAGTAATTGTCGAGGGCGAGGTTGGCATGTGCCCAACAGTTACCACGCATTCTGGCTCTTGGCAATTACTGCAGATGCACCACCTGTTGAGGTGGCGGACGGTGCATCAATGCAGACTGCAACACTGACGATTAGTGCACTCATGAGATGTGAGCTAAATACAGATGTTTAAAAATTCAGCATTGCAGGAACATCTAGCCAAAGTCTTTATGGACACGAATGTATGTTTACAGAATTTACAGACATCATTTTTGTGCTTTTGCTGACTGAGTAAATTTAGTGACACTTAACACCCCTGGTAAAACACATCAGAGAATTTTTATCCCAGACTTTGCTTGCATTAAAGTGACAGAGGCCCACCCCAATAACACACTTTAGGAACAGAGTCCCTAAGTTTGTATCTAACGTCTGCCCTTCCATACCAACCACTATAGCCCATTTTTTCCTTTAGAGATCTTCTGTGTTGGTCTCATGCTTTCTTGAATTCAGATACTGTCCTGGTCTCTACTATCTCCACTAGAAGACTGTTCCACGTATCTACCACTCTTTCCGTAAATAAATATTTCTGCATATTATTCCTGAGTCTATCCAGAAATATTTCTTTACGAAAAGAGTGGTAGATGCATGGAATAGTCTCCCAGTGGAGATAGTGGAGACCAGGACAGTATCTGAATTCAAGAAAGCATGGGATCAATACAGAAGATCTCTAAAGGGAAAAAGGGACTATAGAAGTTGGTATGGAAGGGCAGACTGGATAGGCCATGTGGTCTTTTTTCTGCCATCATGTTTCTAGGTAATGGAGGGCTAAGTGATTTGCCCAAGCCCACAAGAAGTGTCAGTGGGATATGAACCTTGCTCTCTGACGCCCATTAGGCTACTCCTCCACTCTGGCTCATGGTAAAAAAAAAAAAAAAGTGTTTTCTTACAATGTTTTAAATGACCTGTTGTGCACAAAGTGCACCGTAATGATCTAACAAGCATAATGTACAGAAACAAGTCTACAGGACAAATGTGGGATATAAGGGAGTAGGCCTGGTTTTAAGACGTGCAGGATCCCAAGACAGAAACTGGGGAGGGTGCCCCACAGCCAACAGTCAGACTATTCCTCCTTCAGACAGAAGCAGACTTGGCACCCCCCTGTGGCATGCCCACTGCAATTGCCCTATTTGCCATCGCCTAACACTGGCCCTGTACAAGAGATCAGTTGGAGAACGCAATTAGGACAAAGTGAATTTTGGGGTATTTTTCAACATTAAGCAAAATGCTTCTCTATAGGAAAATTCAATTGTCAGTGAAAAAAAGTGTGTGTGTCATGAGTTGGAAACCGTGGCTTTAAGAGGTAAGCACTTATCCACCTTAGCCACTTGTTATCCGAGGCAGCATGGATTCACCAGACGCAGGTCTTGTCAGACAAATCTGATTGATTTCTTTGACTGGGTGACTAGGGAGTTGGACCGAGGGAGAGCTCTAGATTTGGTGTATTTAGATTTCAGTAAAGCCTTTGACACTGTTCCTCACAGGCGACTTATAAACAAACTGAGCACCCTAGGGATGGACCCTAAAGTTACTGCTTGGGTTAGAAATTGGTTGGGTGGGAGGCAACAAAGAGTACAAGTAAATGGAGCTCACTCTGAGGAGAAGGATGTTACCAGTGGTGTGCCCCAGGGATCTGTCCTTAGTCCAATTCTTTTTAACATCTTTGTTAGTGATATAGCGAAAGGGCTGTCGGGTAAGGTTTGCCTCTTTGAGGATGATACCAAAATCTTCAATAGAGTAGACACCCAGGAAGGTGTAGATAACATAAGGAGGGATCTAGCTAAGCTTGAAGAATGGTCTAGAATTTGGCAGCTGGGATTTAATGTTAAAAAATGTAAGGTCATGCATTTGGGCTGCAGCAATCCAAGGGAGCAATATAGTATAGGGGGTGAAGTACTTTTGTCCACTAAAGAGTGAGACCTAGGCGTGGTTGTGTCTGATGATCTTAAAGTAGCTAAACAGGTAGAAAAGGCGACGGCAAAAGCTAGAAGGATGCTTGGGTGCATATGGAGAGGAATGGCTAGCAGAAAAAAGGAGGTGATAATGCCTCTGTATAAGTCTTTGGTGCGACCTCATTTGGAGTATAGTGTGCAATTCTGGAGACCGCACCTTCAAAAGGATGTGAACAGGATGGAGTCGGTGCAGAGGGTGGCTACTAAAATGATTAGTGGTCTTCATTATAAAGCATACGAGGACAGACTTAAGGATCTTAATATGTACACCTTAGAGGAAAGGCGGGATAGAGGTGATAAGATTGAGATGTTTAAATACCTCCATGGCATAAATGTTCAGGGAGGGAGCCTCTTTCAATTGAAAGCAAGTTCTGCTACGAGGGGACATGGGATGAGGGTGAAGGGAGAGAGATTCAGGAGTGATATGCGGAAATATTTCTTTACGGAAAGAGTAGTGGATCCATGGAATAGTCTCCCAGTGGAGGTGGTAGAGATGAGGACAGTAACTGAATTCAAAAAGCATGGGACAAACACAGAGGATCTCTAAAAGGTAAAAAGGGGACTGTTGTAGTTGTTGATATGGAAGGACAGACTAGATAGGCCATATGGTCTCTTTCTGTCATCATATTTCTATGTTTCTAAGTTATTCAAAGAGCATGCCGTCTATGTATGGCACCAGGGCTGGCCATCAGGAGTTATTTAGATATGGCAAGAATCGTGTCTCTATGTCAGGACACTGAGCCACCCAGTCCCTTCCTAAAGGCAGGGCTTTTTTGAGGGGTACGGAATACTGGCACCTTTTTTTATTGCCTACTAAAATTGACCTATTGTCCCCATGTATTAATGGAAGAGCCCTGCAGATGAGTACCAGCACCTTTTTGCTAGGAAAAATGCATGGTTTAACGGTATTTCTGAAACAATCTCCAACTTGTGGGGGGGGTGAGAGAAAACACACACAAGAATGTGAACATATACTCACTCGCTCTTTCTTTCGGATGAGCTGATAGTTCTTAGGATTACCATCAGCAAAACTCCACGACTGCACTTTTTTAAATAGTTTTAGAACATATTGGTGTCTAGCAGACTCCCATTCCTTCCCCTCCCCAATAGCTTGTGTCTTCCAGTCACACAGGACTCAAGAGAGGAGCGCCAGGGAGGAGATACGGACTGTCCCAAAAGCAGCACAAGAGGGGGCTGCTACCTGCAGGGGTGGCTGAAGAGCAAGCTCCGTCGGTCCAGCTTCTCTGGATTGTTGGACGCCATGTGGGAAAATTCACGGAAGATATCCAAATAGGTGGCATCACCTGCGAGACAAGGGATCAGAAAGAGCCATGAGCTCAGTTTACTCCGTGGTCATGAAGCGTCACATTTGATTTATCCTGAATGGGGCCTTGGAGCTCAGAGAAAGGGCATGCGCATCTTCTGATCAGCGTTCTATGAAGCTGGGCAGGTGTATGCCACCTTCGCTACTGCCAGTGGGGGGGGAAGTGCTGCGATATTGGGTTTTCAATCATGAGGAGCCTCGTGACTGAAAACGCGATATCATAGCACCTGCTCCCAACCAGCGGCACAGAGGATGGAGGATTCCTGACCAGCTTCAGGGGAACAGTGATGACTGTATAAATCCAAACGGAAAATCCTGTCAGCCTGACTGAGAAGGTGCGCCTTGATCTTAACATCTCATCAGAACGTCTTTCCCATCTTCCCTATCAAACAACAGACTGAACTGTCCTGTTGTTCTGATTCTCCTTGGACAATGATCGTAAAAGCTCTCCAGTCCGGTCCTAATTCTCTTTAGCATTTATACTTCACAGCTACAACTTGCATGTTGACCTTTATTTGCATTATTCAAGTGGACTAACACGGCCACTACAATTTTCTACTTCATAACTCTCAAATCTAACCAGCCTTTTTTGAGATCTGATTTCTGTCAACAAATATTTCGCAAAAACTGTCGGTATACTGAGAAGGAACAAATCACAAATTACAATTCTCTTTAATAAGCAAAGTAAATTTGATTTTGTACCTGACTGAACCTCAGTGAATTGTCCACCACAATGTGAATCTCAGCAACATACAATATACAAATCCTTATGGCCTGCACGCCACAGATGACCTCAGGTTGCAATGAAATTAATACACAAAGGAGAGGAAGAACCACAAAGTGTGAAATGTCGGAGCAGCAGCTCCAATCTTCAAGGCTTCAGTCCTGACTGCTGTCCCCAAGCATGAGAGAGGTGAATGAAGATTTCCTTTACATATCAACAATGTGCGACTAAGGTTTGCGTGACTGCCACCAACAGGCTGAGTCTTTTCTGTGAAATTAACTTCACTGGCTCTTTATCGCATAGTCTCTCTGCCTCTGCCTGCACCTTTCGCACCTCTTGAAATATCTTTCCTTGCTCTATGACTGGCTGTTTAAGTCTAACATGCTTGCCTTCACCTTGCAGAGGTCATTTTAGGAGGCATATGCAGCATTTCTATGTGTAAGTGTCCTACACATGTAAATATTGATTTTAGAAAGCCACTTTTTACATGCTTCGATCCTCTGCATGCATGCACGGTTTGGAATGGGGTGTGGTTTGGGCAGGCCAGCAAAGTGTGTGAGTTTTTCCGATTTTGCAACAGCCATACGCGCATGCTTTAGAACAGTGGTTCCCAAACTTGAGGTCAGGACCCCAAATGGGATCACATCATTAGTGGATGGGGTAACAGAACACTGCTTTTCCCCCTCTCCCTGGATGTTCACTGTGACCTATGCCAAGTCACCAGTCAGCATGTGGCCGGTGAGCTAGTGAACATTTATAAGCCCCTCCTAAGTAAGCTTCCAGCTGAGTACTGGGGTCTGTAAGCACACCCTGACACAAGGGACCTTCCTGCTTTAGATGAGTTGGGGTTGGGGGGGGGGGGGAAAGAGGCTGGAGATCTGCTAGTTTGATTTCATCATCAACTGGGGTCACATGTTGTTAAAATGGGGGTCATATGAGATAAACGTTTGAAAAGCCCAGCTTCAGAACATCTGAGTGATGCATTTACCCCAGTTCCCAGACAGAACCTGGGGTTTTCAACCATGATTGAAGGGGCAAGTGCGCTTATCCTTCTGGAGCTTAAAAACTACCTCGAATTTCATTATAAAAAAAGAGATTTTTCACTTGGATCCTTAAACTGGCCCTTTATAGATGCGCTTTTATGAAATCTGCCACCTACACCTTTAAGTGCCGGCATTTATTAATGAATTTATTTAAGACGTTTTATCTCCCCAAGGGGTGTCGCTCGTTGGATTTCCCATGGCCTTATAGGTATTTTGTGACAGACTCCACATCCAGCAAGACTTTTGTTCATTACATCGCTAATTGTAAACATCCCAACTTGGACATCCCTTATCCTAGCTGGACACCCTATGCAAAATCGGGCCTCCCATGTGTTAATTGCATGATTAAAGGGTTCAGATCTGTGCAGAAAGAGCAGGCCAGTTTAGTAGGCCTTATTAAAGTGGGTGTGGAGGCATTTCCTGTGCGCAGCGAGTGTGGTTCGCTGGGTTTGACTCCTGCGGGCCAGCGCAGAATAGTGCGCTAGGCTTTGCACATCGGTTAGCTCGGTTTTAGTGCACAATTCTATGCACTACCAATGCACAACAAGTTTTGCGCGCAAGGTAACTGTACACAGAGCCTTGAGCAAACAGCAGCACACAGCATATTTAAATCTCTTTAAATGATGGCAACTTACCAATTAGCTATGCAGCGAGATGCACAGAAGACTAGAAGTGGTGCTAAAAACGGCAGGGGAAGTGCGCTGGAACAATGTTGTGTGCATGTGCGGGAAGGCTATCTAGCGCCTAAACATCAAGATTCTGCACAAAATAATACTGGTGTTTATGAACAGCAATATTATTCTGAGCAGGACGTCTGTTTCCGTGCACCAGACAGCACTGCAGCACCTGGGCACAAGTACCAAACTGGGGGGGTTTGTGCGCAAGATACAGGTGCTGCTAATGTAGGTCCCTGTGTGCGGGCATCTGGCTTGTTCTCCTTATTTGGTGCAGATGTTTTGCGCCCAGCTTATTCGCAAGCTGTTTGCTTACAGCATCGGTGAGCCAAACGTCTGTGTTAGGCTTGCGTTAGGGAACCCTACTCTGAGATTTAGCGCAGGGCTGTAATGCAGGGTTTCTGCATCGGCCCCCCCCCCCCCTAGAGTCTTTAGCGGTCATGTTATTTCCAGGTGTTCAGGTCTAACACTGATTTAACAAGCGATGGATACACCAGACCAGAGCGCGATACTTCTGTAACCAGTTGGGTTCCATCTCTGAGAAAAGAAGATATGAACATTCCCACTCTAGGGAGAAGTCCTCAGATATTTTAGCGTCCACGGGAATTTAGATGGCCCTCTCAGTGTAAGGTCCCATAGCTCCATGCTGGTAGGATGCCCCCTACTGACTCACCGATACTGTACAATTTCACTTCGTTTTTGCAGTAGGGCCCTCACCTTCCCACGCTCTACGTGTCCCTCAAGCCAGCTAATAACTAGAATGCAAAATGCTAAAAAAGGAGAAATAGTCCTTAGATTGCAGTAAACTATGTTTGTCACGTGACTATAGGGAACAAACAGCCAAATTTTACCTGTCTGCACGTTAATTGTCGATAGGGGCGCTGGCGCTAGATTGTGTGACAGCTCCACAAAGTGATAGAAGGAGGATGATGCCACCCCCCCCCCCCCCCCCGGCTCACAGCTGTTAGTACAGGAAACAGAGACAGCCGCAATAACAGGCAAGCTGAAGAGAGCAGGAGGTTTTCCATAGATTTTATTAAAGTATCGCAAAAGACAGAGACAGTGACAGAGCAAGAATAAAGGAAACATGTAACGCTCCCGCCAAGGTGCCCCGGTGTCCTCTGCCTGCGCTGCTGCTGGTAAAGGGAGGTGCACCCATATCGCCAGCAGCAGGACCCGTAGAGGACTCCCCGCAGCTTGACGGGAATGTCGAATACAAGGCACAGATACAAAACACCAAAAGGTAATACAGAGACTGAGACATACAAAATATCCAGCTTCAGTAAGCAATACGCATACAGATTGTACAGACAAGAGCAGGACACGACATATTGTACCGAATTGTACTTGCAAAGCCGGCAGTCAGAGGGTTAACATGCTTTAGGGTATTTACAGCAATACAGGTGCTTAGCAATAGAGTCGTCTCCCGGTCATGGCTTCTAGGAAGTGGGAGATTCCCACCCCAAGTCGCAGCTCTTCAATGTGGAGCCTTATTTGATCCACTGGGAGTTCAGCTGGCCCAAAAGAGCCTTCTCCTCTCACTACATCGAAACCACCACCAGGGAGACTGAAAGTCAACAGTGGCAGCAAAAGCAGCTCTGGCTACCAGTTCCCACTGGCACGTAGCCATGTGACCACCAGACTTCAGTGGGTTTTCCACTGTACAGAATTTTAAGGCTTAGCTTTCAGAGAACAATGGTCCAAGCCAGTCATCCTGATTTGACCATAAAGATAAAAAGTGATTTCATAAAGATTAAACTAAAAAAACATTGATTCGGCCAGGTAAATTGGCCTGTCTGAAAAGCACCGTCCTCTGCCTGTTAAAAGTATGCTGCAGCCTCCATAGCAGAGTACTTTTAGCTGGGGGTACGCTACGTCAGGGGAGGACACAGCAGGAAAAAAAAAATCAGGTTTTCAAATGTACATGTGCTACGCTACCCAACTCAGCTGCCTGCACGCATAACAGGTAGGAAGTGTGCAGGCAGCTGGGTGCTTTTAGCGCAGGTACTTTTACGCTAGCAAATTTTCAGACAGAAAGTACCTGGGTATTTTCTCTTTGAAAATAATCAGAGAAAGATTTGTGGCAAAGTAAGATATTGGAAATTGCATATTCATGTGGAATACTTCCTAGGAAATCAGAACTTGAGAGTCTCGGCTTTAACTTTTCAGAATTCTTTAGTATCACTATTTATTATTTGGCTGAACTTCTATACCGCTTTTCACCGGAACAAAGCAGTGTACATCGAACAACATTAAACAGCATTTCCATGGAACTGTAACTATTTACATTAACAATTTAACTAGAACGTTTCATCCTTAACTTATTTACCATTCCTCTCCCCATAAGCAAATTTGCCATTGTTCTCAACAATTGTTCAATACATATTTTTACATATTTGTAGCCTTAGATACATAAAATTTGCCAAACTGGGCCAGAGCAATGGTGCCTCCAGCCTGCCACCTCTCGCTGTATAAGAAACAGGACATGAAAAGAGTGGTCCATCCCCCTGCCCCTGCCTTCCGTTTTTATAGCCTTTTTAATCTTGTCTTGGCTGAAAGCAGAAAAGAGAGTGTGAGAGAGGGTGGTGAGCCTCAACAGGCAGTGAGTGCACCTCACTAACTGGTTAATTGCAAAAGAGGAAAAAGATAGAATAGTCTCTGCTTCCACTTGGCGTGGGGATCCTGAAACTGTGGTTCTTGTAGAAGAAATAGGCTGTTCTTTACACATAATATAACCTCTATGAGCAGTTATCTCACAGCTCGAGTCGTTCCTGGGTCTCCCTCAGCATTTAGGCAGGGGGTATCAAACCGAACAAGAAGCTAGCTAGATCAGGGTGGGCCACCAACAATTCTGGCTGTCATGATCTCCAAGGAGAACGTGTAGCAGACACATTTGCATATATTGGGTTAATTTGCATATTTTGGTTCTGCTGACTCCCAGCTATTGGCAACTGTGGCAGGCTAATGCTACACTATGGTGAGAGAGCTGGTGCCCAGAGCTCATTTTACGCATACACATAATATGAACAGGGCCAGCCTAACCAATAGGCAAGCTAGGTGATCACCTAGGGCGGCAGCTTCTAGGGATCGACAAAGAGCAGGGCATTCAAAGCTAGACAATAGATTCTTCAAACAAACAAAACCCCCAATGTCGAATGACTACAAAAATGTATAGAAAAAACTGAGAGTCATCGAAAAAACCACAAGGATTCTCCCAACACTTTCAGTAGGCTTGTGAACACATTTTTTTGTCGGGACCAGACCGACAAGAGAGGGGAGAAGGAAACTCCCTCCTTGGCGTCAGACAGGCCCGTTTTACTCAACAAGCAACAAGCAAAAACAGTGAAGTGAAAATAGTGCAAAACACACTTATCTGTGGAACAAGGCGATGAGACTTCATAATAGTTCAGCACAGCTGATAAGTGTGTTTTGCACTATTTTCACTTCACTGTTTTTGCTTGTTGCTTGTTGAGTAAAACGGGCCTGTCTGACGCCGAGGAGGGAGTTTCCTTCTCCCCTCTCTTGTCGGTCTGGTCCCGACAAAAAAATGTGTTCACAAGCCTACTGAAAGTGTTGGGAGAATCCTTGTGGTTTTTTCGATGACTCTCAGTTTTTTCTAGACAATAGATTCTGACAGCTGGTGCAGGGAGGGGGAGCATAAGGCTTAAGGTTTGCTTAGGGTGCCAACATCTTGAACCAACTCTGCGGCCAGCCCTGCATACGAAGTGTATCTGGTGCACCTATGTACTTCTGAATCTGCACCTTAACTTGTACTGACCACTTCCTGTTGGTTCAAATAAGATAGCAATACCTGACATAAAACGAACAGTAGAAAATCAATGGCTTATAGTGTTTCAGTGTTAATGCAGAATTACTCCAGAGAAGAACAACGGAGCAAACTAAGACATGAATGAAGAGACACTGAATTAACACCAAAGAAGGCCTTCCACTGTTGTGTGGTGTGTTCCTGGAATGGCTTATAAAAGACTACAGCACCATTAAGATTAATGGAATGGAGGGTGCACGCCTCCCAGTGGCCTCCTCCCTGGCCCCCCACCCATGCAAACATCATGCCTTGTTTAGCATGGAGCACGTATGACACAGGCGTGTTATGGACACTGATGTGTCTCAGAAAAAGAGTAGCCTTCTGCACATATGTGACCAATGGTACTGTCCATGCAACTGCTATAACCCCTTATCATAGCAAAAAGGAAAAGAGAGGCACTAAAGAAAGACCAGGAGAGAGAGAGATTTTGGTAGTAAACGTTTTAAGTAAGATTGTACAATACAGAAATACATCCAAGTCTGGAAGGAAAAATTACACCGATTTTATATCTAAAACTTCCCTGGAGAGAAATGTTAAGATTGTTTTGGTTTCCAGGGGAAAAAATGATATACATTCACCATTCAGAAATCCAAGTTCTGTACAACACACTGGACAGATTTGTTTTTAACAATAATCTTTTGATCCTAGAGAATCATTAAGGTTTTGTTCTTACTGAAACAGCAGGATTTCCATTTCCCCCTCCCGGTCCCCCCACCATGCTCTTTTAAATAAGGGTTCAAGGCATTTGATGCCCAACCTAAGTAAGAAAACAAAAAGGGAGGCAAGAGAAGAGAAAGTGACAGAGTTTAACCCCCCCGCCCCACCTCCACAATGATACAAAATCTTAATTTACTGCTATGTACAGATACACTGCAGGGGCAAAACAGCTCATTGCACTTTCCCACTTGGCAGAGCAATAATAAATTAAATACTTAAAAACACGTTCACTGTTTAAAAACAGATAGCACGTAAACCCCAGGACAAAACGACAGTCAAAATATTCCCCAAAATATTGCATGGGGAAGTGCCCAAAGTTACCTTACGCATGAAACCTAGAGAGTACCAGTACTGACGCTGTACACCAGACCCCTGTCCCATGTGCTACGTAGGTTTCAGAACCCACTGATTCTGCATGCCACATGTTGTATGAGACAGAGCTGTATAGTTAACGGGTGTGGCTAGGTCCTCAGGGCCAAGCCTCGCTTGTAGTTTCTGCCTTCCTTACAAGAGAGACTGGAACTACAGGTCCACAGGTGAGGGGGGGGGGGGGTAGGGTGTTAAAACCAGAACTGGCTCGGCCTGACCCTGATGACCTGCAGCCATCTGGAGACCTCAAAGAGAGCTTCCCATCCAATGAAAGCCTCTGATGCATCTATGGCTGCTGGTGCACAAGACCAACAAGGAATGTGATAGGTCAGAAGCAGCCATCAGTTAAGACAGAAGCTCCCCGAGAAACACAAATCAAAATCTTACAAACACAAAAGGGGCCAGAAGTAAAATGTCCAAGCCCAAGGATAAGTAGGGAACATTAAAGGCGAACATTCCCCATCACAGCCATGAATTTGGGATCAAACCATGCTATATATGTACATGAATGTAACCATGCTAACATCCGAAACACATGGAGGGAAAAAAAAAGAAAACATGCTGGATTTTCCTTACCATGCAGGGAAGCCTTCAAGTACCGTAGGTTAACCTGGGAGCTGCTCCTCCACTGGGCCACCCTGTCCAGTAACTACTAGGCCCCATCTCTATCCAGTCCTGCTTTGTGGAGGCCCGCCCCAAAGCATTATGGGATCAGGAGCAGTGCTGCACCTTTTGAGCTGAAGGGTTGGCAAACAAGCCAATCTCCTCCCCAGTTCCCAGGCTTCCTACTTTCTGAGGCTGCATGGAACAAAAATCTGGTTAAGCCATTGACCTAGAGGCCCATCCCATTCTGCTGCTTATTGGTGGAGGGGGCACACTCTGTTTTTCCTTTTAAGGTAAACCAAATACCCATCATAAACCTCTGGGATGAAAGATGGAGAGTGAGGGTTGGGTTGCCATCCTCTGCTGGGAGCTAGGTATGAGAAATAGAGGTAACTGAACAGAAGATTGCTGCGACATAAGCCAGCGCATGACCCTGGCATGAGGATGTTTTTGTGGGGGTTCAGAGGGCTCTCCTTCTCACAGCTCTACGGAATGATTTCTAACTAGATCCCCTCACCAAAAACAAAGTGCTTTAAATTTACAAGACCTAGGACACTCAACTCAACACAACCACGTCAGAGGGGCACACCGAGCTGAGAAAGCAGAGTGCCAGCACTAGTAAAGAAAGTGAACCAGAAGCGTGCCAAGACTCAGAGGTTGGAAGTAGACTGAAGAGTACGTGTGGGCCTAGGGTTGCCAACTGGCTCCAGATGCGCCCGACAGGCTCAATCCAGTCCTGGGTTTACCCCATTGCATGCAGGGACATATAGTCTTGCTTTTCTTATGGAATGCAATGGAAAAATCAGAACTACATGTCCCTGCATGCAGTGGGGTAAACCTAGGACTGGATCAAGTGTGTCGGGCGCATCTGGAGCCAGTTGGCAACCCTATGTGGGCCAGCCTAAACTCTGCAGGCCACAGCCTGGTTCCAAATATGTAAAAGCAGCTGAGAATAGGCAAGGGGGGAGGGGCTGTGTGTGCAGTAGTTCTGTGACTTGGACAAGGGCTCTGTAGTGGAATGTCACTGGAATAACCAGAGAGCTTTGCTGCTGTTCACACCCACCCACCATGGAGCTGTGGCCACATTAGCCATTGTGAGAGGGAATCCTGGAGAGTGAGTCTCTCCCTACCGCACACAGCTGTCCATACGACTTATTGAACTGCAGAGGTGATGCCCTGCACATGGTACACTGAGGCAGCCTGGTCACAAGAAGGATTGTCAGTCGATTCCATTTTTTTCCAAAATGGTTTATCCAGTCCTGGTTTTAATTCATTGCTTTTATAAATGTGAACTTCTAAATTTCCCTAAGAAAAGCTGGAACTACGTCTCCCTGCATGCAACAGGGAAAAAATATTAGGACTAGGTCAATCTGCTGGGGAAAGGAAATTGGAGTCAACTGGTAATCTTTATTCTAGGGCCTGCCCAGCCTCACAGAAAGAGGCTAGGAGTGGAGGCGAGAATCCCTCTAGGCTGCTACTCTTTGGAAAGCTTCTCAGTGGCCCCCTCACAACCTCCCTTCCACACACACACACATTAACTCTGTACACCTACCAAACTGTCTGGTCCCTCTCCCGATTTCCTCCGAGGTCAGATGGGAGGAATTAACTAAGCATTGCCCCTCCACCCACCAACCTACACAAACACACATAGGCTGGACATCTGCCCAGGACATAAGGGCTGAACTCAGCCAAACATTCTCCATATAGAAGGGAGGGGGCTCTAGCACTCGTCTATGTTCAAACTGATGAATTCCTGAATGCATTTCCTGTATTGCTGTTCGGTGGGGCTGCTGCTGGGATAGTGACCTGGTTGTCCCAAGGGGCCTTCAGCTTCCCGCATCTCTTCATTCATTCGAGCCAGACGTAGCCTGTAAAGAGACAAGGGATTCCATCAGGGACAGAATTGCCTTCCTCCGCCCAAAGACAGTAATCTGAGGCATGGGCAAAGGACAGATATTCAAAACATGCTGAGCTCCTAATAGGGTTGCCAACTGGCTCCAGATGCGCCCGACAGGCTCAATCCAGTCCTGGGTTTACCCCATTGCATGCAGGGACATATAGTCTTGCTTTTCTTATGGAATGCAATGGAAAAATCAGAACTACATGTCCCTGCATGCAGTGGGGTAAACCTAGGACTGGATCAAGTGTGTCGGGCGCATCTGGAGCCAGTTGGCAACCCTAGCTCCTAAATTGAGGCACCTAAGTTAGCTTTCTAATTTGTCCACTATATTTGGTCAAACTTAGTTTTCAGCAGAAAATTTTACCTAAATTTAGGACTATCGTTTATTTGCCAAGATTTAGCGGGGTAGTTACTAAGCTGAGGTAAAACATTGCATTTATTACAGGAGTCGCTAACCTGTGGGATATCAATATATGAATAAGGCAACTGGAGGGAGGAGTGGCCTAGTGGTTGGGGCAGGTTACCTTAGGCCAGAAGGTAGGGGGTTTATATCCCACTAGGGGACAGCAACCTTGGGCCAGAAAGACTGGGGTTTCTAGTCCCACAAGTGCTCCTTTATTTATTTATTTATTTACATTCTCTTATATACCATGCTATTCTGCATCAGTGCGGTTTACATTGAACAAACTGAAATTACATTGAACAGGGCATTATAACTTGGAGATAACTATTTTACAGGGAACATGGGCTATGGAGGGTTAAGTGGCTTGCCCAAGACCTTGTGGTCTTGGGCAAGCCACTTAACCCTCCATTGCCCATGTTCCCTGTAAAATAGTTATCTCCAAGTTATAATGCCCTGTTCAATGTAATTTCAGTTTGTTCAATGTAAACCACCTTGATATTATGAAAGGCAGTATATAAGAAATGTTAAATAAATAACTGGTGATCAACCTCACAAACTACATTATTCTGCTCCCCAGAAACATGATGCTGCTAATACATGTCCTGGGGGCATGTTCAAAAGTCCCATGCGGACCCCTCTTTCCTGCAGCCAAGGCCCCTCCCGCAAGCCATATGCAATCAAGGCCCCATCCCCTGAAACCCCTCCCCAGATACCAGGGCTTCCCTGGTGTCTAGCAGCTAGGACGGGAGTCATCCCCAGTCACTCTGCCTGGTTGGGCTCCAGGTGAAAAATGACACTGGTTGACCCCTAGCAATAATCACTAGGGGTCAAGCAGCACCATTTTGTACATGGAGCCTGATGATTAAGGAGCAATTGGGGTTTGCTCCTACCCCTGCTGCTAGCCACAAGGGAAACCTCCAGTAGGTCTTCACTGGGGTTGTGGGGGGGGCCTTTCAGGGGAGGGGAAGGGGGTCTGCAGAGGATTTCTTTTTATCATCGGCCCCTTTATGATGACGCCTGGAAGTTTGGGCCACATGTTCACCACAAGCTGTGCTATTTGATTCACATCTCATCATTTGCTAACGTCCATTGGGATAAACTAAGATGCACTACTGTAAAAATAACGCATGATTTCTTCCATGTAACACATTATGTGCAAATATTGTGTTTTTCCCATAATGCATGTTAGTAACTACCCCCTTTAATAGCCTAATGTTGAAAATCAGTACTAAGTGCCTAACGTTTTTCTAAGTCCTAAGTTCTGTTGCCACCCACTTTTTAGGCTCCTAAATTTAGAAGTTTAGTGACATTTGAGCATAAAATCTAGGAACTCAGTTCTTATGAATTTTCAAAGGCCAATTTAAGAGCTTAACGCTCAAAATTAGGAGTCTAAACCCTTTGGTAAAGCTGAGCCAAACCTGAACTGAACAAATAGGGATCAATTTTCAAAGTAGTTTCAGTTACGGCTAATAATAATTTTGTAACTGGTAACCCGACTTATTCCTCTCCAGTTCCGAATGAGCAGACAGACTTGAACATCCTACTGCATTATTATACTAGGGGTGTCCGATATTAAAGGTACAGGCCAAAATTACACTAACATTTGTATTTAAAGAAATTATTCAATACATTCCACCAAAAACTACATACTTTTGTTTATTTCTCCACATAATCGCCGTAAACATTGAGACATTTATCCCAGCATGACACTAGTTTGAACATCCCTTCACGGTATAGTTGCGTGTCAAGTTGCTTGAAGTAGTCCATAACGGTGTCTTGCAATTCCTCCTCATCCGCAAAGCATTTCCCTGCCAAGAATTTCTTCAAAGGTCCGAATAAATGAAAATCCGAAGGGGCTAAGTCATTTCAGCAATTTCACGAACTTTAATGCGACAATCCTCCCTAATCAGACGTTCGACAACTGCGCAGTTGTCATCCGTGTGTGAGGTCCTTGGTCTGCCTCTTTTCTTTTCCAGATCATCATTCAACTCCGTTCGGCCATCTTTAAACTTGTTACACCAGACGCTGACTTATTTTAGGCTTAAAACGTTCAGGCCATAGACGCCCTCTAATCTGCGATGAATTTCGCTCTGTTTAACTCCTTCGGCTTGCAAAAATCTGATAACTCCACACACCTCAAACTTCGAATACTCTGCGATTACACACGCCATGTTTGTTTGCTTCCCAAAAACTACTCGTAATTTGAGCGTTTAAAAAAACAACGCTACAGACTCTCCTACTACGAGTACAAGTAGTCCTGCATATGACGGCACTATTGCGCATGCGGAGTCGGTATGATTGCCACCTGTACCTTTAATATCAGACACCCCTCGTACAAAAGAAAACAATTAGTTTAGTGATAATGACATAAGTCCAAAATGGGGGCCTTAAAGCAAATTTCTGCAGAAGGCTCCCAAAGATGGGAGGAATTCCTTCTTTCCCCCAAAAGCTTAAGATTACTAGGAGCTGAGTGTGGTAAACACTGTACGTAGTGTTGCTGCACCGCCTCCCAACAACTTTTCTCAATTCAGTTACATGATTTGATTCCCACCCAGCAGCTGGAGAAGTGCTTAAGCGCATTATCTCCTCCTACTGGGGGTCAAGTCTCACTTGATGTGCGTAATTGATCTGAATAAGGAAAAGAGTTAAGGAGGCAGGAAAGCACTACTGTCAAAAGGTAAGTACAGTGCTTGCTCTACTGTGCCTCGGTCCCTGCAGTGTGGGTATCAAAGCAACGGCTTGGGCAGTATTTATGACACTGTTAAGTAACTCACTTCCAATTTAAGCAGCGGATAGGCAAGCCTCAGGAACCTTCTTCCTCACCAGCTGCATGGCATTAACAGCAGCGCCCCCTGCTGACAGAGGACCCACACCATCACCCCTAGCCTGATCCCTTTCCTTCCCGAGATACAGTACGGTTGCTGCAGTGAGCCACCTCCGCTGATTTCCTTCCGAACCCTTATTCTGAACCGGTAACCAATATTTTTTTTTTCCAGTTTGGGGTTCAACAGAAATGTTCAAATATTGGCTCGGGTTCAGTTCTGCTTCAGAATAAACTAATGGTTAATTCAAATTTTGGATTTGGGTTGACCCCCTGGGCATGGGAAAGGAAAGATGGGGGCACACTCTTTGTAGAGCAAATTTCAGCAGATACTTATATAACCAATGTATCAGATGCATATATATATATATCATCGTTCTGTTTCCCTGGGCACCACCCCCAAAAGGCTATAATATATTAGGGAATCCAAGCTGAAATGTCAGTGGTGTCTAAGGGTTAGTAGATGTGTTTGTATGATTCAAAGTATCTCTACTTACAAAGTTACGATGTCTGCATTGGCAGCCTGAACCGCAATGCTGAGGGGGTCCTGCCCATCCTCATCAATCGCATGCTGATTGGCACCTCGTTTTAGGAATAAGCAGACCTGGCTGTAAGGGGACAGACATATGAGGTTAGAAATAGAAGGAGCAGGATTTGTCCTGATCTGTGACACAAAACTGACTCAATGATATGCAAAGCTCTCTCGCTTCCCACAAGTTTTGCGTACTCATGCATGATGTCCGTAGAGATATCTCTGGGTACTCTTATCACCAGAATGATACTGCATGGTCTACAGACACCTCCAAATCCCTTTCTCCACTGAAGCACCTCTCATTTCTTCTCATTGCCAGATTGAGACCCTTGTACCCATGAAACACTCCTAGGTTTCCTCACCACTAGGCTGAGACCCCTAACTTGAACCCATGGAGATATCTCCCAACATCCATCAGAAAGCTAAGACCGTTAGCATGTACCCAGGTTTCCTCATTGCCAGGCTCAGATGTTGGTTTGGAAGTTGAGCCCTAATGTCTTCACATTGTTTTCCTCCATGGACTTCAATGGATAAGGAAATTAGTTCCATGACTCCATATTATGAAGTTCCACTTCCCTCGCTGACAAGATGGCAGTCCTGTGACTCCCTGCCAACCAGTGACTCTAGAGGTGAATCTACCCCGTGCACTGCACATGTATTCCGTGTGCGCGAGGTATGTAGAGTGCCAGAGAGGAGCATTTTTACCCTGTGTGCCCAAGATATGTAGCGTGGTGGAGAGGAGCACGACCTCGGATATCAATTTGATTCACATCTGCAGCATTCTGGAGTAAAAACTCGCAAGCTATCAATGATCCCTAATAGAAAAGAAAGAGAAAAAGCCCTCAATGTTCAGTTCCATTAGCCCATCTAACCTCACCTGTCATGTTACTGGCAAACCTCCCAAATCACATTCTACAGGACTGGTCTGAGCACCGGTGCAACGGGGGATGGGAAAATCCCACCACCAGAGTTTAATTTCTGGGAGAACGGCCAAGAATGCGCTTCCACCACTTCTCTTCAGGGTCTAGAGCGGCAGAGGTGTCCTGCTCCTGACCCACCCATCCAGGGAGCCTACAGGGAAGAGGAAGGGGGGAGGAGCCGAGAGGAAAGTAGAGAACGGTCGCTCTGCTCCTAAACCACACTACTCCCTAATCCGGCCACATCTCTCTTCTCGCTCCTGCCCCCTCCCACTTCCTTTCTGTCTACAAATTGCGCCCTGCTCACCATGAATTCTAAGGATCCTCAGACCAAAGAGCAGGAACTAAGTAAGTCCTGACTAAGCACATTCATTCAATTTATTTTTATTTTGAAAGTACTCTCCTATTAAAACTTGCATTTTTTGCTCCCCCTCTCTCCAGAAGGCATGCTGGATGCTGAAGGGACTGTGATAGCCTAATACAGGGTCCTCAATGGCTTCCGGGCTAAAGGGGTGCCTACTCCAAGATGCACCCTGAGCAGGGGTCATTACCAGACAGAGGCCATTGCTTTGGTGGCAGTCAGCGTCCCTCCTTCCTGAGGCTGGAGCTGATCGCCTCCACTACCTGTTACAGGATTTACTTCCAAAGGCAGGAACCTGCTTCTTGATATTTGAAGATGGCAAAAGATGTTCTAAGAGGATTACTTTTAGGGAAGGTAAATTTCAAAGACTAGTTACTCTGGTAAAAGAGCGTTTCGAAAACTGCCTGCCCTGTAAATGTATAAGAAGATAAAAACATAAGAACAGCCATACTGGGTCAGACCAAAGCCCATCAAGCCCAGTATCCTGTTTCCAAAAACAGGCCATTCCAGGCCACAAGTACCTGTGAGGTTCCCAAAAAGATACACAGATGCTATGCTGATTATCCCAGGAGTAAACAGTAGATTTCCCCAGTCCACTTTAATAATGGTTTATGGACTTTTCCTCCAGGAACCTGTCCAAACCTCTGTTAAGCCCAGCTACACAAATTCTCTGGCAATGAATTCTAGAACAACAGCCACCCTTTAACCCCCTGTTTTGTGGAGGTAGTCCTGGGGCAAGAGTAGGCTGAAGGAGGCAATGGCATGTGTAATTTTGTTTTTCCTAAACTATGTGCGTTGTTTTGACAGATAAAATTACTCAGAGAAAAATCAGGAACTTCTTTATCTACGGTTGTGGGTTTCGTGAGTTCTGAAATGGCTAGTGTGAAATTGGAAGCCTCTAAAAACCATGAATTACAGACTGCCTCTGTACTTCAAGTTAATGAGGAGATTTCTCACCTTATAAAGGAGCATGTTGCTCTGATGAGAGAAAGGACCGTGTTATCACGTAAAACTGAACATCTGGAGAATCTCGCTCATTGGAACAATCTTCGTCTGCTTAACTTTCCGAGATCCCCCCTCATGTCACCGGTGGAGATGGTACGTAAATATCTGATGGAAGTACTTAGAATTCCCATGGAACATCTACCTCCAATTACGAGGGCACAATATCTGTCTGTTAACATCTTGGAGACTAAGAGGAAGAACGCTGAGGCCTCTGTGAGTGGACTGGGGGACTTAACAGGGTTTCTTGAAAGTTCTTTAGATGTAGTAACAGAGAGGACTACCATGCTTGTAACTCTGGCTTTGGAAGCTGACAAAGCTTTAATTCTTCGGTCCTTTTTTAAAAATATTAATGAGTTGTTTTTGGGAGCAAAAGTTTGTATATTTCCTGATTTATCACGTGCCATCCAATTAAGGAGGAAGGAGTTCCTGGCTCTTCGATCCAGGATCACCTCATTGGGTGCTTCTTTTGTGTTGAAATATCCATCTAGATGTTATGTTTCCTATCAGGGGAAAAATTTCCTATTCTTTGACCCAAAACAGCTCTCAGAATTTCTATGTGTGAGGGAAGAGATTAGAGTCGAGCTTGGGCCCAATACTGCTGACGCTTAAGTCTTGGCTTGCTGGAATGTATTTCTCCTTATTTTCCTTATGACTGTCCCTTAGTTGTGTTCCTGTATAAGGGTCTAATTAGGGTATTGATATTTCCTGTAGCACCCCCAATTTTCTTTGTGGGCTAATTTAGGGATGATTTATTTCTTATTTTATGAGTTTTACGCAAGTATTCTATGTGTATCTCCCGTATTTCTTTAATTTCACTTAATGTAATTACTTGAGTGTTATTATAAAATGCCAATAAAGAGTAAATTATAAAAAAAATTAAAAAAACAAGAACTATTCCCTTAGGCAATTCTCAAAGAGAAAGTGTGCTCCTACTTTCCCTTTCAGCAGCCTTTGTAAAATAATGACCTTAATCTGGGTAATTTTCCATGTGTAAAGATGGCTCTTGTAAAACTGCACAGCCGAATGTGTGTCACGAACAGTGCAACGTTTCTGTGTAGCTGTGCAGGAGTCCTCTGCCCATGTTGTTGCCAGTAGGGAACGCAAGCTCCTCACGCCTAAAAATGCAACATTGCAGCATCTTCCCCTGCCAGCAACAGCATGGGCGGAGGACGTCCATGCAACTTCAGGGAATATCGATCACAGGAACCTATACTCGTATGGTATACAGGCGTTCCCGGAGGTGCGGTTTGGACAGAGCTGTGGCAAATTTGTGATATATATATAAATATGCCTGTATATACACAGGGGGCGATATTCAGCAGCAGCGGCTAACACTTTTAAAGCCCTTGGCTGCCGCCGCTGAAATTAAATCCAGAATTCGGTGCCAGAACCTAACTGGCATTCGGCGCTGAATATCTGATTTTTCCAGCAACACCTATGGTCAGGAATGATATTCTGCTGTTAACCAGACAGGACAGGTCAATGGCAGTTTAGCTAACTCTAAGTGGTTTAGCGGCTGAATGTCGCCACTAACCAGATAGTTCTGCCACCATGGACTTAACCAGGCATCTTTTCTGCGGTCTGTGGGTATATCCAGATTGTGCTGCTGAAGACTGGGATCGCTGGAGTTTAGCCAGCCCCACTAACTAGCTAAACTAACTAGCTAAACTAGCTTTGAAAATCACTCCACAGAATACACTCATGTTTAGACTTGCTTCAAAGCAGATGGAAATTTGTATGAAATAAGTTGTGTCTCATTAGGGATAGCACCTATATTTCAGACTCTATGAGAGCAAATTTCTACTTTGCAGGCAAATTTTATGAACAAATATGTAGGATTGCGTTAGGAGTCCCTTTAGCCCTATCAATTGCTTTACTCTGTGTGGTTGATTCTGGAAATAGGTTTCTTTATTCTTCCAATTATTTTAAGGACATGATTATATGGAGAAGATATTTGGACAATATTTCTATTTTGTAGTACAGATCTCATGACAAACTGGATTTATTCATTCATTGGGACCACTTGGCAATAGTGATCATAGCATGATTGTGTTTGATTTAATTAGTGGAGGAGGGATAGTAAAGAAATCCACAGTACTACCTTTTAACTTTCGAAAGGGAGACTATGATAAAATGAGGAATAGTTAAGAAAAAACTAAAAGGAGCGGTTGCAAAGGTTAAAGACTTACATCAAGCTTGGGTGTTGTTTAAAAATACTATCCTGGAAGCCCAGACCAGCTGTATTCCACGCATTAAGAAAAGTGGAAGAAAGTCCAAAAAACTGCCAGCATGATTTAAAGGTGAGGTGAGAGAGGCTGTTGCTGCCAAAAAAGCATCTTTCAGGAAATGGAAAAAAGAGCCAAATGATGAAAACTGGAAACAGCACAAGCACTGGCAAGTTAAATGCAAAGCATTGATAAGGCAGGCAAAGCGAGAATTTGAGAAGGAACTTGCTATGGAAGCAAAAACATAAAATAAAGACTTTTTCAAGTACATTCGTAGCAAAAGGCCTGTGAGAGAGTCAATTGGACCATTAGATGATAGAGGGGTAAAAGGGGCAGTAAAAGGAGACAAGGCTAAGGCGGAGAGACTGAATGAATTCTTTGCTTTAGTCTTTACTGAGGAAGATGTAGGGATGTTACAAGACTGAAGTGGTATTTAAAGGTGATACTGCAGAGGAATTGAGAGAAATATCGCTACACCGGGAAGATGTATTACAACTATTTGATAAACTGAATAGTAGCAAATCACCTGGACCGGATGGTATACATCCAAGAGTGTTGAAAGAACTGAAATATGAGATTGCAGACCTGCTATTAGTAATCTGTGAACTTTAATTACAATCATCTGTAATACCTGAAGATTGGAGGATCGCCAATGTAACGCCAATTTTTAAAAAGGGTTCCAGGGGTGATCCGGGAAATTACAGACCGGTGAGCCTGACATCAGTACCGGGGAAAATGGTAGAAACCATCATAAAGAACAAAATTATACAGCATGTAAATAGTCATGGCCTAATGGGAGATAGCCAACATGGCTTTAGACAAGGAAGATCTTGTCTTACTAATCTGATATGTTTCTTTGAAGGTGTGAATAAACAGGTAGACAAAGGTGAGTCAGTTGATATAGTGTATCTAGACTTTCAGAAAGCCTTTTTACAAGGTCCCTCATCAGAGACTTTTGGCAAAACTAAAAAGTCATGGGATAGGAGGCAGTGTACTATTGTGGATCGGGAACTGGTTAAAAGATAGAAAGCAGAGGGTAGGGCTAAATGGCCAATTTTCCCAATGGGAAAAGGTGAATAGTGGAGTACCTCAGGGATCTGTACTGGGTCCACTACTTTTTGACATATTCATAAATGACCTGGAAAAGGGAATAACTAGTGAGGTTATCAAATTTGCAGATGACACAAAACTATTTAAAGTTGTTAAAACCCAAGAGGACTGTGGAAAACTGCAGGAGGATCTGGATAAATTGGAAGACTGGGCATCCAAATGGCAGATGAAATTTAATGTGGACAAGTGCAAAGTTATGCACCTAGGAAAGAACAACCCACACTATGGTTACATGATGCAAGGTTCCACATTGGGAACCAACATCCCAGGAAAAAGATTTAGGAGTCATCGTGGATAACATGTTAAAACCCTCCGCCCAGTGTGCAGCGGCAGCCAAGAGAGCAAATAGAATGCTAGGTATCATAAGGAAAGGAATGGAAAATAAAACGAAGGATATTATAATGCCTCTGTATCGTTCCATGGTACAACCGCACCTTGAATATTGTGTGCAATTCTGGTCGCCGTATCTTAAAAAGGATATAGCGTTATTAGAAAAGGTACAGAGAAGAGCCACCAAAATGGTAAAGGGGATGGAAGGCTACTCCTATGAAGAGAGGCTACAAAGGTTAGGGCTCTTCAATCTGGAAAAGAGACGGCTGAGGGGAGATATGATAGAGGTCTATAAATTAATGAATGGAGTGGAACGGGTAAACGTAGATCAATTGTTTACGCTATCAGAATATAGAAAGACTAGGGGACATGTAATGAAGCTACAGGGTAAACTATCTAAGACAAATAAGAGAAAATATTTTTTCACTCAACGTGTAATCAAACTCTGGAATTTGTTACCGGTGGATGTAGTAAGAGCTGTTAGTGTAGCTGGGTTTAAAAAAGGTTTGGACAAGTTCCTGGAGGAAAGGTCCATAAACCATTATTAAGAAGGGACCCAGGATATCAATGCTTGACCCAATACAAGCATTGTGGAACCTGTGTCTTTTGGGGAAACTGCTAGGTACGTATGACCTAGATTGGCCACTGTTGGAAACAGGATACTGGGCTTGATGGACCTTGTTCTGACCCAGTGTGGCATATCTTATGCTCTTATGTTCTTATTGGTTGAACTTATTAGATAAGAATCTGGAATTTTGTATCAACTGTCATTTGAAGGTAACCACATATGTAGATGTCTTAATTAAAAAAGAAAATGATAAGTTAAGCATTGCTGTGTTTTGAATGTCAGCAGAACAGAATAAATATTTTTGATTCTCAGGTTGACGTCCATTTAAAATGAAATCTATTAATGCGGTTAATTCATTTCTGTAGATCAGGAGAATTTGTTCTTCTACTGATTCTTTTAAAGTGGTGGCCACGGAATTAAGCTATAGGTTTGAAGAGCCAGGGTTGCCCACTGTGCCATCCTTGGGTTTTGAAGTCCCCCTGTTACTGCAATTCTGTCTGGCATCTTCTAGGGCCCTTTTATTCTTTCATTTTTTATTCATTCGCTCTTTGCGTTTTTTACTTTCTAATTATTTATTTAGAAGCTCATTCTTTAGTTTCTCAGTTATTTGTTTTATGTTCTTCAGTGTACATGGGCTTTTTTACCAGGAGCTTTTATGTTGGACTGTTTTAACTGAGTGTCATTGGTGTTTTGCCATATCGACACCCTCCCTCTGTTCCCCTTGTGCATCAACAAGTATTGACTGCCGTGTTATACAATTTCAGAGGCAACACACTTCAGTTTGCTGTCGATTTTCATATGATTCTTCATTTGATTTTTGCATAATGACAGAGACCTTTAGCATTTGAGTTGGTGTCCTGTCTTCTGGGCCTTTGAGAGACGTTGCTGGGGGCTGCCACTTTTTTCATCTCCTCGCATTTTTTTCTTTCCTTCATTTTTATTCAAATACCATCAATTTGATACAACATCCTTTTGGGACATTTTTTTTATATCCATGATCTCATGAACAGGTCATTATGAGGGTTATTCTGAGACATGAATAGCGGGGATGGACTTCCCAAAGGGACGTCCATCCCCACTATTCGTGCTGGCGGCAGCCCCTAACTTCCCCGCCGGTTGTGCAGGGAAGTTAGTCGGGGGCAGGGAATGGGCGGCCCAGGGACGGAGAGTGGGCGGGCAGTGGGCAGTTGCCAGCCCTGGATGTAGAGGACCGATTCTAATGTCCAGGGAAATTATTCCACCCCCTGGGTAGAATAACTTCCCTGGACGTTTCTTTTTAGCGATTCCGGGGTGTGGATAAGGCTGGGGGGGCCAGGGATTATTCCCTCCAGCCCAACCCTGGCCTTAGGAGACCAGATCTGGGGTCGGGCTGCAGGGAATAATCACTTTAACCCAGCGGCCAGCATTGCGACTTTTAAATGGAGCCGTCGTGAAATGGCAACATGATGCCATGGCGTCATGGCTCCATTTAACAGCCCTGACCGAGTTAGCTGGGCTGTGGCTTTATGTGCAGGCACAGACTGAATTGCAGTCCCGGCCTGCACATACATGCTTAGTCGCAATTCTGATCCCACAGGGTTAGATGTGCCTCACAGGATCTGAATCGCGCTCCCCTTTGTACGTCCGGCTCAGACTGGTCATAAAAAAGGGATGTACATGCGGGTCAGAATCGGGCCCTATAAGTCTTAACAATGATCCTTTTTGAAAATTGATCATATATGTAGAGTATACTCAAGAAGTGTCCCCAGTTCAACCATTTATACTTTGGACACTCTCTTCCTTCCTTTATCTTGATCTTGATCTTGATCTGAATGGCATCATTGAGACGCAATATCTAATGGCGTTTATCCTGTGTCCCATGAAGGGCTTAAGTCTTTGTTGGTTTCATATGTGTCCTAATAGCGATTCTCCAGTTTTAGTTTGGGCAGTGCAAGTGTCCCCAGCTCATCAATTTGCACTTTGGACATTTTATTCATCTTCAAAGTTTTTAAAAAAACTAGAGGATGGAGAATCCGCCGTTTGCGGCACTGATCTGTGGATTTTGTTCATTGCAGCCAATGGAGTTTTAGGTATTCCACATGCATATAACTCCTTTTAATAAAAAGATCATCAAATTAGAGTAGGTTCATTGGAGTAACAAGTTCGTATACACGATTTGGTTTTTAGGTGCCTTTTTGTCATTCAATATGTTTATAAAACTTTGAAAAGTCCCCTTTGGTATCTTTTGTTTGGCGCGAAACTGAGTCCTTTTAAAAGAGCAGGGAAACACGATCTCAGCTTATGTGCTCTTTTCTGAGGCACAATTGCAGCGCTGCTGCGTGCTTCGAGCACATTGACTGGGGTAAATCTCCATACAGTTGAGATGCTCTGCTGTTCTTAGAGACAACTTTTAAAGCATTATATTACTCTTACACCCATAAGTCTTTTTAAGTCCCCTATTCTTTTACGGGTATAGTAATATGTCTGTTGTTTAAATTAACATCATAGTCTAATATTAAGTATGTATAAAAAGATTGATTCTCACTGCAGTCCTCCTCTCTGTGCTCTCCCAGTATAGATACTCACTACCTCATCTGTTGTTTCTTACAGATAGAATTGCACTCACAAATCCTTAGACACAGTGTGGCTTTGTAAGTAACTCCATTCTCCAGGATGTTTAATATAGGTTTTGTCCTCCCCAGCTCTCTGTTTCTGTGTTAGGCGTAATCTTGCCTTACAGTAATTCTCATACCTGCAATTTTTGTTGTATCTGATTGCTTTTATGCTCAGCCTTACTTTTTATTCATGTTTTATCTTTTTTAAAGTGCTTTTCTTTTAGGGTTTCCACATGTTTTGGTTTATTAATACTTATTTATTTGTTTTTATTTATTTATGTCATTTTAAATGTTCTTATTTGATTGTTTTTGTTATTTTTGAGGCTCATACCTCCCCCCCCTCCCCCCCCCCGAGGAAGGCATTTGCCAAAAAAACATAGGGGTTTTTAATAAAGCACCTGTGACCATTTTACACATCTTTCTTTTTTGTGTTCCTGTCTAACATCCAAGGATAGGGAAGAGATTTAAACCTCATTATCAGATTGCAACTCGGATTATGTGATATATGTGATCATATGTCACTGTCCATTGAGCGAACAAAATGTAAAATGAGATTGCATCTAAATGAGTACCGCAGCAGTATTGCCACTAAGAATGTATCTGCTCCATTAGCTGAAGGTTGGCTTGCAAAAAAATAATCAAATAGATGATTTAAAATGGCGTGTGACTGACAAATGTGAACCTGAGGGGACTCTTTACTAAAGGTTAACTTGTGTTAATGAAATTAAGGTATATTAAGCGTCACTGTGTCCATAAAAACAAAAAGGTTGCGGGCATTTAAATCTTTAGTAAACACACCCCTAAGCAATGGGGAGGTGACAGAGAACACAAGTTAAATTATTGTGAGCAATCCTGGATTTTTAAACTTGACACAATCACCCTGAATGGATTGAACCTTGAGGTTGAATGGTTATCTCTTCTTTGATTGGCTGCTGAAGTCACGTGATAATTCAGACATCATGTCTGTGCTTTTAAATAGATCAAAGAATGCCGGAAGATGCGATGAATTTGAAGCAGTGAACTAGTAATCTTAAGATGAATGGGATCAAATGTTTTTTGAATTATACCCTGAAGCAGAAGCATGTCTTTGAATCATAGGGGTATGTTTACTAAACAGCGGTAGCGGCTTCCGTGCGATATCGGAGCCACGGCCCCATTGAATTCAATGGGACCGCAGCTCTGATATCGCATGGAAGCCGCTACCACTGTTTAGTAAACATACCCCATAATATCGTGTCGGGATTTCTTATGGACGGAGATAAGTAAACTCGATTCAAATGAATTAAGAAATATTTTTCTATCATGAACTATTGTGATATTTTTTAATGGACTTAATTACTAATTGGACCAATGATGAAAAAATATGGAGAGTTGAGCGATTAATATGCTCTATAGACTGTTGAGGTCTTTCTTAATATATATGATTAGAATCTATAACCTAAGGCAAAGAATTAAGGTGTTATGTACCTTCTTTAGCAACTTTTTTGTGTTTTTTTTTTACCAACATCTGTCTTTATAAAATAGGTACAAGATAGGTGGTTTTTGGAAGTTTTACAAAGGCACTTTGCTATGAAATTACCCTCCACATATATTCATTCGAAAACAAATGGAACCTATTCAGTAGAGGCTCCAATGGTGTAATCCTTCCAACCCCCAATGCAGTGTCGAACAGGCGTGGTGCACATTGCGGACACTCACCCCGATCACAGCTTGGATCAAAGGTGTCTTGTTTTCATCCTCCTCATTCATCCAGTTGACATCGGCACCATGTGCCAGGGCCTGTGCCATCACAGGCAGGTTCCGTGCCCGCGAAGCCTTGTAAACCAGTAGCCCTGGGTGCAGCTCTCGCAGGTCTTCAGAGTCCGAAGCCTCCTGCTCGATCTCACCTTCTCCGCTAGATTCCTCTGAGACTTCGCATTCTGAGAGAGAAGCGACAGTAAGAACATTATCAGGAGGCCCTCTGCCAGCCCCTCCAACGAATGCAGCTTTGTTGGTCCACAAAGCGTGTTAATATATTGTGTGTGCTTTGAAGGAGACACGCATTTGCTTTGCAACAGAGGAGTGAGTGGGGGTCTCAGCACTAGGACAGCACTTGGCATTAAGGAAAGGAGTGAGTTGCAATGACACAGCTGTGTATGAAGGTATCAGCAGAGGGCGCTAGAGGGCAGGAGTAAGGTTATTGGCACAGCTATGTATGGGGGTGTCGGTACTGGATATTAGGAGGTGCTCAGGCTGTTATGTCAGTAATAGCCGTACTATAAGCTTGTGTGGGGTTGCTCAGGGGTTTTGGCTCCATGGAAAGGCCTTCAGGCAACAAGAGCCAACTGAGGCAAGGTCAAAGGACAAAACTAAGCTTTATTTAGCATAAGAAAACAAAAGGAATGTCCGGCTTCTTCCTGCAGACTTTCCAGCAGTGTACACTCTACTCAACTATAAACTGTGTAAGCGTAGGTTGGAGACCTCCCTCGTTCTTATCTGGGCCTTTCTGCTTCTCTCTGGGCCCCCACTCTTTAAGTCAGCTGTATTCCTAGTAAAGCGGGCTGGGCTGATGGCATACGGAGAATTGGGGATTTTTCCTACATATTCCTTCTCAAGCATACCCAGATCACTGTCTCTTGGGTATCCTGGAGTGACGTGGAAGTAGGCATCACCTGTGCTATAATTCTGGGCTGTTCCTCTTTTCCTTGGCCCCCGAAACACTGTACCCATAAGATTCCAGATACAACATGAACCATGGCCGTTGCACTCATAGGTCACGAAGACACGTATGTGTGACGCTCACCTTCTTCTGTGACGCTGTCCACCACAGATCCAAAGACCAGAATGTCTGTGCTTCCATCTGTACTCCCACCCAGACCACTGTCGCTGCTCAAACCTGCGGGACCAAGAGCAGACAAGCGAGAGGAATTTTAATACAATGCGAAGAATGGAGCCTGATTGTGTACACCGGCAGCTGGATGACCATTCACCTTATAGACTGTTCATACAATCATCGAATTTCAGATGGAAATCAGAAGCCTGCTTATCAGCTCAGTAGGACCTGCACCAAATTGAGGGGGTGAAGAAAGCCAGCCTCATAATGCCAGAAACACATAGGCCAATATTCAAAACTTGTGGCGAGCATTCTTCTTTAAACACTGGCTACGGTGTTTTAGAAAAATTCCTACATTCAGTTCTTCGATTCAGATAGGAGATGATGCTAAATACACACAGAAAGCGCTCGTCACAAGTAGCTCTAAGGATAGCAGTGATATTCAGAATTGGGATTGCTTTTCCACAGGCCCAGACTAAACACTTAGCTGTATGGCTAATGGCTCAATATACGTACAGCTAGGCGGCCCTTGCTCTATCTGGAGAGTGCCAGGGCGTTGAGAGGCACTATCCATATAGTGCTGCTAAAACAGATATACGGAACTTCTATGTTCAACATCTCTTCAAATATTGGCCCATAAGAGAACATGGAGCAGATTAGGAGGAATGAATGCAAGGGCTCCACTGCTCTGCACAGGCCCCCTTGTGACGTATGCAGGAAGGAAGTGACATGCTCACTACACAGAAAACTGGACTACAGGAAAGAGCAAGAAACTGCTGCCCCCGTCGGCTTGCCACCAACTAACAGGAGCAAAGCATGGTGAGACTGCCCTCTGGAGGCTGGCGGGTTGGAAAGGAGTCTCAGTGGAGGGTGGAGGAGCTCTGTAGTAATAAGTCAAACAGAGCTGCCAAGGTAGCCAGTTACAGGAAGGAGACACCAGGGCCATTTTTGGTTTTGAACTTACATCGCAAAGCACTGTGGTATTTGTAGTCCCGGATGCAAGTCCCATAATGCAGAAAGATGAGGTCATCAGAAATTCAGGACTGGTCTGAAATGACCCTGATGGAACTGGGTAGCTTGGCAGCTCTGGACATGGTTTATTTAGCCAAAACCCTGTGTATAAAACAGTCTCCTCACTGAGGGCATGGCTTCAGGTCCTGGAAATGCACTCAGGACACCTCCACACCAAGGACACAGTGTTTTTTATGTAAAATTGCACTATTTTTAAATCTTGTTTATAGAGAGGTCATCTGTCCTTAATAGATAACTTCGGACAGTGGGATAAGGCAATACATAGACATCCATCCGAAAAGAAGCACCAGCGCTCACTACTTTTTCTGCATTCTTGTAAATTATGAGGCCTTGAATTAAAGCGCAGTAAAAATTCTCCAGAGATGTTCTCGGACCTGAGCTCTCCAGGTCACACAGGTCCCCTCACATCTGAAAAGGGGCTCTAGGAGGTCTGGAAAAGTTCACGACCATGCTCTCTCTACACTGTTCTTTGGCTGGTCACAACCGGCAAAGAATCTCATTTGCTCCAGGGTAGAAACAGGTTCTAGAACCCTTTACGTTGCTATTTGCCCCCCTCCTTCCCTCCACCCCCCAAACCCCTTTTCTGTTGCCCTGTTTGTCCCCTCCCTTTCTCTGGCATTCCCGCTGCTGGAGGCCAACCTTACCTCCGGCCGGGAGGGACAGGATCTCGCTCCCTCCAAGGCCGTTGCCACTGCCAGTCCACGGCCCCGCTGGCGGGGGGCGCTGCGCCGGGCTCTGGCTGGCACCTAAGAGGAAGGTGGATGGCATGTGAGGGGCGAAAAATCGGCAGGAAAACAAGAAGAAGTGGCAGCTGTCTGCCTGTCACAGCAGCTGAGTCCGAAGTATGGCCAGACACATACAAGGCCTTCCTGTGACATACAGAACAGAGAAGAGACAAAGAAATATGGAAAGCTACAGGCTGCGGAAGTAGGAAGGGACAGAATCAGGCATGAAAACACCGCTAAGTATCGTGGAGTGGGGTTTGTGCAAATAATGCCTTGCCCCTCCCCATCTGACTCTTCTTAGCTCAGAGTTCTCGGAGCATATGGCTGCCTCCCTAGAAGTCCAGGCAGCAGGCCACAAATCAACATTCCTGGAAAGCAAAGAGCAGGGGTGAGGGATCAGGCAGTGGGGGCTGAGCTGCTGTTACTTACTACGTGGTCCTGAGCCAGTGTCAAAGTAGGAGAAGAGTGAGTCCAGCTCATCTGGGCAGAAGAGGGAATCCCTGCGAAACTTTCGTTCCAGCGTGGCAGCTGAGGAGAGAGCAGAGAAGTCAGTTCATGAGTGCAACAAGGACAGTGTTCAGGTGATCCTGGGTGGGCCCGGGTGTTCTTTGCCAGTGCCCATGCGATCCCGTGTGTCATATGGGGATGTGCAATATCGGGTGTTCCTTACCTGAAGACAGTGTGACTGGTGATGCACTTCCTGTCTCTTGCCGGTACTTCCTGCGAGCTGTTGGCACTTTGCTGGAGCTGTTGTGCCGCTGACACTTCTTAACACTCCACCTACGAGGTTTCCTCTCGGCCTCAGTCAGCACCTCAGTGCCGGGAAGATTCCGGAGGAACTTCTTCTCCACGTACTTGGCTTTGATCCAAGACTCCTTGTCCTGCCTGGTAAAGTCAGAAAATCAGAAGCCGCTATTCATCTCATCACACCCTACCTTAGAGACAGAGACAAGAGAAACCGCCTACCTGGAGCTGCTAGAGGTTGGCTTCTTGAGACCAAGATCTTCACATCTTGCCTCATAAATCTGATTCATGGTGCTGTTCCCCAGTTCACACATCAGCTGTAAAAGGCAACGAATCCATTGTCATTATAGCAAAGAAAGAGGAATTCCTCTTACTGTAAGCCAGTCAACCTCTCACACTTACCGCATTCCCTTATCTCTGTTGCAGTCTTACGGTAAAGCAAGCAACTCCTACACCTCCCAGTTAACTCATCCTTTCTCAGGCACTACCCACACCTCTCAGTACCTGACTCCTCCCCCTCGCACTTCCCAGCCAGTGGCGTGAATTCCACCCAAGCACCCCCTGCAATGCGGCGCCCACACAGTGGCAGTAAGGGAGCATGGCAGACTTACTTTAACATGTCTGCCATGCTGCCTCCGCTCTTGTAAGTTTCAAGCAGGCCCAGCAACTGTAACCTCCCAAACCGGTCTTGCTATAAGGAGTTGCATTGTGAGACTTTGGCTCGGGAGGCAACAGCTTCCAGGCCTGCTGGAAACTTACAAGAGTGGAGACAGCGCAGTAAACATGTTCAAGTAAGTTTGCTGCCACTGCCACATGGTGGAGCTGCTGAGACAATGAGGGGGGGCCTCATTGGAACTTACACCATTGCTTACAGCACCTGACTTTTCTTCTCTCAGCATACCGCTCACACCTCCAATGGCCTGGCTCCTCCTCTCCCAAGCTGCCCCTCACACCTCCCAGCGCCTGACTCCTCCTCTCCCAAGCTGCCCCTCCCAGCTCCCAGTGCCTGACCCCTCCCCTCTCAGCACAACTCACACTTCCCAGTAGCTGACTGCTCTCTCTCACACTCTCCCATACATCCCCAGCCCCCACATTTCTCAGTCGCACCCTGACACCTTCCAGCTCCTGACCCCTTCTCCCTCAGGCAGGCTCGCACACCTTGCAGCTCCCCTCATTTCTTTCAGGCTCTCCAACCTCTTGGTCTCTCTCCTTTTAAGGCTCTCATTCTCTTTCTTATAGAATTCATCCTGCCCTCTTGATTCCTTCATGATTATTCATGTACCTTCAACAACTCGGGCTCCCAGGAATCCAACGTCAGAGATCGGACTTTGGAGCACTGGACACCCAAACTTCTGAACAACAGAGAACAAAGGGGGAGAATTCTTAATAATAACAGACATAAATAGCAAAATTGCAAATTGAATAGTTTTCAAGTTCTGTGCACTTTTCTCTTTCTTACTTGAACTTTTCTCAGATTTTATTTTTTTTATAATTTTTTTTTTTGGAAAAGCTTCCTGCACTGTATTACTGTATCAGGCTGAGTGTGCATTTGAGCATATAACAGTGTGTAAGAGAATAAGTATGTGTGAGAACATGAGCGTGCACGTGTGACTGTGAAACAGTGTGAGTGAGTGTGTGTGTGTATTTGGGTGAATGTATTAATGTCTATACGTTTGAGTACATTGCTTAGAAGTGCATTAACTAAGAGCAATATATTAAATTGTATAAATAAATTAAAATATACACACATATATACATATATATATAGTATGTTCTTGCTCTGACACACACGTATTCTTATACTTATATATAAAGTGTGTGTGTGTGTCAGAGGCTGAAGATCTCTATGCAGGAGGTACCTGTGAATCCCCGAGCACTCGATGCACAGGGTAATACCCAGATTGATGCTGGCCCAGCGGGGGTCTGTCTGACCACAATCACAGCACTGTTCATTGCCAGCGATGCTCTGGATACGCTGCAGGATGCTCTCTCCTTTCACACTGCGCTCCTTGGAGTCCGTGGCTGAATCAATGCTGCTGGTGGAAGGAGAGGCAGTCCTGTCCAGCCTCTGCAAACAGACATAAGAGAAAAGGCTCATCCATTTATCTGCTCATTACCAGAATCCATCAGCAACTCCCAAAACGCAATGATTATCTTATCCAAGAGCAGCTTGCACTTGTTCTGTGATGGGGGAATTTGGCCTTACAATTACTCTGGCATGACTGCATTACAAGTTCAGCCACCAGAGGGCAACACAGCTCCATGTCAGCATTATTATTGGTTTATAATTTAGGTTATTTTTTATACCGCCTTTCTGGTTAGGCAAAAGGGTTTACAAAAGTCAAAAATCAAAACAGGAGGAAACGAACAGAGGTTGCCCTGTTAGCCCACTTTAATGGTTAATAAATACAAAACAAACAGCATAAGGCAATACCTTTTTATTGGACTAATTTCAAAGGTTAAAACTTTCTTCCCCAGATCAGGACAGTATGAGCAAAAGATAATAAATGATGGTACTGTCATCTGTTGTTCGTATTGTCCTGACCCGAGGAAGAAGGTTTTAACCTTTGAAAGCTAGTCAAAAATCTATTAATTTAGGGCCCGATTTTCAAAGGCATTTACATGTTTAACAGCCCATGTTAACCAAGTAAATGCCTTAATCTGGGATTTTCAAAGGCACCTACAATGGCTAGTGCCTTTGAAAATCCCTGATTAAGTCCCCTATGCACTCTGATGATATCCGGTTAGCATCGGGGCGTGTTGGGGGCATTGCAGGGCAGAGCAGAGATAGGGAATGATGCTGCCCGGTTAGCGCTCTGTGCCTTAAAGATAGGCAAGGAAAACCCTCACCTATCTTTAAGGTGCTGGGGCTAACCGGGCAGCATCCAAAATCACTGCTGCCCGCTTAGGCTAGGTGGCTTTCCAGCTATGCGGCGAACCCCGGATTTTCACTTCCATCACTGCGGAAGTGAAAATCCAGGGTTAAGGGCTCGGCGGGCAGGGCTACGCGACTACAGCGCTTAGCCCTGCCCAACTGAAAATCGGGTCCTTAGTCTTTTCTGTTTTTTTTATTAAGCATTATTACTGTATCTTCAGCTAGTGTGCTGTAACTGTTAGAAAGCATTCTGCCATATTGCCAGTCTCAGCAACACTACAAAGAATCTTCTTGAAAAAATGAATACAAATTCTCATTTTTGAATCCTTGAAAAAGACTCCCAGGCTCATATTTAAACTCCACAGTTGGCGTTTTTTTAAGTGTAGCATTTAAAAAGTGAAAACAGATATTCAGCAAGAAAATCTGGATAGCCTCTGGCACCGAATATGCAGTTTCAGTGCTGACTTACGGCGTTATCCGGAAAGCCGTGATACTCAGACACTATGCAGATTGCAAACTGCATAAAGTCGGGCCTGCCACTTTTATGGGCTAACTTTAAGTAGTTTGTTCTCCAGTTAGTGAACTGAATATTTCTGCTAACCAGATAAGTGCAGGGCCGGCCATCCACTAAGTGGACTAGGTGTCCACCTAGGGTGACAAACCCCGGTGGGCGGCACACTATGGGGTATGTTTACTAAACCAGGCTAAGGGTTAACCCAGGCTATCTGCAACTAGGTCCAATTGAATAATATGGGACCTAGTGGCAGATAGCCCGGGTTAACCGTTAGCCCGGTTTAGTAAACATACCCCTATATATTTTTTTTAAAGTGGACAAATCTGGAGCCAGCTGACAGCCCTATCTTAAATGCTAAGCACTGCACACATTTAAACACTACCTGCAAACACTATAGCCAATAAACATCATTTAATTGTTGTTTAGTAACATTTTAAGAAAAGCAGTTCTAGTTTTGTCTTTGGGGGGAGACTGGAGGGGGGTGTTGAGAACATGTATTAGAGTTTGTGTACCGGTACCTGCGGGGTACTAGTTCCACAGGGGTCACTCACAAGGAAAGTGCAGGCCAAAACATTTTGTTTCGATTCATTTCATTTTGATTTTTAATTTTTTTTTCATCTCATATTGTTTTTCTCCATTAATGTGCACAATTGACACAAAATGGGACATAACATAAATTCACATCATTTCCAATTATGCTTGTATCACCACTTTTGTTTGAAATGAGAGCTCATCCCTATCCCTAACAAAGAGAAATCCATGCAATGCGAAATGCAAGCTCAGCTCATTTTAATTCTACTCTATGTTACTGGAGTATTTGGTTCCAACATATAAGCAGTGACAAATATAGAGATTATCATTAAGACATTTTCCAGCAGGCAGCCTTTGTGAAAATGAATGCCTGAGTTTCAGCTGAGATGCAGTGTGAGGTCACAACAGACATCCCTGAGAGTTCCAGCAGGCAGCCTTTGTGAAAATGAATGCCTGAGTTTCAGCTGAGATGCAGTGTGAGGTCACAACAGACATCCCTGAGAGTTCCAGACATACCTCTATGTAATAATTGTCCGGCGTCTCTCGGTAGGCTGAAGCAATGCTTGCCTGCACAGCCTGGATCCAGGCCTGCCGTTGCTTTTCTGAGTCTGCCTGTAGCATACAGCTCCTGTGAGGGGGAGTGCAGGGAGGACAAGAGATTGTGGAATTCGAGCAAGGGACCTTTGAAGCTTCAATGCATGACAGCAACCCCTTCCTCCCATCACCCCCGGCATCGCCACTCCATCACTAACTAGCTGCGGGGTAGAATGCACTCAACTTTATCCTGAAAATGTGCTACTTCTGAAGGAGACGCCATGCTGGGAAACTTCATACAGATCACATGAACTGCTGCAAACCCGTGAGCAATGACGTCCTTCCTAATGCAAGGTGAATAGGTCCAGACATTCATTGTCTTCTGATGACACACTCTCCGGAACGGAGAACCCCTAGAGAAGTGCAGCAGGGTCAGGACCCAGGAAACAAACGATTACTCTCACGAAGGAGCACACTGGCAGATGGTAATAACATCACAGCTTAGTGTACTGCAGTCAGCTTGGTGAGAGGGAGGGAGAAGAATAACCTCTCCCCCCTTCATTTCTAGGGACCTCACGATTCGTGGTTATATCACTTGGGGCATATCATCGAATTTCAAAGTTCTGTCTGCTGCTTCTTCAGATCTGGTCTTGGGAACTCTCTTTGGGATGGGTGGCCAGCTGCAGGGGTCTTGTTTCAAGAGCCCAGGGTTCGATTCCCACCAGCACTCCTTATGGCCTTGGGCAAGTCACTTAACCCTCCACTACCTCAGAAAAATCAAAGTTATCAATGTCCCTGTTTAATATAAATTACTAAGTTTACTGTAGTTACAATGTAAACCGCTTTGACTGAAATGATAAAGCAGTATAAGAAACCTGTTAAATAAATTAAATAAATAAAGTTTCTGCCTGGTACAGGGCCTTCATGACTTACTTGGTGGGTGAGACAACCTCAAAGCAAAACCTTCTTTCAATATCTTCACAGGGCTTCACAGTGCACAGCCTCAAGTCTTCTACTACTACTGTTAGCGCATCCTGTGACAAGGAATTGAGAAAGCCATGTTACAAGTCATTCAGATCCAACCTCAGCTCCAAAAGCATTTCTTCCCACCAATCACACCCTAACCTATACCACACTTCCAAATCTAACCCTGAAATCAGTGTGGGCTTCAATGAGCCATGACTCAAATCTCCCCTTGTGATTTTGGCTAAGTCACTTAGCCTTCCACTGCCTTGGGAAAAGCGCAAGACTGTAAGCCCTCTTGGGAAGGGAAATACCTACTGCACCTGACTATATAACCCAGCTTGAGCTCTGATTTGGAAAAGGTCAGTGATCAATTCAAATTAAACTCAAAACCCATGATCGAGCCAAATTAGCTAGTTAGTAAGAAGAGCTCACCTCTGCCTGTAGCAATAGCTAGGGATATCAAAACCTGAGCACTGTCCAAGCTACTGATTCACGGAGAACTTAAAGCAACCCTACACTCTGAGCGGAAAGAAAGCTCTCAACCACTGTTGCAAAACAGACCTTATTCCTATCCGCTCTAGTCCAAGAGCCTGTTCCATCCCATCAGAAAAGAACACAAGAGCTTCCACATCCACCTAGACCAGCACAGCCTGTTCCATGCCATCACATCTTCTACTCCAAAATCTAAGCATTTTTTGAGGGGTACTTGGTGGTACTGAATACCAGCACCTTTTTCATTGAGTGCTAAAAGTGACCCATGGTCCTCGTGTATTAATGAACGAGCCCTGCAGCTGAGTACCAGCACCTTTTTTTGGTAGGAAAAATGCACTGTCCAAAACCCTCCTTCGAACTCTCCCCCCACAGCCCAGCCACTGCTCACTGACCTTAAGCTTCTTCTGATACACGAGCTGGCTGTTCCGGATGGAGAACCATCTCCTAAAGAGGACAGAAATAATTCAGGTCAATCCGACAGAACAAAAGAGCGCCGCAGGGCGGGATTCCCAGGGAAGGCTCTGCTCGAGTGAAAAATGAAGTTGGGAGATTCACTCTAGGGAATTGGCAACTATGTTCCACCTTCAGGATCCTGACAGGTCATCTGAGTTGGGGAATTTATGCTCTGACCTCCCTGTGTGCCCTGGTGGCTTTATACTCCCATAATGCAGGACAATAGCGAACCTCACCACAACAAAACTCTTGCATGATGCTGGAAGTCAGATTAAGAAACAAACCCATGAACCAACTGGTCCACATTCTAGGATGCAAGGTTCTGCGAGGAATATGGACCATGCAGACAATGCAATAGCTTCTGGGGCAATGATTTATATAGGGGCGATAGACCATGTGGAGAGCAATCTGATAACAGGGCGCCTAGTTGAAGAGGGCAAGCAAGCGTCTACCTAGATGCTATTTTATAAAGACCCATAGGTGTCTTTACTCGCCTAACATGCAGAAATCAGGTGCAGGTGTAAAGGTATATGCATAAAGTTCCCAAGGACCCGCATGAAGATTCAGGTATTTCATAATCAGAGTGTATACTTGTGAATTCCATCCATACTCTGCCCACATTTCACTCCCAATTACACCCGCCATCAAAGTAGGCACATTCAGCCAACTATTATGCCAATTGGTATTTTAGGAGGCCTTTCACGAACGTATAGGGCCACATGTAGGGCTGTACCAAGGGCTGTGCAAGTGCTGCGGCCGCACAGGGCATAAGCACAGAAGGGCGGCGCCAGTATCATCACTGAGCTTCCAGGAGGCTCAGCAAGGTTTACTGTCTAGTTCTAGCCTGTAAAGTTATCCAAATGACCACTCCTGTTACATGTAAACTAGCTCACCGCTAATGTTCAAGGTTGCATGTAAGCGCTCAGACTGCAAAATAGAGCGGTATATAAAATCAGTTAAATAAGTAATAAATAAATTGCTGAATGTGGCTGGGTGGAGGGGGCACCAGATTCCTTAGTCATACAGGGTGCATTTCTAGCTTGGCATGGTCCTGGCCACATGCATGCATTAAAGACCATCGGGTTGATATTCAAAGCCCTTGGCCAGCCGGCTGAATATCCGTCCTGGTTCTATTCGCTTAGGGCAGGGGCTTGTCCAGGGGCGGTACTGGCACTAACTGGGCAACTGCTGACACTTGCCTGGTTAGCTCAGTTTTCAGCAGTCCCAGTCTGGACAACCTAAGCTGCATGAAAAGCTGGCCTAAGTTGCAATCCAGACAAGGTCAGGCTGAAAATCACACTGACCGATGACTGCTAACAGCTGCCGCTGAGCTCAGATATTCAGCGGCAGTCACAATCCAGTCGCCGCTGCTTAATAAAGCGCCTCAGCTAACCACTAAATATTGTCTCTTCTGAATATCGTCCCCCTATAAAATGACCCCCTAAATCAGAGGGAAATTTTATAAACCATTTTTGTGTGTAAAACGGCTTTTATAAAATGAGGTCATACGTCAACCTACAAAAGATGCAAGCCGACGGGCACTTCTACAGTAGGTGCGCACAGGGGCATAGTTTTGGTGAAGGATAGGCAGAGTCCCAATATATGAGCATATTTATAAAATACTCATATACCCACATTAAGCACATGCCAACATTAACAGCTGCTTTCAAGTACAGGCATAAAGTCCACACCTTGAATGAAGGAGCTACTGGATTTGTGATAGAATCTTATAAAATCACAGAGATACTCAGGTGTCTTTATAAAACAGCCATAAACTAGGCACCTTCCTGCTCACAGTAAGATGATAAATGATGCCAAATAAAGACCAGCATGGTCCAGCTAGTCTACCCCAACTGTAGAGCTGCATCTGCCGCTCTGTGCAGTTAACCCCCCCCCATGCTTCTGCTTAAGGTTGGCATAGAGGGAGGGGGTAATCTGCAGAGAGCGGCAGGTGCAGCTCTACAATGCTGCCCACCTTACTGGACAGATTAGATGGCCCATGCTGGTCTTTATCTGCTGTGATTTACTATGTTACTGTGAGCAGGAGGATGCCTCTTTTATGCTCCCTTAACCTAGGTGCGCTGCTATAAAAATAACTCCCTAAGGGATGCGCATTCGTTAGCATGCATTCTGTTTGTTAGCGCACCTTAAATTTAGTGCATGCAAAAGCGATTTTATGCGCGTAACCTACAAAACACGTCAAGTCAATTTGCACGCATTAATAAAAGTTCATTAACACAAATGTGTGAAATGAACCAGAAAACAAAGTCTAAAAATCAGGGGAAAAGGCCAAAACGCCCAAAACAAGCCAACAATTTTTGTCTGTGCACATCCCTTTCATTTAATGAAAGAGGAGAGAAAGGAAGTGAGAGTGAAGGAGAGAGACAGCGATGAGGTGAAAAGATGAAGCACAACACATAGCAATGAAATAAACAGCTCTTCCTGGAATTCAAGGCATACGTGTATTAATTATAAATCATTATAACTAGATAGAAATAAATAACCAGGAGTTCCAAACCCTGTCCTTGCAATACACCCAGCCAGTTTAGCTTTCAGGATATCCCCAATGAATATGTATGAGGATGGATTTGCCCGCCTGCCTCCATGCATGCAAATCTGACTCATGCATATTCATTGAGGATATCCTCACAACTCAGTCGACTGTGTATGACCTGGGATGAGACTTCCCTGGACTAGAGAGAAGGGCAGAGTGACAGGTCTGTGATCGAGTAGGTAGGAACCTTTGTTACTCACGGAGAGGAGTTAGACTAAGAGAAAGAGGGAAAAAGAGAGCTTGGCAATAGCATTCTTACAGCAAGAAACCTGCCCCTTCCCCAGCCCCCTCCACCCCACCACCTCACTTACCGATTCCAAGTTTTAAAGGCATTGCTGGATCTTTTAAAGAGGTATTCTTCCATCACCACACCATTAGGGGCATCAATATTAAACTCCACCTTGGATTCATCATAGGAGAAATCCTGAGGAGAGAGAAGAGAGCTCAGGACAGTTCTGTTGAAGGACATTACACATGGTCAGGACACATTGACATTAGACAGCAGCTATGACTAGGGTGTACAGAAACCCGTCTTCCCTGGGTCACCTACACAACACTGGAGGACTATTATACCTGGGTAAGGAGACCATCACTGGTGGTGACACCAGATAGAAGGATGGAACTTCATATCATTCAGAATATTCCGGATAAAAATGTTGCCGGTGTCAGTAATATTGACCAGCTGTGGCACAGAGTACTCTCTCCTCGGAACCACAAGGCACCAACCAATAGACTTTCAGAGTCCTCCTGGGGTGGGGCTACAGCCTCACACTCCCCACTAACATGTCCGAAACCAGTTTCAGCCTGGTTTGACATAAATTTTAGGATGACTGAAGCAGTTCGCTGTTCACTTCAAAGCTCGTTTCACACTTGTTTCAACACTCATTTGTGAAGCACTTTAAATGAAGAATGAACTAAAATTAGAGCAGCATTCATTTCAGCAAAAGTGATGACTAAGTCTCATCTCTCCAGCTCAGCCTCCCTCTTTATACTGCCCACTCAACATAGGCAAAGCATCCCAGACCATACTGTAAGCCATCACTTTGCTGGTACAGGCACCAGGAGTTACACTCTGTGACCATTATCCTAAGTGCCTGGAGCTGAAAGCAGAGAGTGATGCAGTGTTGCTAGGCAACCCGTCTCGTCGCTATAGAAAATGGGGGAGATGGTAGATATCAGGGCACCAGGGTAGCAGAGATAACATAATGAGACGGACTCATTGATGGGGAGTGAACCACTGTTCTGGTGTTGGGCTCCTTACTATGCTTTTCTTGGCCAAAACAACTCTGAGAAGACCCTCACAGTCAGTAGCATGGCATATATACTGAGACAGGAAAAAACAGATGGCTGACTTTACTAGCTCCGACCAAATATCATAGGCAACTATGCGAAGACAGAGATGAGAACTGACAATAAAGACCTAAGGATGGCTGGAAGGACAAAAACGGGAGGGTGAAATGACAAATTAAAAAAGGACACTGCTCTTTTAAAGTCAGTTCCACTTTCGACATGCTGGAAAGTATTTCAACACTCCCGTTGCCAGTACAACTACTCAAATTATCTCAATTTTTACGTGGTTCCTTGGCTAAACTATTTAGCTATTCCCCCTCTTAAGGGTAGGACGGTTCAGGTTCTGACTCATGGACACCAGCATGGATCAACTGAATTCAGTGGGTGGGGCCTCACCTGTGATATCTTCAGAGCTAACAGTGAGACTAATCCAGTCCTATTCCGGTGCATTCTGGTACCAGTAGCGCTGATCAGGAATGGAAGAAGCAGGACTACAAATCCCACAATGCACTGTAACAGGAGATCCCAGACTGTCATTTGGCAGTCCTGCATCATGATCAGTAAGAGCCAACACAATCCAGCTTGTGTGATACTACCTCTTGCAATACTCTTGTTAACATCGTGGCTCTGACAGACAAAGATGCACCACAGTATAAAACCACAGAATGGATTATTACTTGCTCTGAGTCTGCCTGGAACGTTGCACTGTAGGCAGGAGAAGAAGATTTTGTTAAGCATTAGTGGTAGGGGTCTGAAGCACCGCCTTCCTCACTCCCAGTGCCTTCAGCGCCCTGATCAGTGATGTCACCAGAGACTCCATGGCAACGCATGTAATGCCACTGAAGCAGCAACAATGAAGTAACAAATTGCTTTGGACACATCCATGGGAACAGAGCTAATTCATGCTACCAGAAAAGGAAGTGTATTAAAATGGAAAGAGAAAACCCCGAGATGCTTCTCAACAGATGGGTGCCTGGTTGAACAAGGAGTCCTTTAAAACAGGCTTACAGTCGCTTCGGCCCTTTAAGGATTCTGCCCGCCCCTTCCTGCAGCTTCTGTGGCGCCTCTGGCATTGTGGAAGATGACCTTCAGCATGGTTTCTTGAGGAACTACCCACCAGTGCAATCCTTTAATACAGCACTATCCCACCATACAGCCCTATAATACAATTCCATTCCTACAACACAGTGCTACCCCCTCAGTAACCCTATAAAGCAGGGCTACCAGACCCCACAAGCCCTAAAGTATATTGCTACACTTGATGCCAACTCTATAATGCATTGCTGTCCTTCAATGTCAACCCTACAGTTCAGCCCTATAACAACATAAGATGTGTCATGTTGGGTCAGACCAATAATGGTCTGTTGAGCCGAGCATCCTGTCTCCAATGGAGATCCTTTCCCTGCTGCTCATTTTCAGAAGTAGAGGAGGGAGACACCCCCCCCCCCTCCATCAGCATAGATAATAAGTATTAATGGAACTGAACTCCATCCTATACCACCAACCATCTAACACAGAGCTCTCCTCCAAGGTCAAGCTGCTATTATCCCTCCCACCATCCTAAAATACAGCATTATTCACCACAAATACCCCAGAAAGCGTTATTCACCCTAAAAACCCTATAGCAAAGCACCATCCTCAAGGAGCTATGCTTGGAAACTGTTTATCTAGATTCATGTTTAGCCTCAAAGTCTATTGCTATGCACAGATCTTCGATGACGGTAGCCCATGGGCGGTTGAGCCTTGAACCTACCGGAGAGCTCTCTTCCCTCTTCCTATTCTGTTCATATCCCCTTATCCTACCTGTTTTCCCACTAAGTTCTTTTAATTGTTTTCTTCTTTCCTTTCTTTATCTTAATACTACTCTGTAAACAGCTGTGATGTCTCCGCTAACAGCAATATATTAACGATTTTAGTACACATAAACACAAACACAACTCACCCTGTGAACCTTACGATGCAGCGCAAACACAAACTCTCCAAAATAACTGATTGGACTCGTGCTGAGACCAACTCACCATCATGTACTCTAACCGGCCAAAGATCTTCATCCTTACAGATGCTCAGGGCTGCAGCTTAGTAAGGTGGGAAGATGAGAAAAGCGGCTCCCTGCGTTCGAAGAAGGGTCTCTGAAGAACCGGTTATCTGAAGGGAAAGACACTGCCGCCTTTTCTTTCCTCCAGAGTGGCTGGATGTGAGCTGGCTTGACGTGCGCGCTCTCCGCCTGCCGTTCTCTGGTGTCTGAGTGGGAATGATGCCTCCTTCTCTCAAGTTCTATATAGACAGAAGTGAACTGGAACATAGAAGCCACCTGCCCAACATCCTGTCCCTCCCTCTGACCCTTCCTCCTCCACTAACTAGAAGTAAACTAAAGAAAGAGCTGATTAGCATACAGCTGGGAGAAGGCTTCCATCTCCAGGGAAAGAAGCAGAGACAGGGAGCCAGAGAGAGACGCCATTTACTTCCAAGATTTAAAAAGAAAGAACTGTAAATATTACAGCGGGTCCTGAAACACCACCCGCATCTTCTACTGGGAAAACAAAAAATGCTGTAAAACTACAGATTCCTACAACGGCAGAATCCCCGACCTTGATCCTATGCAGATAACACAGACAGACTCTCACCAAATCCAGAATAAGGGATCACAAAGTAGAGAGAGAAACATTTACACAAAAACTAAAACAGGAAATTCGAAGGAGCCAGAATGTGCTGAAGGCTACAGAATCAGAAACAGATATGTACTTTCTCCAGTACTGTGCAAAATACTAAGACAGAAGAGATGCATGTTTCCCAAAGTTGAGAGAGAAAATAAAAGACGTCCCATAAAAGAATGAGCAAGAAAAAACGGTACCAATTTCTGGAGGAAACGGGAAGAACAGCAGCAAAATATCAGGAGTCCTGCCATAATCGTCTGGGCTAGTAAGAGAACCCAGGAATTGCCATTATTACTATCTCTACTGGATTATGCCATTTTATTTTATCATTACCATTATTGTCTATTTTAAATCTTCTTTATTTTTTTAACTACTTTATTTGTCACTTTGGCGACACATAGAAATTATCATGTCACGCCAGTAAATATTATGAATTGGAAAAAAAAGTAGTGCATAATTAAGCTGTGGAATCTGTTGCCAAAGGATTTGATCAAGGTGACCAGCACAGAGGGATTCAAAAGAGGATTGCACAAGTTCCTGAAGGAAAACTCCATGAAAATGTAGTCATCAGATATACCTGGGAGAGCCATTGCTCATTCTGGAAATGAACTATGGGAAATAGATTTACTTTGTGGGATCTTGTCAGGTCTCTGGGGAGATCCCACTATGAGAACTGTGTGCAGTTCTGGAGATTCATCTACAAAAGGACACAGACTAGGTGAAAGCAGTTCAAGAGGTGGGGGGTCATCAAAACAGTGCATGGCGTGCACTGTAAGTCATATACAGACAGACTAAAGGGCCTAAAGACATGTGCTCTAGAAGGAAAAGGGGAGCCATGATGCAAACATTCAGCTATCTAGCAGGCTTCAATAAAGTACCAAAAGGAAACATTGAAGCGTAAAGACAAAAGCTCAACATCTGAAACTGAGGAGAGGAGGACGTTCAGCAGGAACGTGAGAAAATACTTTTCCACTGAGAGGGTGATGGAACAGACCTTCTAGCGGGCGTGATAGCAGCCAGAAGGCTGGCAAAATTCAAGCATGAGTGGATTAAACACAAAGAGACCTAGTGGCATAAGAAGGGTGACAACCACAGAGGAAGTAAGATCTGTGATAGCCTAGACAGGTAGAAATGGACTGTGAGGGGATTTATTGGTCCTTTTCGCTGTTAACCCCCTCTGCTAACATACCAACTCATTGCTCTGGGAAGTCAGAAATAGGTTGTGTATAAACTGAACGACAAGGTCGAAGGGGACTTTGGGAGGTCCACCTGCCCCATGTGTCGCCTCCAGAAAGGATTCACTAAACCAAAATCATCCTACACAGATAACCTCCCAGGACTGCAATACTACCACTCCCATAAGTAACTCCCTCCAGTGCCGGTCACTCCCCTCCACCATTCCCACAGGTAACTCCCTTCAGTGCCGGTCACTCCATTCCACCACTCCCATAGGCAACTCCCTCCAGTATTGGTCACTCTCTTCCACCACTCCCACAGGCAGCTCTCTCCAGTGCCGGTCACTCCCCTCAACCATTCCCACAGGTAACTCCCTCCAGTGCCGGTCACTCCATTCCACCACTCCCACAGGCAACTCCTTCCAGTGCCGGTCACTCCCCTCAACCATTCACAAAGGTAACTCCCTCCAGTACTGGTCACTCTCTTCCACCACTCCCATAGGCAACTCCTTCCAGTGCAGGTCACTCCCCTCCACCATTCCCACAGGTAACTCCCTCTAGTGCCGGTCACTCCATTCCACCACTCCCATAGGCAACTCCCTCCAGTATTGGTCACTCTCTTCCACCACTCCCACAGGCAGCTCTCTCCAGTGCCGGTCACTCCCCTCAACCATTCCCACAGGTAACTCCCTCCAGTGCCGGTCACTCCATTCCACCACTCCCACAGGCAACTCCTTCCAGTGCCGGTCACTCCCCTCAACCATTCACAAAGGTAACTCCCTCCAGTACTGGTCACTCTCTTCCACCATTCCCACAGGCAACTCCTTCCAGTGCCGGTCACTCCCCTCCACCACTCCCACAGGTAACTCCCTCTAGTGCCGGTCACTTCATTCCACCACTCCCATAGGTAACTCCCTCCAGTGCCAGTCACTCCCCTCCACCATTCCCACAGGTAACTCCCTCCAGTGCCTGTCACTCCATTCCACCACTCCCATAGGTAACTCTCTCCAGTGCCGGTCACTCCATTCCACCACTCCCATAGGTAACTCTCTCCAGTGCCGGTCACTCCCCTCAACCATCCACAAAGGTAACTCCCTCCAGTACTGGTCACTCTCTTCCACCATTCCCACAGGCAACTCCTTCCAGTGCTGGTCACTCCCCTCCACCACTCCCACAGGTAACTCCCTCCAGTACTGGTCACTCCCCTCTCACACTAGCTGGAATGACAGAGGCCTGTAGATCTTTCACTTTTAGTCTGCGCTTCCTTGCAATTTTCCGGCTTGTTCTTGGGTGTTAGTGGCAGAATGACCGCTGCTGGGTAAAGTCATTATACTCTTCAGCTTTTCCTATTTGTAGACTATTTGTCTGACAGTGGAGGATTGGAACCTAAAATCTTTAGAAATGCTCTTGTAACCCTGTCTATTTTATGTTTATTTAGTTATTTAAAAGCTCTGAAACAGTTTGCAAACAGCTAACATAAAATGCAATATACAGATAAGCATCAACAATTTTTTCGTAGGTCCTCTGACATTTCTTTTGATTGTTGCATGATGAGTTCCCATTAACTTTTACAGCAAGACTGAACTCAAAGCCTTTTGGACCTTTAATCGAACAGGATTTACCCTTCAGGATGGTTTGCTTGTTACAAAATTATTTAAGCACCTCATTCTAATTAGCCAATTAATTGTGCCAAGCATATTAAGGATTCATTTACTGTTTCGCACACTTAGAGGTATGTTTACTAAGCAGAGGTAGTGGCTTCCGTGCGATATCGGAGCATTGCATGGAAGCCGCTACTGTTGTTTAGTAAAATACCCCTTAGAGTCAATTAGTCTTTTTGGGGGGATAGTCAAAGTGATGAATGTGGTTAGCAGACTTGTGAACCACATTAGTCACAGGGAGCAGGATATTCAACAGCACATAGCCACTTTGTGCCATAACATATCCCCCTCTAACGCTGCTAGGCATTGGGCTGTTCCAGGGGCAGTGCTGAAGATAAGCAGCCCACAGCGAAATTCAGCTGCCGGCAGGTTTCATAAAATGCTCATCTAACATTAGCCAAGCCAGTAGGGTTGCCAACTGGCTCCAGATGCGCCCGACAGGCTTGATCCAGTCCTGGGTTTACCCCATTGCATGCAGGGACATGTAGTTCTGATTTCTCCATTGCACTCTATAAGAAAAACAAGACTACATTTCCCAGCATGCAATGGGGTAAACCCAGGAATGGATCAAGCCTGTCGGGCGCATCTGGAGCCAGTTGGCAACCCTACAGGCCAGCCAGCCGCCGTTGTCCGGTTAGCTAACACACTCTCCAGCCACCCCGGATATTCAATGCCGGTGGCTGGATATGACTCCGGCACTGAATGTCTGGTTTTAAAGAAGCGGGAGCTAGGCGCTTTATTATGCCTAGCCCCCACTGCCGACTATGCCCCCCATTGTTCTTACTTTGCACATTATGGTATGTCAAGAAACAGAACGATTTAATTTATAATCTTTTTATTGCATAAAAGAAGAATGGTTTCAATTATTTATTTATAGTGAGCTTGTGCCTTTCCGGTGCTAGTTCAAGGTGAGTTACATTCAGGTGGAAGGAAGTATTTCAGAGAATATTTCAATGCTGGGGCAGTCAGCCGTGGCACTTCAATATAATCCGGATGTGCAGCGGCTGAATATCCGGACTGTGTGGTCACTATCCAGATATGCAGTGATTTCAGCTGCTATCCGGATAGCAATTTACATCTGCTTTTCAGGAAGCGTAAACTATCCAGATAAGTCCAGCTAAAATCGCCACTATCTGCATAGTTGCCGCCCTGCCCTGGCTTCGCTCATGAATCACCCCTGCATTAACCGAATACTGCTATAGCAGTCTGTGGAGAGTGCAGCCGAATCTCTCTCTCAGCACCCTTATCCGGATAGTCCCCTTATGGGCTAGCCAGATGAGGGCACGGAAAATCGGCTCCTAGGTTTGTACTTGAGGCAGTGCAGGGTTAATTGACGTGCCCAAGATCACAAGGAGCAGAAGTGGCATTTCTAGCTCTCAGTCATTAGGTTAGTTTTCCACTCCAATTAAACAAGGGTATCATAGTAAGAACTTCTAATGCTTATTATTATACTTGGAGTTCACAGACGGATTCTCGACACTGCATATAAGACACTGAAAGAGACTCAGGCTGTACCTACCTGAAGTAAAGTCTGGCCCAACCGTTAAAGAAGCAGCAAGGAAGACAAGATGGGGGAGGGAGGAGAAGAGAAAAAGAGAGTTAAAAAGAAATCCTATATCAGATATAATGAAACTGTTCTAGCCAGTCAAATTACATCCTTGGTTAATATCCAGTCCTGACACTGCATCACTGTTCCCCAGGACACATTCACGTCACTAGCCCAAGCACACTTTCACCAGTCTCTGCAACTGTAGGACCAACCCAGCAAAGGCAAGTGGGGCTGGTCTTCCCTTCACACACTGTCCAACAGAGGAAAGGAAGAGTTGGGCTTTTCATGGAACAACACAGCACAGCATCCTCAGGTGTGTTAACTCTACAGTGCTCCAGTTTAGCAGTTAGATTCAGGTGGTACCGTTTATCAACATGGGGCTGTTTGGGCCACAGCAAGTTAGAATCGCTCATCCCCTTCAGGATGGTACATCTTGGGGTAGGATGGGAATGAGAAGGCCATTAGGAAAAGGGGTCCAGGAGGCATAACTTCCCATGGTGGTGGGGCATGGAGGTACTTATTTATTTATTTATTTAGCCAGTTTTGTATACCACCTTATCCTTCAATCAAAGTGGTTAGGGATATAACTAGGAGTTTACATGCAACATAGGTGACAAGACATACATATATTTCTGGGGTTGGGTCCCAGGTCTGAGATGTTGGCGTTTGGTGGCTGTATCGGCAAGGCTGCGTGGATTGGGAGTTAAGGTACTTGTTCATATGAGGCCATGAACAAGTGGGTTTTGAGGGATTTGCGTAAGTCCTTCAGGTCCTTTTGTGCTCTTAGTTCCTCAGGGAGCGAGTTCCGTAGGTCCGGCGCTGAGAGTGAAAAGGCTCTTCTGGACGTTGATTGCTTCGTTTTGTGGTATCCGGCTAGAGTGAGGAGTCTGTTGCTCCCTTGGATTCGCCTGGGTCTGCTGCTTGTGTCTTTGGTTATTGTGGTCTGTAGGATTTCTGCTGAGCAGTGGTGTATGGTCTTGAAGATGATTAGTGTTGCCTTGAGTTTTGCCCGTGCCATTATGGGTAGCCAGTGCAGCTGTCGTAGTACTGGTGTTATGTGTTCGTATTTGGACGTGCCTGTGATTATGCGTGCTGCAGTGTTTTGAACCAATTGAAGTGGGTGTACAGAGTGTTTGGGTAACCCCTGGTATAGTGAATTTCCATAGTCCAGTATGGGGGTGATGACTGCCTGGCACATGGTGTGGAAGTGTTCTTGGCTGAGGATTGGCTTGAGTCGTCTGATGATCTTTAAACGGTGGTATGCTTTTGCTGCAGTCTTGTTAATGTGGGAATGGAGATTCAGGTTCTTGTCTAAGATGACACTGAGATACTTTACTTCATCCTTTGTTGTGATTGTCCTGTGTAGTATGTTGATTTCTTGGGGTGGGTTGAATGTTGAGCTCCTGGAAATAAACATAGCTTCGGTCTTATCAAAGTTTACCTTGAGGTTATTGTCGGCAAGCCAGGTGTTCATATGTTCGAGGCACTCGGTCATTGAGGTTTTGTCAGGGGTGCTCAGGTCGATTGGGGTGTACATCATTATATCGTCTGCATACAGGTGATATTGTATGTTGTGTTATCTGATGATGCTGCATATGGGCTGGATATAGATGTTGAATAGTATTGATGACAGGGCCGATCCCTGTGGTATTCCTTGCATGGTGGTAAATTGAGCTGATTCCTTTTCCCTGCATTTAACTTGCTGTGTGTGGTTGTTTAGGTAGGAGGTGAACCATTTCAGGGTGTTGTTGCGTAATCCCATTTCTTGGAGGTGCTGTAGGAGTATGGGGTGTGAAACCGTGTCAAAGGCAGCTGAGATTTTGATGAAAGTTAGTAAGAAAACGTTCTTTATGTTGTCTATTCCCTTCAGTAGGTTGTCAGAGAGGGAGGTGAGCAGAGTCTCTATGTTGTGATGTGGTCTGAAGCCATGTTGGTGCAGGTCCAGTGGAGCATGTACGTCTATATGATCCTGTAGCTGTCTTTGTACTACTTTCTCGATGATTTTGGAGATAAATGGCAAGCTTGAGATTGGACAGTAAGATTTTGGGTCAGAGGTGTCTAGCGAGTTGCCTTTAAGGATTGGTCGTATGGTAGCTTGCTTTAGAATCTGTGGGAGGTGCCCTTGCTGGAGGGACTGCTGTACAATTTTGTGTAGGTGATGGCTTAGTTGGTTCTTGGAAGCCTTGATCCACTTCACGGGGCATGGGTCTGCTGGTGCAGTTGTCGTATTAAGGAAGCCCACAATGTTTTCTATTTGCTGTGTCATCGGTATAGAGAAGTCATTCCAGGTATGGTGAGGTTCTTCACAGGTCAGGTTGTGATCTATCAATGTTGGGGTGTGTTCTGCGTTAGGCATGGTGTTTGTCGGATTTGTGTTCTTGTTTATCACATAGCTTGCGAAGTTTTGGGTGTCTACTTGATGTCCATTGGATAGTGGGGTGTCTTTTATGAGTTGTACTATGTTAAATAATTCTTAAATCATTTTTAAAATTTTTATCTCCAATGCAAAGTTGGGAGGGGGGGGCGGGGGATTTTAAACATGTCACTAGCCCATCAGGGATTTGAGGCCACCTCAGGGAGAGGGAACCTACAACACAGGGCCAATGGCCCCTTTAAAAAAAGTGCTGCTATTGCTCAAAATCTTGTTCCACTTAACTGTTTGCAAATCTAATGAAACCACTTTGAATTGTAATTCTTTTGTGGACCCATTTTTACAAATCTGAACATTAATGTGCTGCTTTGCATAGCAAAAGCTCATTCATGCCCAATTTAAATTAACTGTTGTACATAGTGGACTATATGATGACCCATTTTGTGAAAGTTATTTACAAAAGGGGCTTCATGCATTAAACACTGCATAAACTCCAGCAAGTTTCCCTTTTGCCAGCATTTCTGCAGTCCTTAACATGCAAAACGTTATTTGAAAAGAACAGATTTACACTTTCATATATCTACTTCTATGATCCATAAATTCTCCTGAAAACTACTCCAATCAAAAGGTATCACCTTAATATTTTGTTTTTTATTTGTCAGTCTTTATTGATACGCATCTGAGTGGACTAACACTGCAACCACACCATGAAAGTTAAAAGGCGCTTAACCAAGTGGGGGCACAGAGCCAAATGGCTATGTGCCTCCCTGCCTTTTGCTGTATGAAGGAAGCAAGAAGCAGTGACCATCTGGTGCGGTGGGAGCACTGAGGCATGTGTGGAGGGAGGGAAGGAAGAGAGGCTTTCGGCCAGATGTGCAAACAGCTGCAGGGGCCCTGCTGCAGAGTTGGCTGGAGCCTGAAGCCTGCTCAGTCACCTCTCTGACTCTTGGGAGAGCAAAGTAATTCTTTCCCTGAACCACTTTTAAGTATTACTTTGGCAGTGCGCGTACAAACTGTCAGACCAAGATAAGTCCTTGAATCTTGAGAGAGAGAGAGAGAGAGAGAGAGAGCGCGAGAGGATTTCTAAGGCAGAGAGAAAGGAGTAAGAAAGAGAAGAGGTGCAGACTTTGAAGACAATGGAAATGAGGAGGAAAGAAAAGATAAAAATAGGGAGAAAGAAAGGGAAAGAAAAAAAGATCTGAGAGAGTGAAAAAACATTTGATTCTGTGCATTAGTTTCAGGAGACAGGAGTCTGCCTCTGTATTGCAATGGATTTCTTATCTCTGAAGGGTTTCCTGATGCCTCCTCCTACCATCTACATACTGTAAAAATGCAATGCAATGTGTGCCTTTGAGTCAGTCCTGACTCCTGGCGACCCAGAAGCTCCTGGGTTTTCTTGGCAGTGTCACCAGAAGTAGATTGCCAGGCCTTTCTTCCGAGGCAATGGAGGGTTAAGTGACTTGCCCAAGGCCACAAGGAGTGCTAGTGGGAATTGAACCCTGGTTGCTTGGTTACCAAGCCAGTGTTCTAACCACTAGGCTACTTACTGTATAGTCACACATTTCCTTTCTTTTAAAGAGACAGAGCTTGATATTCACAGTGGTTAGCGGAGCTGTTAACTGTATTAATTGCGGTGAATGGGATATTCAGCGGCAGTAACATAGTGCTGCTGAAAATCTGGGGCTGCCCTGATGCTATTCACTTAGCACTGGGGCATATCGGGGGCGTTCCAGGGTGGAGCGGAGGTGGCACCAACTAGGCAGCAGCGATATTGAGCCGCTGCCTGGCTAGCGATATGTAGTGAAAGCTAGACGCAGGTAACCCTGGCCTAATGTCTGAGTGGTGGTTCAATATCACCGATCAGCAAGAGCGGCTAACCCAGATACTCAATGCTGGAGCCGGATATGACCCTGGCATTGAATATCTGTTCAGCGCTGGTGGCTAGCCAACGGTGCTGAATATCGGGCCTGCAGTCCCTACTAAGTCCGGCTCATTAGGAGGTGTGCCAGGCTGCAGCTGGGGCTGAAGTTAGAGATCCTCAGCCCAGGTGCTGCATAGTGTAGCTAAAAATCTCCTCCTGTACCTCCATCCCCATTCAAGGCAAGATGTTGCTTATTTGCACCGATATTGTGATATGAATGCATAGATCAGTCCCCGGAGAGTCATTCATGTGGCCTGAGCGCAGATTTTCCCTCACTGCCAATGGGTGGGACCCTAGGTCCCTGGTTTGAGACCACTTCAGGGGTCACAAGCACCCCCTCTTTGATTGAAGCAGTGGCCAGACTGGTCTGCTAGTGGGACATGTAGACTGGATGTTGCTCCTTCCCTAGTCACCCCGAAGCATGAAAGAACCCGAGAAAGCCGGGGACTCACCCGCTGCTGGATCAGTGCGTGTTTATGTTCCATCTCTCGCTTCTCCACTGCAGAGTCAATCACCAGCTGATCCAACTTTTAAATACAAACAAGAAAAAGGAAGATAGTCTAACACACTGGAAGAGCCGTGCAAAGGTAGAGAGCTGCAGCTCATCCTTCCGTAGACACAAAGCTGCAAAGGGCAGCGAAAGGATCTCTGCCTTACCTCAGCTGCTAATTTCTTCATGTATGGGTCCAGCTCATGCAGAAGGCTATAGCCCTGCTGGAAGAAGGCATATTGAGCATGCATGAAGGACAGCATCTGTGGATGGAAAACATAGGTTCAGGCCCTGTTCACTCAGACTACCCGATGTGTGACGTACACATGAGAGCCCCACTTCCGTCTCTACCATCCAAGGTGTAACTTGAGAGAGCCATTTTCCAACATTATCTTCTGTCTTTTAGTTTGTATGTCTCCGCATGGTGCTTCCATCATCTATGAACTGCAGTCATAAAAGCTTCCCAAATTCTGTGAGCCTGACTTTGTGATCCCACCCCAGCACAGCACCAGGGACTCTCGCTACCCATCACTCCAGGACAGCACAAGGGACTCTCGCTACCCATCACTCCAGGACAACACAAGGGACTCTCACTACCCATCACCACAGGACAGCGCAAGGGACTCTCACTACCCATCACTCCAGGACAATGTAAGGGACTCTCACTACCCATCACTCCAGGACAGCACAAGGGACTCTCGCTACCCATCACCCCAGGACAGCACAAGGGACTCTCGCTACCCATCACTCCAGGACAGCGCAAGGGACTCTCACTACCCATCACCACAGGACAGCGCAAGGGACTCTCACTACCCATCACTCCAGGACAGCGCAAGGGACTCTCACTACCCATCACTCCAGGACAGCACAAGGGACTCTCGCTACCCATCACCCCAGGACAGCACAAAGGACTCTCACTACCCATCACCACAGGACAGCACAAGGGACTCTTACTACCCATCACCCCCAGGACAGCGCAAGGGACTCTCACTACCCATCACTCCAGGACAACGCAAGGGACTCTCACTACCCATCACTCCAGGACAACGCAAGGGACTCTCACTACCCATCACCACAGGACAGCACAAGGAACTCTTGCTACCCATCACCCCCAGGACAGCACAAGGAACTCTTGCTACTGATCACTTCAGGGCAGTTCAAGGGACTCTCACTACCCATCACTCCAGGACAGCTCAAGGGACTCTCACTACTCATCACTCCAGGACAACGCAAGGAACTCTCGCTACCCATCACCCCCAGGACAGCACAAGGGACTCTCGCTACCCATCACTCCAGGACAGCGCAAGGGACTCTCGCTACCCATCACTCCAGGACAGCACAAGGGACTCTCGCTACCCATCACCCCAGGACAGCACAAGGGACTCTCGCTACCCATCACCCCAGGACAGCACAAAGGACTCTCAATACCCATCACCACAGGACAGCACAAGGGACTCTCACTACCCATCACCCCCAGAACAGCGCAAGGGACTCTCACTACCCATCACTCCAGGACAACGCAAGGGACTCTCACTACCCATCACTCCAGGACAGCACAAGGGACTCTCACTACCCATCACCCCAGGACAGCACAAGGGACTCTCGCTACCCATCACGCCAGGACAGCACAAGGGACTCTCACTACCCATCACCACAGGACAGCACAAGGAACTCTTGCTACCCATCACCCCCAGGACAGCACAAAGGACTCTCACTACCCATCACTCCAGGACAGCACAAGGGACTCTCACTACCCATCACCACAGGACAGCGCAAGGAACTCTCACTACCCATCACCCCAGGACAGCGCAAGGGACTCTCACTACCCATCACCCTCAGGACAGCACAAAGGACTCTCACTACCCATCACTCCAGGACAACGCAAGGAACTCTCGCTACCCATCACCCCAGGACAGCACAAGGGACTCTCACTACCCATCACCCCAGGACAGCGCAAGGGACTCTTGCTACTGATCACTTCAGGGCAGTTCAAGGGACTCTCACTACCCATCACTCCAGGACAGCTCAAGGGACTCTCACTACTCATCACTCCAGGACAACGCAAGGAACTCTCGCTACCCATCACCCCCAGGACAGCACAAGGGACTCTCGCTACCCATCACTCCAGGACAGCGCAAGGGACTCTCGCTACCCATCACTCCAGGACAGCACAAGGGACTCTCGCTACCCATCACCCCAGGACAGCACAAGGGACTCTCGCTACCCATCACCCCAGGACAGCACAAAGGACTCTCCCTACCCATCACCACAGGACAGCACAAGGGACTCTCACTACCCATCACCCCCAGGACAGCGCAAGGGACTCTCACTACCCATCACTCCAGGACAACGCAAGGGACTCTCACTACCCATCACTCCAGGACAGCACAAGGGACTCTCACTACCCATCACCCCAGGACAGCACAAGGGACTCTCACTACCCATCACCACAGGACAGCACAAGGGACTCTTGCTACCCATCACCCCAGGACAGCACAAGGGACTCTCACTACCCATCACCACAGGACAGCACAAGGAACTCTTGCTACCCATCACCCCCAGGACAGCACAAGGACTCCACTACCCATCACTCCAGGACAGCACAAGGGACTCTCACTACCCATCACCACAGGACAGCGCAAGGAACTCTCACTACTCATCACCCCAGGACAGCGCAAGGAACTCTCACTACCCATCACCCCAGGACAGCGCAAGGGACTCTCACTACCCATCACCCTCAGGACAGCACAAAGGACTCTCACTACCCATCACTCCAGGACAGCACAAGGGACTCTCGCTACCCATCACCCCAGGACAGCACAAGGGACTCTCGCTACCCATCACCCCAGGACAGCACAAAGGACTCTCACTACCCATCACCCCAGGACAGCGCAAGTGACTCTCACTACCCATCACCCTCAGGACAGCACAAAGGACTCTCACTACCCATCACTCCAGGACAGCACAAGGGACTCTCACTACCCATCACTCCAGGACAGCACAAGGGACTCTCACTACCCATCACCCCAGGACAGCACAAGGGACTCTCACTACCCATCACCCCAGGACAGCGCAAGGGACTCTTGCTACTGATCACTTCAGGGCAGTTCAAGGGACTCTCACTACCCATCACTCCAGGACAGCTCAAGGGACTCTCACTACTCATCACTCCAGGACAACGCAAGGAACTCTCGCTACCCATCACCCCCAGGACAGCACAAGGGACTCTCGCTACCCATCACTCCAGGACAGCGCAAGGGACTCTCGCTACCCATCACCCCAGGTTCACACAAGGGACTCTCGCTACCCATCACCCCAGGTCCAAGCAAGGGGCTCTCGCTACCCATCACCCCAGGTCCGCAAATGAGGCTCTCACTACCCATCACCCCAGGTCCACGCAAGGGACTCTCGCTACCCATCACTCCAGGACAGCACAAGGGACTCTCGCTACCCAACAGCCCAGGTCCGCGCAAGGGGCTCTCGCTACCCATCACACCAGGTCCGCGCAAGGGGCTCTCGCTACCCATCACCCCAGGTCCGCGCAAGGGGCTGGCACCATGAATTTCAGAGGATCGACACCACCTATCCCTGCGCAGCCTGGTGAATCGATAACTTCAGCATGGCACTTACCGCGTCCAAGATTTCAAATTTCTTCTTGGCCTGCAGCACATTGATCTGGAAGAAAAGCAAGGAACATTTATTCAGTATCATCAGGCATACACCTCCAAATCGACCACCAGGAGCACATGTCCCGTAGCCATTATCAGGGGACCTCAGCATACTCATTGTCATTGGGATGAATGACGCTATTAAACTTAATGTATTATAGTCATAGCCCACGATCACAGCAACCAGTCTAGTCAAACCAGGCTAGTGAAATAATGTCCACATTTCTAATGTTTTCTGAGGGAACCATTTTCAATAGCCTGTGTACATTACACCAGTTCTCAAAGAGAAACGATTCACGTTGTGTGTCTTTGAAAATGAATGGTTGCAATGCCCACCATTAAAAGCCTCCATGCATTTTGCACCTGTGGTTGGTTGAATAGGGGGTAAAACAGCATGCGCACTTTTGGAAATCCCATGCCCGTACGCTGTTTACCTCCCTTGACGTAAACATGCACATAGGAAGGCCTCTTGTTCCAGCCGCTAAAAATACAAATGTACATCTAGCCCTGTTTTAGGGGGGCGATTATCAGTCAGGATAGTTTCCCTGGGCAAACACCTTTGAAAATTGCTCTCCATGTGCCACGGCCAAGAGCTAAAGCCTTGCTGATCGGTGCTAGTGCTGTCCATTTCCAAACTTTCTCTGCTTCAGCTTTTTCGTGGTGCATGTTACTGTATGTCTGACGCCTATGTGTTGTGCATGTTTTACCATGTGTATGATGCATGCGCAGATAATTTTCTCTGTAATATTTTCCTTGCAGGTTACTGACTGCTGAAGCACAAGGGTGTCACCTTGTGGAGGCAACATATAACCGATCCCAAACGTTCTCTGCAGCAAAATGAGCGAAGGAGCTTCAAAGCACCCTCAGAGCGAAGGGATCTTGTGGGTTGTTCCTCTTCTGTAGGAGTGTCACTTCGTGCAAATTTGGGTGAGAGGAGAGAGCAGGATGTGAAGAGTCACTGTGATTGGGGATTAGGAATCTGATCTGAATGCCAAGCATTCAGCATTCACCTGCAATATTCCATGGCTAGGAGAATAAGGCTAGGAAGCGTCCCTATCTTTTGGGAGTGAACAGACGTCCTGCATCTCCTCTTCTTCATAGAAGAATCTTTTCTGTTCTTATAAAGTGGCTGGATTAATCCCTGTCACTTCACTTTGCAGAAGGAAATGAGAAGGAGTCGCAGACTCAGAGACTTCTCCAGACACCGCAGACTTCTCTAAAAGTCAGACTTCTCTCACTGGCACAGATTTAATATGCTTTTTGGTCACAAAAACAGCAATAAAACCCCCATCCCCCTCCTCTGGGATCATTTCTTTATCATCTCATCTACACAGAGCATCCATTCATGATCACATCACTCCAATCCTCAGTGCCTTACACTGGCTCCCAATTATTTCCCGAGCTAAATATAAGCTTTGCTCATTATTTTCAAAGTATTCCACGGACTCTCAGCAGATTATCTACAGTCGCATTCACAGATGACAGACCACGAAGATCACACATGCAGTTCACTTTAGTTACCCTGCCCACAAACAGGACAAGCGCACACTGAGCCTCAAGCCCTGCATTTTCACTTTATGCACTGAAGATTTCGAATGCGCTCCCTGATAGCATCCGGTCCATTCCTGACCTTGAAGACTTCCGCAGAAGTCTAAAAACACACCTCTTCATTGATGGACCCGTCCCCCAACTGTAATGTGCAGAGACACTATCACCCTGTTCAGTGCCCTCCCCCCCCCCCCTTTTAGTCAAGCTTAGCGGTTGTAAATAGTTTACATTACGTTAACCATTGTTTGCACACGTTCCCTTTTACCAATGGTTGCTGATTGTTCTATGTGCTAAATGTTGTTTACTTTGTTCATTGTAAATTGCCTTGACATACTGAAAGGTGGTATATAAAAACAGTTAAATAAATAAATACATCTTATAGCTATAAAGCAGCCCAGTGTCCCCAGTGCAGCGCACACCCAGCAGTCTGTAGCACCTCCTCCCCCAACCTGGGAAGGCACATTAGTGAAGCAGGCGTTGGGTGGCTTTGTCTCGTGGTCTGTGGGCATGTAAGTGCGGCACATTTAATTAGGAGTAAATGCAAGGAACTTTGACATGGGGTTTTGGTCTCGGCTTTCTAAGAGCACGCTGCCAATCTGGGATTTCTGGAACAACCTTCTAAATCTTTCAGCTGAGCTGCAATTATACAATTTCCCAACAAATTTCTAGTCCTTTTTTCCATATAGAAGTCATAAAAGCACATGGGAAAGGACAAGGGGCTTCTCCCAGGAACTAAATCGCACCTAGCCACAGCAGGGAAGAGAAAGGTTTAATTTTCTGCTACTTTCTTCTCACTCCAGGGCTGCGAACACAGGACACAGTGGACCCCACCAGCAGGGAATGATCACTTCTAAACCCTAGAAAGATGGGCAATGAGTGGGTGCCCTTCCCGGAGAGAGAAGCAGTATCTAATGCTCAGAGAACCGCAGACCTCTCTAGCAAGTCAACTCTGGATTCTGCCTGTGCCATACCATCACATATCCCGGAGTCTCACCTTTGCAATATACAAAAGAAAAACCTTTCCATGTGTCTGGGATAAGACAACAAAGTAGGAAAAATTACCCCGAGTATAACTTAGTATAAGATAATAGGGAACCTCAACCACATATGAGCTTTGAACAGACCCTGTTCTTACGGAGTTCCCCCGCATATCATATAAACGAGGTAAGAATCCGAGGGAAATGCTAACTACATTTTGTTCAAATTCATCTTTGACACCCACCTTGGACCCTCCGACGGGCCACTACGTTGTGGGCATTGTAATTGATGTGAACTTGCCCTGACGTATCCTACTTGGGTTCATTCTAATGGGAGATCTTACTCATCAAGATATTACACCAATTGTGATACTAAGTGGGTTATTTATTGGATTGTGTGCCCATGCCCTATGGTTTATGACAGATGAATCAAAAGAAAAATGTGCCTACATCTGAACAAACATAAGAGCTATGTTACTACTCGATCAGGAATGACTTCATTGGTGTCTCATTGGTTGCAGTTTCAACATCAACTGTCATCTCCGAAGGCGGGTTTTGGAGCACATTCCTCTTACTTGGCAGAGAGGCAATAGAGAGAATTTGGATCTTAGTGAGCATGCTTGGATATTTCGCCTGCATTCCATCAAACCTTTTGGCCTTAATCAGGCTATTGATTGGGCCACTTTGTTGTGAAAGTTTTCTGCTGCTTTTATTGGCTGTTCTGATGTGTGACTCTTTGATGCCAGCGTAAATATATTTTTTCACTTCGTCAGTGTTCTTGAGCTTAAGGTGAATGCACAGCCGGCTGGAATAGCACTCTTCGGACTTGTCGATGAGCTCTTTTTCCCTGATGCAGATAAGCTCTGTTTTTCTTATCAAAACACAATATTGTGTTGGTAACATGGTTTGATGTGAATGTTTTTATCACATCTTTTTGTAAAACTTTGCGTTTGATTTTTCAGATATTTTTACAATACAGATTTGGGTGTGTATAGTGATTAACTTACAATAAGATATAATGGACCAATGATGATTTATGAGCAGGACTAGTAGTGGCCTAGAAGAGCTTATATACTAGAGGGCTTTAGGCCTGTTCAAAGCTCACATGTGGTGGAGGCAGGGCCGGACCAAGGGTTTCTGCCACCCCAGGCAGAATCCCCAGCCATGCTGCACCCTCCCCCCCCCCAGCTGCCACTGCCTCCACTGCCCCTCCCTCCCCCAGGTGCCGCCATTTCCGTCTCGGGAGGGAGAAGTGGGCAGCAGTATTTCTAAAAGCAGCAGCCGCAGGCATGAAAGCAGCAGCAAAAAGCAGCCACTTCTGGAAATACGGCTACTGCCCGTCTCCCCCTCCACAGACAGAATCGGCAGCAGCTGGGGGGGGATGGCAGCAGAAGCTGGGGGGTGGCATGGCCGTTCACGTGTGCTGCTGCCACCACACCCCCTCCCCCCGAGCCAGCCACCTAGCTTGCCTAATGGACGGGCCAGCCCTAGGTGGAAGTCCTCTATTATCTTATACTAAGCTATAATCTGGGCAATTTGTGCTTCTTTGTCACCTTTGCAAGTGACATAATGTAATAACACCATTCCAGGGCTCTGCAATCTCTGCATCAGAAATGTGCTGCTGCTCTCTCTACCCCAGAGGTGGCTGCGCGCTTGCTTCTGAAGGTTGGATGTTATTGCTCACCTGTAATACATAATCCAGGGCCAAGTGCCGGAAATACTTTCTGGTGATGGTAAGGGTCCCTGATGCTTCCTCTACCTCATGGGGTTTGTGTCGTGGGGCCTGGGCATTCTTCACGAGGGAGATCTCCATGTCTTCCCGCACCTTATCAAACTGCTTCTTGGTCTCCTTGAACTTCCGCACATCCCTGCAGCCCCCATGAGAAGAAACATACATAAGGAAAGGGTTTCTCTGCAACGCTCACCATCAGCTGTCTCCCACTAATGTTCTTCTTCATGCATCCAGTGCCAAAGCTAATCCAGCAATACTCACTCCTTAACAAAAGTGTGCAGCTGTTGGCGGACGGACCTCTGAGCTTGGTCAAAGAGAATCTGAAAGAGACAACAATGAGATAATGGAACCATTTCACTTACTGTAGGGGATAACACTCAGTTTCTGCAGCCTCCTGTCCCCCAAACCCATTCCACACTGTCTCCCCTTCTGCCGTCGCTGTATCAGCCAGAAAACCAGCTCCCCAATCTTCTGACTTTCCCTCATTCTGCTTCCAGTATCTCTAGGATCTCTTCAATGGTACTGATCCTCATATTCCAAGAGGGCGGCGGTCTCCAGTCTACTCTGATCTGTTCCAGACTGGGCTGTGCAGGCCACACCTCAGGAAGTCAGATATACTATTTAGTTAGGGCACCGGAACTGGAATATGGATACTCTGAATTCTAAGTGTCACTTGTCAATTCATCTTATCTCGCAATGTCTCAGTTTACCAAGCTATAGCTGGGTAAAAATAGTGCCATAGGTGTAGTTTGTCTGCTTCCTTGGAGGAGTGAGTTGGGAGGGGGGGGGGGATAAACAGTCAGGAAATCATAATGGCATTGGGAGAGATGGGGACCAATTCAACATTAGCACTCACAACATTTGGGGAGCACCCAACCTGCCCACCCCAAACTACGCCTATGAATAATGTCATAGCACTGGGGGTGGTTGCATTTTCTCTTGCATACCGCTGCTCCTTTACATCCTTTTCCTTTTAGAAACAGTAAATAGAATAGGATCACCGTCTTTGGCTTAACTGCTTAAAGGTTTCTGTTTCTAATGTTATAGCAATAAGAGCCATTAGGCGTGTGTGTGTATTTTTCAATTACCTGCCAAAGACGTGAGATGTAGTTTGCCTGCCTTCTTTGAAGGGTGCAAAGTGTAATGAAGTCGTATTGGCAGTGGGCAGAGGAGAAACAATTTGATATTAGCACCTGCATCATTTGGGGGGGGGATGCCCCCCCATGCTCACCCCAAACAATTCCTGTGGATGTGTAGGAGTGCATGTGAGTACTAAGGTCTCTGGCAGTCCTCATATATGTTATAGGAAGATCTATATTTTACATACATGGGCAGGAAAGTTGATAAATTGTGTTCTTGTAATATCAATCCTGCTTCAAGTTGTGATGGAACAGCTTTGTGATTAGGGAAGTGGGTAGGGTTCAAATCCCATTTCCCCCACTGATAATCTTTTTGTCCTTGGGAAGTCACTTCACCCTCTACTGCTACTGGTGCAACTTAGATTGTGAGCCCATTTCGGCAGTGAAATAACTCACGTACCTGTAACTTGTCTTGAGCTCACATTTGGAAAAGGAAATTAATTCAATCTAAACTCAAAATCCAAGGTGAAGTGAAACCATTAGCCTCTGTGCATTTCCGGAAGTCATGCTTTTGTAGTCCAGATTCTATGGGAGCAGTATATGATGGAGGGTAAGTACCATTACCCAGGAAATGGATCTGGGAGTTAGAATACTCCATGATGTTAATGCTTGAAACAGTTAGAAAAAGGCTGTGGGAAGAGTTAATAGCATGTGACAATGAAGAGGGAAAGATATAACTAGCTGGAAAAGAAGGTAATAACGCTTCTGTATAAATCACTGGTGTAATCCATCTGGAGTACTGGAAAATAGGAAAGCACACAAACATGCACATGAACTGTAAAATGTTAACAAAGCAGGCTAAGAGAGAATTTGAGGAGAGATTTTGAAAGCTAGTAAGAAGACCCTTTTCAAGTACATTAAAAACAAGAAACCTGTGAGGGAGTCAGCTGGCCCATTAGATAGCCAGGGAGTAAAAGGGAGAAGAGAGCCATGGAACTAAAACTAAATTAAATCTTTGCTTCCATTGTTACAGTGAAGTAAATGGAGGAGGAACCCACAGTGGAACCATTCTTTGTAGATGATGATTCAAATCAGTCTGAAACTAGAAGAGGTGCTAGAACAAATTGAAAAAGTGGAGAACTACAAATCACCAGGACTTGATGGTATCTCCTCCCCCCCATCCAAGTTCTAAAAGTTCTAAAGTAGAGGTTCTCATCCTAGTCCTCGGGGCACACCTAAATCATTCATATTTTCAAGATAACCACAATGAACATGCATAAAATAGATTTGTGATTATCTTGAAAAATCTGACTGGCTAGGTATGTTCCGAGGAACGGGTTGAAAATCACTGTTCTAAAGTAACTCAAAATGGCAGGCCGACCTCAAGTATGCTATACTTAAAGAAATGTTCCTGAAGCTCTAAAATGTGCCTGGCCAACAAGATTGCTACCAAAAATGTATTTTTGAAAGACAGATGCTTAAGCGAGGCCTGCTTTAATGTCTCAAAGGAGGCTACCATCAAGATCCTAAGAACCAAGTTCAGCAACTGGAGCTAAAATAGTGGTTTGATGTGCTCAACTCTTTGCAGGAAGTGAATCACATCTGGGTGCATCACCACTGACCTCCTGCATGTTACCTCTGTAGCATGCAGCTACTGCCATTTGTACTTTAAAAGAATTCAGAGACAGTCCTTTTCTTGACTCTCTCTGAAAAGGGCCAAAATGTCTGCTCTTGACGTTTTAAAAAGATCCAAGGCTTGTGTGTGGCACTACCCTTTCAAGAATCTCCAAATCCTCACATACACTAAGGAGGATGATCTCTTTCTGGCACTCAATAGTGTGTCATGTACTAGACCCTCATATCCTTTCTTTCTTGGCCTGCCACATTCAAAGGCCAGTCCATAAGAGATTAAGGAGAGAGGTCTTCTATCACAATGGAAAATACCGCATGAGACCTGTAATATCACCCTCATCAATGCTCGATCAATCAGGAACAAGACCCACATAATCTACGACATCATCAAAGATGAGAAACCAGACATACTCTGTATAACAGAAACCTGGATCACTGACACGGATGCAGCCATATTAAACCAGATAAGCAGTCCCGGATACAACATGTATAACTGCCCACGCGCCAATAAAAGAGGTGGAGGGGTTCTCATAATAGCGAAAACCAACCTGCAACTCTCCACCACGTACCTGGACTCAAACATAGACATAGACCTCCTTAAAGTCGAAAACCCAGCTCTATCCATCTGCCTGATATACAGATCCCCCTCGACGCAGCATGATATACTTGCATCAGCACTAGAAAACATTTCCGCAACTCAACCAAAGAAATTCCAACTTATTCTAGGAGACTTAAACCTAGCATCAACAGCAGCCTCTCACGCAGAAACCTTCCTGGAAGCCATGTCCCAACTAGGATATCAACAAATAATAAATGAGCCCACCCATGACAAGGGCCATACACTGGATATGGTCTTCATTCCCACAAGCAAACAGTGCAATGAAGAGAAACCTTTGGTAAAGATCAACCCAATACCGTGGTCAGACCACCACCAAATCGATATTCGGATAAAACTACCATCTTTACCAAAAGACACAAAAGCATGAAGAATAATACACCAACAAAGAAGATTCAACAAACTAAACCGGGAATGCCTTATAAGCAACATTAAGACGCACATAGACCTGGAAAGCACGGATCTCGATGCACTAACAGAAAGCTGGGACAACGGAATTCAGACCGCAGCAAACCCTAAATGGAGCACCACCTCGAACCTGACCAAACACCAATCTGAACCCTGGTACACTGAAACTTTGACCAAAATGAAGCGAGAACTCAGAAAGCGTGAAAAAAATGGAGACGTATGAAATCCATTGAACACAGGACAGAGTACCTCAACCTCCTCACGAAATACAAAGAAGAGGTAAACGCTGCAAAAAGGAAGCACCACACGAACATATTAAATAAAGCTATCAACAAACCTAGGGAACTATTTGAGCTGGTGAAATCTCTAACAAAAACTTCCCAACCAGACCACCAGGATAACTCTATCCACCCCCAAACGCTGGCAAACCATTACGCAAGCAAGCTAACTGCAACCCTGCCCGACCCCTGTATGGAAGAGGCACACCGGAAATCTATTGTGGAACAAGAACTGACATGGAGGAATTTCCACAAGATTGATGATCAACAAACAATCAACATAATAACTAACATCAATACCACCACCTCCCCACTAGATCCCTGCCCTACTGCTTGGGTCAAGGCAGAGAAAAAAGATATAGTCCACCAAGTCTCACACATAGTAAACCTATCGCTGCAGCAAGGAACTATGCCCGACAAGCTCAAGAAATCCATAATAAGGCCAGTACTAAAGAACAACACACTCAACAAAGCAGACCCAACATCCTACCGTCCCATCTCCAGCATATCTTTCCTAGCAAAAATCATCGAAAAAGCAGCCCTCATACAACTTCAAGAGCACCTTGACGACCATGACACACTGGACATGCTCTGTACAAATTCAGACGAAACCATGGGGTCGAAACACTTTTAATAGCACTGCTTAACAACCTCCACAAAGGCCTTGAAGACAGGAAGAAAATGTTTTTACTCATTTTCATTGACATCTCTGCCGCCTTTGATACTGTCCATCATGGAATCCTACTGAACAAACTGGAGTCAATAGGAATTTTGGGAACCCCCCTTAAATGGTTCTCCTCCTACATAATGAACAGAAGGCCACAGGTCCAATTCAACGGCGAAAAAGCAGAAGCATTCACACAAACTCAAGGCATACCTCAGGGTTCGGCCCTCTCGGCGCTACTTTTCAACATTTACATGCAGCCCCTCTGTGACATTGTCAAAAAACATAATATCAACTACCATATCTATGCAGATGATATTATGCTATACACACAATTGGACACCACCGACCCGAAGTATACCCAGCTCGAAGCCTGCCTGTACGAGATGTTAGCATGGCTGCAGCAAAATAACATGACAATCAACCACAAGAAAACTGAAGTGATGTATATATCAAGTAAACCCAATTTTGAACCTCCTCCGACAATCACCCTCTGTAACAACACGTACAACACAAAGAATGAGATCAAATACCTGGGAGTCACACTCGACAGCAAGCTAAAGATGGAAAAACACCTGCGCAAAACCAACAAGGCCATTTTCCACAAACTTAGAGTCATACAACCCCTGCGGAACTTAATCGAACCCTGTGATTTTCGGTCTGTTGCGCAAGCACTCATTATGCCTCACCTAGACTACTGCAACGCCATCCTGCAGGGTCTGCCAAAGAAAGCTCTAAATATCCTGCAAATGGCCCAAAATGTGGCGGCAAGGATCATCATGCGAGCAAGCATTGCTGAACACATTACACCTGTATTGATCGAGCTACATTGGCTACCCATTGCTGCCAGGATACAATATAAAACATTGGTAACCACGTTCAAACTCATACACAACCTAGCGCCATCATTCCTTTCAACCCTTGTCAGCACGCAACCAACCAACAGAGACAGGAGAACTATCAACACAGGCACACTACAAGTTCCTAATAACATCAGATCAGTAAAAGCCACTACTAGCCACAGAGCATTCTCATTCTCTGCCCCAACCATCTGGAATCGACTACCATACGAACTACGAACAATTAAAGACATTAATGCTTTCAGGAAGAAACTAAAAACCCATCTTTTCCAATGTCACTACAACCAGATGTAAACCACAGCGGACCACCACATAAAACAAACAAAACATTAATCTGATATGTAGAAATATTCTCTGTAAATATGTAAAAGTGTAAATATGTAAAGCCTAGCCATTAAGTCCTTAATTCTGTGTGATGTGCCATACCCTCTAATCTATGTGTATATTTGCCCAAATTTTCTGTCTTGATTTGACAAACTCCCAAATTTGTAATCAAACCGCTACTGATCGCTGGAAGTAGCGGTATATAAGTGTATACTAAATAAATAAAATAAATAAATGGACCGCTATGCAATTAACGTTTCTGGGTTTAAAAAAGCTTTGGACAAATTGCTGGAGGAAAAGTCCATAAGCCAGGTAGACCTGAGGAAAACCACTGATTATCCATGGAGTAAGTAGCATGGAATCTTGATACTTTTTGAGATCCTGCCAGGTACTTGTGATCTTGGTTGGTCACTGTTGTAAAGAGGATACCGGGCTAGATGGACCTTTGGTCTAACCCAGTCTGGCAGTCCTTAGTTCTCTGGCCATTAGAGGGGATTCCCTACTTAGATTCTGATAAGGTCTGTGTACCACAGGCACCTGGCCCAGTTTCCAGCTACCATCATTTCTAGGCCCAGGTGTTCCACAATCCTTTGCATTATCCAGCCAATGAAGGTCATGGTGGGAACAGATATAGCAGCTCCTTTTTAGGCCAGGTCTGCACCAACACATCCAGCCTCGGCAACCCACTTTCTCTTCTGCAACTGATGAAGTTTAGAGCTTTGGCATTCTGTTGGGATGCCATTAAGTCCCACTGTTGTCTTCCCCACTTGCTTTACAACAGTTGAAATACCTCCTTGAAGATTTCCACTCTTCTGGGTCATCCACATGTCAACTTAGATAATCTAAAACACAATAACCCTACAAAGTAGAGTGCTGTTATATCATCCAAAAATCAGACAAACTCCCACTTTCTATCTAAATCCGCCTTTTCAGCATATTCACACAAAACATACTTCTAAATATTACAATATATTTAACTGGGAGGAAAAAAAGACCTCGGTATTTCTCGAGCTGTTATCTCTGGCTCTGTATCATTCTGCCATTAGATCTTGGCTCTCCAATTCTACATCAACTGTCAAATGAATTATGGGAGGAGGTTTTTTTAGACCATTGATGTAGAATTAGAGAGCCAAGATCTATTGGCAGAAAGATACAGAGCCAGAGATAATGACTCCAGAAATACTGAAGTCCTTTTAAATATGTTGTAATATTTTGAAGTATTATGTTTTGTGTGAACATGCTGAACAGGCTGATTTAGATAGAAAGTGGGAGTTTTTCTGAGCTCTGATAATGTGCCTTCTTTTACTCCTACAACATGTGCTGGTAACGTCATTAGATGCTTCTCTGCCTATGCCATTTCTGCTGCTACCTGCAATCTTCTGATGCCTCCTTCCTTGTTTATGTAGGCTACCACCGTGGCACTGTCCAAGAATGTTCAGACTGCTCTCCCAGGAAGTAACAGCAGAAAAAGCTGCAATGCTAACCAAATGGCTTGACTTTCTAGTCTGTTGATGGACCAGCTTGCTTCCTTCAAGATCTATAATCCCTGAACCATTTGTTCATGGCAATGAGCAATGGGCAATGGATGTCTGTTGTGAGCACTATCCAGGTGTGGGGGGGGGGGGGGGAGGAGAGCTAGCTGAATTCTCTTCCAAAGGTTATATTCCTGTGGCCGTTAATGTAGGCTGTTTCTTGCTACCCCACTCCCCAGAGGGGTAGCCTCTTCTTGTAGACTTGGGAGTCTGGTGACCATCTGGTTTGCAATATTCTCTGCAGAGAGTGCACATATGCCCACGTCCACAATTCTACTACCAGCATCACTGCTATGGATTCCAGGACCTGCAGGGCCTGAATGTGTCTGAGTAGTTTCAAGATTCTGGTCTGCATAAGAACATAAGATATGCCATACTGGGTCAGACCAAGGTCCATCAAGCCCAGTATCCTGTTTCCAACAGTGGCCAACCTAGGTCACAAGTACCTAGCAGTTTCCCCAAAAGACACAGGTTCCACAATGCTTGTATTGGGACAAGCAGTGGATTTCCCGGGTCCCCTTTAATAATGGTTTATGGACCTTTCCTCCAAGAATTTGTCCAAACCTTTTTTAAACCCGGCTACACTAACAGCTTTTACTACATCCTCTGTTAACAAATTCCAGAGATTGATTACACGTTGCATGAAAAAATATTTTCTCTTATTAGTCTTAAATACCCTGTAGCTTCATTGCATGTCCCCTAGTCTTTCTATATTTTGATGGCATAAACAATCGATCTATATTTAACCATTCCACTGCATTCATCAATGTTATGTTCCCCTGCTGGTATCGAAATACACGCCCAGCAAAGGCCACGAAACATCAAATGTCTTCTTTAGCATAGACTCAATTTTCCTGTCTTGCCTCTCAAGGCCTGCTGCCTTCCACAGGAACAGTAGCTCTGCACATAACTGCTATAACTAGCACATCTGTCTTTGGATCTTTAGCAGCATATCCAGCTCTTCCTTTGGCCATGGTTATGATGTGTCCATGGAACTTACTGTACTGGACCTAGCACCCGGCTACCAGGTCTTCCACTTCCATTTCCCTAATGGACTGGTGGATAAGAAATGCCTTAGTTGGTCTGACAGCCTCAATCAGAATAGGGTCTTCTGTGGTCTTAGCATCTTGGGTTAGTTCCTCTGTTATTCTTAGAACTTTTATAACCTATGATAAGTGCCAGCAACTCCTCTTTCCAAAAGAACCTTTCTAATAAAGACTTTTCCCTGAGGAAACTCTAGTTCCCCATCAGTCATCTCCCCATTGTTCTCTGGGCTTAGATACTCTTCTTCCTCCTCTTGGGCTACTTCTTCAGGTTCAGGAGAGACAGTAGAAATCCATAGTGTCTGTCCTGATACCAGAAACTTCTACACCTCTTTGTTGCTGATCCCTTATTCGGAGAGCTAAAATGCTCTTGCCCAGAACCCTGTAGTGGCTGGGAGAAAGATGACCTTCGCTCCTATCTCACAGAGCAGGAGGCTGCATGCCACATCAAAGTGAACACTGTGTAAAGAACTCTAGTGCCATCTTCTAGGTGCCTCCTTCCCAGGACACATGGGACCTGATGCTTCAGTCATCTCTGTTGGCCAAGGCTTTTAATTGCCTCCTGCTCACTGTTTCCCAAATCATAAAAGAACCATGATTTGCAGGTGGCAGTGAGCTTCTCAGGGTGGAAACCCCTAGGGCCATTATCTATTTGGAACCAGAGTGAGGCTGGTCTCTTACATGAGTGCTGTTGCATAAGTAACAAAATTTTCTGTCTACTAAAGTCTGGCACCTCTAACCTGCACATAGCGTGAAACGTCTTACATTCCACACCCTGCAATATCAATCTTCATTTCATAAGCTGGGGTCCCTGTTAACAGCCAGGCTTCCTCTGTCCCAATTCTGCCACTTCCTGTTGCTCTACTATGCTGCGTGAATTTTTTTTTATCAACAAGCTTTAATAGAGGCTTGTTTTCAGCCACAGAAGACTCTTACCACAAAGGCAGAAGGGAGAGTAACCAATATTTCTGAGTAACCGAGACCTGCAGCTCTGATACCTGATTTGCAGAGGGAGGTCACAAGCCCAGGGCCTCAGCTCAGGACGGGCCTCTCTACTGAGTCACTTCCTTTTTATTCCCTGATGTTCTAGCCATGTCTGCTCTTTCTGCTGCAGACAGAGAAATATTTCTCAGCATCCCAGTTGCACCAGCCTATATACAATGTCCAGCAGTTCTCCTCCTTCTCCATCTGCTGATAGGAGGGACAAACCCACATGTCTGGACTGGTCAGGCAAAAACAATAAGGAATAGAAATTCCTTCACAGAGGGTAGTGGATTCATGAGATGGCCTCACAGAGGACGTGGCAGAGGAAAAACAGCTCCTTGCAGCCTTGGGTAAATCACTTAACTCTCTATTGCCTCAAGGCAAGCCAAATCGAAAAAAGGGATAAATAATAGAACAGAATTCCAGACAGCCTGGGATAAGCACAGGATCCCTAGCACTGAGGAAAGGAGAGCTGAGTCCGGGGACCAGGTGGGATCCACCGGAAAGTAGCAGGAAGCAAAAACAGGCCTGTAGGCCTTTATCTTCTGTCCGATTCTCTAGGTCAGATTTACGTTTTAGCCAAACCATGTGTGAAATGACAGCCAGAGAGAGTTTGCTTTGCACAAATCTGAGAATCAAAAATTCCCAAAGAACCAGTGATCAATAGGAAACGTAAACCATCCAAAGTCACTGTGATAGTCCCAAAAGATAAATTTCAATTACAAATCTTTTTGTCAGGCAATGCTGAGGGAGGATAATACTGCAATCAATCCACACCAGTCAAGCGGTGCCCATTTTATTCATATAAATTGTGTCTGAGTTGATTAACGTTATTTAGGAAAATCCATCCATAAATCTTTAAATCACTTATGTTAATCCAAGAAAAATCACACGCACGATGTGCACGTTTCGGGGTGCTTCTTCCCCTGTATCAAGTGCTCCGTGGCTTTACAACCAGGGGCGGCCCAAGGGGGGTGCGGGGCCATGTGCGGAGACTCGGTGCGGGGCCTCATTTGCATAAGTGGCCTTATTTGCATACATATTTGCATAATGTTACCAAACACTAACTTTTAGTAAACATGTCTCTTAATGAGTGTATGGATAAAGAAAGACTAAAAGATTTCTACATTACTATAATCCAGTGCCAACCGCCAGGCACATTAGGAACTACTACAAACGCTGCCCATTTAGAACCCATAGCAAACCCGCTGTATCCTGACAGCATTACCAGGACTCACAAAGCACCAGACCCTACCTATCAAAAGGAAACACTGCAAATATTAAACCAGTACATTTCAGAGAATACTGGGGAAAGAGAACAAGTGGCAATGTCAAATAGGAATTACATAAACAGAATACCTCAGCTCAGTTACACATGCAGAACATAGACCATCACCAAACAAGGAATCGCAATTTAGAAACAGGAAGGCAATAATTAAACTGGGAACCCCAAAAGCCAAACTTGGAATGTACAACAACACTGTAGAAATAAAACTATAAATCAATTTCCTCTTGTACCAAACAAAGCGCAGACGTTAATGATGCACATTTCCCAGAGCTTTCATATTCCAGTTAATAAATTCAAAATAAAGAGATATCTTTCTACCTTTTGTGCATTTTTTTTCAGTTGCAATTGCTCCAGCCACTTTCTTCTGGTTTCTTCATGTTTTCTGCTAACTCTCCATCGTCTGCTGTCCATTTGTCCTTTCTTCTCTCTTCTAGTTTTCTTTCCATCCTCTCTCTCTACATCTGCTTTAACATACTAATCTTTCTCCTTTTGCTCTTTCCTCATTCTTATTTCATCCACACAAATTTTACCCCTCCATCCTCAATCCCCACTTACTCTCCCAATACCCGGCCAATTGTAGATTTTTCATCCCTCCCACACAAAATATTTTTCCCCTCTCCATTTTACTCTCCCAGCCCCATCCCATTCTAATCCTCCCCCAACATCAGCTCCCTTCTAGTTCCAGTCTCACCCAGCATCCATTCCCTTCTAGTCCCTGCATCAGCCCATTTCCAGTCCTAGCCCCCCATCAACCCATTTCCAGTCCTAGCTCCCCCATCCATTTTCAGTCTGAGTCCCTTCATCAGCTCATTTCCAATCCTAGCCCCCCATCAGCCCATTTCTAGTCATTTCCTAGCCCCACCATCAGCCCATGTCAAATCCTAGCTCCCCTCCACTCAGCCCAATTCCAGTCCAAGCCCCCCCATGAGCCTACTTCCAGTTCTAGCCCCTCCATGAGTCCATTTCAATTCAAGCCCCCACCACAGCCCATTTCCAATCTTAGCTCCCCCCAACAGCCCATTTCCAGTCCTATCCTAGCTGCTCCATCAGCCCATTTTCAGTCCTAGCTCCCTTCCCTCACAGCCCATTTCCATTCCAAGTTCCCTCCCCATCAGCTATTTGCAGTTCAAGCCTCCCCGTCCACTCAGTCCATTTCCAGTCATAGCAATCCCCCAACCCATTACCAGTCCTAGCCCCCCATCATCCCATTTTCAGTTTAAGCCCCCCCTATAACCCATTACCAGTCCTAACCCCCCATCAGCCCACTTCCAGTCTTAACCCCATCAGCCCATTTCCAGTCAGCCCCCCATAGCCCATTGCCAGTCCTAACCTCCCCCATCAGCCCACAGCCCATTACCAGTCCTAACCACATCAGCCCAACTCAAGTCCTAACCCCTCCCCATCAGCCCATTTCCTGTCCTAGCGCCCCCATAGCCCATTAGCAGTCCTAACCCCCCCATAGCCCATTAGCAATCCTAACCCCCCATCACCCTATTTCCAGACAGCCCCCATCAGCCCACAGCCCATTACCAGTCTTAACCACCCCCCCCAGCCCATTTCCAGTCCTAATCCCCCATCACCCCATTTCCAGTCAGCCTCCATCAACCCCCAGCCCATTACCAGTCTTAACCCCCCAGCCCATTTCCAGTCCTAACCCCCCCATCACCCCATTTCCAGAGATGCTCCATCTGCCCACAGCCGATTACCAGTCTTAACCCCCCCAGCCCATTTCCAGTCCTACCCCCCCAGACCATTTCCAGTCCTAACCCCCCTCACCCCATTTCCAGACAGCCTCCATCAGCCCCCAGCCCATTACCAGTCTTAACCCCCCCCCCAGCCCATTTCCAGTCCTACCCCCCCAGCCCATTTCCAGTCAGCCTCCATCAGCCCCAGCCCATTAGCAGTCTTAACCCCCTAGCCCATTTCCAGTCCTAACACCCCCCCAGCCCATTTCCAGTCCTAACACCCCCCCAGCCCATTTCCAGTCCTAACCCCCCATCACCCCATTTCCACACCCCCTCCATCAGCCCCCCAGCCCATTACCAGTCTTAACCCCCCCCCCTCCCCTTCCCTTCCCTTCCCCTCTCTTCTGGAAAATTTAAAAAAAAAACCTGGCTCTAGCTGCTGCCGCTGCCGCATCCGTCGCAGCAGCGGCAGAATGGAGTGTCCCGCGGGGCCCCCTCTCCTCGTTGAGCCCTCTGCAAGGGCTTTCAGATTCGCGAAGGGAGAGTGCTCCCTCGCGTCTCTGTAAAGCCCGCAGGGGCTAATGGGAAATTTCCCATCAGCCCCTCGCGTCTAAAGGGGCAGATGGGAAATTTCCCATTAGCCCCTGCGGGCTTTACAGAGACGCGAGGGAGCACTCTCCCTTCGCGAATCTGAAAGCCCTTGCAGAGGGCTCAACGAGGAGAAGGGGCCCCGCGGGACACTCCATTCTGCCGCTGCTGCGACGGACGCGGCAGCGGCAGCAGCCAGAGACAGGTTTTTTTTTTAAATGTAATTTAAAAAAAAAAGCAGAATGTTCTTTGCGCGGGGCCCCCTGAAACGCGGGGCCCTGTGCAAAAAACATTCTTGCTCAATGGACGGGCCGGCCCTGTTTACAACCGCTACAAAACGCCGATAAAAGCAGCCATTCGTATAAGGGACTAAAACTCATATGATTGGCTAATAAGAACTGCCCTTCATCTTAGAACACACCAATCCAGGTGGGGATTCCCACAATTCAGGGAAAGCCCATCAGTGATTGGTGCTACGTCAAAGTAAGCTGGTCCATTCGATCTCACGATTCATACCCAATGGATGAACGGATTGTAATTCATGAATCCACCGCTGTTCTCTCCATTACAATTGAGCTGTGCTCTTCTGGGATCCCTTGGAATATGATCGATAATAGTCCAAGAAAGTTGATCAAAAGAATGCTGATGTGTAATGCAATGTTGGACAATAGGTGCCGAAAACAACTGCTTGCGTAACCTAGATGCATGTTCACCCAATCGAACTTTTATAGACCGTGTTGTACACCCCACGTTATACATGGCGGCGCTTGAGGAACATATATATTCATCATCATTTTTTGCACAAATAATTCTTTGGAAAAGATTTTTGGATGACATCTTTTTTGTATGGACATCAAATTTGGCTTCCTTACATCAATTTATAGATTGGTTAAATTCTTTGAAGCCCAATATTAAATTCACGGCTAGTATTGATTCTCACCAGTTGGACTTTTTGGACATGTTAGTTTACCAATTGGGCAGCTTGCTGCTTACCACTTTATATTGTAAACCCGTCCAGCGCAACAGTTTGCTACATTATTGGAGTTTCCATCCAGAACCCCTTCGTAGGGGTTTACCGTATGGTCAGTTATTAAGGATACGACGACTGTGTTCATCTATTGTGAAATTTAAACATCATGCACATGACTTAACATTACGGTTAATATTGAGAGGTTACCCTCCGAAGATAGTGTCTCATGCCTATCGACGTGCATATTATACTCATCGTGAATGGCTAATGGATACACCTGCCCTAACATCTGATACTTCGATGGAAGACATGATGGTGGGTGTATTGCCTTATATGTGTCATTGTTCGGAAGTGAGGAAGATCTTGCAAGAACACTGGTCTGTTCTTTCTTTGCACCCGTGTTTTGATAAACCATTAGGGCTGGCCTATTCGCGGGGGTTTAATTTAAGGGATATTCTTAAAAAATCGGCAGCATTTCAGGACAGACCACCTTGTTCTGATGTGAGTTCTTGTGGTCATTTTGCTTGTAATGAGTGTATTTATTGTGCCACTACGTTATCAGGTGCAACCTGAACTGATCCAAAAATGGGACGGATATATCAGCGATGTTGGTTTACTACTTGTATGTCCACTTTTGTGGTGTACATTTTACAATGCACTTGTACTTTGCTTTATGTGGGGCGTACAACACGGTCTATAAAAGTTTGATTGGGTGAACATGCATCTAGGTTACGCCAACAGATGTTTTCGGCACCTATTGTCCAACATTGCATTACACATCAGCATTCTTTTGATCAACTTTCTTGGACTATTATCGATCATATTCCAAGGGATCCCAGAGGAGGTGATCGCACAGCTCGATTGCAATGGAGAGAACAGCGGTGGATTCATGAATTACAATCCGTTCATCTGTTGGGTATGAATCGTGAGATCGAATGGACCAGCTTACGTTGACGTAGTACCAATCACTGATGGGCTTTCCCTGAATTGTGGAAATCCCCACCCGGATTGGTGTGTTCTAAGATGAAGGGCAGTTCTTATTAGCCAATCATATGAGTTTTAGTCCCTTATACGAATGGCTGCTTTTATCGGCGTTTTGTAGCGGTTGTAAAGCCATGGAGCACTTGATACAGGGGTAGAAGCACCCCGAAATGTGCACGTCGTGCGTGTGATTTTTCTTGGATTAAGATAAGTGATTTAAAGATTTATGGATGGATTTTCCTAAATAACGTTAATCAACTTAGACACAATTTATATGAATAAAATGGGCACCGCTTGACTGGTGTGGATTGATTGCAGTATTATCCTCCCTCTTCGTTGCCCGACAAAAAGATTTGTAATTGAAGTTTATCTTTTGGGACTATCACAGTGACTTTGGATGGTTTACGTTACACAAATCTGATGCAGTGAAACATTTGGTCAAGGATATAATTTCCTATGACTTCAAAATGAGAAAAAGCTTCTATGGAAAAATCATGCAGTGATAAAGCCCCCTCAGAAAGCGTGACAGGGCTTCAAGCAAATGCCTCCCACTCATTTTTGTACAGGCTTTTGCAGAAGCTTTTCTGGGGATGTTTCTCTTCCAGAAGGTGCAGTAAATTAAATATTTGGACAAAAAAAGCATCATTTTAAAGTTACAGACAAGCTGGTCTGTGAGTTCTTGGTAATTTCTGTTGAAGCTTAACTAGGGCTCCACATTTCTGTGCTACATTAATTGAGCTCCAGGCAGATTGCATTAACTTCAAATTTAATTACATTTAGAAGATGGGCTTTGGGAAATCAATGGTTTCTCCCATTTCATGGTGCAGAGATACTTTGCCTTGAGAGTCAAAAAATCCAGGCGTTGCAGTGCATCCTGAATTAGGATTGCCAACTGGCTCCAGATGCACCAAACAGGCTTGATCCAGGCCTGGGTTTACCCCAATGCATGTACTACATGAGAAAAGCAAGACTACAAGTCCCTGCATGCAATGGGCTATACCCAGGATCAAGCCTGTTGGACGCATCTGGAGCCAGAAGTAAGAGTGCTTTTGTCTTGTTTTCTCTCACTCTCAAACTTGTGTTCCCACCCCATACAGCCTTTGCCCTGCCATCCCAGAAACGCACCCACATCCCACACAGAACTGCCTAGTTGCCCAGTTGCAGGAGGAAGACTGTGGCCAGTCTTGGTTTTGAACATACATCCAAAAAGCAGTGTGATATTTGTAGTCCTTGATGCAGGTCTTATAATGCAACAGGATAGTTGCCCAAAATCCAGGACTGGTCTAAAATCTCCCTCTTAAAACTGGGTAGCTTGGAAGCTCTGCACATCCCAACTGAAAGATCCCAGACAGGGCCCCACCTTGACTTGTTTGGTGATGAAGAAGACTGCACAGCAATACAGCCTACTCCTCCAGAGTCTAACTGTCATCTCTGCAGGGCTCCTAATTAGTAATTTACTGTCATTTGATATTTATTTATTTAGCTAGATAGACTTCTATACCGCTTTTCACTGGGTCAAAGCGATGTACAAAGAGCAATTTTTAATTGGGTTTACATGGAACATCAAACTAAGTACAATATATTGGCCTTCAATTAACAAAACAGACATCGAAGTGGTTTCACAGTACAGAATATAGTGCTACAATGGAAATGTAAAGAAGAGAAACAAAAAAAAAGAAAATAACAAAAACATTGAACAACGAAATGCCAGAGACTATGTAGAAACAAATGGAAAACAGGAGGAGGCGGCCCAAACTGAAGCCAGAGGCCCAAACTACCGAGACAGTGTGTAAGTTTTAAGTATTAATGAAGGAATTCTCAAAAAGCCACAAGTTAATCCCTTTTTTGAATTTTGGAAACAATCTTTCCAGATGAAATTCAGTTGGAAGGACATTCCACGGAGAGGGGGACCGGAAAACTAAATGCAGCAGGGCGTGTAATTCCAGTCTGCATCGAGAGGGAAGAGGAAGCAGAAGATAATTTTGTTGAGAGCACCGTAAAGTATGATCTGGGCAGAATGGAATAACCAGAGAGTGCAAATACTGCAGAATGCCTGTATCAAAGGCCCTGTGTGCTAGGATTAGGATCGTTTATTTGATCCTACTAGAAATCAGTAGCCATTTCTGTTTCTTAAGAAGTGAAGAAATGTGATCATAAGGCTTTACATGAGAGAGAGGTTTCACCGTAGTGTTTTGAATTAACTGCAGTCTTTTGAGAGGGACACCAGCAAGGAGTGAAATACAATAATCTAGTCTGCTCAAGACAAGTGCATAAAAAGACGCACACTTAAGGCCTTGAATTCTAGAGATGGCCTAAGATATCTCATATCCCTAAGTACACGAAAAGAAGTTTAACTATCTTGTGCGATATAAGCGGAAAAGGATAATGTGCTATCAAGCAGGACTCCTAAAAGCTTGAGGACGCCTTCAATGGAATACTTGAACCTGCCTTGCCTAGAGAGAAAAGAGAGAGTTTTCTTTCTACTAATCTAAAGTGCTTCTGATTTCAAGGGATTAAGCACTAATCGGTGAGCTTTGATCCAATTAAAGTAAATCTAGGTGAGAGAGACCCAAGGTCACTTCTGTAGGGGGCTTTCCTAGCAGAAGGCAAAGACAGCACCAGCTCCAGGTTTTGAGGGCTGGTTGAAACCAGTATTGGATCAAACTGTCCTAAATGACCTGGAGTTATTGGGTAGCTCCATTTGTATTAAAGCTAAGCTGAAATAAAACAAGAGCAGCTTACTTCCAGTTGAGTAATGAATTAATAGTTCCTGTCAAAGAAATATCAATGAGTTGCTAGTGCTCTGGCAAAGTTTTCATGAGAACCAGTCACCAAAAAAGTAAGTGTATCTATCATCCCCCTCCCAATGAACAGGGTAAAGCCTCTACAGCTGCTTTTGACATGCAACATTTCTGACTGTTGCACAGCCAATGACCTCACAATTCGTTTTCTTTTTTCCCATTGGCTTTTATTATGTCTACCATTGATGTCATCAGTATGCGCCAACTTGTGTCACTCCTTACCGTGTGGTAGTTGATCATTTCTTGAAGGCTGTCTCCAAACTTGTCGAGGCATTCCTGCAAAAGAGAAGAGAGAAACTGAGTCCAGTTCCAGGAGCAGATTCTATAATTTAGCCAGCATTAACACTACTACTGCTATTCATTTCTACAGCTCTTCATAAGGCTGGAGTTCCCAACGTATGTTAGATGCTAATGCAAGCCCCGTTATTGTCAATAGGATCTATTTACTAATAACTCCTATTAATGGCATTAACGTGTGCTAATACATTTATGCAGGTTAGTAAATCTAGCCCTTAGCTTACTAAAGATGTGTATGTGTCCGCAGTTCTCCTAGGACAAGCAGGATGAGTCAGCCACACTTGGTGACGTCCTCTGACGGCGCCGAGACGGAAGTACTTTCCATAGCTCAGAAGGCTTTTTGCCCTTCTGAGCATGAGCCAACAGGTCCCACCCCCCGGCCCGCCCCTAGCTAGCCAGTTTTCAGTTCTTCCGCCTTGCCAGCAAGTCACTTTTCTACTCTCCACCGAAATTTAACCTCTTTAAAACACCGAAGAACAAATCTCATCTTACAGAGTATGTATATATCAATTTTAACTTACTAATAATGCTTGTCCAGTAGCTTCTTGTTTCAGATTGCCTCTCAACCGAAGATCCATGGGCTAAAAACCCCTCTACTGGAAAGAGAACTTCTAGTGGGTTGAACTGAGCTCCCACCAGCCATATGCTCCCAGCAGATGGCATGAAATACCTATCGGTACCGCTGTCCACAGACATAGGGGCACGTGATTCATGTACCTTCGAGGGGCACCGCTGCCACTCAGGGTGTGCTTAAGGGCCTCTGCCCCCAGCTGCAGGCTTCAACGATCGACACCCTCCCAAGACGCGGCATCCCAGGAGCTCTGGATGTGGAAGCCTCGTGGCAGCCCAGGACGTGCCTAAGAAGGCCTCCGTCCCCGGCCTCCGCTCCCCTGTCGCTCCGGAGACCTTCTGCACAGGTGGGGACAAGGGGACGGCCATCTTGATCCTCCGTGCTGCCCTCGCTCCAAGCCGCACCTCGAGGAAGCAGGAAGGGAGTTCAACATTGCAAACTCTGCCCCGCGACGCAATTGATTGGCTAAGGGAGGGACTCCAGTTCCTCCAGCCTGAGATTACCTGTCCCTACGTGGGAATTGAACCTCTGGCCCTCCAGCCTGAGGTAACCTGTCCCAACCACTGAGCCACTCCTCCCTGGCTGTTAGAGACTCTGATTCTCTGCTCCATCGGGCAAAGTAAAGGCAGCTGCCGGGATCCTGCAGCTCAAGACTTCTCTGCACACTTTGCACTGACTCCTCTGTGTTTTCGCAGCTATGCCTGCTTCTCTGAATCTTCACATGACTATGACTCCAAAACAACCATTCGGGACACACGATACCACCATCATCAGAACCCACCTAAGACTGCAGGCACAGCCAAGACTATAACAGGCAGCTCCCTGCCATCAGCCAACAGTAGGTCAGTTGACAGTGCTACAGAAAAAGCCTCCCCTAGGGTGACACTTTTCACCCAACCTTCCATCGCCTCATAAGAAAGGCTCTCTGCACCGGATTACAGAAGTAGACCTTCTGAATGCAGTGGCAGCAGTGTGGTGCAGTACACTCAGCCAGTGTGTCTTGAAGCAGAGGGTCACTGATTCAAATCACAGCCGTGGATCTTGCAGAGAATGTCCCTACATTACCTACTCACCAGCTCCTCCAGCAGATTTAAGCGGAAGGATCCCAGGATCAGTTTCTGAATGCCCACATATCAGTACAGAGCCTGCACACAGTTTATAAACCCCATGCAGAGGCTTCACACTTTTCAAAAGCACTGACAAATGTAACACATTGTACCTGTCCAAGAGGTAGAAGAGTAGCCCAAAGGATGAGATACCATGCTCCACCTCTGGTCAAACGACAAAAAAAAAAAATTAAGAGCAGACTGCATGGCATGACCAGCTTCTCAGGCAACATCTGCATCTAAGAATGTGGAAGACGACAGTCACAACTCCTAGGACACAGAGGAAGATCCTCATAACCTACTAGTAAGGGCATGGGCTTCAGGAACCAAGAAGCAAGGCCCATTTCCTTTGCAGGCCAACAGTTAGCATGGATCTGACAGTCCGGGGACATCCACTCTTGGAGACGTCGCCTAAGGAATAGGCACTGTCCCCATAACCAAGGGATTTGGGGTTGATTCCCACTTGTCCGTCCTTCCACAGATCTCTGTGCACATCCACTGGCAGGAAACCAGCATCTGCTCCTGGGGGTATAACCACTCAGGTTAGCCAAAGGAGAAATGGCCAGCCTCCACAAGTACAGTCACAGTTGAAAATAAATAAATAAAAGAATGGAACATGCGGGACCAAATCATTGCCTGATATAGGGTCCATGCTGCATACCTATGCTCCTTGACTCGCAGGTGCTCAACACACCTCGGCAAAGGTATTGATGCCTCCCCACCCCTCGGGAATGAACGACCTCTGCCTGGCCATCATGGAAGACCCAGGCAGCGATCCAGCAAACCATACCCTTCCTTGGGCTCTCTGGTGAACCACCGGAAGCCTCACATTGACTGGACGCTGTGGAAGCGTACATCAGCACCACAGTGTCCAAGGCAATCCTCCCACAACATTGGAGAGGCACCATCATCATCATGACATGGAGTGCCTCCTCGTCTGCTAAATGTCATGGCCTTCCATGTGAAGCCTGCACCTGGGGTGGAACTATATAGCTGCGCTCACTCCCCCAAAAACAGAGACATCAGGCTAGTGCCACGATAACAATGCAGAGGGAGCCCTGCACAAGGCAGCCCCCCCCCCCCACAGCAAGATCGGTGGCACTAAAACCTAAGCCCACAGGGTGGCAGGTTCAAGGCCAGTCTAGGAATCTTCTTCATGATTTACCCAGGGCCAGCGCCGTGGCTCTCTCTCTCAAGGCAGGTGCATATGAACAAAAGGTCACAGGTTCAAGACCTGACTGCAGACCATGTTGTGAAATTAGAGCACATTACCAGAGTGCCGCAGTGCCTGTGGCTCTGTATTCTAGGACCTAGCCAGATAATCAACAAGGTGGCCATAGCCCCTCACCAACAAACAAGGGGAACAGGTCCCACTCCCCTGCAAGAAATCTTACCCCATTCAGACAGTACCCCATCTAAGTGGTACCCACTATCCAGGCAGTGCCCACTGCAAGGTGCCCTCTGCTGGGGCAGAGGGAGAGCTGACGGTCATTCTCAGCCATGAGTCAGATGAACCCTTAACCCTGGGCAGCAGCTTCCCTCCTCAGCAGCTCCCTTCTCTTATCGGTGGGGCTAACCTACCCACCACATAGGGAACATGCAGTGCAACTGTGTAAAATATGCAGAGCCCAGGTCATCCTCATCTTTCCACTGGCCAGACCGGCGCTTTCCCCCAAACACCTGGCTCTAGTGTTGGTGGACATTGTGAACTCGACCAGACACTGTTGTCTGTTAGGTGCTCATTCAGACCTGTCATCCCCAACTACCGACACAACACAAATGAAACTGGTGCTGTGGCACCACCAGCAGGCAAGTCCTACAGCACCTGGTGCGAGTCTCAGCAACACACAAATGTTTCCAATCTTGCAATCGCAGCCTCTACAATGGCTCCCTGCAGCCTCAATACCACACTACCCCTGGCCCTCTGCCAGCTAACATGGTGAGCACCTCGAGAACCACCCTGATGACAGCCCCGCTACCGAGCCACTGCAGCCAGAGCTGAGGTAGACCCCTAAAAGATTATTTTGGATAACGGTCCTCACAGCAAGCCCTGGTGGCACATGCTACCAAGCCACCCTCGAGACACCAACCCAGGTCCTTTTCCCTTAGCGGAGTCCCACTTGTCAGAACTTTGGATTGCTGGACATCTGCCGGAACATCGGGTTGCTGAATCCCTCCCTGGAGGAGCAGAGGCCCCCATACTCTTGATAGCAGCACATCCCCAGCAATAAGGGACGCGACTCTTCGTCTCATGCGACCCCAATAACCCCACCTCTAGAGATTCCATTCCAGGGGCACAAGCAGGGGCTCGAACCATGACATGGGTGAGCACAGGACTCAAGTGGACCTCACAACTGAAACAGACATATCCTCCAGTCACCAAACCGGTGTCCCATACAGGTGGCGTATGCCTGCAAGCCACCTGGCACCAGTGCACACTGTCCGGGAACACTACCACCTAGAGCTTGCAACTTGGACAAACACATCCTCTAGCCAAGCAGTCTCAATGTGTAGACACCCCCTGCTTGGACACACTCCAAACCATGAACTGTCTCCCACCCGGTCACGTTTCAATGCTTAATCTTGCACCACTCTGGTAGCACAGTCGATATTGAGGCTGTTCCTATCCTTGCTTGCAGTGACCACCTCACTGCTGTGTTGCTCACAGTGACCACCTCACCGCTGTGCCCAATGATATATATATGCTGTTGCTATCCTTGCTCGCAGTGACTACCTCACCGCTACTGCTCGATGGAACCCCATGCCTGCTGCTGCACATGTGCGCATCATATTTGCATGTACATGCTCATTATCACTGCACACCCTACCACATAGGCGTTCGCCATTATCACTGCGCTGTGCATATTTTTACTGCAAGCGTACATGTTACATGCTTAGACACTGCCACCAGGCGATGTTCCAGGGTAAGACATCCAGACTGCCTGGGAAAGTGTCAGTGTGGAGGTGTAGCCTACTGGTTACTCTAAGGCCTCCATAATCAGGGGAGATGGGTTTAATCCACACCAGTTCATTCCCTGAACCTGATCTAGGCTTCGGCCTTCCCACTTCCACCACAGCGCATGGCAGCTTGGGAGGCACCAAGTGTGGCTGACTCATTCTGCTTGTTCTAGGAGAAAGCGAGGTTACTTACCTGTAACAGGGGTTCTCCGTGGACAGCAGGATAAGTCAGCCACACATACTCGCCAACCTCCCCTGGGAAGGGGTCGGCCTCCAACCGGTGCCCGCCTCCTAGCGGCAAAGGCTCAGCTAGTGACGAACTGGCTAGCTAGGTGCGGGCTGGGGGGTGGGACCTGTTGGCTCATGCTCAGAAGGGCAAAAAGCCCTTCTGAGCTATGGAGAGTACTTCCGTCTCGGCGCCGTCAGAGGACATCACCAAATGTGGCTGACTTAGCCTGCTGTCCACGGAGAACCCCTGTTACAGGTAAGTAACCTCGCTTTCTATGCTCTTGCAATAAGGAATGCTCAAAATCAGTTCCTGTCACACAGGACCCCTTATCTAAAGACGGCTCACTTCCCCTGAGAGTGCAGGGTTATGGCGGAGGTGCCAGACCTCTGAGCTAGCACACTCTGTATTGACTCAGTGTTACTCTTGCCACAGAATGGCCACAGACTGCAGTAGCCTGTCCTATTTCAATAGAACCCAGAGGGCAAAGTACTGTAAGGAGAGTGTTTATTCAGCGTTAACCACTGAAGTGCTGGAGGACACCTTCAGGAGTCTCTTTCTAAATTGTTTCATGATTGAAGAGAGTGTTTTACCAAGGGCAGCATCACGGGTGACAGCCCCCCTTTTACTCTGGATAAGAAATCAGTACCAGATCCCAAGCATGGGCTTGCGATCCCTGCTCAATTATGCAAGTGTTTTCGGAGAAGCTGAAATAACCATACAAGGCAAAATGGCCCTCAGTCTTCACAAAGGAAGGGGCTGAGAGATCACTGTTAATAATGTGAAGAGGAGGGATGTGCTTTCATTATCAAAAAAAAAGCAGCAATATTTTGTCCTGCTGCGCAACAGCTCTCAGTATTCACGCATGTGTGAACAGTGCGTGCTATTGCGCAATAGTGCATAATAGGGAGCACTATTAAAAGAAAACAATATGAAACAAAAAAAATGAAAACCAACAAAACAAAACAAAACTAAATGAATTTTTTTAGAGGACCTTATTTACTCTTTGCACCAATGTACATCAGAGGTGTCAGCTTGAGTAACCCTAACATTGTGCAAATTCCTTCACTATGTCCAGGGAATGGTAATTTGTATTACGTTTAGCAGCCCCTCCCCCCATCATTTTGAAAATCTGCCTCCTCTAAATTGCATCTGTCTGAAGTTCATGTAGTGTTGATGTCTGGGAGAGTTCCTGGATGACCAGGAGAGCACCGTCTATCCCAGAGCATTGGACAGGATGCACCCTCCTCTGGTACACTCTTATCTCTCTGCTTTCTTTCGTCTTTTCTTTCAACAAGCATAAACATGCTATGTACATTTTCTTTTGACAAAAACAGTGGCATGGAAGGAGTCCTCTGAAGTTGCAAAGGAGTCTGTTGTGGATTTTTTGACTCTCTCTTCTGGTAGGGACATTGACGGAGACCAGCTGGGGAGGGGTGAGGGATGCTGACTGCTCACCCAATCACACGGAGAAAATTACTTTCCCTTTTCCCAGGAGTTTAAACTGCAGAGCCACAACTTCACTTCCAGCTACTTTTAGCAATATCCATCCCACCTCCAGACACTCCGGAATCTTGCTTATCTCACCCCTAGGAGATGCCACTTACCGAAATCATTTCATCTTTTTTGCACTGCTGGGAGAGGTCTCGGATGCCGCTGACAAAGTGCTTGTTGGTAGTGAGATAAGCCTTGCCAGCTTCCAACATCCCACTGCATAGCTTTACAAGCTGCAAAGATTGGGAGAGAGAGAGGAAAAGGTTTGCTACACAGTTTGTGAACATACATAAAGTCGGAGAGAAATAAGGATATACCCCCAAAGTCTAGGTGAGACCTTCACATTGGGCTAACAGTACAGCTGCGATTAGTTTTCAGGAGTTCTGTGTTGTACTGTGACAGGATAAACTAACAGATGCAATTGTACATGCATGTTTAAGGCCTCACAGCAGGGCCAGCACTACCCAATAGCAAATAGGCAGTCACCAAGGTGCCAATGTTTTGGAGGCAGCTGATTGCCACTAATGCTGCCCCTCTCTAGGACCTGCAACAGCAGCAGTGGCATTAAAACAGCAATGCAGCGCTTACCCAAAGCCTCTGGTGCTGCGTGCTGTTGGTGCCATTTCTGCCCCCTCTGACACGGACTTCCTCTTTGCATCGGGGCAAGCACCAGCGACACACAGTGCTGTAGGCTTTGGGTAAGCGCTGCGCTGCTTTTTTAATATCATTTCTGCTGCTGCTGCAGGTCCTGGAGAAGTGCGGTAACTGCAGCAGCAGAGGCGGGAGGAACGAGGGTTCACCTAGGTCACCTCATAGCCTCGCACTGGCCCTGTTTATTGGTCTCTTCTGTCATCACGCCACCACCTGAGCTGCAGGCAACTGCATTAGTCAGTAGAGGGCGCTACCTCACAAACTTCTCCTTTACCGCAGGACTCCTTAAATACTGTGGTCTGACCCTCAGGATCAGTTCAGAGCAGATGCACTTATTTACTTCAACAGCCAGGTATACTAGGGTGTATAATTTCCCTCCTTGAGGTACATGCCATAAGGGTATGGGCAGGGGTGAGGCCTGTGGCGGCATGAATGTCAGCCTACCCACCCTTTATTCTTTCTTTTTAGCAGCTCAGGAAGCAAGGCAGAGAGAGACAGAAAGAGGCAGAGACCGAGATAAAGACAGGAGGAAAATCAGAAGGAGACAGAGGAGAAAGTATGGGACAATGAAAAGAGGGAGAGAGATCCACAGAAACCAGAGCTACAGAGAGGCAGCAGTGCCCGCAATAAAACAGATGTACACAAGTCTTATGTTATCATCTCCTCTTGGCTGCTATTTGTGAATCTAGTGCTTGTCAGGGCCAGAATGAGGTATTTTAGCACCCCGGGCAAGCAGCAGGAAACGTGCTTTCCAAACATGACCTCTCCCATCTTCCTCCCACAAAGCAACACCAGACCTGCCTCCATTGCATGCAACTCTATCTCACTGGTAAGCATTGTGGGTATCCGGAAAACCTGACTGGTTTTGTGAGTTTGAGAGCGACTGCTCTATAGTCTCCTTTTCCCTCTTTCAGATAGCCCCGGTTCTGGGATCCCAGAGAACTACTCCAACCCCTCCCTTCTTATTTCCCTCTCCCCAGGAAGGGAGAGGGTGAGGCTGGAGCAGATACAGGGAGAAGATATTTGCTTTGCCCCCTTCTCCAGCCCCTCCCCTCCACTTTTCTGGAATAGATCCTTGCTGGATAGGAATTTAGCCTGCCCCCATGGGAGTAGAGGAGATGAGCCTCAAAGTAGATACTGAACACTTCAGCAGGTCCCGGTAACAAGCTTCTTCATCGATAAAAGGTTTCAACAATAGTTACAAATAATTCTAAGCCTTGTAACTGGAAAGAAAAAACCTTTACTTAGTGCCAGAAAAACTCAATGTTAACTGATTAGCAAGCAGGACACACACATTGAACCCACAAATAGACTCTCAAAGGACGAGAAGCTGAAGTTACCAGATGTCCTCAATTTCTGGGGATTGTCTCTGATTTTACAGCTGCATTCCTGACTCCCACCTGTTTGACAGCCTCTTGTTCCCAATTCTAGCAATGGAGACTGAGGTGACATTTGGGAAGGCGGCAATGGGCGGCATACTGCACATATAGCAGAAGAGGACATCTAAAAGCCCTCAGTGCAACATGAGGCTTGGAGTTTTGGAGCGTATGCACACGTTCAATGCCCCCGACAAGTTTACGTCAGAGTGTGCAGGACGCGCAGGTCTTGAGCATGCACAAGTGCAAAAACTCCATGGCAATGTGGCACATCACATGGCTTTCGGAATGCAAAACAATTGAGACAGCAGAGAGGGGAAAAGGAGGGGGAGAAGTTTCTGGATGCAGCTGGGGGTAAGGAATTTAAAGGGAGGGGAAATCCTCAACATGGGGAGCTGGGAAGGGGAGATGCTGGATACCTGGAGGGGAAAGAGAAGAGAAGGGGCCATTCTGGATTATTGGTGGGGGGGGGGGGTGGGAAGAAGGGAAGATGCTGGATTACAGGATAGTGGGGAATAGAAGAGAACAGAAATGCTGGACATGGAGTAAGGAGAAGGGGAGAGAGATGCTGGACAGAGAGTAGGACAGGAAGGGAAGATGTTGGACATGGAGTAAGGAGAAGGGGAGAGAAATGCTCGACAGAGTAGGACAGGAAGGGAAGATGTTGGACATGGAGCAAGGAGAAGGGGAGAGAGATGCTGGAAGAGTAGGACAGGAAGGGAAGATGCTGGACATGGAGTAAGGAAAAGGGGAGAGAGATGCTGGACAGAGAGTAGGACAGGAAGGGAAGATGCTGGACATGGAGTAAGGAGAAGGGGAGAGAGATGCTGGACAGAGAGTAGGACAGGAAGGAAGATGCTGGACATTGAGTAAGGAGATCGAGAGAGAGATGCTGGACAGAGAGTAGGACATGAAGGGAAGATGCTGGACATGGAGTAAGGAGTAGGGAGAGAGATGCTGGACAGAGAGTAGGACAGGAAGGGAAGATGCTGGACATGGAGTAAGGAGAAGGGGAGAGAGATGCTGGACAGAGAGTAGGACAGGAAGGGAAGATGCTGGACATGGAGTAAGGAGAAGGGGAGAGAGATGCTGGACAGAGAGTAGGACAGGAAGGGAAGATGCTGGACATGGAGTAAGGAGAAAGGGAGAGAGATGCTGAATAGAGAGTAGGACAGGAAGGGAAGATGCTGGACATGGAGTAAGGAGAAGGGGAGAGAGATGCTGGACAGAGAGTAGGACAGGAAGGGAAGATGCTGGACATGGAGTAAGGAGAAGGAGAGAGAGATGCTGGACAGAGAGTACGACAGGAAGGGAAGATGCTGGACATGGAGTAAGGAGAAGGGGAGAGAGATGCTGGACAGAGAGTAGGACAGGAAGGGAAGATGCTGGACATGGAGCAAGGAGAAGGGGAGAGAGATGCTGGACAGAGAGTAGGACAGGAAGGGAAGATGCTGGACATGGAGCAAGGAGAAGGGGAGAGAGATGCTGGACAGAGAGTAGGACAGGAAGGGAAGATGCTGGACATGGAGTAAGGAGAAGGGGAGAGAGATGCTGGACAGAGAGTAGGACAGGAAGGGAAGATGCTGGATTATAGGGAGAGGTGGGGAAGATAAGAGGGAATGTTGGACACAGAGCAGGGAGTCAGAAGGAACATTTGAGTTACTAGACATGGACATAGGAGACAGAGAGAGGGAGAGAGATGTGGACTTACTAAGATGCTAGGGCCAGAGAGAGAAAGAGAGAGATAGTGAATGGGAGGGCTGCGGTAAGGGAGATTGGAAAGCTGTAGACAGATGCAATAAAAAAAGAGGGATATAGAGGTCTGAATGTTGAGGATGGGTAAAATCCAAGAAGAGAGAGAAGCCGAAAAATAAATGAAAGAAAGTTGGAAGTGAGAAATCATTGTCAGAGATAGATGTAGGGGAGGAAGTAATGACAAGAAGAGTGAAAATAATTGCCAGATAGTCAGGAGACCATGGAAACAGCATTAGGAGAAGACAGACAGAAGAAAGCAGAAACCAGAGGTTGGGAGCAAGATGATTAGAAAAATAAAATGGCCATACAGAAAAGGTAGAAAAAAAATATTTTCAATGCAATGTGTGCTTTTGAGTCAGTGCTGACTCCCGGCAACACAGCAGCTCCTGGGTTTTCTTGGCAGTGTGACTGGAAGTAGATTGCCAGACCTTTCTTCCAAGGCAATGGAGGATTAAGTGACTTGCCCAAGGCCACAAGGAGTGTTAGTGGGAAATGAACCCTGGTCTCTTGTGTCAGGCTACTCCTCCACTCCTATTTTCAATTTAGTGACTGGAATATGCCATTTTTTAGAATTTATATCCATTATATTTATATTTTGCACAGTATGAGGGAAATGCATCACTGTTTCTATGTCTCTGTTGATTTGTCTGCTTGGAAGTGATATTGTTGTTGTTATCATGGGATGGAGGGAGGGGGGGCAGGATAATGACTCCTCTTCCCTCATAAGAATCTAAGAATTGCCATACTGAGTCAGACCAAAGTCCATCAAGCACAGTATCCTGTTTCCAACAGTGGCCAATTCAGGTCACAAGAACCTGTCAGGTTCCCAAAAAGGTACATGGATTCCACAGTGTTTATCCAGGGGTAAGCAGTGGATTTCCTGATCCCCTTTAATAATGGTTTATGGACTTTTCCTCCAGGAACTTGTTCAAACCTTTTTTAAACCCAGCTATGCTCAAAGCTTTTACTACATACTCCAGGAATAAATTCCAGAGTTTCATTACTCATTGAGTGAAAAAATATTTTCTTATTAGTCTTTTAAATGGACTACATTGTAGCTTCATTGAGTGTTCCCTAGTCTTTCTACTTTTTGAAGGAATAAACAACTGATCCACTCCATTCATTAATTTATAGATCTCTATCATATCTCCCCTCAGCCGTTTCTTTTCCAAGTTGAAGAACCCTAACCTTTTTAGCCTCTCTTCATAGGGGTATCCTTCCATCTCCTTTACCATTTTGGTGGATCTTCTCTGAACCTTTTCTAATTCTGTTACATTCTTTTTAAGATACGGCGACCAGAATTGCACACTATATTCAAGGTGCGGTCGCACCATGGAACGATACAGAGGCCTTATAATATCCTTGGTTTTGTTTTCCATTCCTTTCCTTATGATTCCTCTACCTCTTGTGCTGAAACCTGAACTAAGGTGTCCTTTCCCCCATCCCCCCCCTACCCCCACCCCACCACTTCGGATAACAAGTGTCCTAGATTTGCCCGAAAAAAATCTGGTAGCCTTAAGAGAGGCTCTCACAGGAAGGATAGGGCCCCAAAGGAAGAGCATGTATTGACAGGAAGGACATAGCTTCATAAAGAAGACAGATCTTTACAGGAAGGGGAGGGACCCGTGAGAATAACAGATACTTACAGGAAGGACAGAGCTTTACAGAAAGGACAGAGCTTCACAGGAAGGGCAGGACTTCATGAAGAAGCCAGGCCTTCATAGAAAAGATGGGGCCCCATGGGAAGAACAGGCACTCACAGGAGGGTAGTGCTTTGTAGGGTTTACAGCCCTCATGCTATTGAGGTTATCTGCTAGACTAAGAAAAATGATTTATATTTCTGTCCCATTTCTTAGAAAAGTGAATGGTATGTCCTTCCCGTCTCCTTACATATCCCTTCTAAAAATATGGAAAAGTTGGATGTTCTGTGCATTTCTGATGCGATCTCTAAGCATGGTTCTCTGTAGGATCACCCTCTCAGTCATTCAGGGCCAACCTTAGGTGGTGTGCAAGCAAGGCAGTTGTCCTGGGCGCCCTTACCTTCCAGAGAGCTTCCTAAGCTGAAGAGGGTGGACTCCGAGGCCCCTTCCCAAATTTCTGTCCTGGGCCTCAGCATGTCTAATACTAGCCCTATTTATATTAACTCTGCCACACTTTACATCTGTCTCCCACGCTGTTCTCTTTTCCAGTTGCACACGATCTCCTGTAAAATAACCCAGTTTCCAGCCCTCTGCTCTTTGTCAGGGTAGCGTATCCCTTCACTACAGGAGGAAAAAGCCTCTTCCTCAGGGAATTATGTAGTGCAAGAGAGACTTCCTGGCTCTAGTCCAGATCATTTTCAACACATTCTTTTACCAATTTACTGAGCTTATGAATGGTTTGGTAACTGCTGGTGCTTTGGCTAGACAATGCCTGGGACAATGTAAACCCAATGCAGATAGCAAACTGTCACCTGTGTACTACATATACCCGGATACTAAAATCCAGCCCAGTACAGAGAGAAGGCACCAACCAGAATGCTGTATCGCAAAGAGTGCTGATGTAGAAAGACCAGACTGGGATGCTCCCTAACCTTTGGCATGAGGGAAGCATCACCTGAAGAAAGTTCAAACATCCCAATCAAACAATGCACTTCAGAAACCAACTAGCACATATAGACAGACCTTTGTGCATCAGCGATACATTAGTATAACGGAAGAGCATCTGATCTGAACAGGCTGAAATCACCTAGCAAGCACCACAGCAAGGAAATGTGCTTCAGTTAGCACCAAGAGCTCTGGTCTGCCACCTCAGCTCATCAGCCACAACCAAGTAAGCAGTTTCTTTCTCAAATCTTAGAGGGAGTTACAGTAGTTATTACAGTGGTGGCCAAAAAATTAAGGCGGGTATCTTTTTCTACAATTTATTGTTGAATAGTGTACTGTGGAGATGTCACACGTGCTTACTTATTTAATCAGCATGGCGATTAGTCACACCATGCGTCTGGCGTCCATTTTAGTTTACTTACACTCTGTAGTAGGTTTCTTGGATGAAGTTTTGAATTTTTACAACTAGGAAAAGATTGAAAGTTACATGTAAAATATACAATCAAGATGGGTAGAAAGTGCGATATTAATGACTTTGTAAAGGGACAAATTGTCACACTCCATGCTGAAGGATATTCGCAATGTGCTATTGCAAAACATTTGCATATATCAAGGTGTGCAGTTCAGAATGTTCTGAAATCAGGTGGCCGTACACGTCGTTCGAAATGTGGGCGCAGACGGATAACTACTGGACGAGATGACCGATTCCTCAAAAGCATTATTACATCTAGTCCACATACTTCATCTCAACGTGTGGCTCAGTTAGCTAATGATCGAGGAATAATGATAAGTGCCAGATCTGTCCGATGACGGCTTGTGGATGAATTCAAACTCGTGGCCAGAAGACCTGCCAAGAAGCCTATGATGACCAGGAAACAAATTGCTGCCCGCATACAGTTTTGTAGCAAGATGAAAGACAAATCTGCTGAATGGTGGGAGAGTGTAATGTTCACAGATGAAAGTTCATTTCAACAAGTACGTGGGAGTGGTTACAACCAGCAGGTGAGAGACTAAATCCGAAGTACACGATCAAGACTGTTAAACACCCACCATCGGTCATGGTATGGGGTGGTATCTCGGCGAATGGACTATGTGGCCTGCACATTTTTGAGAAAGGTGAGAGAGTAAATGTTGCAAAATACATATCCGTGCTGAATAGTAAAGTTAAAATACACATGAATGTTTCTGGCACAACTATATTTCAGCAGGACTCGGCACCGTGCCACACTGCAAAACAGTAAAAAAATGGTTTGTGGACAACAAGATCGAACTGCTACCAAGTTGGCCATCAAACTCTCCGGATCTCAATGAAAACTGTTGGAATCTTATGAAGAAAAAGGTGGCAGCACACCGTCCAACTTCAGAAGCAGATTTAAAGGACATACTCAAGCATGTATGGGTCAACAAAATCACTCCAGCATACTGTAAAACTCTAGTTAACAGTATGCCTACAAGAATCCAGGCTGTGCTGAAAAATCATGGACACCCTATCAAATATTGACACATATATTGTTTCCTGAATAAAACTTTGAAAATGACATATATATCTTTGGTTCTTAAAGCTTTTGACCATGAAAGTGATAATAACACGTACTTTTCTATTAAAATTCTGATATTTTGGACTCTGCCTTAATTTTTCAGCCACTACTGTACATGCCTCAATCGAAGGCACGGTTCACCTACAGGCTGATGGAGTTACCTTGCATTAGAGCTATGCACTGAAGCTCAGTGCATGGATTTCTAATGCAAGCCTAAGGCAGAATGTTTGCTCCCGAATGCTGGAAACCAAGGTATGCATGTATGCAAAAACCGGGAGATACCATGGAAGAGCTTGCACGCACACATGTATCTGCACTAGCAGCAGATATATCAGCATCCACTGCGCCTCTAATAAAATGTTATTCTGCACAAATAAATTTTTGCGATATTATTATTCGTGCAAATATTATCATTCCGTCACATGCAGCAATGTTATGCCTGTGCAATTCCAAAGCGCCATATCCTGTTCAGCACTGTGAAGTCGCAGGCGCATAAGAGCCACGCATGTGTGGAATGCACCAATAATAATATGACAAGAGTTGCTATGGGAACAGTATTCCAGCATATGCACACAGAAAAAATAGGCATAAATTCCTCTACGGCGCTGCTGAGCGCAGAACAACGAGCTACCCTTTACTCCTCTTTAGACCTTGCATTAAAACGCTGGCTTTGCACTCAGCCTTTTGCTATTTTGCACACTTCTCTGCATGGTGCTGCAGAACTAAGCGCTTCACTACCAGCAATTTAAATGAATTTAAACGCACTGTGCTCTGCTGCCGGCTCAGAGACTTTACACACAGTGAGCTTGTGCGCAAATCTCTTTCTTGCATGACAGTGCACAGCCTAGCTCGCTGTACTGCATCGGCCCGATAGAAGCCAGAGCCGCCATGCAGGAAACATCTAATCTCTTGGTCTGCCACTGCCTCACACAGCAAGACTAGGAGATCGAAGCAGAAACCCTGCGCTAGGGCCAGGTGCTAAAGCACTAGCATAAGGTTTCCAAGTGTAGGTTTAGCGGAAACGTTTTGCACAGTCATGCTGTAAGCAAACTGAATACAAATCTGCTGAGCACAAAATGTCAGCACTGAACCTGGACAGCAAGCCAGGCAGATGCACACAGGGGTCTGTGCGAGCGGCACCTATACCCTGCGCACAAAGACACTTGGGTGCATGTGCTGGAATGCTACGTGGTGCATAAGAGCAATATCATTCTGCTCAGAATAATCTCGGTGTCTGAGCAGAATGATTGCTCTTACGTGCCACATATCATCATTCCAGCACATGCGCAGACATGGTCCAGCATGCTCCCCCTGCCACTTTTTTCATTTTCAGGCCTCACTTCAGCAAAGTCCAAAAAACGTTGCTGGAGTTGTCCACTCAAGAAACAGAAATAAATTCCTTCTCAGCACTGACTGCAGACCCCTTACGTCTCCTCTGACCTGGCGTTAAACTCTCAGCCTCGAGCTCAGCCCTCTGCTCTTCTGCACACTTCTCTTCATCTAGGCGGCATAGTTAATAGCTTCACTACCATCTATTTTGCATTTTTTAAAATGTGCTGTGCACAGCCATTAGCACAGACTTCAGCGCTATGATTGGCAGTCAGGCTAGCACAGAAAAATTGTGCTTAAACGCTGATGCCTGCGCTAACAGCAGCACCCTTTTCTGCATCTGCCTGCAGGACATGGGCCAGAAGTTTATTAACCTACATCTCTGAGGTCCAGAAATCTCTCTAGTAGTAATTAACAAACAGCTCCTAATCTCTTTCATCATGGAGGAGAAGCACATGACCCCTCCGGACAGTTGGCAGCAGAGCTCCTGAGGGTTCAACTGAAGTCAATGGTCCTTCAATGTCTTTTCTTTTCATGCAGGGTCTCAGGCTGTCCTCTTACCTACAGGTACAAGCACATTCTGTATCTGTTTCCTATCATCCAACCTTAGATAGGGTCCTTCATGACATGTAGCAAATTCCTTAATATCCCCTGGAGCAAGGAGCAGGGGGGTGGTCAAGCTCACATCCCAGGCCCTGGTTATCCACATCATTTTTACATAAGGTGCTTGTCTGTTCGTTTCTTATTTACCACTTTTCACTCATAGCACAAAGCAGTTCACAAAAGTAATTCATAACAATCCATAGAACATAAAACAGGCATAACATCACAGTCTTTTAGCAAGCCCCATAAACATCCTATTAATAGTAAAATCTCATAATGTCCGATCATAAAACATAGAATCATACATATAAAGAAGACACATATAAACATCCATAACATAAATCTTACACAGAACATTTTAACAATGCACAATAAAAGTCTGCAACATCTGTTATGTAAAAACTCAAAGCAAGGTCACCGACTGATTAAAACATTTAAAAGCTGAAGAAAATAAGCAGGTCCTCCGTTTTTCTGAACCACAGCAAATCAGAGCACATGCGTATATCTTTCAGAAGTAAATTCCATGCATGAGGTGCCATATATGAGAAGGGTGAAGCTTGGGCAGGGCATCGATGGGCTCCATCCATCATTTTGCATAGCACAGTACAGTAGGCATAGGGGAACCAAGAAGCCAAGCACAGCATTCACAAGAGGGGACAGGCTCTCTGTGTCTGTTGGTTCTCCATCCCTCCATTAATAGGGAACGCTCATATCACCCCCAACAGTTCACTTTGCTCCTACCTTGTCAAGCTTTGCTTCAATTTCAACCACATCCGTTTCCACCTCATCTATGGTTGCCCTGTAAGAAGAAACGAGAGTTAGTGGATTCCTCTGGGGAAACTGGTCTAGGAGAGATTCTACCAAGAAGAAGCACATTTATAATGAGAGCCCAGTCTCCGAGTTCCTTGGTTTTCAGCGCTGCGACTACGGTGACTCTGGGTAGGAAGAGGACATGCTGGGATTGGGACTGACTATTTGGAGGAGGTTGCAGGACCTGTTAGGACAATGGCTGCTAAATTAATACCATTTGCTTATTTTGGCAGAAGACGGCAAGAGGACACTGGGCATGGAGGCTTCATCCAGCACTTCCCGTGGTACAGGCACAAAATGAACCCGCCTAGGGCATGTGTGCCTGACTAGCTTAATGAATTGGGTATGCTAGAGTGTGCACCCAGGCAGACAGGAAAGGACAAAGAAAATACGAGTGCAAGGGTATTGGGTGCTTTGGATGAACCTTGAGCCTTATGCCTCTGACCCCCACTCCAAGAAATTTTGATAATAAAAAACTCAATAGTCACAACCATCTCAACACCACCCCTCTCACAAACAATCCTGTAAATATGCGTAATTGGATTTCATACATATAAAAGAATGTGCTGATGAGTCTCTGAGTTTGGCTTTGACTGCTACTTCTATTTGCTGACCCTCGGAAGCTGTGCCTAGGCAACCACCTCTTGCCTAATAGTTGAGCCAGCTCCAAAGTTAAGCCATGTTACGTCAGACCAAGGTTCATCAAGCCCAGCAGCCTGCCTCTGACAATGGCCACTCCAGTTCACAATTACCCACAGATACCAAAATGTAGGTCTATTTCTTAGAGCTCATTTCAAGGACAAGTGATGGTTTTCCCAAGGCTATCTGGCTAATAATTTGTAATGGACTTTTTCTCCAGGAACTTGTGCAAACCTCTTTTGAACCCAGCCAATAGTCACCTTGATCACATGCTGTGGGAACAGATTCCACAGCTTTAATTGTCCACTATGGTTTCAGTTTGTTGGTTGTTAGTTTTAGGGGGGTTCTCTTGTTTTATTGTTCTTTGAAATGTTAAACCATCCCCTCTTTAACTATACCACTCATGATTTATAAACCTCTATCATATCCCCTCTCAGTTGTATTTTCTCCAAGCTGAAGAGCCCTAACCTGGTCAGCCTTTCATCAAAAGGAAGGTTTTCATCCCCTATCCCCTTTATCAGTTTTGCTGCCCTTCTCTGAACCTTTTCTAGTTCCGTTATATCCTTTTTGCAATGCATCGAATACTGCAAGATGTGGCTGCACCATGAGCTTATAGAGAAGCCTTACAAGCTCAGTTTTGTTTTGCGTTCCTTTTCAAATAATCCCTAACATTCTACTGGCGTTTTTGGCAGCTGCTACACACTGGGATGAAAATGTCAATGCATTATCCACAACGGGGAGGGAAAGAGGTGGCAACACTATGGAGCTTAACCTGTGCGGCCACATGAGCTTAGGGCCCTGCCAAGAACAGGACTTTTAGAATATCAACAGTAGAAGGAATAATGTTCAAATTCTTGGAATTCATGAAGGCGCCAATGGGGCCAATATGTCAGAGTTCCTGGAAGGCCTCTTCCTTTGGCTCATTAACATCAACTGCACGAGGCTGTTGAAAATTCACTGAGCCCATCATCATGTTCCCGCTCATCCTATTCCTAATGCCAAACACCCTAGACCTATAATGGCCAGGATTCTAGGGTATATCAACAACTCACCAAGTGTGATATTCATTCCTATAGTGGCTGGTTTCCCTATGTATCTTCTGTGTATATGATCCCATGTAGTATGTTTTGTAAATAGTTACCCCGGTTATCCAAGTTATTTATACCCTGTTACCTGTAAACTCATACGTGTTAAATGTACTGAGCATTTTGTTCCATGTGAACCGCGCTGATGCTGAATAGTGCGGTATATAAGAGACTGTAAATAAATAAATAAATAAAATAAATTACCCTCAGGCCTTGCAGATTTTAACGGCTGCTAAAAAGAAAATCTCTCTCCTATATCAAGGGAGGCAGGTGCTGATACATAGTTCCCGACCTCGCCAAAACCACCACATTGAAAAGAAAGATTCCTTACAATGCGGCAACTTCTAAAGGACCTGGGGGTGTGACACAGGTTCATGTATCCTGCCAGAATGAGTTACTTATAACAAGACATCTACATACTTGGAGCCTGCTAAGATTCCAAGACGTTCTGGATTATTTGAAAATACTTTGATCCGATTCACTCATCTTATGAATACTGGATGCACATGTGCTTCTGGAGGGCCCTTTTACTGTGTCTGAAAATTTTTTTTTTGGAGATCCTAACTTTGCTAGCATAGACAAAGCTGTCTCAAAACTGCACTCTACTAAAACTTGGGTGGGAGTAACATTGATCATCAAGTTTGAGGAGTCTAATCCCAGCCCTCCCTGGCTTTCTAGGTCAGTTCAGCAAGGCTATTTTTGGGACTTTAGTTCTTGTTTTGGTGGCGTGGTTTCCTTTTTGGGGAGCATATGCCATTATCATGGCTTTGTATGCTAACTAGCATGTTTAGATATTTTGGCGGGAGTGCTGGCTGGTTGGTTTGTGGAGGGGAGGGGAGGACAGAGCAGGAATGAGGAGTCATTGTGGAGACCTTGTTCAATTCATGCGCTGCATGTCAGGGCATCAAGGATATTGAGATGTGTGTACATTTGAATGGCTCACTGTGTGGATGTGGTGCATGATTAAGGCTTGAAGGCTATGGTTATTGTCAGGAGTGTAATTAGACATTGAATATAGTGGAGTCCTTTCTGCCCCTTCAGTTTCATTGGAGTAAGTTTGGGTTCGCAGTGGAAGTAAATTGTGTGAGTATGAGTGCCAGGTGTGGTTGAGGTTTCCAGTATCAGTAGGGATGGTAATGGATTGTGTGTGCTGGATGTGAGGGGGCGGGGATAGAATGATTGGCTCGGCATTTCTAGGGCTATGAATGGTGTAATGTGCAAGTCCCAGTAGGTGCATGCCCAGATTGTCGGTTCTGCACTCATGTGGTGTGTGGATGTTCTTAAAGGGGGACTTACATTTTGATGCCATTATAACTACAATGCTAGCTGGCTGAGCAATGGGACAAGTGTATGCTCGATTATTGCATTTCTGATTAGACAGAATATTTCTAATGAACTTTATATCTTTGATTATCAATGGGTTAAATCACCCAATCAAATGAAAGAAGTTATTCAATTATCTCAAAGGAGAGGGCACTGACATAATGCTTTTTCAAGAAACCCAGCATGAGATGGATCTCTAACCACATCTTTCCTCCACCTGCTGTAAAAAAATGAGGAGTCTCAGGTTTTTTTTAGAAAAACACTCCAAGCCCAAATACTAAGTCAGTCATGAGATGTGAATGGGCACTGAGTGGCAGCTGTGACACTCAGGTTATTAGAGTAGTAAGGTAGCAAAGTGATATGTTGTGTAGTAGTTTGAATATGATGACCAGGTTTTTGTATTTGCTTCTACTGGAAACAGGGCGCCAAAGTAGTTTGTGCAGGATTGGGATGTTATGCTCAGATCCAGAGGCTTTTATGATTACCATGCTACTGTGTTTTGTGCTAACGGAAGGTGTGCTAGTGTTTGTTTGGGTAGTCCTTGTAATATGCTATTACAGTAGTCTATATGGGGGTTAATCATTGCTTGAATGACTGTTCTGAAGTCTGTCGGTTCCAATAGCGGTCTTAGTTGTTGCAACATCTTAATCTTTCTATAAATGGCCTGGGTGGATTTAATTATGTGAGGTGCTAGGCTCAGGATTTTATCTAGGATAATTCCTAGGTACTTTACCTCTTCCCTTACTACTATTGTTGCTTCTTTCAGTTGAGCCTGTGGTGGGGGTATGAATTATTTGTCCCTGGTGATGTAAATTGCTTCTATTTTGTTGAACTTTATCTTCAGATTGTTTGATAACAGCCACTAAGAGGCTTCATCGAAGCATGTTGAGATTTGTTTGAGGTTAACTTTTTCAGTGTTAATTGGGAGGTACATCATTATGTCAGCATAAATGTGATAGTTCACTTTATGCTTGCGAAAGATGTTGCATATTGGCAGTAGGCAAATGTTAAATAATAGGGCAGATAGAGCAGAGCCCTGTGGTATTCCTTGGTTTTGGGTAAATGGTCTTTTGACCAATTTTTACCTTTTGGGTGCAGTCCTGCAAGTATGATATGAACCAGCTGAGGGCAGTTCCGCAAATTCCAATTTGTTGTAGTCTTGATAAGAGTATGTTGTGGTTGATTGAGTCAAACGCCGAAGCGATGTCAAGAAATATCATTATGTATGCATTCCTGTGTTTCAATACCTTTGATGAGTCTATCGAAGAGGGTTATGATGAGTGTTTTGACCCCATGACGGACTCTGAAGGCAAAGTGGTGTGGGTCCAGTGGGGCGAAGAAATCAAGGTGATCTTGCAACCGGGTTTGAACTATTTTTTCTATTATCTTTGCTATGTAAGATAGACTTGAAATTGGTTGGTAGGAGTTTGGTTGTAGTTTGTCCAATGTTTTGCTTTTTAGAATTGGGCATATGGAAGCCTGCTTTAGTGATTTTGGCATGTATCCTTGGATTAGAGAAAGGTTTACTATTTTTAGCATTGTTGGTGCTAATTCATCACATGCCATTTTTACCCAGCTGACAGGGCAAGGGTCTCCTGGGGCTGAGGTAGTGTTTATTGCTGCGATTATATGATCAAGGTGTTCCAGGTTGACTGTGGTGAGGGTGTGCCATGGTGGAATGTTAGGAGTTGGTTCTGATTTAGGTACAGCTGGGTCGTTGGTGTGGACATATAGTTTGGTACTGTAGAAGTTAGCTAGTACCTGTGGGCTCATATATGTAGAGGGATCATCTCTGTGTGGTGATTGAGTTAGGGACTTTACAATCTCAAAGAGCTGTCTTGGCCTATTGAGCGATTTCATTAGTATCCTGGTATGGTTTTCCCTTTTAGTGTTGTTTATAGCCTCGTTATAGTTGTTCAATGTGTCCATATATTGTTCCCTGTCCTCTGTGCGTGTATATGCCCCCAACACAAGATTTCCCTGAGTTTATTAGGGAAATCACAGGTACTTTTAGAGCATAGAAACTTCGATAAGATTAAAGCAGGGGATTCTAATCAACCCTTGGATCTAGTGTTAGACAATCACAGTCTAGGCCGTGAAGACAAAAACATGGGAGGACTTACATAGCTCATTGTCTAGCATAGGGCTGGTAGATTCCTGGAGAATGGCACACACCACCTGTCAGAATGTCACCTTTTATTCTGCTTCACATCAAACTTACTCTAGGCTGGATTATCTCCTAGTATCTAAACCTATATTATGTTGGAGGAGCTGGCTACTAGAATACATCCTATTCATATTTACAATTATGCAACTGTCTCCCTTAAATTAACCATTTCCGGGCATAATGTGAATGGCACCAATAATTATTGGCAGATGCCACCTTCCAGGAATAAATGAAGGCACTTACAGCTGATATTTTTCCTGCAAAACAAGCAAGAGGTAATGCCCCCTATTACTGTATGGGAAGTTTTTAAAGTTTCTCTTAGGAGAGAGATTGTAAGTTTCTCCTGGAGATGAAAGAAGGAACGGCAAGACTTTAATAGCTTAAAGTAGGACATTTCTCGTTTTGACCAGATGCATATCGCCAGTATTCATGGATCTTGTTAGCTTGAAATATGCATATAATAAAATGCTAAGGGTCTCTTTTACTAAGCACTAAGCACGTGCTTATCTGCCGCAGAGCCCAGAGGAATAAAATGGGTCAGGCAGCCGATTGCACATGCTACAGTAAGTGTTTAGTAAAAGGGGCCCTAAACCTTCAGGCTGGGCAGGATATTTTTGTACAGAAAAACCAGATACTATATAGTAGGAATAAAGCTGGTCGAATGTTAGCTCAGTAACTATAGGTCCAACAGCAAAGACATTTCATAACCTCTGTTCAGAGCGAGAGTTCTAAGGTAGATACAAAGAGCAAGGAACCTGTAGAACCTTTTGCCTAGTTTTTCTCTGATCTCCAAGTCCAGTGGGACAGACAACACAAAGTTAAGTAAAAGCTTTTTTAATTAATTTATTTGGTATTTGTTATACCATTCTAAGCACAGTACCAATGGTGTCAGGGCAATTCACAGATCCTTAATTACATGAGCGGACCCCCCTCCCATACTGTATTAACAAAATAACAAATATGAGATGCACAACCTTTTGTAAATAAACCTATATAAAAAACATATACAATTGTTGTCCAGGACAATGATAGGTTAGCATGGGGATCTCCCATTACTGAACAGAGATTAGACTGGCAATTAGATTTCTGTCTGTAAACAATATGTCGGGGCCTGATGGGTATTCAGCTGAATTATATAGGCATTTTTGTTCTGAACTGACCTCACAGATATCCAAGTTGTTTCAGTGTTTACTGGATATACGTCCCCTTTAGCCCAGAGAGTTTTAATACCAAAGCCAGGGAAAGACCCTTTGCAGGTCCAGACCCATCTCCTTATTTAATCTAGACTATAAGATCCTCAACAAGGTCTTGGCATCCAGGCTTAATGAGGTGATTGAATCCTGGATTTTCGGAAGGTAGGAGACAATGCACATATTTTTCTAGATCTTCTCCTCGTCACCAAGTGTAAGAGTTCTCCCTGGATGCCGAAAAGGCTTTTGACTGTGATTATTGATCTTTATTTATACACCGCCTATCATACTATTCTAAGCAGTTTACATAATCGAAAAGCAAAGTACAAGTTATATAAAATAAATAGAAGTTACTGATGAATATAATAGACACCATAATAGTTGCTAAAAAGGAACATTTTCAAATTCTTCTCAAAAGCTTTCAAATCAGTTCCTAATCATAGCACATCAGGAAAAGAGTTCCAAAGGTCCAGCTTCTAGTTGAAGCATTTTTGGCAAACTGTAAGGAAGAAGCCTCAAGAAGGCCTCTTTGCAAAGATCGCATAGAGCACTGTACCAAGTAATCTTTAAGGGGAAATGATAACAGTAATGGCATACACAACTTAAGAGCCTTAAACATTAAGATCAGCACCATAAATTTTATTCTGGCCATTATAGGTAATCAATGAAGTACAATAAATATCTCTTATTTGGGGATCTTAAAAATCAACTGTATGGCTGCATTCTGGAACAGTGGCATGGTAGTCAGTACAACTCTAGACAAAGCAAAATATAAACTATCACCATAATCCATATAAGGTGAGTTAGTACAAAATCTGACTAAATGCTTCTTTTTTCCAAATAAGGTTTCAATCTTCATAATAATATCAATGGCCATACTCGATGAAAGCGTTGGAGTGGTTCGGATGTGGCCCTAAATTTATTAACTCAGAGCATGTCTTGTATTCTAATCCCTTTACCAGAGGATGAGCCAATGGCATCATGCCGGACCCTGTCCAGGCACTCCTACCTAGTCATGGCATTAGGCAGGGGTGCCTGCTCTCTCTACTATTGTTCAGTCTGGCCCCTGAACCTCTTAATTGCCATAGAGCAAGCATCCAGTATTTGCAGAGTTAGGCTACCCCTGACTTAAAGCAAATTAGCAGCTTACGCTGAAGGTATACTGGTATTCCTTGAGGATGCTAAGCTCTCACTCTCGTCTTTGCTAGATCTTGTCCACAGATTTTCACAATTGTCCAAATAGAAAGTGACTTGGGAAAAATAGATTATGCCTATGAATGATGTTACAACCCAGGAAGATATCAGGAACTTTGGCTTTAAGTGGGCATTGCTCCAGTTTAAACACCAAGGGATTTGGTTCAATAATGACCTGGAACAAACATAGGAAGCTATTTTTGAACTACTCACAGATGCCACACAGGGCTGGTCTCCCCAAACATTTTAATGATGGGGTACAGTGGACGCAGTTAAGATGGTCATAATTCCTCAGATTAATTATGTTTTAAGTATGCTTGTGTGTCTTTGCCCCAAAGCTTTTTACATTGAAATGGAGAAACTGCTAGCAAAATATATATGGAAAGGAAAATGAGAGTCCACAACAAGGTGCATGCACTTGCAAAGATAGACAAGGCAGCAAACAGAGCAAGGCAAAAAAAGAAGAAGCTCAACCCTTTGATCAGTGTAAACACAGCTTTATTGAGGATACCCTTACACTGACAGTGTTTCGGCAGGATGCCTTTTTCAGGGGGTCAAACCTCCAACAGTAGAAACCATAAATAAACATTAATATATAAATCAAAAGCATAAACAAGAAAATATATCATAAAACAAATGATAAAAAAAATAAAAACAATGTGCTCAATATTTAATTATGACGCTTATGGCAACGCTACGTCACATAGCCATCTATGCAGACCCTTAACTCCGGATATTCAATGCTGGGGTTATATGCGGCCTCACCAGGTTTGCTGCACAGCCTCCCAGTCAGAGTAGATAACTGGGCAGCATGAAATATCGCCACTGCTCAGTTAGTGACTGTCGCCGCCTCTGCTCCTTCCTGGAACGCCCATGACATACCCCAATGCTAAGCGGTTAGCATTGGGTCGTATAGGGGAGAAGATCAAGGATATTCAGCAGTACCAACTGTGTTCGTGCCATTGAATATCCTGCTTAGTGGCATTTACATGGTTTACTGGACTGTAAACCGTGTAATTCCCTTTCGAATATCGGGCCCTATATGTTGTAACAATAAGACAGCCATAAAAAAATCAAACTTAATAAAGTATAAAACATCAAAAGGTCATTGAAATATAAAAGATACTCCAGAGGGGACAGTAACACTGTAACATATTAGTAGCACTGGGAAGGACATGTTATTTGAGGATTATAGGGTGGTTTGCGGACGTTAATCCAGGGAAAGAGGAGGTCCACATACAGAGAGTCCACAGTAAATGGTAATTTAAACATACAGACATAGAAAAATGACGACAGAAAAAGACCACATGGCCTATCTAGTCTGTCCTTCCATATCAACAACATAGAAACATAAACAGAAATCTGGTTTTCTGTGAACCCCCTAAATGTACACATGGAAGCTAAGAGATCCAAGGGAGACATACGGATAACCACTGAAATAAATATAGAAATCTGATCGGGTAGGACAGTAAGCAGGAGAAACATTGTAACGATGTGCTATATCGTCAAAACCATATTGATTCACCAATGGCGAAAAAGGAGTGGGGGGGGGGGGAAGAAGAGGAGAACAACGAGCACTGTCAGGAAACTGTAAGGAATGAGGGGAGGGGAAGGGCAAGGGGGGAAAAGAAAAGAGGAACAAAGAGAGGGAGGGGGAGGGGAAGGGGGGAGGGAAGGAGAAGTGGTGCGATTTATCTACCATCAGATGTAAGCTACCCTCTAACTGTACATAGTCATTCTAAGTTGTAAGCAACTCTTTAACTGTATATAGTTACTCTTCTGTGTTATATATAGGGGTATGTTTACTAAGCAGTCTTAACGTGCACCCGGTGATAATGTGCAGGCTGCCATAAAAGGAGTGGGCGTTTCGGTCTTAACGTAGCAAAACGGGATTATTGCGTGATAACGTGCACTGCGCACATTATTGTGCAAGAAGCCGCTAAGCACATTAACGCGCGGTAATCTTAAGTAGGCGCGCTGACTTCCAAACACAGCAAGAGAGGTGTAGCACAATGGTTAATACACTGACTGATGGTGCAGGGGTCATGAGTTTGATCCCCCAGTGTGCCTAATGAATAAGGCTGGCTGAGGTGTTACCCTTTACGTTTAAGTAGTGCTTTTTGAGGCATTTTATTTTTATTTAGTGCTGCCAGCAAACACACCCTCACAGTGCTGTAACCTAAGGTGCCGCATAAGGCTCCCTATAAGGCACTCCAGAGGGCACATTATAAAGTGCACTGTCCGCCAAGGCACCCTATAATGTCCCCTATAGGACGCCAGGGTTTCACTAGCGTTAGTTTTTAGCCCCAGATTCCACAGCGTTAGTGTGCAGGGAGCCTCTCCCCTCCCACTCTCCACCCATTGACCCTCTCTCTCCGCCCCTGGGGAGCCTTCCTCCGCCCTCCGGGAGCCTTTCTTCACCCTCAGCACTCATTTGCGCCACTGCGCACGTTATCGCGCGATAAGGTACCTCTGCGCCCGATAAAGCACCATTATTGCGCGATAATGTGTCAGCAGTGCAAATAGCGCCCTTTAGTAAACATACCCCATAGTGTTAGATACATGTTCCATTTAAAACTGTTAATTGTTTCTGTTTCATGTAATGTTTAGTTATGTTCCCTGTAAACTGAACTGATCTTCGGAAATGCGGTATTATAAGAATAAATAAATCTATACATAATTGTAAACTTGCACAGTGTTTTACCCAGGGAGACACCATATATGAGAATTCACGCACAAAATCAAATTCTGGGAGAGATTGCTAGTTATTAAAATAGAAATAAGACAAGAGAAATAACAAACCACTATTAAAAGATACTGTTACTTATTAAAATAGGAATAAATAGCAACCATCCATAAAATCTAAAAATACCTATCAAAACCAGAATAAAAATATAGAATAAAAGCAAAACTAAAAACTGATAAGAATCTAACCGTAAATTATATTAAGACTATTAAAATAATATAATAATATGAATTAATTAAGACCAATAAAAAGACCAATAAGAATTAATTAAGACCAGTAAAAAGACCAAAAGGGGGAAACAGGCCTGCTGACTTGCAGGAACTGGTGATGGTGCATGCAACCATAAAGGTTCTGGCAGAACTGGCCAAGACCTCTCGGACAGAATTGCAGTGTTGTGAAAGTACTCCACTTGGATGATTCCTTAGGCATATTGATAAGTTATGCTCTACCAGTGTCTTACTAGTGGTCTTAGTCCCCTGAAGAAGGCTTCGGCCGAAACACGTGTCGGGCAGACCCTGTTATTAATAAAGCTCTTTCCTCCAGTGGCGTGACTCTCCTGCTCCTTTGTGCTGCCAAGAACTCTCTGTGGACATACTAAATACCTCCAGATGGTACAATCTTAAACTTAAAATTAATAACAAGGTGTTGATATCCTGGCCAAGATGGCAGAATTTAGGTATTAGGGTGACCGGATAAAGCCCTGATGTGCTTCTTTGAGCTTGCCTCCAGGTCTTCCAGCCACCACCATCTTACAGTGGAGGCAACTTGTGCATTGCATAACCAAGTGCCCATTGACTATAAAGCCTTCCATGATGAGTCTGGAAGTATTATGACTCTTTTAAGTTCATACAATTTTTATTCATTTGTATTTGGATGGAAATATGACGTCCCATTCACAGTGGGCAGATAAGAACTAAACTACAGAAACCAGAGAACAAAACATGAAGAGAGATCAAGACAATCAGACTAGGTTAGGTCAGAGCATTAAGTCCAAACAGAACATGAATGTGGTGTATTATGCAGCGATAGACAATCTTCCAGAGGCTGCAAAATGTTCCGACTCTTGGATTTCTCAGCAGCTTTCATCTCATACTTGCACATTAGGCAAACAACATTCCACCTAAAGGTCTCATTCAGCATCATTGATCCTTCCAGTTCATGAGAATAGTTTGCATATCCAATGAGATTAACATATCGAGGAGTCTTTTGTGTGGTTTACTAAGTAATAACTCTCATCCTAGTGACCTAAAGACAACAGTCTCTAATGAAAACTTCATCCTAACATACAGTATATTTGCAATGTGCTGCCATAGATCATTCCAAAATATCTACACATTTGGACCTTCATAAATCATATGAGTTAAAGTACCTGGTTTAGAGGAGCAATGCCAACGAGTCATAGCTTGGGGGGGGGGGGGGAGGCATACTACTTAGGCAGATTTGCCATGTTGCCCAGTTCCAGGAATAAGATTTTCTTCCAGTTCTGGTTTTAAATGTGCATTACAATGCAGTATAGTATTTGTAGTGCTTGATTTACCCATTGAAATCAGTGCTGTAGGTCCCATAATACATCAGGATGAGCTCGTCAGAAATCCAGGACTGGCTTAAAATCTCACTCTTGGAACTGGGTAACTTGACAACTCTGCTTTGGCCTTTTACAAATTTCTCAAAGGTGCTGCGACGAAGTCAAATATTAGACTGAATAGAGTATGGGAATTAGATACTAAGGTTCCACAAGACAGTATAGATTGATGCTGTGGCAGAATACTTTCTGATCAGTCCACTCTGTCCAATAACCTTTCTTAACCCTTTTGTGTTCAGTCATCCTGTCCTGTGGGTGTCTAAATCAGGTATTTTAACCTGTATGCATGCATCCATATAGCCTGACAGCCCTGTCCCTCTAATACAGCGTTTTTCAACCACTGTGCCGCGGCACACTAGTGTGCCGTGAGATATTGTCTGGTGTGCCGTGGGAAAAATTCCAATTTCATCCTTAACATGTGGCCTCGGCTCACAAATTAGGGTTGCCAACCGGCCGGTTTTCAGCCGGCCTGGCCGATTTTTCCATGGCCAGGCCGGCTGCCGGCACAGTTGTAAAACCGGCCATTGAAAAGCCGGTTTTTTGCTCTGGCCGCAAGATCGGGAGCGGCCAGAGCAAAAAACCGGCTTTTGTGCCGAAGTCCGCGGCGCGAACGCGATCGCGATTCTCTATAGCAGTGCAGCCGCTGGTTCTGCTTTGTACAGAGCAGCGGCTGCACTACACTTACATTGAAAAGTAAAGAGAAACTGTGTCAGGAGCCCTCCGATCATGCAGAGCCCGAGGAAGTGATGTCATGGGGGCGGGCTCCTCACAGGCTGTCTTTCCTTTTCAAATTAACTTTAGCTGCAATAAAGTTAATTTGAAAAGGAAAGACAGCCTGTGAGGAGCCCGCCCCCATGACATCACTTCCTCGGGCTCGGCGATGACTGGAGGGCTCCTGACATTGTTGCTCTTTACTTTTCAATGTAAGTGTAGTGCAGCCGCTGCTCTGTACAAAGCAGAAGCAGCGGCTTGGGCAGAGGGGGGGGTGTGTGTGTGAGTGAACCAGCAGGGGAGGGGGGAGTGTGAGTGACCAGCAAGGGGGGGGGAGTGTGAGTGAACCAGCAGTGGAGGGGGGGGTGGTGTGAGTGAACCAGCAAGGGGGGGGGGCGATGGTGTGAGTGAACCAGCAGGGGAGGGGGGGTAAGTGAGTGAGTGACCCAGCAGGAGGGGTGAGTAAGTGACAGGGGGGTGGGTGAGTGAACCAGCAGTGGAGGGGGGGGTGGTGTGAGTGAACCAGCAGGGGAGGGGGGTTGGTGTGAACCAGCAGGGGAGGGGGTTGGTGTGAGTGTTTGATTCCTATTCAAGAGAATTACTTTATATATAGTCAATATAGGCACAGAGGTAAATTTTTTTAACATTTTCTAATGGTGGTGTGCCTCGTGATTTTTTTCATGAAAAAAGTGTGCCTTTGCACAAAAAAGGTTGAAAAACACTGCTCTAATAGAACACATTTTAGCACATCTTCCCACCGTTTCTGTTGCATAGACGTGCATGAGTTTGTGAGTGCACAAAGCGGAATTTGCACCACTATGTTGCAGTATGTGTGCACTTGCCAACTTGTTAAAAGTTTTTGTCACATTGGCCAGCTTCACGTCCTCAGCTACTGTGGCTGTTTTATATGATTGGTTACAGATTATTAGTAACAGGTTAGTATTCCCTGTTTGTGTTCTTTCTAAACTCTAGGGTGAATGCCACCAGGCCCATTGCTTTCTTATTCTTTAGTTTGTCAGTTTGCTCTATTATGTCTTCTAGATTTACAGTGACCTGCTTTAGTTGCTCCAGTTCACCACCATCACAGAATATTTCTGGTGTGAGTCTGACCCCAACATCTTCCTCAATAAAGACTGAGACTGAGAATTTATTTAGCTTTTCTGCTATAACCTTGTCCTCCCTGAGGGCTCCTTTTCTCCGTTGCTCATCTAGAGGTCCAAAAGACTCCCTCTCAAGCTTTTTTGCTTTGAATATACTTGAAAACGATTGTATTAATAGTTTTAGCCTCTATGGCAAGATGTGACATATATATTGCACATGTGTCCATACATTCCATCCCGATGTTTGCCACACAGTCTTCTGCATGTGTATCTATATGAAATTCACATGCCCATTCCTGAGTGCTTGCTAGCCCCTTTCCTCTGTGTGTTTTACTTCCATTCCATCCTCCTGCATGTGGAAATATAATTTTGCACTCTTATACCTCGTATGTCTGTCTGTATAGACTGCAACGCCCCCCATTCCTATGCGTGTATAGTACCATGTTCCCATTTCTGTGTGTATAGTATTTACGCTGCATTCTTGTGCATGCCACACGTTTAGCACTTAGATTTTGAGAAAGCCCAAGCATGGAGATGTGCTCTGTGAAAAGTGTGCAACTTTGTTTCCCGCCCTTCTGTGCACAAATAATCTCTCTTCAGCTCTTTAAGAGCTTTTCCTGAGGTTTGCTGAGCTCCAGTCTCAGCCTGTGAAGGCCCAAGTGTCTGTCAGTCAGTAGACTGGAACACAAACAATCCTGTTGTTCCAGAGGAAGGGTACCAGATATCCCCGATTTTCGAGGATGGTCCCTGATTTTAGAGCTATAACCCCGACTCGCACCTGTTTGGCAGCCTCCTGTCCCTGATTAGCAATAAAGCAGAGGAGGGTAGAAACATTTTTTATTTTCAATTTAGTTATTTTAATATGTCAGCTTTTAGAACTTACATCCATTATCTTTATATTTTGCACAGGACGGGGCGGGGGAGGGGGGAAATGCATCTCTGTTTCCTTTTCTACTTAGAAGTGATATTGTTGCTGTCATGCGATAGTTGGGGGGTGGCAAGGTAATGACGCCTCTTTCGTCCTTCACACCTTGTTGCTCAAACCTAGAACTAAGGTGTCCCATCCTCTCCCCCCCCCCTACCCATCACCACTGTTTGGATAAATGTCCCAGATTTGCCTGCAGGAAATCTGATAACCTTATCCAGATGCCAGAGATCATAATAATGACAGCATGCCCATGGTAAGATCTGAAGATCCTCTCCCCGAAACTGCCACTATCTCCCACATTTCTCTTAAATAGGAAAAGCCCAGATTCTGATGAAAGAAAGTCCAAGAAAATGTCTCTGTGCTACAGTGCAGACAGACGTAATCTATTTCAGACATCCCGAAAGGCAATTTTGCATCTGTGTGTCATTTTCAATATGAAATAATACCAGTGCTCCAGATGGCAAGAGCCATCCTGCCGCTTAGCTCCCAACTCTAAGAATGTCAGTTGAGTCCATTTTTCTCTGCAGGAAAAACAGAGGACTAGAAATCCCTGCACGCTCATATGCTCTGAGACGCACATCTGTCTTGTGGCTGCACGAAGGCGAAACTGACAAGGGACGCAGGGAGAGGCAGTGAGCGAGTGGCCTGGGGAGGTGTCACCTTGCGCTGCTGTGTTCCAGCAACTAACAGGATTTTACTAAAGCCTCTTCTGGCATCAGCTTCCTGTTTGCTCTGGATTCAGCAGAATAGATTTTAGATTAGAACAATTCTAGACGTGAGGTCCAACTGAATTAATGTTTTGCATGTTATGCATTTTAATAATCTCTAAAGCACTGGTACAGATCCTTGCCCTCCATTCCATGGATGGCGTTTGTATTCCAAGAATAATCTGCTCCAAAGAGTATCTTAACCTACTTACAAATCAACCCTTCATCCTCCTCCCCTGCCAGCAGTTTAAGAGTTATTTTTATTTTATTTATTTACATTCTCTTATATACTGTGCTATTCTGCATCAGTGCAGTTTACATTGAACAAACTGAAATTACATTGAACAGGGCATTATAACTTGGAGATAACTATTTTACAGGGAACATGGGCTATGGAGGGTTAAGTGGCTTGCCCAAGACCACAAGGAGCACCTGTGGGACTAGAAACCCCAGTCCTTCCGGCCCAAGGTTGCTGTCCTCTAGTGGGATTTGAACCCCCGACCTTCTGGCCTGAAGTACCTTGCCCCAACCACTAGGCCACTCCTTCACTCCCTTGTCTGCTTTTTAGAAGGTGGAGTTAACTCCTGCTGAAATTCTGCACACAATAATTCAAAATTTCACACTTTGTGAATTTTTCTATTTTGTTTTTTTAAATGAATATCACTTAAAAGCAATGGGCTTTGTTCTGCTGACAAAGAAAGATGCAGAATTTTGAATACTTCAGACCTTTTAACACAGAAGTATGAATTTGTTTGCAGATTGCCATCAGGGGTAAGAGGAGTGAACCGTTAAGTGTTACCTGTTTATTGAGTTCAGGCTTTTTCTCATGGCAGATGCAGAGTGACCATCTTTAAACACTATGAGATGTGCAGTAGTTAAAGGGGCGTCAAACTGCAAACATGGAATAAACTGAACTAGACCTTATTTCATCTTGCAACACCAAGTGAATGACATATTTTTACCAAAATGACGGATGGACCTTCCTAACGAAGGACAGTTGGCTCAGGTTGCCTTGGTGTGATTGAGAGAATATGAAGCATAGCGACGCACAGCCACTTCTACCTTGTGGGAAATGTGTTGCAGGGATTTCATAAGCAAGCACTCTTCCTTCGTACATAAAGGAGAAATTCCTCATCTCCCTCCTTAAAAAACACCAGTGCTATTCCCTTTGTTGCCACAAATGAGCAGACCCCTTACATGAGAGGATTCCTTGAACCGTCACATGCTAGCTCTAGTGGTTCGAGGGCTAGCTTAGGAACTGAGAGACCAGGGTTCATTTCCAACCAGCTCTTCTTATGGCCTTGGTCAAGTCACTTAACCCTCTATTGCCTCAGAAGAATCCAAATTATCAATGTCCCTGTTTAATGTACGTTACAAAGTAAAACGCTTTGACTAAAGTGGTATAAAAAAACCTAATAAATAACTCATTTTCGCCCAGTGCAGACAGTAACTCTTCCTTTTGCCCTCACTCCTTTCACCAGTGATTACATGTGATTACGGGAAACATCGCAGTGATGCTGTTAATTGAACAAGCAGAAGCATCATCCAAATCTTCCATTACAGATGAACCTTTCAGTTGCCAGATGTCTTTCTTTCCTGAGCCCTGAAGCGGCATTTTAGAAGGGATGTCTAGGAAGAATCCAGGACGTCCAGAGCACAGGAGTAGCAGCACTGAAGGGAGCCACAGATAAGTGCTGTCTGAAATGTTTCCATCTCCACCCCGAAAGATGAACATCCCAGTAACCGGTCCTGGTGACAAGCCCCAGGCAGAAAGCAAGGTTGGGTACATGCATGGTTGCACGCCATTTCACCAATGTAGATATCTCCGAATTGCAGGCCCGCAAAAACCGGATACTTGGACTTCCTGGCTGGAGTAATTCAGAAGGGGGGCAGCTATGTTATGAGACTAGCACATCCTGGCCGGCCACTTCAGATATTCAGATTGCAGCGGTAGCTAGTAATATGTGTGGAGTATGTATTCACAGGCAGGTAACCGCAGCAATGTAAGCATATTGTGCTCTTCCACCAGGAAGGTTGCAACCATGAAAATAGCACTTATTTGCACCTTATTTGTAGTCAGGAGCAGATATAGGCATGGGCGCCTCAGCAACTAGGGCCAGACGTGCTTGTACCATTGTGAAATAGCACCCCTACGTGCATGTCCCTTGCTCCACCCAGAGCACATCTCCACCACGCCCCCGTGTTACACAGACTTTCTCGTGCTAGGAACGTCTATATACCCAGCTTTTAAAATGGCTCTGAAGACGTCTTTATGATTCGCACGTCTGAATGCCTATTTTCATACGTCCAAATCATGAATAGGTGCCACATCTGAAAAGGAGACTTATGTGGTCTCCAATGTTCAGCACTGATCAATCTATTTTATTTATTTAATAAAATGTGTCTACCGCCCCCGAACAAAAGAATGCTTAAAGTGGTGAACAAGAAACCTCAAGCAGTAGAAAAGGGAAGAGTATACAAACAGAAAATTACATTGTCATAAAATAAAGCCAAAAGAATACATTCAGATCATCAGGTCTGCATAACTGCTCAAACCCAAAAATCCCAAACCAAAATATAGAGCCTAAAGAATAACTGAGTACTAAAGCGAAAATTTTAATGTTGGAAAATGGGCCTTGAGGGACAATCCCCTCTCGCAGCCCCTCTTCCGTTTTAATCAAGAATAGGCTATTTATTGTATAAAGCCCAAAATTCAATCATGAGAAAAACGCACACCAAATTGTGCCCCTACACAATTAAAATGTTCAGAACCCTTGAAAGACAAAGTATGCAACTTAGAATTGTTGCAGCGGACTCCACAATCAACGGAAAGAAAGTGCAGAGACTTCCATGTACTTATCTTGAGAGGATGAACTCCACAATCAATTTTCCGTGTGGAGAGACTTCCCCAGACAAATTTCACGGCGTCAAGAACGCCTTCCAAAGCTTTGCAGCAAAACCAATGAACACAGCACTGTGTTTAGGACAGTCAATTCCATATGTCCTGTTTCAACGCTCGATGATCTGCAGTAATGAATGGCACCCAAAACTTTTAGGACGCCATGAAACTCAGCTTAAATTTATACCACATGGTTAAAGGAACCAATGAGTGATAACAGAAAGAGCCAATGAAACCCTAGAAATGGCATAACAGAAAATAAACCACCAAACACACTCTGATGGAAAGAAGAAGGATTTTACCCTTTTCCAGAAAGTTAATAGTGCTATTTAAGTGATTAGTAGTAGCAGTAGTAGATAGTTGTTTCTCATGCCTTGTCTCCATCTTTGGAGAATTCTTCAGTTGACCCACTGAATGGATTCTTTGTAGTATGTGAAACCTATTTATTAGTTGCAAAAGACAGGACTAGGGACACTGTATAGCTCAGTGGCTCCTAAATGTTAAGTCTGAAGCTACTTGTAGGTCCTTGAAGGTTTCACATAGGTCTCAAGAGAAAACATATTGAATGGGCCAGAGTCCCATGGCTAGGCAGTATAGTGCTATGTGATTCCTCTGTCCTACTGAGTCAGCCAGGGTTCAGCACGTGCAGAGGCAGTGTTCCCAGGTCCTGGAGTGGGGAGAAAGTCATAGTTGTGACACATCTCTGACAAGACTTAAGACCGATGATTGCAGGTTCCTGAAGCAGCCCTGGGCATGATTCCTAGCCCAGGATGTAGGGCCAGCATGACCCAGTAGGTGAACTAGGTGGCCACTTAGAGCCCGTCATTCCTGGGACCAGGACCGTACCGAGCCCTGTGCGAACGGTGCGGCCGCACAGGGCGCAAAGACTTAAAGGGCGCATTTCGGCTCTCTGCCGTTGCCTGCTGCCACCACATTTTCGGTGGCAGGCAGCAGCAGAGAGACGAAATTCGCCCCTTAAGTCTTTGCGCCAGCACACTAAGCAGATCTGGTCTCTCCGGGAGGGACCAGACCTGCTTAGCGTGCCAGCGACTTGCAGATCGGGTGTACGCCCCCCCTCCCACACCCCTATAAAGTGTCTAAATGGATGTGCGAGAGGGGGGCATGCGTCCGATGTGCAAGTCACATTTCAGTCTCGGTACGGCCCTGCCTGGGACACCCATTACTGCCGCTGCGCCACCTCTCCAGGACCTGCAGCGGCAGTAAAGGCATTTTAAAAAGGCAATACAGCGCTGAGTCGAACTCTCCATTCTTTGTCACCCTTCCAATGAAGACAGTCTGCACTGGAAGGGTGGAAGCAGCAGATCATAGAGAAAAGGAACCACAATGCAGTGCCGGAGAGTTCGGCACTGTGTTGCAGTCAGCAGCAATGTTTTGCTCCTCACTCTCCTGTTCACTACTTATGTGTATCTTACTATACTCTGGTCCCCAGTTTTGTGATGTTCTTCATCTTGATTATAAGCTCTGATGAGCAGGGACTGTGTCTTACATCTATATGTACAGCGCTGCATACACCTTGTAGTGTTATACAAAGAATACGTAGTAGCGGCAGTTGTTTGGGGGTCCTTAATTTGAACTGCCACTATATTCACCTCTTGCTCTGCGATCTTTCATTCCATCAACTACTGTACAGGTGCTTATATAGATTGTATCCTCCTTTTAGAATTCTCTTTGAGAATGAATGCGCTCCTGAATTTTGCAGAATATGCAATTGTGTAAATAGCTGCTTAACTTATTATATTTCTTTCTTTCTTTTTTTTTCCTCTGTGGCAGGCTATGGCCTATAATAGTCTGCAAATATGAAAGGCCTGTAAGTTAGGCCCTGATTCCAACCCCCATCTTAGTAAAGAACCAAAGTCTGTAAAAGTTTGAGAAAGCTGTTTAAACTGCTTAATAAGAAGTTTTCATGAATGCATAAATCTTTCATTATTCTCTTGTGTGCAAAAGATAGAAATGTTTCAATACTTGCATTCCAGGAGCTAGAGACGACCTTGCAGTAGAGAAGTATCAAACCTAGAAACTGCACCATTGTTAGAACAGTCCTAAGGGAGGGAGCTGGGTGCTAGGCCCAGGAGGGATCTCTGATTGGACAGGTGCAGGGGGCGTTGGAACCAACAGAAAGTTTGCATGTATCAAACTGAAGAAGAGGTATAAATGAGTATGTCTCTGTAAAAACTTTGCTCAGTCCTTTTTTGAAGCTTTGACTAACTGAGCCATGTGCACAATAAATGGGCTTGGATCTTTGAAATGACTCCTGGTTTTATTTATTGCATGCTTATCAGCTGCTACATATTCTTGGTGCATTGGCCGGGAATGTGCGAGCAGGGGATGGTATGCAAGTGAATATACCACGACTTCTCGCCTCAAAGGTTTGGTCCGGTTGGAACCATGTCTGTCCGACCGCAGGGGAATTCTCAGGCACCGCCGATCCCTTTGTATCGGAGAGGGTTCCGCCTTGCCTCGGCGGGCCACTGGGTCCAGCTGGCCAACACCTCCGAACCCGAGGGGAGTCCAGGATCCAACCCAAGAGCTGGTTTGGTATTGGGAACTGGATCCGGTGAGTAGATATTTTCGTGTTTAAAAGTCAGTGGAGCCTGGGGAACGTCTTGCATGAGTATGTGAGACTGGGATAGTCAGTGAAGCCTGGGGGAAAAAAAAAAGTCTTGCATGTGTGCGCGAGACTGATTTGGTATAGACTAACTGGAAAAATCTCGCATGAGTGCGCGAGACGTCTTGCATGGGGTACGCGAGACAAGAGAGCTTGATCACCTCTCCTAGTAGACCCCACATGAGTATGCGCGGGGGGAAGCCACCGACCCTTTTTGTTGGGAATAGTCAGTTAATCAGAAAACCTGGGCCCTTGAAAAATGATTTCTTGTGATGATATGATTGCGTGTGTGATTGAGAGGACTTGAAATACAGACCGAGCGAGAGCGGACTCCTGAGTAGCACATTTCCTGGCCAGGCGACTGCGCCCAGGTCGCGAAAAGGAGGAAGCGTTTGGTGTTCATCTGTTCTTACTGTTTGTTGTTTGTATCTGATTTTTGTTATCTGTTGAAACCGTGAGTTTCCCTTCTGGTATAATGTAAGATTATTCTGTTGGGTAATTTGTGGAACAGTTTACCGATTAAGAAATAGTATTAAGCAGAGAAGAAGAAAGAAGAAAAAACAAACTCAGGAGTCACTATTAAATAAAGAAGCTGTCTCACTCATTCCAGGTTTTTCTTCAGCACAGCGTGAAAATGGCAAGCAGAGAGAGAAGGGGCGTGTCTGTACAAAGGAATGTGTAGTATCTTTTAACCCTGTGAAGGCTTAATCTCAACATTCTGCAGCTGGGTTAATTTGTGCTTATTTCTGGAAAATTGTACCTGTTTTATTCAATATGTTCTAATAGTGATGTTCCTTCTGCTATGGTCATGTATTATATATCATTTAATAAGAATGTTTAGTCAGGATTTTGGATTCTGACAGTTTTGGGCTCTGCCTGGAAAGGGTTAAGTTCTTATTAACCCTGTTCGAGTTCCTGAACTGTTCTTGTACGGACCAAGTGAGAAGGATTTCTGTAAAGCTATAGGTATAATGCATTTGTGGGCTTAGCCTTGTCTTGTGTCTTTTTATGTTCAAAGCTTCAGCAAGCACTGTAATGGTTCAAATAGAAATGATAGAAAAATGAAGGAAACCGCTTTTGTTTTCCCTTTGACCTACGAAGTAGAGGTTAAGAACCCTGACAGGACTATGAAGCCTCCCGAGCCAGTAGTACCAGATCACGACTTGAAAATGATTTAAATCCTGAGGGAATGTACATGTCCTTTGAATGTCTGTTTTCTGAACTGTAAGATTTAAAGTAATTTCTTTTGCAGAGACATTGTTCAGCTTAAATGCTGATTACGGCTGGCAGTTAGTTCCATGCTAATTATTTTAATTCCAGTCATACATAACAGATATGTGGCCGTCATGTTAGGAGCCATAGTTCTTTCTGTTGGGATTGTTGTTATAACATGTTGCAAAATAATAGTTTTATATTTTAAGGACTTTATCTAAATTGTTCCTATTTAGAATGAGCACACACATCCATTATGTTTAGTCCACAAGAAAATGCAGCCTGACTGCCCGCCCCCTCTGTCTGCTGTCAAGTACGTCACCATGGGGGGGGGGGGGTCAGAGTCCACGCAGATTTTGTTGAAATGTATGACTAGCAATTTTAGCAAGGGATTTGTTGGAGACTACAGACTTAAAATGTCTCCGTACCTATTAGAAATGCTCTGTGAAAGGGAGTGGCCAGTGTCAGCTACTTCATGGCCCCGTAATTTCCCATGTTCATCAGATTGTACAAAAAATGTTCCCTGATCAGTTCCCCTACATAGACTCCTGGTTAAATGTTTATGAAAAAAAAGCCCTCCTGGATAAAGCGTTGCTATGAGAAACAATGTAGGAGATTAGTAGCAAACACAAGGGGGGGGCCCGGAAGTCTGAAAAAAAAACAAACCTGCCCGTTTATTATCTTTATAGGCCAATTCCCTCAGCTCTGCCACCACCCCGGGCAGAGCCTAGGGCAGGGGGAGGACACCTCCTTGCAGATATACCCCAAGTAGTTCACCAGCCACCTCCGCAGCAGGAGGACGTGCACCTCCTCTTGACTGAAAGCCCCGGCACAGTTTAAAGTACTCTGAGTGGGCCACAATCCACCAATGACACTACAAGCATGGATTCATTTGCCAGTTCAGGGTCACTCACAGCCAGCGCCCAAGAACATGAAGTGGAACCCAGACAGTCCTGATTGCCGTATACCTTCAGAAGTACAGCTACCAGTAAAAGGGATGGTCACGTTATACCATTGCGCTAGGTCCAGGGCCTACCCACCCTTAATACCAAAAGCCAGCTGACCAGCCTTGTTTATGTGCCTTTTTCCACCACTGATTTACTGAACTGAAAGATGCATTATGCCTCCTACACTGAGAAGCCTTAGGATTTGATTGAACTTATGAACAGTATTATGCAGACCCATCAGCCTTGATAACTCCAAGTGGGATCCAAATAGTGCAGGCAGCCCTCACTATATAACCCATGCGATCCAGCAGCCCAGGAGAATTTGCGCATGGTAAATGCAGTTTTTGTCAGTCAGTCCCAGAGAGATATAAGACAAAAATTACAGAAAATGAATGGATTTGCGGGTATGAATACAGCCAAGTTAATGGAAGTTGTTCAGAAAGTGTTTGTGAATTGTGAAAATGAATGTGACAGAGAAAGTGAATGTAAGATGAAGAAGAAAGCAGATCTTCTTGCTGATACTTTAGTTGAATGACGTGGAGGAGGGTTTCCTAATCGAAGGAGCAGAGGACGTGGAAGGGGTCGTGAAAATGATCAGCCCCCACTGGGTGCGAATCAGTGCGCCCATTGCAGAGAAGAAGGACATTAGAGAAGTGAATGCCCGCATCTTGACTCCACCCCCAGGAAGGGAGGAGGGAGCACTTGGAGAACAGGAGGTTGATTTTAGAGTCATGGAAGAATAAACCAAGCACAGTGTTCCAGTGAGAGAGGGAAGAAGCTATTGAGGGAGTGGCAGTTGCAACAGGCTATGACATGGATGAAGACTAGGCCAGACCAGACTCCAAGTTTCCCTGGGTCCCCAGGAGCCTATGGACAGTCTGAAAATAGGGGACCAATATATGCACTTTATAGGGGATACAGGAGCAGAATACTAAAGCCAGTAGCCCCTTTGTTTTCTCGATGCATCACCATTGTCAGAGCTACTGGGGCTAAGGCCACAAAGCCTTTCCTGCAGAACCGCATGTGTGAACTAGGGGGACAGAAAATAACGCACCAGTTCTTGTATATGCCTGAATGCCCTATTCTACTTCTGGGCTGAGATATGCTTGCCAAGATTCAGGCACAAATATCCTTTGCTGAAGGGGGAGAAATGCAAATGACTGTGAACCCAAAGCCTGCTGGATTGATGGTGCTGACTGTTCCCCAAGAAGAAGAGTAGCGGTTCTGTAGTGCATCTCCAATCAAGCCAGCTAGTTCCTGTATACCCACCAACCTTATAGCCCCACCTGAAGTATGGGCAGAAGATAATCCACCTGGCCTAGCGAAGAACATAGCCCCTGTCATTGTCACCCTCAAGCCAGGAGCAGAACCAGTGCATGTGAAGCAGTATCCTCTTCCCCAACCAGCTAATGAAACTATTGAAGTATGGACTTCTCAAGGAGTGCCAGTCACCTTGGAAACCCCCTTCTCCCAGTTAAGAAACCTGGGACAGGGGATTACCGCCCAGTACAAGATCTGAGGCAAGTGAATGATGCAGCTGAAACTATACACCCAGTGGTACCAAATCCTTATATTCTCTTGGGACTGATCCCCGCTGAGGCTACTCATTTTACCGTCCTGGACCTGAAGGATGCCTTTTTCTGCATACGCTTAGCCCCCACCAGTCAACTTTTGTTCGCTTTTGAATGGCAAGACCCCACAACAGGAAGGCGGGGCCAACTCACCTAGACTCGATTACCCCAAGGATTTAAGAATTCACCTACTCTCTTCAGTGCTGCTTTAAATCAGGATCTTTCAAGTTAGTATGTGAACCCAGGAGAAAGGGTTCTTCTCCAGTATGTGGACAATTTGCTCATAGCCACCAACTCAGAAAGTGAATGTCTACAAGCCACCAGTGAACTCTTGAACCTTTTTAATGAGGCTGGATACAAAGCCTCGAGAACCAAGGCGCAACTATGTCAAACAAGTTAAATGCCTAGGATTCCAGTTGTCCAGCGGAATTCGACACTTGGGACCTGAACGCAAAGAAGCTGTATGCAGTATTCCTACTCCAACCACCAGGAGGCAAGTGAGAGCCTTCTTGGGGGCCGCAGGATACTGTCGTATATGGATCCCCAATTTTGCGCTGCTAGCAAAACCATTGTATCAAGCTACCAAAGGAATGGAAAAGTCTCCATTGGAATGGGGACTTGAACAGGATGCAGCCTTTCGATCTTTGAAAACCGCTCTGATGTTATCACCAGCTCTGGGTCTACCAGATGTCCAGAAAACCTTTCAGTCTCTATGTCCATGAGTCACAAGGAAATGTTCTAGGAGTGTTGACTCAATCTCTTGGATCTTGGCAATGGCCAGTAGCCTACTTAAGGCTGGCCCCCTTGCTTGAGAGCTGTTGCAGCTACAGCCCTCCTAGTGAGCAAAGCAGACAAGCTCACTTTGAGACAAAATCTTCAAGTTACTGTACCGCACTTTGTTCTGACCCTCATGGAACACAAAGGAAGTTTCTGGCTCACAAATTCACGAATGTTGAAGTATCAAACTATGTTGTACAATTGATGGTCAGTCAAGCTCTGAATCCTGCTACGTTGTTACCAGTTGGTCTTGACCCCCCTGATCATGACTGTTTAGAAATTATGGACACTGTATTCTCAAGCCGCCTGGATTTGACTGATGTTCTTTTGGAGAACCCTGAATGGACTTTCTTTGTAGATGGAAGCAGTCTTGTCATCATTAATGGACATTGTTGTGCCGGATATGCAGTGGTGACCCTTGATCTGGTGGTTGAGTCCACAGCTCTGGCCCCAGGAACTTCAGCACAGAAAAGCTGAACTGATAGCTCTTACTAGAGCACTGACAATAGGAAAAGGGCTCTGTCTAAATGTGTACACAGATTCCAAGTATGCCCTTACAACCTTGCATGCACATGGGGCCCTGTACAAAGAATGAGGGTTGATAATCTCAGGAAGCAAGTCCATTAAGTATGATCCCGAGATATTGACATTATCAGATGCATACTGCCTACAGATCTCAGAATTTAGGAAAAGTAGAATGTATGAATAAAATCCTGAAATCTCAGTTGTCTAAACTTTGTCAAGAAGTTCACCTGAAGTGGCCCAGGTTCTTCCTATAGCCCTTCTTAGGATATACTTAGCCCCTACTAAGTCTTTAGGAGTTTCCCCTTTTGAGATTTTGTATGGGCGACCCCCGCCTATTGTACAAGGAATAAAGGGAGATATGAAACAGATTAGATCTGAAATTACTAGACAAGAACTATTGGTTTTAAGTTCTGTTTTGCAGAGTCTTCATACGTGGGTACAAGATCAGCTGCCCATCCATCTAACAGAACCCCTGCATCCTCTCAAACCTGGAGTCTCGGTGTGGATCAAAGAGTGGAGAAAGACACTGTTGGCACCACATTGGAAGGGACTTTATGTTGTCATCTTATTAACCGCAACAGCAGATCAAGTTGCAGAACTCGAACCCTGGATTCATCACATTCGAGTAAAGTCAGCAGCCATTGATAGCATTGTAGAAAGGAAGGCAGCTATGAAAAGTTTTAGCTATGTGGCAATATTACCCTATACCCCAATATGATGCTTTTACGCAAGTATAATATGTGATTTAATTCTCACCCTTTCTCACTAGTGGGTGAGAATAATCAAAGGCGGGAATGTGGCAGGCTATGGCCTATAATAGTCTGCAAATATGAAAGGCCTGTAAGTTAGGCCCTGATTTAGGGTTGCCAACTGGCCGGTTTTCAGCCGGCCTGGCCGGTTTTTCCATGGCCAGGCCAGCTGCCGGCACAGAAATAGAACCGGCCCTTGAAAAGCCGTTTTTTTGCTCTGGCCGCGAGATCGGGAGCGGCCAGAGCAAAAAAAACTTTTCTCCACAGTGCGCGAACGCGAACAAGAACGCAATCGATCCTCCGTGCAGCCGCTGCTTCTGCTTTTCACAGAGCAGCGGCTGCAATAAAGTTAATTTGAAAAGGAAGAGAAACCTGTGAGGAGCCCTCCCCCCTCTGACATCACTTCCTCAGGGGCTGAAGAAGGACAACCGGAGGGCTCCTCAGGTTTCTCTTCCTTCTCAAATTAAGTTTATTGCAGCTTCTGCTCTGTAAAAATCAGAAGCAGCAGCTGCACGGGGCAAAGCAGAGGCAGCACTGAGGAGTGGGGGGAGGGGTGGAAGCAGCAATAAGGGGGGTGCAACACTAAGGGGGGGGGGAGTGAAGCAGCACTAAGGGGGTGAAGCTGCACTAAGGGGGGCAAAGCTACACTAAGTGGCAGGGGGTGAAGCTGCACTGGTGGGGGGCGAAGCTGCACTAAGGGGGGTGGTGAAGCCGCAGTGCTGGTCGGGGGGGGGGAGGCCAAGGGCTACAAATGGGATTTGAAGGGGGGGGGGCAAGGACAAAAAATGGGCTGTGATGAGGGGGTACGACCTGGACTGGGAAAGGGATATTGGGGGGGGGTGAATTGGCCTGGAAATGCGCTATGAGGGGGGGAACTTGGACTGGAAATGGGCTATGGTGGAGGGAGGGGGAACTTGGACTGGAAATAGGCTGTGATTATGGGGGCTAGGACTGCAAATGGGCTGTGATGGTGGGGGGGCTAGGACTGCAAATGGGCTGTGATGAGGCGGGGGGGGGGGACCTGGACTGGAAAAGGGCTATGGGGAGGGGATTTGGACTGGAAATGGGCTATGAGGGGGGAACCTGGACTGGAAATGGGCTATGGTGGAGGGAGGGGGAACTTGGACTGGAAATAGGCTGTGATTAGGGGGGCTAGGACTGCAAATGGGCTGTGATGGTGGGGGAGCTAGGACTGCAAATGGCCTGTGATGTGAGGGATAGCACTGGAAATGGGCTGATGAAGAGCTGGAATAGGACTGGAAATGGGCTGATGGGGGGCATGGGAGAATGGGACTAGAAGGGAGTGGATGCTGGGTGGGTCTAGAACTATAAGGGAACTGATTTTGGGGGAGGACTAGAATGGATGGGGAATGAGAATGGACAGGGGAAAAGATATTTTGTGTGGAAAAAAAGTCTACGATGGGCCGGGTATTGGGAGAGTAAGAGGGGCTTGAGAATGGAAGGGTGAAATTTAAATGGATGATAAAGGAATAAGGAAAGAATTGGGGGAAAGAGCAAAAGGGAAACAAGCAGAAATAGAGAGAGAATGGAAAACATCTAAAAGAGAAGAAAGGACAAATGGATAGCTTGCAGAAGACACAAAGAAACCAGAAGAAAGTGACTGGAGCAATTGCAACTGAAAAATAAAATGCCCAAACAGAAGGTAGAAAAATACTTTTTATTTTGAATTTATTAACTGGAATATGTCTGGCCTGGGAAGTGTCTATTGCTAACATCTTTGCGTTTTTGTTTAGTGCAAGAGGAAATTACTTTATAGTTTTATTTCTCCATTGTTGTACATTTCATGTTTGGCTTTTGGGGTTCCCAGTTTAATTATCTGACCAAGGAAGTTAGCCTACACGTATCCTCGGTAATTTTTGTGGGTGGGGCTGGGGCGGGGCAGGGGTGGGACTAGGGGCGGAGAATGGGTGGAGCATGGCGAGCCACAGGTGTCGGGTTTTTCTCGGTGAAAAAGTTGGCAACCCTACCCTGATTCCAACCCCCATCTTAGTAAAGAACAAAGTCTGTAAAAGTTTGAGAAAGCTGTTTAAACGGCTTAATAAGAAGTTTTCATGAATGCATACATCTTTCATTATTCTCTTGTGTGCAAAAGATAGAAATGTTTCAATACATGCATTCCAGGAGCTAGAGACGACCTTGCAGTAGAGAAGTATCAAACCTAGAAACTGCACCATTGTTAGAACAGTCCTAAGGGAGGGAGCTGGGTGCTAGGCCCAGGAGGGATCTCTGATTGGACAGGTGCAGGGGGCGTTGGAACCAATAGAAAGTTTGCATGTATCAAACTGAAGAAGAGGTATAAATGAGTATGTCTCTGTAAAAACTTTGCTCAGTCCTTTTTTTTTTGTAACTTGATCTTTATTGAGATTTTTTACGCAATCAAAAAAACCATAAGAAAAAACAAAACTGAATATGATAATACACTCTTCAAACCCCAACCTAGCTCTCCCGAGCTAGGTTACAAAGGAAAATATTACAAAATATAAACCCCAGCCCCTCCTCCCACATAACTCTTCCACCCCCCTCCCCTTGCCTTCAACACCACACAGCATTCGTTGATAGACCCTGCCAATCATTAAAATCCTCGTTTACATGGGTAATGATCCCTTACCAGAAGCAGCTAAATATTCTAATAAGGGTCTCCATTGATTGCCAAATCGTTCCCCTTGATTTTTCCTGATGGCTGTTAAGCGTTCCATCTGTATCACTTTATATAGCCTCGTAACCCAATGAGTGGTATCAAGAGAGCCTCCCTGTCTCCATTTCCAGGCAATTTCACACCGTGCCGCCACTATACAGGTTCGCATAGGGCGAGACCATTTAGTTGACAAAGTGGTCGGCCAGATACCCAAAAGAAACAGAGAGGGGCTAAGTTCCGGCCGCGCTCCAAAGATTTCCCCCAGCCGATCTCGGACCCACTCCCAGTATGTTCTAACCACTGGGCACTCCCACCACATATGAAAATATGTTCCTCGATCTCCACAGCCTCTCCAGCAGAGATCAGAGACCTCTGGAAACATCTTATGGTATCGTTCTGGGGTGTAGTACCAACGCATTAAAATTTTATAGGTATTCTCTTGAATCAAAGTGCTTATCGAGGATCGGGCCGCCACTATATATACGGCCTTCCACTCCTCCATATCCCAACATATCCCCAAATCGTTTTCCCATTCCACCATATATTTTAGCTTTGTTTCGGCTTCCACCGCGTTTCGCAAACTGGCATATTGTAAACGTATCAATCCTCGGGAAGAATGATGACCCACCCACAGAGCCTCAAGATCATTAAGACCATCCACAATACGGTCCCAATTCTCTTTGCGCTGAAGGTAATGGGACACCTGCAAGTATGCAAAAAAGTCTCGCTTTTCTAAATGAAACTCAGCTTTCAACTGTGCAAAAGTCTTGACCATGTCCATTTCTATGAACTGCCCAAAATGAGTTAGGCCCCGCTTTTCCCAGATCTGAAAATTTTTTTCCCTTCCCAGCTCAAAGGCTGGAGTGGCTACCATCGGCGAAAGCAAAGATGGCCCTGGGCAAGCATTAATCCTCCGCCATCCCCTACCCCATTCCCCCAAAAGATGTCGGATAAAGGAATTGCTCATCCAGGCTCCCCTTAGGGTGCCCTTCGATAGCCAGGGCAGCCATTGAAGTTGATAATGGGGTACCGCTTGATGTTCATTAGAGAGAAAGCCTTTTGACAAAATCGGCTCTCTCCATTCCAGCACTTGCCGCATTTGCGCTGCCAAATAATAATCAGCAATCGCCGGCACTCCCAATCCTCCCTTCTCCCGCGCTCTAAACATTATACTACGTGCGATGCGTGGAGGCCGATGTCGCCACACAAACAGGAACAGCTTCCGTTGAAGCTTTTGTAGCACTATTTGAGGGACCTTAATAGGTAGGACTTGAAAAAAAATACAGCAATTGGGGTAGGACCATCATCTTAATTGTCGCTATCCTTCCCAACCAGGAAATCTCCTCATCATTCCACTTCTCCAAATCTCTACCTATCCGTTCCAACAACCCCGGATAATTCGCCCCATATAGGTGACCTGAATCGCGGGTAAGATATACCCCCAGATATTTAATCTTATTGGAGGCCCAGCGAAATTGAAAGCACTCCCGTAGATGTGACACTAAGGGTCCAGGTAAATTAACACTCAGTGCCTCAGTTTTATCCCAATTGATCTTAAAACCAGCCACACTTCCGAAACATTTCAATTCGGCCATAAAATTAGGCAATGCCAGCAACGGCTGGGTGATAAACAGGAGTAAATCATCTGCAAACATTGCCAATTTATGTTCTATCTGCCCTATCCGCAACCCCGTAGCATTGGCGTTCTGACGCAAACGCCGCGCCAGTGGTTCCATCGTTAAAACGAACAATAAGGGGGACAAGGGGCACCCCTGTCTCGTGCCCCTCTCTAATGAAAAAAATTTGGAGTGTCTCCCATTAATCTTAACCGTAGCTATCAGGTGGGCATACATTGTTCTTATCCAGGCCATCATATTAGGACCGACCCCAACGGCTCTTAACACTTCAAACATAAAACTCCATTCCACCCTTTCGAAAGCCTTTTCGGCATCTACAGCTAACATAAGAAGGTCTTGCTGACGCTGTCTGGCTGTCCACATAACCTGTATGGCCCTTCTGATATTGTCTCCTGTATTTCGGCCCTGAATGAACCCCGTCTGATCAGAATGGATAATCTTTGGGAGGATGCAGCCTAATCTGTTTGCTAGAATCTTCGCCAATATTTTCCCATCGGTGTTCAATAAAGAAATAGGCCGGTAGGAGCCACAGACCGTAGGGTCTCGGCCCTGCTTTGCTAACACTGAAATCCCGGCCTGGCTCATGGAAGGGGGCAACTGATACCCTTGAAGGACATTGTTAAACAAGCGCTGCAAAAGCGGGGCTAACTGTATCTTCAGCTTTTTATAAAACAGCGTAGTAAAGTCATCCAAGCCCGGCAATTTATTCAGGGCTAAGCCTTTAATGACTTGATTAATTTCTTCTAAAGTAATCTCTTGATTCAGTAATTCCCGATCTAAATCCGAAATGACTGGAAGATCCACCCCCTCTTGTATATAGCGGGTCACATCTGCTAGGTCCCCCTTCGGCTCGCTAGTATATAAAGTTTTATAATATTGCTTAAATTGTTCCCTAATATGTTTTGTTTGAAAAAGAAGCTTATCTCCGGGGCCCTTAACTTTCAGGATGGTGGAACGCCGTTCCCTAGCTTGCAACCTTCTGGCTAACAATCTTCCCGCCTTATTATGAAATTCATAATAGCGCTGATTAATGCATCTCAATTGAAAATTAATTGAGTCCATCTGCAGAGAAGTTAGCTCCGCTCGTGTGTGTTCTAATTGCGCCCTAATTTGGGTACTCCCACCCTGCTTATGTTGAAATTCCAATTCGGTAACCTTCTGAAGCAACTGAGCTATTCTTTCCCCTTTATCCCACTTTTTGCGAGCCGCCCACTTTATCAATACCCCACGTAGGACGGCCTTCATACCATCCCATTGAATCTCTGGGGCTACTTCCCCCGTGTCATTCACTATGCAATAAGTTTGAATTTCTTCGACCACATCATCAAGCACCGCTTGATCCTGTAGGAGACTTTCATTAAGTTGCCAAAATAACCTACCTTCCGTATCTCTGTCTCCACCAAACTCCACCCAAATGGGGCCATGGTCTGTCCAAGTGATAGGGTCAATACCCGCTGTAAGAACCCTTTGAATCCAAGAAGCATCACCAAGAAAAAAATCTATTCTGCTGTAACTATGGTATACTTGTGAGTAGTGCGTATAATCAATACCCTGTGGGTACACCTGACGCCATACGTCCCATAACCCATAGTGCTGCATCAAGTTCCGCAATTGGGCCCTCCCTCTAGTCTCCCCCTTATGGCCCCCCAAAGAGCGATCCCACTGTGGATTCAAGACTTCATTAAAGTCCCCGCCCATCAAGAAAGCTCCATGGATTTTATTGGCTAACCATCTGGCCAATTTGCTCCAAAAATCCGTAGAGGAATCATTGGGCCCATAAACATTTAGGAAGGTAACCTCCTGACCATATAATTCCCCCCAGACTAACAAAACTCGTCCCTTGATCCCCTTGGTCACCCCTCCCAATTGGAAGGGAACATCTTTGTGCACCAAAATAGCCACTCCAGCCTTTTTATGCGAGCCTTCAGCATTGAACCAGATATCTCTATAGGGACCATATTGCAATCGATACTCATCTTTAGGCAGCAAGTGTGTCTCTTGTACAAAGATTACGTGCCAACGCTGCGATTTTGCCTCCCGAAACAACGCCTTTCGCTTTTGGGGAGTGTTTAGCCCCCGAACATTAATAGAACCCACTTTAATTCCAGCCATCAGGAAATTTCAAATCCACGATCGATCCCATCCCCTGACTGTCTTCCGGTCTATAGCTCTCCTGCCACCCTTTCCCCCCCCCCCCACCCCCCTCCCCCCATCTTTTGCACTACCCCCTTATCACCTCCATTCCCCACCCCATCTTTCTCACCACAGGCCCAAATCCTGTGTCGCCTCTCTGGAGGAAGAGACGTACCTCCCGGGACTCATTGCACCCCAGAACTAGTGAGCCCCCCCCCCCTCCCTGTAACCCCAAAAAAGTAACCACCCATATCTTATCAGCATACCTTGGCCTATTTTTATCTCGCTATTCCCTTCAGAACCAAACATACAACATACATCCAGATAACATAAGCCATAAGCACCGAAACACGTGCAGCTTCAAACCAAATAATAACTGTAATAGGCAATAACAGCTTTAACCAGGCAATTGTCTATGCGCTTATGTTAGAGTAAGGAGACAGGCGAGAGCCACTGAACCAGCTCACCGCCTTACCTCCACAGGTTATGCAAACCTGCTCCAAAAGGTCAGTCTTTATCCCAAGCCGAAAGCCCACCGGATCAGGTAGATGTCAAACGTCCCTCCAGCTCAGACTCCCCCTCCGGAGCCACATCTCTGGAGGTACGATGGAGCCGACATCCCCGTGCTGGAATTCGCTGCCATTTCAACTTGGTCATAAAAGTGGACTTCTCCCGTTCCAAATCGGAAGTCTCTGAAAGATTGTGGAGCTGCAGCAGGTTAGGGGCCTTCGCCTTCTTTAGACACTCCCAGGCCTCCGAAAGAGAGTGGACCCGATATGTCATTCCCCCCACCTCAAACTGCAAGCCAAAAGGGAAGAGCCATTTATATTTGATATTTTCGCGCCTGAGATATTCAGTTGCTGGGCGCATATTCTTCCGGCGCTGTAATGTCGATGGTGCCAAATCTTGGTACACCTCAATTGCAAGGCCTTGCCACTGCACCTTCCCTTTCTTGGTCGCCGCTCTCATAACAGCTTCTTTTTGGGGGAAGCTAGTAAAACAGGCAATAATGTCCCTGGGGCGATTCCCCGGCGGAGATTTGAGGGCTCTATGCGCTCGCTCCAGTCCAATCTCCCGCTGCAGGGACGTCTCGGCCTGATCATCCTCTGTCAGCAGAGCCTCGCAAATTTCGCGTACCACTTTAGCAGCCTGCTTATATTGCTCCTCCTCCGGGACACCCCGTATGCGTATATTGCACCGCCTAGGTCTATTTTCAAGATCTTCAATCTTTCCCCGCAATTCCTCCGTCGCATCTTGCCACTTGCTATTTAGGCCGTGTACCATTTGTGCTTCTGTGGCCATCTCGTCCACGTGCTCTTCCAGTATTTCAACGCGGTGTCCCAGAGTTTGCATATCTTGGCGAAATTGTGCCAGCTGCTCCTTTACCTCACTCTTCACCCCAATAACTTCAGTTTTTATCTCGCGGCACCATCTCCGCAGATCGCCTTTAGTGCAGTTCTCGTCTGCATTGTCCAGCTCGTCCTCCGACTCGATCTCCTCCCGCTCGTCGATCCCCTTCAATGAGCTCAATGGTGCATAGGTAGAGCAATATTTTTCCAGCTTTTTCCTGGCCGACATCGTAAGTGTGGTCTATAGCGTCTCAATAGCGCTTCTTTTCTCTAAGGGGGAGGCCCGTAATCTATAGATATTGCTGCGTTGTGCTGCGTCCCAAAGGGAGCTTCTCCTTCAAGCCACCATCTCGGTCGGTGACGTCACTTCCTCCCCTGCTCAGTCCTTTTGTGAAGCTTTGACTAACTGAGCCATGTGCACAATAAATGGGCTTGGATCTTTGAACTGACTCCTGGTTTTATTTATTGCATGTTTATCAGCTGCTACACCTCCATTTAAAATCCTGTTGGCACAACCATTGTCTGCCATTCTGCAGAGCACTCAACAGATGTTTGTACGACATCGTGCGGAATCTGATAACCTAAGTGCGAGTTACAATGGGATTCCAGTCCAGTCTTTAATGTTTCCTCTGTTCACTCCATGCAGACTTAGGCACCCTGAAAGAGATCTGACATGCAGTACTGTGGTATCGCTATGACCGTGCTCAGGATTTGGCAAATTATAGTAGGATATTCCCATGGGAACTCTCTTGATTTGTGCAGTATTTCCATAAGACTGACTTAACAAATTTTGCATAACACAAACCAATCACATGGTGAAGCATAACGGGTAACATCCAGGGCTCGGTTTTCTTCTACTGGTGGTTGTAACACGGTCCCATAAATAAATAAAATACTGCAGATGAAAGAAAAATCCTTTCCTAAGAGAACTCGGATATGGTAGAGGCATCTTAGAAATGAAACCCGATGTCAAGAAAGGAGGAACTACATTAAGGGGCCATGACCTATCCCTGGTGCAGTCGATTCCCAATGACCTTGTAAGAAGCTAAAGGAAGGTCACCAAGTCTTCCTCTGGACAGGAAATATCTGAGAATGGCAGAGGCGTCCCTGGAGCACTGCCCAGGGAGAACCGCAGGAAAAGGATATGTCAGAGCCTTTCATGCTCTCCTCCTCTCCAAGAAAGATTATCCAAAGGTCAGCTAGAGACCTGCTAACACACACACATACCCTTCCCCCATGCCCACGTTTTCAAAGCTCTGTTGCACATAGTCTGGGACACTCGGATGCATCAGATGGGTTCTAGAGAGCCCATCTGATGCATCTGAGGCAGGGCTAGTTTTTGGAGGAAATTTCTCCAGATGGATTAGTTTGGACACTAACACAATCCAACAAAAACCCGCACTGGGAGCACAACACAACCACACAAAGAAAAACTCCCAGTCACACAATAGCACTAGCAATACCACAATCAATCAACCCACAAGCATTCACAAAAGGCCCAACCTCATTAGCATCACTTTTTTCACTTCTACATGGAGAACGGCAATCACCTAGAAATATACAAAGATTTTAACGTTAAACAATCAAGGGAGAAAAGGCCTCAGTAATTTTTTCAGTTTTCCTCTATACAGCAGAAACCTGCCAAAAGGGGAAAAGCATAGTTCTAACCATCACCGGCCAAAACTCTCCCCCCAAAATAACATTTTTTATTTGTTCCCAATTCATAACATTTTTTATAATATTTGAATTATATTTTTAATTTCAAAATGAAGGTCTCCTTCCATCTTCAGACCATTCAGTAGCAGCAAACAATTGGATGCTACCCAATGGCAGCTCTGCTCCTGAAACGGAAAATGTATATAACGGACTGGAGAAGATCAGACAAACAGCACGACCGTGCTTCCGAAACCACTTATCTTATGCTTGCCGATTCTCCATGAAGTTCAGCCACCCAACAAAGATCTTTATTTTGCCAATCCTGGCTTCTTCAGGGGTAATACGCCACATACAGGTTCAACGTTATTTTGGGGAGAGTTTTTTGGCCGGTGATGGTGAGAAGAACGCTTTTCCCCTTTTGGCAGATTTCTGCTGAGTAAAGGGAAACTGATAAAATTACTAAGGCCTTTTCTCTCTTAGTAAATTTGATTGTTTAACTTTAAAATCATTGTATATTTCTATGTGATTGCCGTTCTCCCTGTAGAAGTGGAAAAAGGTGATGATAATGAGGTTGGGCCTTTTGTGAGTGTTTGTGAGTTGATTATTGATTGTGGTATTGTTATTGGTATTGTATGACTGGGAGCTTTTCTTTGCGTGATTAGTTTTGCACACGCCATGACTGTGATGAACCTCACTCCTAAGCCAGGGTATGTGGAGTATTATCTCAGTCTCAAATTTACTGCCAAAACTCAACATAATACTTGCATTGTGCCAAAGAGAGCCTCCTTCTGGAGTTCATAAGATGTAACATGTATAGGAGCTTGTCAAGATCCTGGGATGGAATCGGATGCATCAGGTGAGCTCTAGAAGGCTGAAAATGCTAGAGGCAGGACCAGCTTTTGGGCTGTGCAACCACATATCACTTCATGCATGAGGGGCCAAAGACGACAGAGTTGCCAAGTTGCCCAGTTGCAAGAGTGAAATTATAAACCTGTCCTGGATTTCTGACACTCTCATTGATGCATTATGGGACCTGCAGCACTGATTCCAATGTGTAAAAATCAGAGACTACAAATACCATATTGCATGGAAATGCAAATTTAAAACCAGAACTGGCAAAATATCTCACTCCTGGAACTGGGTAACTTGGCAACTCTGAGATGGGGATGGGGAAAAAAAGGGGACGGCGGATCAAAGAGAGAGAGAAAGAGAGCCGTTGCGTTTAGCTGTGCTGAAGTTGGCACCACTGAAGGAGAGACACCAGTCAATTTCCAGCTCTTATGCAAGGAGCCCATTAGTCCAGCACAGCCAAAGGTTGCAGCAAAATGCAGAACACAGGGATGGTAAGGGATCAGGGCCAATGTTAGGGTGCAACAAACAGGGCACTTGCATCCTCTTGGCAAAGCTGAGTGATGCCACTGAAGAAGAACTTTAGGACGTCTGCAGAGTTGGCAAGTTATCCAGTTCCAGAAGTGAGATTTTAAGCCAGTCTTGGATGTCTGACAATCTCATCCTGATGCATTATGGGATCTGCAGCATTGACGCCAGTGTAAAATCAAGGACTGCAAATACCATGCTGCATTGCAATTCAAGCATAAAACCTGAACTGTCATAAAATCTCACTCCTGGAACTGCGTAACTTGGCAATTCTGCATCTGGCACTGACTGGACATGTTCCTTAGCTTTGCCCTGGGCCCCAGTACGTCTAATCTTGGCACTGAAAAAGACACCGGATGCTGAAGTGAGCACCCCGCTCCAGGCCATAGGGAATAGATGAGTCAGTCCTGGTTTTCCAGCCCCATTTTGAGAGTTTTTCAATAAGACAAACTTTGATGCGGCAATCGAGAAACTGGGAGGGGCAGAGCTGGAGTCACGGGGCCAGTCTGGTGCAGGTGTCACCCAGTCTCTGTTTATTTTCGGCTCCGGCATAATAATGACTGCGGAGCTCTATAAATAAACAGCGCCACACTGGTAATTATTCTCCTGCTGAGGCTGCTGGCATCTGCACAGGTGTTAGCTGAAATAACCCTCGCCAGGCCCTCCCCTCCATCCTCATTTAATTAAGGCTTTGGGGACAGGGAAAATGTAGGGAGCTGGAAGGGAAATGTATTTTTTTGTGAAATTCAAATATCTGAGAATATCCCTAGTTTCGGTCCGATTCCCATTCTGTAATAGATTGGGTTACATGTCAGATCCATAGAGGATTCTCATATATAGCTTTGGGGGTGGGGGAGGCAGGAGTCTGGTTTAGCGGCAATGATTCTAGGCGTTATAGAGAAAACTCATTTTTTTGTATCACGGCAGTGTGCATTGCAATAGAGTTAACAGTCATTTGCTCATGCTAATTTCCATATTTAGCAGGCACTGAAATAACCCAGGCTGTAGTAGCACTGCACTTGACACAACAAGCCATCTGTTTGTTGTGTGAAGTGCTAACAGAGTAACACACTGTGCCGACTTGCTAAGAGTGATAAGGAGGAAGTGGGGTGGGGGGTGCCAGAGAGGCACGTAAGACTACAAACCAAGAATACATTAGGATGGGAACTCTACTGCAGGCTAGAATATGTCCAGCTTCTTGCCTCTAAATAAACCAAACCAAGCAAATCCTTTCTTCCTGAAGGGAGGAGGAGGGCCTTTACTTCTTTAATTCCTTTTTAATTTAATACAGATAAACAAAGCCTGGACGATTTGTGTGCACTGCATACTGCAGGCATTCCTAAAATTATTCTGATCAACATTAATGAGATCGAAACCAGTTCCGGTTTTGGCCCAGTCTAGAGTCCAATTTTCACACACAAGGCAAGAAAAAGGACCGGTTAAGAATATCCATAAGTCCCAGGACATTTACGGCTATCATTCGGGCAGAGTGGTACATATTCATTACCCTAAATTTGATGCAGATATTTTGTGCACTTCGCAAGAAAACTGCTGACCCGCTTAGACTGGTCTAGCGACTGTCACAGCGGCGGCACCCTGAACCGAGACTGCCACATTCAGCCAGGGTCAGCGCTAGGCTACTGGGCGCCATAGGCAAATCTTCAGCTTTTTTGTTCCATCTAACTCCCTCCCGCCCCCCCCCCCGAGATTTAGATAATTAAATTTAACAATCATGATCATCTCAACACCACCCTTCCCACAAAAATCTTGTAAAAATGAAAAATGCATAATTAGGCATCTTACGTTTAAATATTTATTTATTTAAGATTTCTTATATACCGCCTTTCAATGTTATCAAAGCGATTTACATTTAACTCAACAATTATACATGGAACCGATAAAGAGGAGCTGTGCTACATCAAACAGTGACAGCTATGCGCATCAAACAGTGGTAACTATTGACTTTTAAGGGATAAGGGTTGACATTCAGGTAGAGGTTGACAAGATGGTCTTTATTTACAGTTTAGCGGAGGATGGTATGTGGGTGACAGTGTGGCTGTTGATGAGAAGCGCGGATATTTGGAATTATGGTTGTATGTTAAGTTGTTGGACCATAATATTCAATAAAAAGATGAGTTTTTAACTTTCTCCTAAAATCAGAGTTGTCACGGATTGATCTTAGTTCATATGGAAGCATGTACCAGAGTGTCGATCCGTAGATTTCGAAAGCTCTCTGGCAAGTTGTTTGAGAAATTTTAGTTTTGAAAGCTGGGGTGATAAGGACATTTTGATGCAATCTTGTTTGAGATTCTGGGGTCATCCGGATCAAGGCATGTAGGCAGTTGGCTGATTGATTGTGTATAGTTTTCGATGCAATCATTATTGCTTTATATTTTATGTGGGATTGTACAGGCAAACCAGTGGAGGAATTTAAGAACTGGTGTGATGTGTTCTTGTCATGAGGTTAAATTTTAAACATTACATTTTACTTTGTATGGATGTGTACCCACTTTCCCTGCAAGCCAAAGAATGTGCTGATGGCTGCTTGAGTTTGTGGGGTCGTCATGATCTATTGCTTTGCTTTGATTGCTGCCCCATTATTGGACAGATGGTACCTCTTCTTGTAGTCAATACTTTAGGGCAGTCTCCCTCACTAACAAAAAACTATGGAGATAAATTTCTTCTTAGGCTTTGCCACTATAGTGCCCCTGCCCCCCATGTCATGTATATCCCCTAGCTAGCAGGACCATAGTACTCGTATAGAACCTGTCTTCCTATAGTCGGCAGATGCTCATTTGTTTAATACTCTCTTTCTCTCTGGTTTAGTAGCAATCCCTTTTCGACTGCCTTCAGTTCTCATGTTTTAACCCTCATTTCTACATATTCAAAACTTTGCCCATTATCTAATACTCTTCATTGTTTTCGGTCTTCCTATTATATACTGTATTTTGCATAATTTGTATAATTTGTTTTATTCTTTCTCCCCACCTCCATATTAAACTCCCCTTGTTCCATGTACTAGTTTGAAACTTGGTTAACTGTAAACCACTTTGACTATTAGATAAAGCAGTAGATAAAATGAGCTAAATAAATAAAATAAATACAATGGGGGTCATTATTCGTCCCCCTGCCATCCCCGTCACTCATCTCCCTGTACGAAGTGTTTGTAAGGGAAGGCCTAGATGGGGGAGGGAGGATTCCAGAGGCAAAGCAAGGGCGAGGCATGGGCCGGTTGTGACCCTGGATGTACAGGGCCGATTCAGAGGTCAGCTCTGTATATCTGGGGCCTTGAATTTAGATGGGGGACTTATTCCATCTCAAAGGTGGAATAAATCCCTCTGGACGGAGTGGGATTTGCGGCATGGGACCTCAGGCCACAGGAGAGGGGATGCACGAGGTTCTCCGCAGTCCGACCCAGGCTTTGAAAGGCCAGATGGGGGGTCAGGCTGTGGGAAATAAAGAGCTTGGTTGGCGGCCGGGGATCGCGGCTCCTGAATGGAGCCGCAGTGCCATGGTGACAGGTCGCCATGGCAATATGGCTCCATTCAGGAGCCTGGCTGAGTTAGCCAGGTATGTGACTGGGCATGCAGGCCGATCAGAATCGGGGCCTGGCCTGCACATCCAGGCCGTAGACCCGATTCTGATCCCACTTGCACGTTTAGCCCCCACAGGATCAGAACTGGATCTACCTCTGTACACCCCGCTTCCGATCAGCTGCACAGGGGCTGCACAGCCTGAATGGAATTAGGGTTGCCAACTGGCCGGTTTTCAGCCGGCCTGGCCGGTTTTTCCATGGCCAGACCGGCTGCCGGCGCAGATGCAAAACCGGCCTTTGAAAAGCCGGTTTTTTGCTCTGGCCGCAAGATCGGGAGCAGCCAGAGCAAAGGACCGGCTTTTCTTCCGACCCGAAGTAAAAAAAAAAAACACCCAGGGCCGGCCCACACACCGGAGGGCTTCAGAGGGAGCCGGGGAAGACTGTGCAAGGCCCCAGCTCCCTCTGTACAGCCGCCAGCGTGAAGATCCTTTTCCTTCACGCTGGCGGCTGTTTCTGTGAAGCCGCGATTGCTGGGAAAGGTTAAAGGCAATACCCTTTAACCTTTCCCAGCATTCGCGGCTTCACAGAAACAGCCGCCAGTGTGAAGGAAAAGGCTCTTCACGCTGGCGGTTGTACAGAGGGAGCCGGGGACTCGCGCGGGCTTCCCCGGCTCCCTCTAAAGCCCGTCAGACAGCTGCGGTGCTGGTCGGGGGGGGGGGAGGCCAAGGACTGCATGGGCTGTGATGGGGGGGGGGGCTAGGACTACAAATGGCCGGTGTTGGGGGACCGGGGCGGGAAAAGGGCTATGGGGGGGGGGGGGGACTTGGACTGTAAATGGGTTGTGATGGGGGGGGGGGGGACCTGGACCGGAAAAGGACTATGGAGGGTGGACTTGGACTGGAAATAGGCTGTGATTGGGGGGGGGGGACCTGGAATGTAAAAGGGTTATGGGGGGGGGGGCAATGGAATAGAAATGGGTTTTGATGGGGGTGGAGGGGACCTGTACTGGAAAAGGGCTATGGGGGGGGGGAACTTGGACTGGAAATGGGCTATGGTGGAGGGAGGGGGAACTTGGACTGGAAATAGGCTGTGATTAGGGGGGCTAGGACTGCAAATGGGCTGTGATGGTGGGGGGGGGGGGGCTAGGACTGCAAATGGGCTGTGATGTTGTGGGGGGACTCGGACTGGAAATGGGCTGTGATTGAGGGGGGACCTGGACTGGAAAAGGGCTATGGGGGGGGGACTTGGACTGGAAATGGGTTGTGATGGGGGGGGACCTGGACCGGAAAAGGGCTGGGGGGGACTTGGACTGGAAATGGGCTATGATGGGGGGGACCTGGACTGTAAAAGGGCTATGGGGGGGGGACATGGACTGGAAATGGGTTGTGATGGAGGTGGAGGGTACCAGGACTGGAAAAGGGCTATGGGGGGGGGGGAACTTGGACTGGAAATGGGCTATGGTGGAGGGAGGGGGAACTTGGACTGGAAATAGGCTGTGATTAGGGGGGCTAGGACTGCAAATGGGCTGTGATGGTGGGGAGGGCTAGGACTGCAAGTGGGCTGTGATGGTGGGGGGGGGGGCCTAGGACTGGAAATAGGCTGTGATGGGGGACTAGGACTGGAAATGGGATATGATTGGGGGACTAGGACTGGAAATGGCCTGTGATGTGAGGGCTAGCACTGGAAATGGGCTGATGAAGAGCTGGAATAGGACTGGAAATGGGCTGATGTGGGGCATGGGAGAATGGGACTAGAAGGGAGTGGATGCTGGGTGGGTCTAGAACTATAAGGGAACTGATTTTGGGGGAGGATTAGAATGGATGGGGAAAGAGAATGGAGAGGGGAAAAAATATTTTGTGTGGAAGAAAAGTCTATGATGGGCTGGGTATTGGGAGAGTAAGAGGGGCTTGAGAATGGAAGGGTGAAATTTAAATGGATGATAAAGGAATAAGGAAAAAATTGGGGGAAAGAGCAAAAGGGAAACAATCAGTATGTTAAAGCAGAAATAGAGAGAGAATGGAAAACATCTAAAAGAGAAGAAAGGACAAATGGATAGCTCGCAGAAGACACGAAGAAACCAGAAGAAAGTGACTGGAGCAATTGCAACTGAAAAATAAAACGCCCAAACAGAAGGTAGAAAAATACTTTTTATTTTGAATTTTAACTGGAATATGTCTGGTCTGGGAAGTGTGTATTGCTAACATCTTTGCGTTTTTGTTTAGTGCAAGAGGAAATTACTTTATAGTTTTATTTCTCCAGTGTTGAACATTTCATGTTTGGATTTTGGGTTCCCAGTTTAATTATTATCTGACCAAGGAAGTTAGCCTACACGTATCCTCGGTAATTTTTGTGGGTGGGGCTGGGGGCGGGGCAGGGGTGGGACTACGGGCGGAGAATGGGTGGAGCATGGCGAGCCACAGGTGTCGGGTTTTTCTCGGTGAAAAAGTTGGCAACCCTAAATGGAATAGGCCTCGTAGTTATTAGGAAGCAGTAATGCGAATATTTTCAACTATGTCTTGAAAAGCATTTGATGCATCATTCTAAGAATGAAAAAAGCTTTTGAAGCATTTTTCTATTTTTCCAAAATTTCCAGTTTTTCCACTTCTGGCCTTCCAAAAACAATGGGCCAAAAGCATCTGAACGTCACATCTCTACTGACACGGCAAAAGCTCTCATACTTTTGGATTATCTACAACTTCTGGCTTCTACAGCTCTTATTTGTTAAAAGTTCCATTCTGCTGCGCAAGGATGAGCGCTGAGCTCAGAATGTGCTTGTTTTGTTGATAGCTGGCTAGCATCACTGGCTAATGATTGCCAACACGGCATCTGCCTAGGGCTTTACAATCCTTTGGCTATCAGGCTCTAAGTTTCTAAAGACAGAACACATCCTGAGCACCACGCTCTGTTTTCTTTGTGCAGGAACAAAAGGAACAAAGTGCATGAGAAATGATTTCTAATCTTGAACCTGAGCGGATAAGTCGTGGAGCAGTCTTGTTTATCGCTAGGCAAATGCATCGTGAAATCATCATTCTCTGTCTCCTGGACAAGAAATGGCACTGGTCTTTGAGGCGTGCTGGCCGAAAGTCCCAACTCAGACAGTCACACCAAACTCCAGCAATGGTTTCTGAGACGGGTTAAGCACTGTGGCTGGAGCCCAGCTCTCTGCTTATGAAGGTAGACAGCCCTTCTCTGGGAAGGCCCCAGCAGCAGAGCCGTGAAGGAACTGTCAGGCAGCCAGCTCCCCCTCTGAACTTTTGCCTGTCTGGCCTCGATTTCTTCCTTGGACCTTCTCCCGAGACCAAACTATCTTTTTCAGGAACCCAGACAGACTATCCAGCCCCCTCAGCCCCTTGTTCCCCTCCTCATACCAATCTGCTCCAAATATACAATATATTTCCTACGTCCGTGGGATCTCATGATAATTCCTGGTCTCCCCTGAAGGCTCTGCTGGGCACTGGTGACTGGAAATAAGAGTTAAGAATAAAAGGCTGTCATTTGCTCCCATCCCCTTTCAATCAGCTCTCCTGTAGCTTTTTTCAGTGAAGCAGGGAGTAGTCCCAGACCTGATCACTGCAGCAGTGCATTGTAAATGAGAGCACACACACTGCTTCCAGTTCCAGCTTGGCTACTAATTACTTTTATATCATGGCCTGCCAGACAAACCTTGCTATGTGCCAGTCTGTATTTCTTTTCTTTTCTTTTTTTTTTTTTAAATTTTTGCCATAATTACAAGCAGAATAAGAAAGGAAAATTACAGAAAAAAGAAAGCATACTATATATATAAAACAGAACCTGTTACTTAGTCCACAGTATGGGGAGCAAGCCGCTATGGACACAGAGATCAAAACAAACAATTCAATAACCAGGAAAAACCTCTTCTAATGAAAAAAAGACAAAAAGCAATATCAAACAACAAGCAATGACCAGATGCAGGCCAGGCTCTACTTGTTGTAATGGATCAGTGTAAATATATTTAACCCCATCAAACATAATGAAACATATACAAGGAAAACGCAAGAAGAAAGTTCCCCCTGCAGCGAGGACTCTAGGTTTCAGCTGCAAGAAAGACTTTCTCCGCAGTTGAGGATAACGTGATATATCTGGAAAGACGGTAATCTTTTGACCGCAAAAAGGCAAATGCTTTTTGCAAAAGCAAGTTTCCAAAAAAGCACTTTTCTCCACCTCCGAGGCCACAGCAACCACCAAGGTGGCATGTGAGATAATCACAGCATCAGAAGTTTCCAAGAAATTAGTTAAATCAAGTTCTGATGTCTCCTCTACTTGAGCCATCCCCTTCCCCCTCCACCACCACCCCTCCCATCACTCAATTTATTTATTTACATTCTCTTATATACCGTGCTATTCTGCATCAGTGTGGTTTACATTGAACAAACTGAAATTACATTGAACAGGGCATTATAACTTGGAGATAACTATTTTACAGGGAACATGGGCTATGGAGGGTTAAGTGGCTTGCCCAAGACCACAAGGAGCACCTGTGGGACTAGAAACCCCAGTCCTTCTGGCGCAAGGTTGCTGTCCTCTAGTGGGATTTGAACCCCCGACCTTCTGGCCTGAAGTACCTTGGCCCAACCACTAGGCCACTCCTCCACTCAAAGTCCCGTGGTAAATCATAAGTTAATACAAATGGGAAACTACAATCTTCTCAGGCTCCGGAATCAACAGTATATGTTTGCAATATTTATAAAACAAAATTAAAGGAAATAGCAATCGAGTTAAAGGAAAATTTAACAATCTAAGATTTTTCGCTCAAAAAGTATTTTCCAACATTTCTATACGCTTACATAAGACAAAGGATTCTTTTAATCCCGGTGTGACAGCAGACGAGAGATTCAACGTGGCCCTCTAGTTTGTCCATTCACTGGGTAGTCAAGGTAAGTTTCTCATCTACAACCTGACTTTTCAGGACAACCTGCTCTGAGAAAGTTATAGTTTGATCCATAAATCTCTGCAACAGCAAATTAGTTTAAGATACTTCCCTCCAGTTGTCCATCAACGTGATCTCCACAACAGACGCTTCAGCAATTGTAGAAGAAATATCAGGGCACCTAACAGCACTTAAAGCCACAGGCAAACCTCCAGGGAGAGCCTGCGGTAAGCCACCTGGTGAGGTTTGTACCCAATCCGCACAGGGGTCTATTAGGGGAACAGTAAGGCACACGTCCATTGCCACCTGCAGTGGGCCCGGATTAGGAGAAGTCCAGACTATAGGGCTAAGAGAGGCCCCAGATGGGATCGATGAGGAAGAGTTCACTGTATTTACTTCTAATGCAATTTTAACCTCTGTCAAAACACGCACTTGCTGATCCATAGGGCCAGATAATGCCATAGGAGTAAATGACACCGCCGTACTCAATTTCTTCCTCATCATTTTGATTTTCCTTTTTCCCCCACCATGGGGCATCTCCTGCGGCTATTTGGAGCTCCCAGGCCCCAAAGGGGCATCAAAGGGGCATGCCCCTTTGGTCACGTGCCCCTTTGGGCATGCGACCGCGGAAAGCCGTGGGTTGTTAAATAGCACCCTTAGATGATGTCACAGCACACTCCCAGTCCTCAGAGAAGCTGCGGGTTGTTGAATAGCATCTTGGAGTGCCCTTAGATGATCTCACAGCCTCCATCCAAGGAAGACTCTCACCGCTAGTGCAAAACAGAAAGTTCCCGCAACGCCAAGCACAGTGGGACTCCACAACCAGAACAGCACACTCTGTAATTCTAAGACTTCCAGACATTACTGCACTTGCAGCCTACCAGACAAACCTAGCTGTTCGTTCCATCATCACGGTTTATTAGGCAGACCCAGCTCTGTGGTTGCCTGTGTGGACTTGTGGAAGGTAAGTTAAAGAAGGGTGCACCTAGTGGCAGGCCTTCATTGCAGACCCGGTGCTGGTGTAAATGTACACGCCTGTAATTTTCAAGTACGCACATAAACTATAGTATTTTATAATCTACAAGCAAACATGAAATCAAACTACAGAGACGTGAACTTAAAAGCAAAATCAGGAAGTACTTTTTCTCAGAAAGGGTCGTGGACGCCTGGAATGCCCTTCCGGTGAAGGTGGTGAGGACAAAAACGCTGACTGAATTTAATAAAAAGGCTTGGGATAAATACAGAGGATTCACATATAGCAAGAGGAGCATTCCTGCTCAAAACAAAACTTAAATTTGGTTCCCTGCCGGTAGCCCTGTCCCCCTTCTCATCCCCCTGCTCTCCTCCTCCCCCATCCCCATCGTAACCACCTTACAATATCTCGGTGTGACCCTTGATTCCTCTCTATCTTTCAAAGCTCATATCTCTTCCGTTGTCCAACGCTGCTTCTTCATCCTACGTCAACTTCTTTCTGTTCATCCTTTCCTCCCTCTATGACCACCCTTCTCCTCTCCCTCGTTATCTCACGCTTAGACTACTGCAATGTCTCCTTGGCCGGTCTCCCTCAATCTCAGCTTCTACGCCTGCCCGCATTCTCACTTGCACTTCCCGCTTCGATCACATCACCCCTTTTCTCATCCGCTTGCATTGGCTTCCAGTCACTTTCAGGATCCAATTCAAATTCCTTATCTTTGTCCATAGGTCTATCCACACTGGCATCCCACTCTACCTTGCCGATCTGGTCTATCTCCACACTCCTCACCACTCCCTCCATTCCATACACGCAAACCACATGTCCCTCCCTACCCCTTCCCAAGCTCACCTAGAATCCACCCGCTCCTCTGCTTTTTATTTCCTCGGCCCCCGACTCTGGAACTCACTCCCCCCAGCCCTCCGCCTTGAACCCTCTTTTAAAACTTTCAAGGTTAACCTAAAAACCCACCTTTTTTGCTCAGCTTTTGACCTTCCGCTCCCCTCCCTCCGCCCTCCTCTCCACCCCACCGCTGATACTCAAAAAGCCTGTTTTCTCCTCTGCTCTCTGCCCTCCGTCTGTCCTCTCCTAGCTTTACTCTATCATTTCCTATCCAAAACATATTGGCGTTCCTTTTCTTTTCTAGCAGTCTTGCCTTTTTTTTGTAAACTGCTCAGACGCTGTGGTGATGGGCCGTATATTAAGTAAACAATAAACAATAAATGACTTATATATTTAAAAAAAGGCATAAAGCAGGAGTAACCTGCATAAAGCGACAGTTACAACCCCGAATAAAAGCACAAAGCAGGAATAACCTGCACAGAGCAACAGTTACAACCCAGAGTAAAAGCACAAAGCAAGAGTAACTTGCACAGAGTGACAGTTACAGCCCAGAGTAAAAGCAGGAGTAACTTTCACAGAGTGACTGCTACAACCCAGAGTAAAAGCACAAAGCAAGTGTAGCTTGCACGGAGTGACAGTTACAACCCAGAGTAAAAGCATGAAGCAGGAGTAACTTGCACAGAGTGACAGTTACAACCCAGAGTAAAAGCACAAAGCAAGAGTAACTTGCACGGAGTGACAGTTATAACCCAGAGTAAAAGCATGAAGCAGGAGTAACTTGCACAGAGTGACAGTTACAACCCAGAGTAAAAGCATGAAGCAGGAGTAACTTGCACAGAGTGACAGTTACAACCCAGAGTAAAAACATGAAGGAGGAGTAACTTGCACAGAGTGACAGTTACAACGCAGAGTAAAAGCATGAAGCAGGAGTAACTTGCATAGAGTGACAGTTATAACCCAGAGTAAAAGCATGAAGCAGGAGTAACTTGCACGGAGTGACAGTTACAACCCAGAGTAAAAGCATGAAGCAGGAGTAACTTGCACGGAGTGACAGTTACAGCCCAGAGTAAAAGCATGAAGGAGGAGTAACTTGCACAGAGTGACAATTACAACCCAGAGTAAAAGCATGAAGCAGGAGTAACTTGCACGGAGTGACAGTTACAGCCCAGAGTAAAAGCATGAAGCAGGAGTAACTTGCATGGAGCAAGTTGCCACCCAAAGTAAAAGCACAAAGCAGGAGTAACCTCCACATCATGAGTTACAACCCAGAGTAAAGCCACAATGCAGGAGTAGCCTGCACAGAGAGACAGTTACATCCCAAAGTAACAGCACCTTACTGGGCAGACTGGATGGGCTGTGCTGGTCTTTATCTGCTGTCATTTACTATGTCACCATGTTACTTGCATACTCTGACCATGTGCAAGTAAAATCATAGCAAGTACCTGGCAGATCCCACAAAGTAAATTTATTTACCATAGTTCATTTCCAGGCATAAACAATGGCTCTTCCAAGTTTGTCTGGCTAATAATTTTTTATAGATTGGAACTCGTCCAATCCTCTTTAATCCCACTATGCTGGTCACCTTGACCACATCCTCCAGCAACAGTTTCCATAGCTTAATTATGCACTGGAACAAAAATGTTCTACAATTTGGTTTCAATCTGCTAGTCATTAGTCTCATGGTGTGTCCTCTTGTTTTTGTCTTGTCTGACAGTTTAAGAACATAAGAATATAAGATAAGCCATACTAGGTCAGGAGCCTAATGACGAACACCGGAAACAACATAAGCATTGGCAAGTTAGATGAAAGGCATTGATAAGGCAGATAGAGAGAATTTCCAAAGAAGTTTGCTGTGGAAGCAAAAAAGCATATAAAAACTTTTTCAAGTACTTTTGTAGCAAAACCTCTGTGAGTCAGTTGGACCACTGGATAATAAAGGGGTAAAAGGGGGGCTGAGGCCATAGTGGAGAGACTGAAAGAATTCTTTGCTTCCTTCTTTACTGAAAATGTAAGGAAGTTACCTGTGCCTGAAATGGTATATAAAGGTGATGTAGTGTAAGAATTAAATGAAATATCGATAAACTAGGAGGATGTATTACAACTGTTTGATAAACTGAAGAACAGCAAATCACCTGGACCAGATGGTATACATCCAAGGGAATTGAAAGAACTGAAATATGAAATTGCACTCCTACTATTAGTAATCTGGGAACTATCATGAAAATCATTTGTAGTACCTGAGGGTTGGAGAATGGCCAATGTAACTTCAGTTTTTAAAAAGAGTTCCAGTGAACTACAGAGCGGTGAGCCAAACATCAGTACCAGGCAAAATGGTAGAAAACATTATAAAGAATAAAATTACTGAACATTTAGATAGCCATGGTTAACAGGAGAAAGCAAACATGGATTTAGCCAAGGAAAGTTTTGTCTTACTAATCCGTTGTATTTTTTTGAAGGTGCGAATAAACAGGTAGACAAAGGTGAGCCGGTTGATACAGTATATCTCAAGCCAGAGGGACTAGGGGTTATAGTCATATAGGTACTCCTTGTGGCCTTGGGCAAGCCACTTAACCCTCCATTGCCTCGGGTACACAAGTAGATTGTGAGCCCTTTGGGGATGAGGGAATGTATCAAGTACCTGCCTGTAGTGATTGCAAACAGCTCTGATGCCCTTCAGCCTGGGCGGTATGTCAAGAAATTGCATAAACATAAACATATCTGAATTTTTTCAGAAAGCCTTTAACAAGGTCCCTCGTGAGAGACTCATGGCGAAATTAAAAAGTCATGGGATTGGAGGCAGTGTAGTACTGTGAATCAGGAACTGGTTAAAAGATAGAAAGCAGAGGGTAGGGCTAAATGATCAATTTTCTAAATGGAGAAAGGTGAATAGTGGAGTACCCCAGGGATCTGTGCTGGGCCTGCTGCTTTTTAACATATTCATAAATGATCTGGAAATAGGAATAATGGGTGAGGTAATCAAATTTGCAAATGACACAAAATTATTCAAAGTTGTTAAAATGCAAGAGGATTGTGAAAAATTGAAAGAGGATTCTGAAAAATTGGAAGACTGAACGTCCAAATGGCAGATGAAATTTAATGTGGACAAGTGGAAAGTTATGCACCTAGGAAAGAACAACCCTTACACGATGCAAGGTCCCACATTAGAAACCACCAAGGACATAAAAAGGCTGGAAACGGTTGAGAGGAAAGCGACCAAATGATTTGGAGCCTGCATCAGAAGACTTAAGAGAAGAGACTTGAAGGCCTAAATATGTACATCCTGGAGGAGAGGCGGGACAGGGGAGATATGATTCAAACCTTTACATACTTAAAGAGTATTAATGGACATACAAACCTCTTCAAAAGACAGGGAAGCAGTAAAACTAGAGGGCATAACATGAAGATGCAAGGGGATAAATTGAAAGGCAACGTCAGGAAATACTTTTTCACTGAAAGGGTGATGGATGCTTGGAATGCCCTCCTGATGGAAGTGGTGGGGGCAAATACAGTGACAGAATTCAAAATGGCATAGGACAGACACAGTGGATCCCTTTATAGCAACAGGATAAAATCAAAATAAACTTAACTATCTCTTATATTTCAACAAATAGGGGTGACCTACACAGAATGGTGTGTACACCCCTAAACAAAGGCATGGGGAGGGATGACCTGCACGGAGCGGCAGGTGCACCTACTCTTGCCACCTTGCTGGGCAGACTAGATGGACTATACTGGTCTTTATTTGCCGTCATATACTATGTTACTATGTTACCACCCAGGAAGAAGTTTAGGCATCATTGTGGAAGAAACTTAAAACATATTTATTTTCTGAACATTATGGAAGTATCACATAGCCCAGAATGAACATCATAGACCATTAACATTGTTACCCCCAGACGTTGTTCGTACTCCAAGTTTGTCGCCCTTGTTAAAATATAACCGTTGAGTTATAATGTAAACTGCTTTGACTTTATGATAACACGGTATAAAACCCGTTAAATAAAATAATAAAGAAATAATAAATAATATGGTGAAATCCTTTGCCCAGTGTGCAGCGGCAGCCAAGAAAGCAAATAAAATGCTAGGAATCATTAAGAAAGGAATGGAGAATAAAACAAAGAATATTATAATGACTCTGGATTGTTTTGTGGTGCGACCACACCTTGAATATTGTGTGCAATTCTGGTCACCATATCTTAAAAAGGATATAGTTGAATTAGAAAAGGTAAAAAGAAGAGTGACAAAAATGCTAAAGGGGATGGAAGGGTACCCCTATGAGAAGGGGCTTAAAAGGTTGAGACTCTTCAACATGGAAAAGAGACGGTGGAGGGGAGACATGATAGAGGTCTATAAATTAATGCATGAGTGGAAACAGTAAACGTAAATCGATTGTTTACTCTTTCAAAAAGTAGAAAGACTAGAAGGCACACAATGAAGCTACAATGCAACCCATTTAAGACTAATAAGAAAAAATATTTTTTTACTCAATCCGTAATCAAACTCTGAAATTCATTACCGGAGGATATAGTAAAAGCTGCTAGTGTAGCTTGATTTAAAAAAAGGTTTGGACCAATTCCTGGAGGAAAGGTCCTAAAACCATTATTAAAGAGGACATAGGAAATCCACTGCTTACCCCGGGACAAGCATTGTGGAACTTGTGTGCCTCTTTGGGAATCTGCCAGGTACTTGTGACCTGGATTGGCCACTGCTGGAAACAGGATACTGGGCTTGATGAACCTTGGTCTGACCCAGTATGGCATGTTTTATGTTCTTACATGTCCTTTGTGTGGAGATAGACTGTAATACCCTGCCTACTAAGGACTGGGGGAGGGGGGCATACATTAACTAGTTTTGATGCCATAGAACGGCGTTCTGAGGCTGAAGACCTCAGTGTGAAGGATATACGGTATGCGCTTGAAAATGAGAAAATGAGAAAATTAAAGAAATAATCATTGTCAACACATTAAGCTATTTGATGAAGTTCAACCCCTGAAGAAACAATCTGTGAAACGCGGAAGCGGTGCCGACAGACGGCGTCGGGGAAAGTTTAATCAAGAGCTTATCTTCACTCTAAATTCATTCTTGAGTTAAGTTCCATTCCTTTAATTGTATGGCTATATGAAAACAGAAGCCTTAAGCTCATATCGGGACTGTGTACTGATAGCTTTGAGGAAAGGAACGATATAGAGAACCGTGGTCATTGATGCTAAAGAGTACTGCAAGGGTTAACACCCATCACAAGTACTGATAAAAGTCTGAGACCTGGTTCTAAGTCACATCTATTGATGAAATAAGCACTTGTGTAGCCCACATCTAATTGGATATTTATTCCGAGGTAATAGTATTGAGGACTGTCATTTTTGGTATAAGATTGTCTCCTCTAAAAAACGAAAATTGACCTGTATCATTAATAGAACTATCAGGACACCTATTCTCCTGAATCCTTTCATCTTCCATGTGATGTAGAACCTGGAAGCTTTGGCATTCTGAACTGAGTCATCAAATCCTGGAGGGATCCCTACACGTGGTCATGACTATGTCAAAGACCTGTTGGCCGAGTTCCCACTCTCTAGTCTTCAGACAGTGATGGCTTTCGCCTCCTGGAGACAGAGCAAATATTGACACATTACTTGCTGCACTGGCATATATAATGGATGGAGTATAAGTTTTCTCGGTCTGCCCCCTGCTGGAGGGAGGCTGTTCTGGCATAGATGAAGAGGAAAAGCAAGCAGAAATCACTGTGGTTACTTTAGCCCAGGGCAGTTTTCAAAGGAGGCCGCACGGTTTTTGAATTTAGCTCAGACTTTTTTAATAGTAGCTCAAGGCAGGGCCATACCAAGGGCTGTGTGAGTGGTCAGCCACACAGGGTACAAGTATTTGATTCTTCTCATCCACCTGCCATTGCAGTGACCATCTTTGGCCAGGGGCCAAAGACCGTAGAATCCTGAGTAGATATTGCTACTGAGCAATGGCTGCAATTCCCTTTCTCTCTCCTACTGTTTCTTCCATTTTGTTGCTCTTTCTATATCCCCTGACAGGAATAACACTATAAAAATCCTTCTTTAAAATGCCACATATCTCTAAAGTTGGGTCTAAATTGAGCAGAACAAATTGTCCCAGTGGTCTTGTGGCCTAGGCCCTGAGGAAAATGGATCTTTTGCTACAAAGACTCTTATACAGAAGTTATTTGCATCTATCAAAATAAGATTTAATTTGAAGGATAAAGAAAAACCCCAAAGTATGCTAAAAATGCATCCTCATGATTATGTGCTACAAGCTACAGCCAGCTGTCCAAAAGAGGTTTGAAATGGAGCCAGATATTCCCCAAAAATATGTTCTCATATGTTACTGTGTAAGGAAAAGGTTTCATGCTACCAGAAGGACTGTGTAAAGATCCAGTCCAGCTCCAATTCTGTCAATGACTGGCTGCGTGATCTCTCAGAGCTTTAAGCAGCAGCTGTCAGGACTCTCTCTAGCCTGGCATGGGCATACCACTGAACCATTTTGGCTATGATGTCACAAACGATCTCCCCCATCCCCTGAACTGAACAGTTTCTATTGCATGACTACTGAATTGTTTGCAACACTATTTTGGACATAGGAACTTCAAAGAAATGTGGGTTAATTTCAGGAAATAATTTTAAAAAGCAACAATCATTGGGCTCCAAAATAACATTCTCCAGTTCAATTTCTGGTAACAAATTATTAAAAGCTTCACACAATATTAGGCACTCACAGAACAGTGTCTCTCTCTACCACAATCACCCATCAGACATATATTAAACTATTATAGTAACATAGTATATGATGGCAGATAAAGACCAGTATGGTCCATCTAGTCTGCCCAGCAAGTCGGCAAGAGTAGGTGCACCTGCTGCTCCGTGCAGGTCACCCCTCCCCATGCCTTTGTTTAGGGGTGTTCCATGTAGCTCACCCCTATTTGTTGAGATATAAGAGATAGTTAAGTTTATTTTGATTTTATCCTGTTGCTATAAAGGGATCCACTGTATCTGTCCCATGCCATTTTGAATTCTGTCACTCTGTTTGCCCCACCACTTCCATTGGGACGACATTCCAAGCATCCACCACCCTTTCAGTGAAGAAGTATTTCCACACAGTGCCTTTCATTTTACCCCCTTGCAGCTTCATGTTATGCCCTCTAGTTTTATAGCTTCCCTGTCTTTGGAAGAGGTTTGTTTGTCTATTAATACTCTTTAAGTATTTAAAGGTCTGAATCATATCTCCCCTGTCCCTCCTCTCCTCCAGAGTCATATATTTAGGTTTTCAAGTCTCTTCTCATAAGTCTTCTGATGCAGGCTCCAAATCATTTTGGTCGCCTTCCTCTGAACCGTTTCCAATCTTTATATATCCTTTGCGAGATACGGTCTCCAAAACCGAACACAATATTCCAAGTGAGGCCTCACCAACGACTTGTACAGTGGCATTAGTACCTCTTCCTTTCTGCTGGTAATTCCTCTCTGTATGCAACCCAGTATCCTTCTGGCTTTTGCCACCACCTTGTCGCACTGTTTCGCCACCTTGAGATTGTGGAGGGAAGTAGGATGGATCTGAATAGATGTGTAGGGCCTCTGTCTTTTTCCTGGTTGATGACAAGGTTCTATATTTGGAGCCATTGCCTCACTTCATGAAACATTTATATATGTTGGTGAAGTCAGGTAATAATGTGTTGAATGGAGTAAAGAACACAACATCATCTGCATATATTTGGTACTGTATGTTATGTTCTTTGAAAATTTGGCATATGGGCTGGAGGAAGAGGTTGAACAGAGGGCTGAGAGGCTTCAGACTTGAGGTACTCCTTGTTGTTGGATGAATGTTCGTGAGGTTTTGTGGCCGATTCTTACTTGGTCCCTGTCTTCCAGGTAGGAATGGAACCAGCTTAATGTGGTATCTTGCAGACCAATGCTATGTAGCCTCTGTAGGAGTTAGCGATGTAGTAGGGAGACAAAGAAGACAGCAACCTTGGGCCAGAAGGACTTGGGTTTCTAGTCCCACAGGTGCTCCTTGTGGTCTTGGGCAAGCCACTTAACCCTCCATAGCCCATGTTCCCTGTAAATAGTTATCTCCAAGTTATAATGCCCTGTTCAATGTAATTTCAGTTTGTTCAATGTAAACCGCACTGATGCAGAATAGCGTGGTATATAAGAGAATGTAAATAAATAAATAAATAAATAAAGATGGAGGAGATGTCCAGGAATATTAGGAGAAAGCCTTGGGTAGTGTTTTGAGTGCATGTTAGCACTGTGTTTAGCAGGGATGTGAGCAGCGTTTCAATGCCATGGTTCCATTTAAACCAGTGTTGAAAAGGGTCTAGGGGAGCATGGTCATCAAGGAAGTTTTTTAAGTTGGCTTTATACAGTTTTCTCTAATATTGTTGAAATGAACGGAATACTAGATATTGGCCTATAAGCATCAATGATATTTCCTGTTTTGTCCTATGTCATTTCCTATCTGAAACAAAACAAAACTTGATTTAATGTCATTGTGGCTTGCACTAAAATGACATAATGGTATCAACTAAATTTTATGAAGGATATATTCAAAGTGATTAATTGTGGTGAGTGGGATATTGAACTGCAGATAGCCAATTTCTTCTGCTAAATATTCCCCCTCTCCCCATCGCTGCTGTATGTCCCAGTACTACTCATGTAGTATCAGGGTGTTCCGAGCTGGCACTGTAATTAACCAGTCAGCAGCGATATTCAGCCGCTGGTCAGGTAATGCAAACTGGCTAAAGTCAGGCCAGCCTTTAAGGTTCCTAACTTTAGCTGGGTTAGCTAACCAGCCCGTGGCTGAAAACAGACGCTGCCCAGTTAGCTAACAGGCTAGCCAGGTACACCGGATATTTAATGTCAGCGGCCAGATATGACCCCGCATTGAATATCCAGGTCAGAATTAAAGCAGTGACGGCCAGCTGCTTTACTCAGTCTATCTGAAATGTAACAATATAATGACACAAAACACATTTTCCCCTAGTCTTTAAAATCTATGGGCCTGATACTGGGCCCACGGCTGTCAGCATTTCTAAAGCGCCTGCCCGCTGTAGGCAAAAGTGAGATCAGATGTTCAGCACCGGCGCCTATCTAGCATCTTGCACTGAATATTCAGTGTTTGCTTTCTGGTCAGCAGCGATATTCAGCTGCTAATCAGATAGCAATATCACATAAAAAGTTAGGAGAGCCATTTACCTGACCGGAATTTATGTGGTTACCTATCCAGTTAGTGGTCTGAAAACTGCAGCTTACTTGGTAGGCGTCGAGACCAGCCCCGCCCACAGACCACCTCGGCACTATCTGGTGGTCTGTGGGAATATTCAGGGGCACCAGTCAGTTAGTGCCGCTGACTATCGGGCTCAGTGGGGTTTATGCAGCTTGCAAGTTCTGCACACCGTATAAACCCCTTTGAATATGGGATCCTATGCCTTCATTCTCCTGCATGTACAATAATGTCCTTGACATAGCCAACACCTACCATCTCTCCAGCATACAAGCATCCAACTTCTTGAAATATAAAATAAACAACCCAACCCTTCCTCCATTTCACATGCTATAGTGTATCCATTTATCTTTTCTTTATCCAATCTAAATAACAAACAATCTAGTCAATATCTCTCTCTTCAAATTCCTTCCATCCCAGACTATTTATATATCAGTTCATTCTTCTTTAAACCATCTGTTGTCAACCTTATATTATCCATTATATGCCCTCTTCAGTAAGGCGTCTGATAATAGTGTTTTCTATAGAATAAACCTTTCAAGGACTAGGGGTCATCATATAAAGCTGAAGAGAGGAAAGCTCCATGAGAGAAATACTTCTCACCAAGATGATGAGGGACAACTGGAACACATTTCCAATGGGGGCTGTAGGAGCCAAAACAGTAGTCGAATTCAAAGTTGCACACAAAAGGCAGATTAGTGGAGGTGGGGCACAAGGGGAGAAGGAGAAGACCACAGATCTGATACAGATTTGGCATTAGAAAAGTGCAAACAGCGTGGCTACAGAGAGATACCGCCACTGCAGTCCTCGGGGGACGGCCACTCTCTTCTTCAGGGTTCCCCCGGCTGAACAGGGCACTATTCTTCCCACTCACACAGGATGTTACCGAGACTAACACTGATCCTAATCCAGTAAGAGCTGTGCTAGGCACAAACATGCAGAAGAAGTGGACCAAGTAAGTAATCACGGTATGACAACTTATTCCATGTTTTGTTTCTCTAATACTTGCACCCATATCCACCAGCTAACATCTTTATGTCCATCTATCCACAAAAGAATCCATCCGTCGTACAGCACATATCACATTCGTAACATTTCATTTTTCACATCTAAAATCCTCTGCAAAGCTACTATGTCATGACATAGTAATACTGAATTACAGAGAAGATATTCAACCTTCAGTCACATCCTTTTAGTACTAGTGCTGCAAAATCTCTCCACAAGCAAGAACAGAGGTTGGCAGCATCGTGGGGGGCAGCGTGGAACCCCATCTCTGAAGTGCAGGCCTTGCAATCTGCATCAGTAGCACTCAGCTCTCAAGACAAAGGAAATGGTCTTTCCTCTCAGTGCCATTAAGGACCGGAGTGACTTAGAAATGAGAGGGTGGTCCTTTGACATTTCCCTGGATAAGGCAGATCTGGTACAATTTAAGGTTAAATCTTTTTTCTTTTTCTTTGAAATTTTCATGAGTAAAATGAATTTTCAGCCATCTGAAACTATGGACACAATATTCAGAACATCCGGTATTTAAACGCTGCAGCCATCAGCTGTGACCTTTAAATAGCATCTGGCTATTCAGCGCCAACATCCAGATAGCGACCAGCGCTGAATATCTGGAAACTACAGTCAGCGCCAACAACTAGCGGAGATAATCAGGTGCCAAGTTGTGCGGATAACCTATCTGCATAAAGGCAAAAAGTATATGGATAGTAGCTGAATATCACCACTATGTGGTTAGTCATTGGCACCGCCCACGACATCCCCCTCCCCCACACAACCTGGATAGTACCAAGGCAGTCTGTATAGCGTCGCTGAATCTCTCTCCACACCTCCGTGGTTATCTGGATAAGAGCTTCTGAATATTGGGCCCCTGTGTGTATAATTTCAAAACACACACACAAACATGACTGCTGAAAAAAAGACAACACATTAACACACTTTGTTAATATAAAGGCAGTTGACTTAGTACTGGTGTTTTCAATAAAAGAATAAAAGTGACCTCAGCAGAGTGACAATCGCAATTATTTAAACATTTCTGCGTGCCTACTCAAAAAGATCTTTCAACTACCAGTCCCGTAAAAAGAATTAATTCAGAATCAGTAGGCATACAGCAATGTTTTAATGTGACTGCCAGTCTGCTGAGGTCCCCTTTATTCATTTGTTTAAACACCAGTGCTAAAGCAAGTTACATTAACGAAGTGTCTTAAGGTATTGTTGATGATTTTACACCTTCGTATATGCGAGGTTTTTGATAATAGTACTAAAAGAAAAAGCATTTCAGGGTTACATGTTACATATATGCATTTGCCTTACATTTGACAAAGGTGTGTGCGTAGATCAGGTGCAACTAATGTGCCTTACTTCGTAGACCATATACCAAACCGATTTTCAGGCTTAACATATCAACATACCTTGTTCAGTGTGAGTTTACTAGCACACACATTTTACAATTAGGAATGCTATTCAAAATGTACCCAATATTTTAAAACCAACAGAAAGATATAGATATAGATTTGCTTTCCATCCAGCTTAAGCAGGTCTCCAATTTCCCTATAGATGTCGGGCAGAGTAAGCCTCTTTTGACTTGAAATAGCTGGCATTTTAGTAAGCTGGGATTCTTTAAAAGACCAACAGAAAAGTACATAAGCATTTGAAATGTCAAGGGCAGGGCTGAATTAAGACACAGGCAAATAGACACACGCCTAGGCCCACACATTTAGGGAGGGCCCCATCAGTCGTGCTTATTCAATGGCTCTCAAACATTGTGCTCAGGTGTGCCAGCAGATATTTGCCTCAAAATTAGTTGCAGGAGTTGAATACAGCAGCTGCCCCCTGCAAAATTCTGTCTGCCTATCCTCCCCTGCCCCTGCGCACTGTCCCTCGAGCAGAGCTTCCTTACCTGCTGCCGCCCCCTCCTCTGCTATCAGAAACATGTGAGGTCCCGTAGTCTTGCTGGACCCAGCAGCCCCATGCAGTTCCTGCTGCAGTGGGTGAGATTGGCTGCTTGCTGGCCCCAGGCTGCTGCAAGGGGTTTTGGTGGCAGGAGGGTGATAGGTGATTATGCTAGGACAGTTGGGGGAAGAAGAGGAGGTGATGTGATTCTGTTGAGGGAGGGTAAGGTGATAAGGGGTTTAATAATGTGCTTATTTGCCTACAGCCTACCAAAGGGATAATCTTGCCCTGGTCACAAGTCCCTTTATCAGAGGGGACCACAAAGTCTCCAAAGCTTTTTTTTTCTATTTAGTTTAAAAGGTGTAGCGGCCTAGTAAGACTCCGGTTTCCTCCAGGATGAAGACAGTCACTTAAACGTCATTAAAAGTAACAAGCATTCAGAGATGGCACATCATTCAATTCCAGGAGGGAGACGTTTGTTTACTCCTGGATTTGAATGTTTATCCCAGTGCATCATGGTATTTGTGGTTCCTGATTCTATCCATTTACATCAGATCAGTAGGTTTCATAATGCGTCAGGATGGAGCGGTCAGACATCCAGGACTAGCATGACATTTCCCTCCTAGAGCTAGCTAACTTGGCAGCTCTGAGCATTTTATATCTGAGATATTGGAAGAAGTGAGAGCCTCTCTGTGTTCTGAATGCTGTTTGAATGTGGGTTCTTAGTCTTCTTTTTAACTTGCCTCCAATTCCACTTAGCTTCCTCTCCCCCTTGCCATTTTACAGTCCTCTTCTCTCCCTCTCTCTGTCACAACCCTAAGTGCAGCCAAGTTCTAGGTGGAGTACCTGGAGATTGGCTCCTGGACTGGCTGTTAACCTTAGCAGGTTAGGAGACTGATCCTAGAGCACCCTACAGAGACTAGGAAGCAGCGTGAGCTTGCTTGAGATAGGTTATATCACAAGGAAAGCCAGTGATCTGACCTCAGGATACCAAAGGCATGTTACAGACCTAACTCTCAGCATAGAATATGAGCCTTGAAAGTATAAACCAAATATTTGCCTTTCTGCCACCGATTAAACTTTTTCACCTTGTATCCCTGGAAAGCATAAATCAGCAGCATCAGAAGGATGCAGAGAGATATGGGGCCTGATTTTCACAGAAACATAGAAATATTATGACAGAAAAAGACCACATGGCCTATCTAGTTTGTCCTTCCATATCAACAACTACAACAGTCCCCTTTTTTCCTTTATAGAAACATAGAAATATGACCACAGAAAAAGACCACATGGTCTATCTAGTCTGTCCTTCATAAGTCAGTAGAGGCAGTAAAATGGGGCTGAGAGGGCCGGTATAAGAGTATTGGATGCCCTAGGCGAACCTTCAGCCTTACGAACCCCTCCTGAGATTTTGATAATTAAAGTCAACATTTGTGATCATTGAGACACTACCCCTCCCACAACAATTTTTTAACAAGCTGAAAAGAATACATGTGGAGCCCGATTCTGGAAGCAGGATGTCCGGGCCGTCCAGCCATCCCCACTGAAGGCAGGGCCGTTAGGATCCGATTTTGGGCCATGGGAACAAAACGTTCTCATGGGATCCAGAATTGGGCCTGATGACAGCCCAGCATGTCCCTCCGGCTTGCGGGAACATCCTCCCCACAGGCGCCCCAGACTGCCAAGGCTCCGGACCCCAAGATCCCCACCTGCCCGACCCACGGCTGGCCTCCCGCAGCCTAGATCGGGTGGCGGGGACTTCCCTACACCTGGCCCTGGTGGTGGCTGCCGTGCCCCAATTTGCCCCAAAAAATTGTTGATACCACATCTGAGATGGTATAAGCAGTACGGCCCAGCAGGCCCAGCAGCATGTACAGGACCATGACATGAATCGGTCCTGTATGTGCTGCCGGGTGGCCTGCCTCCGCTCCGTCTGCTCTGTCCTAAAGTACAGGACGTAGAGGGAAAGCCGGTGAGGGAATAGGGTGTAGGCGGATTGCGGGGCTGCACGTCCCGACGGGACATACAGCCCCACAACCCGCATTATAAAATGAGGGCCTTAGTGTGGCAAAGTGGCACATTGCTCCTTTCTCCATTTGTAAATTCAAACATTTCTGTGGCGGGGAGAGAGTTCCAAGAGAGATAATAGCGGGGGCTATATGAGAAATCTTTATAAATGCTGTTATCTCTATATTTGTGTGTGTCTAAAGACAATGAGTGCTTGTGTGTGAGTGTGGTGCAGCACTGGGGTGTGTGTGTGTGTGTGTGTGTGTGTAATGGGGGTGGAGTGCTGAGGTGGATTGCCAGTGTTTGTGTGGCAGGGGTGGGGTGTGGAGATGAGGGGCCAGTGTGTGTGTACTTGCACGCCTGTACGCCTGTGCATATGGTGTGAGGGTGGGGTAGTAGGGTGCATGTGTGTGTGTGTGTGTGTGTGTGTGTGGTGCGGGGATGGGGTACCTGTGATTTGTATTCTGCGGGGGAGAGAAGATGTACCTTTTGGCATATACATATGGTAGCCTTTTCCCTCATGCATTCATCTCTTCAACCTCCAACCCCTTGCACACTTCCCTCCCCACTTCTCCTACTGCCCCCTCCCCACTCTCTGTTCCCCTTCCCAGACACTCTCCCTTTCTCCCTCCCACCATGAACTCTCATCCTCTGCCTTCCATCCCCCCCCTATTCTTCCTTTCCCAAGCCCACAACACTTTTAAACTTCTCTTGCCTTCTCTGCACCTCCTTCCCTCATGTCTAACCTTTTTCCTGGTCTGCAGGTAGGCCGGGCACTGTGCGTTGTCCTCTGTTCCTTCCTGTGGGCAGACAGCAGCAGTCTAAGCCGTGATCATGGCCTCGTCACTCTTCGCTGCCTGCCCGTTTTACTCTGAATCCATGGGATTCTTTGCATTTATGCATGCGGACAGACAAAACAAACACACAGACAGAGGGAATGCCCCTAAAACTGCATAATTGGACATCATGGGCCTGATATTCGAAGGGCATTTACATGGTTTACAGCCCAGTAAACCGTGTAAATGCCTTAGATGGGGAGATTCAATGGCCCCTGCACGGGTAGTGCCATAGAATTTTATTTATTTATTTATTTTATTTAGTGTCTCTTATATACCGCGCTCTTTAGAATCAGTGTGGTTTACATATAACAAAAATTTGTGCAGTGCAGGCAGAACCTACACTGGACTTACAATGAACAGGGGTCTCTAACAAGGATAACAGGAGTAACTATGTACAGACAAAAAACTGGCTGTCACCGGCTACGTGAGCAGCTCAACTATTTACAGGTTGGCCTAACTATATACAAATTGGCAGGTTGATATGTTATTTATTTATTTATTTGGCATAAATTTATACACCGCTCCTTCCAGCGATCAGATATGTATGCATTGTTTAAGATCTAGAGGGCAGGGCTGCAAATGTGCGTAGCAACTGCATTGAATATCCCCGTCTAAGTCCCCTAGGTGGCCCGATGCTATCCAGTTAGCATCAGGATGTTTGGGGGTGTTCCAGGATGGAGTTGAGGCAGTAACTGCTGCTAAGCAGGTAGCAGCAATATTGCACCATTACCCAGTTAGCGATCCACGCCTAAAGCTAGGCCAGCTTTTGGCTTGCTTAGTTTTAACCACGGATGCTATCCTGGTAGCAGTCCAATATCACTGCTACCAAGTTAGGCTCTGCAGGTGAATCCGCTCGGTGCCAAACCCCGATATTCAATGCCGTCACCAGGGGTCAGAGAGAGAGAGATGATAGATAGATAGATAGATAAAAGTGCCATCTGTAAATGTTGGGATAGACAGCACCAAATACCTACATATATAGATTTTAAAACATTCCCTACTGCATTAGCTGAAGATATTTTCTGAAAAGGTTGTCTGGACTGTCCAGGTAACAGACTTATGTTTGAACATTGAGAAAACAGGGAGTCTGCTGCTTCGTAGGTTTCTGGTCGAGTCCTCTTCAATTCTGCTGGATGGTTGGACTATTCCGGTCATGATTGAAGTGAATTTGGGAATTTCATTGGACCCAACTTTTCTATGAAGCTTCAGTTAAGAGCATTCGTAAAGAAAACCATGTTCAAGCTGTGTTTGGTTTGTTGGCGTAAACGTTTTCACAGCTTAGAGAACTTTCATACAGCGGGGCCTACCTTAGTCCTATCACATCTTGATTTCTGTAATGGACTGTGTTTGGTGCTCCCTAATTTCCTCTTCAAACATTACAAATAGTGAAGAATATGGTGGCATGGATTGTTTCTGGGATAAGACGTTATGAGCATATTACCCCTCTTCCGTACGCTCGGCATTGGTTGCCGAGTCTATGGTGGACTAAGATTTTAACCTTGGTACATAAAGCTTTGAACAATGGGGCTCCTGGTTGTGTGTCTACTTCATTGTTCTTCCCATATGCTGAGGTCGGAGGGACAATGCTTATTAATATTCCAGCTTGTCAGCAGGTTCACTTGATGGAAACATGCTCACGTGTTTTTTCTGTAACTGGGCCAACACTATGAAACTCCTTGCCAGCTGAGCTAAGGCTGGACAGTATGATTATGACTTTAGAAAGAAATTGAAAGTCTATTTGTTTAGGCAGATGCTTTGAGCTATGCAATTTATTTGGAGCTGAATATGCCTTTAGGTGATAGGTGAGCAGGCGGTACCATAATGGTGTTTTAAAGAGTGTTTTAAAGACTTAAGATCATTTGTTTTGATTCTGCTTAATTTTTTAGTTTGGAGCAATTGTTTTGTATTATTTTAAGAATCTTTATTTTTGTGTTAGTTTAAGGATTTGTTTGTTTTATAACCATAATGTATGATTTATTCTTTGAATATGTTTTTATCAGCTATGTGCACTGGTTATAACCTGCTTAGAATCTTATATAATGTGGGCTAGAAATACTTTAAATAAACTAGGATGTTTCTCCTTAATATTCACCATGAGGGTCATTCTGTCCCGCTTTGGAACGTTCATCCCCACTATTCGCTCCCCTGCCGGCCCCAGCCAAAGCCTCCCCGTACAAACAACGGGTTTATATGGGGAAGCCTAGACAGGGGCGGGAGGGGGCATTCTGAAGGTGGAGTGAGGGCGGGGCATGGGCGGGCCATGACCCCGGATGTCCAGGGTTGATTCAGAGGTCAGCCCTGAACGTCCGGGGCTTCGGAACTAGTCTAGTGTGAACTAGTAGATGTGGTGTTTCTTCAGTGACCAGCATGAACAGGTGAGGCAAGAGTAGAGGGGCAGGTGTGGAGGAAGTTCCCCGCAGCTGGACCCTGGCCATGGGAGGCCATATCAAGGGCCGGCTGCAGGGAAAGGAGTTTGTCTGTGGCAGCCGGCATCCGCAGTTCCTGAATGTAGCCGCGGTGCCATGACGACAGGATGCCATGGCTCTGCAGCTCTATTCTGGAGCCTGACTCTGCTACACGGGTAGTCGCAGGGACGTACAGCAATTGGAAAGGCAGGCTAAAAATCCAATAGGTCAATATTTACCCGTAGCAGTCAATGCTTTTTTAAACACTACTCGTTGCAGTTTTTCACTGATCAACTCAGCCGAGAAGGACAGCCACAGTGTGTCCCTGATACCAGTTGAATACATCATCCACTGGGACATTGCAAGTATGGAGGCGTCACAGAGGAGTTGCTGTGATGATCTATTTCTGATCAACTCGGTGCACTGTGCATGAAATTGCTTTTTTCATGTGGAGCTGAACTGTGCATCATTCTGATCACTGTGTGCCAGATTGGACCAAGAAGGACAGTCACAGTATGTGCCTGACACCAATTGATGTTGTCACCTGTTGAGATGTTTAAATTTCCTGCAACTATGGAGGCATTGCGCTGAAGGGGCATGCCTAAGGGATAGGACACATTCCTTAGCGTGCCCCTTGATGTGCACTAGATGGTCCCAGATGGTGGTAGAAAATATGGGACTTTGAGGAATTATTTGTAATCTTAGATATTTGTGTGTTTGCATGTTTTACTTGCTTGGAGTATTTTTGCCCATTGTAGCAAATATGTTTGATGACCCAATGTCTAATATCCAAATTAATATGGAATGTAGGAAGTATGGAGAGCCCATAATGGCTGTGACAATAGTCCTCTTATAATAAGGTTCCTCTGAAAAACAGATCTATTGTTTCCATTTCCCTTATCTCACTGATCTGACTGAGATGTGGCTGACAACCGTTGATGTAAGGTATACTAATGAATTACAGGTTCCCTTATGTCTGTCGTCTTGGCTGAAAGATTGGGGTGGTGGAATATTTTTAATGGCATGTATGGAATTTAAGTTCCATATTATTTTATCATTAAGTACTGATTTTTCTGAAGCTGTCCTTGTTTATAATGGCCTTTGGGAGGTTTGCTTAGTATATGCCCCCCCCCCCCCCACCTCATCATACAACCACTGATTTCACTGAACATTGAAGATTTTACTTCCTGAACACTTTTGGGTGTATCTTATGGATTTTCGGTTCCTGGTCATGAAAATCACCTTGAAATTTTCCTATCATGCACCATTTTCTTGCAATTGCCAAATTTTGTGATTTCCTTGCATGTTTTAAGTCTACTCTTATGGTGCCTACGAAGTAAGCTGTTTTGTTCAGTCCAGGCATGCCTGGGCATGTACTCAGTGCAGACTCACAATGTGCAATGGAAAAGCTACTGATCAGAAATGCATGGGCATGCTTAGTCAGGATGGATGCTGGAAGTACAAGCTATAAAAGCAGCTTTCAAACACAGATGCGATGCATGATGTTGATATCAGTTTGTGTACTTAACAATAGCATTTACATGTAAGTTTCTTATCTAAACAATGATTCATTACAGCAGAAATGTCTTGTCAATGTCGCAACAGCCGCAATACATTCTGTTACATTTGTGGTGAGTATACGCTTAAGCCTCAAAGACGCAGCATGGCGGCACTTATTAAGAAAGTGTAAGAGCTCTACTTCGGTTGTAAAGTTGGCGATTAAGACCAGTGGCGTAGCGTGAGTTGTCAGCACCCGGGGCAAGGCAAGTAATTTGCGCCCCCGCGAGGGGAGGGGGGGGATGGACGGGTGCGTGCGTTCCCCCGGGTTTCACTCTCCCGCCCCCCCTTCCTCAGCTTGCGCTGCCCGTGCGGGAGGAGGCGCGCGCCGCTGCCATTGTTCCTTCCCCGTTCTGGACTCTCGTCGCCCGAGAGCGCGCGCGCACGCGCTGCCACCTGTCATAAAGAGCGCGCCCCCGCCGCGAGCGTGCACAGCGGAGGGACCGGCGCACAAAAGGGATGCTGGCGAACAGGTGAATGAGGAGGAGGCGGCGGCGGGGAGAGAACGCGCGCGCGTCCACCCGCCCGCAGCCAGCACTGCAGAGAGCTGCGAGTGCGAGCGCGCCCCCCCATGTTGCGCCCGGTGCCGCCGGCCCCCCTGCACCCCCTACGCTACGCCTCTGATTAAGACAAATCCTGGGCTCCCCACATTTGCTGTGCAGCATGTGCTGTCCATCTCAGAGCTTGGCTCAGAGATACTCAGAAGTTAATTTCATTTGCAGTCCCGATAATATGGCGAGAATAGAAGGATCACGTGATGGATTATTACTTCTGTCTAACCAATGTATCCGGCTTCTCTGCTAAAAATAAGAAATCTATTGAATACCCCAATCTGCCTTAAGCCATGAGACCAGTGCCGCATGACAACAGTACGCCAGTACAAAGGCCACCAGAGACATGAAACCTAGATGAGGCAGATGAAGATGCCACAATAATACATGGACCAGACATGGAAAACAACACAGATCCAGATTTTGAACCATTTATGTCTGGTGTGTCTCACCTGATAACACAGTCAGAATTGAATGACCTGGTGAGGGACATAAGTTTGTCAAAAAGAAAAGCTCAACTACTTGGTTCAAGACTGCAAGAATGGGGTCTGCTGTCGCCAGGTACAAAAATTTCTGTCTTTCGGACCCGCCAAGAAGATATGAAAAGTTTCTTTGCGCAGGTTGACAACCTCTGTTTCTGCAGTGACACTGATGTGTTGTTCACAGCTTTGGATTGTGACTATGACCCGCAACAATGATGCCTTTTTATCGATTCATCACCATTAAGCCTGAAAGCTGTCTTGTTACACAATGGCAATGTCCACCCTTCAATACCTATTGCCTGTGTAGTGCACATGAAAGAAACCTGAGAAAACATGGAACTGTTGTTGAAACACACAGCACAACAATTACAACTGTAACATCTGTGCTGATCTAAAAGTAGTGACACTGCTGCTAGGATTGCAGATTGGGTATACCAAGTACTGTTGTTTCATTTGTGAATGGGATTCCTGTGCTAGAGAGTCTCATTACATTAAAAAGAACTGACCACTCCATAAGCGTTTGGTTCCCGGACAGAAAGTGGCACATAAACCACTTATCGACCCAAATAAGATATTTTTGTCTCCTCTTCATATAAAACGCGGACTGATGAAAAAATTCATGAAAGTGATGAACAAGGAAAGTGAAGGATTTTGATATTTGAGACAGATGTTTCCAAGAATAACTGATGCCAAGGTTAAGGAAGGCATTTTTGTGGGTCCACAAGTCAGACACGTCATCAATGACAAGCAGTTCGAAGATCTGTCAGTGGGGCCTGAGAAAATCACATGGAAGGCATTCAGGGATGTTGTTGAGAATTTTCTTGGCAATTACAGGGCACTAAACTATGTCCAGCTGGTTGACAACAAGCTTCAAGCATACAAGACCATGAAGAGAAACAGGTCACTGAAGATTCATTTTCTGTATTCACACTTGGACTTCTTCTCTGCTAATCCTGGTGCAGTCAGCGACGAACATGGTGAAATGTTTCACCAGGACATTGCAACGATGGAAAAGCGGTATCAGGGCAACTGGAACCTTTCAATGCTGGCCGGTATTGTTGGACACGGAGACGAGAAGCATCAGATGCTGAATATAAATGAAAATCAGGACCAAAACATTTTTAGCTCAGGTGAACTAGTGCAATATGTCAGCATCATCGTGCGATTAAACATGCTAAATTCAGTCAAAATTTAATTTCATGTTTCTCCAAATTCCTACGTGATACAGTAAATCTGAAATTATATTTGTGTTCAGCTTGAAGCTGATTATTGTAACTTGGTATACAAACAAACTTCCACACAAACATGATAAATACTTCTATCAACAAACCCAGAGAGCTTTTTGAAATAGTAAAGATCCTCACAAAAGAACAAACAACAGAAGGCGAAGTACAGGTTGACCCACAGGATTTCGCAGATCACATCAAAGACAAATTTCACTCCACGGAGCGAACAACATCTAGTGGGACCACCAGGTCGGACGTACACCCCAAAACCTGGGGCACATTCTACTCACCCTCAACTGAACAGATATCCCACATCATCTCTACAATCAATACAAGCACTGCCCCTACAGACCCATGCCCAGTGTCATGGGTCAAAGCCACCAAATCCTGCTTCATCCCCACCATACATAAAATAATACACAACTCACTCACTCAAGGACTCATGCCAAAACAACTAAAGCTTGCTTCAGTAAGACCAATCATAAAGAAAACAAATCTCGACAAAAAGGATCCAGCAGCATATCGACCAATCTCCAGCATACCCTTCCTTGCAAAAATCATTGAAAAAACGGTCCAACTACAACTTCAGGAGCACATCGACAAACAGGAAACACTCGATGACAACCAACACGGATTTCGTCCCAACCATGGAGTCGAAACGCTACTGATCTACCTCTTCGACAGCATCCTAAGAATAATCGACAACACCATGAATGGAATCATAATGATCTTCATCGACATCTCCTCAGCCTTCGACACAGTGGACCACAACACCCTCCTAGAAAGACTAAAGAACACTGGTATACACGGTATCACATTGAAGTGGTTCCACTCGTACCTAACCGAAAGACAGCTACAGGTCAAGTCAGGACACAACACCTCCCGACCCATAAACGTCCAACAAGGAGTACCTCAAGGATCCGCACTCTCAGCTCTCCTATTTAACATCTACATACAACCAATTTGCAATATCATGAAAAAGAACAACATTCAATACACAATTTATGCAGACGACATAATGATTTACACCCCGATATCAATCAACAACCCGGACTTCTCTAAGATAACAGACTGCCTCACCCAAATGGAGAGTTGGTGTCAAAACAACAACCTAGCAATAAACTACAACAAGACCGAAGCCCTAATCATCACCCGGAACCAAGGCTTCAAACACCCACCAAATCTAAAGATACAAAGCACCACTATACCAATAAGATCAGAAGTGAGATACCTCGGAGTTACTCTGGACAATAAACTCAATCTCAAACCACACATAGACAAAACAACCCAAAAAGCCTACTACAAGATGCGAATCATCAGGAGACTAAAGCCGCTCCTTGCCCCGGAACACTTCCGTACCGTCTGTCAAGCACTGATAACCCCACTACTGGACTTCTGCAATCCGATATACCTCGGCCTACCGAAACAAGCCCTCAAACCTCTACAACTAGCACAAAACACTGCTGCACGAATCATAACAGGAACGGCAAGACAGGAGCACATCACACCCACCTTAAAAGACTTACACTGGCTTCCAATCGGTGCACGCATCAAATACAAAACTATCATAAACATATTCAAGATCAAACACCACACATCAGCCAACAGCCTACACACACTCATACAATCAGACACCAGTACGCGTCCCAGAAGAAAACAAACCCACAACAGAGTCAGCACCCCCAGTGAATACAAACACACACGCAAGGACACAACAGACAGAGCACTCTCAATGGCCGCTCCAACAATATGGAACAAACTCCCGGATGACTTGAGGGCCGCTACAGACCTAAAAGACTTCAGAAAACAGCTAAAAACCATACTGTTCATAGAACACTATGGACACATCACATAACTTCAGAGAATGAACAACAGCGCATGATCCCGCCTAACCAATGTATGCATGGAATTTGTTTTTGCACTTCTGTATATAGCCCACTCTGTAAATAGCTCATACCAATCTAACACACAACACGACACACACTCAATTTCCCCCCACTGCATGTATAACACACTCACCTGACCTGATTGTTTGCCGTGATACCACCTTGATTATTAAGATAAGGCGGTTTAGAAATACTGTTAAATAAATAAATAAAATAAATACCATGGCCTTCCCAAGCATTGCTTACAACCCCTCCAACTGGCCCAGAACACGATAGCCAGACTATTATCCAACAGCCCTAGACGGTCCCACATCACACCTGTCCTCTATAATCTCCACTGGCTCCCTATTCAATACAGAGTTAAATTCAAGGTGCTTACCATTACACATAAGATCATCTCCAATGAGTCCGCCCCATGCCTCTCCCCTCTCCTTTCCTCCACCAACAACACAAGAACACGTCGCTCCATTACCAAGAACCTACTGACTATCTCAATAAACACGAGACATAGCAAACAATTTACTAGTAACAGGGCCTTCTCCCTCTATGCCCCATCCCTATGGAATACCCTTCCACATATGCTGCGAAACTGCTCCACCCACTCAGAGTTCCGGAAAAAGTTAAAAACTCACTTATTCCTGGAACACGTCTCCCAACCACCTTAATTCTTAGCCCCCTGCCTCCCCCCCCCCCTCTTACTCATGCTATCTCAATGTTGATCATAAAACCATATAGTATCTTTTATCCTGTATATACCATGTACATAGCTATTCTGCGTAAATAGTTTCATGTTTTGTTTCTATTTTCTGGCACACATATTTATCCCTGTTCATTGTTCTATGTAAACAGTTGAAACATACTGCTATAAAATGTTCTATGTAAACCGTCCTGATTTGTAGAAGGACGGTATATAAAAAAATGTTCAATAAATAAAAAGCCGTCATAATCACCTAAAATTTCTCAGGAAGCAAAACTTTCGAACAAATTTGTTGTCCAGTGTTTTCATTAACTTGTAGAATAGTTAGTTAGAGTGAATGGCGAATTAATTAATATTGCAATTATGGGAGATTTTAATTTACATATTGACCAACACAGTTTTTTCTAATTTAACAGAGAATTTCTCGATATCACCAGAAGCAGCTGAGTTTGAACAACATGTTTTCCAATTCATGCCAAGGCCATAAGCTTGATCTGATTTTTAGTTCAATGCATAACGGGTCACTTTTACGTGTTCAGCTTTTACAAGTTGTTAAATAAAAACAGAAACAAAAAGGGAAAATAAGGTGATACCTTTTTATTGAACTAACTTAATATTTATAGAAAGCCCATATTGTTATTGTCCTATCTGGTCCAATTGAAAACTGTCTTGCCTTCATTTCAAAGGTTTTATGTCCTTGGACTGATTGGAACCTTCCTCTTAGGACTCTCACCATGAAATCATTGCTGCTATGTTCTGGTCCTAAGAAGTGCTCTGCAACAGCAGAAGTGACCCCTTGGTCTGCTCTGTGCCGTGTGATCTTATGTCTGTATGGATTGATTCTTGTCTTTAACAGTTGGCCGGCTCTCCAATGCAGCAGCCGTTTACACATGTCCTGCATTGAATGATGTTATATACCACATTAGGGGATCCAATGCATGCTCGTCCTCTAATTCTGAATGTTTTTCCCATGTGAGTAAGTCTGAGGTATGTGATATGAGTTGGCACAATTTGCAGCTTGGTATATTGCAGGGACTTGTGGCAGTCTCATCTTTTGGGGAGTCTGCGTCTCACTGATTTTTGTGTCAGCTTTTGCGGTTGGCAAAAGGCCAATATTAGCGCAGTAAGGAATATCTCTCTCAGTAATTCATCTTCCTGGAGTAGTGGTTGTAAGTCTTATGATTTTTCTCAGTTTTTCCATTTCTAGATTATATGTTGCTACAAGGGAGATTCTCTTTGAGGTTTCCTTTTCTCTGTATTGTAGTAGCTTTCTCTGGGTATTTTGAGTGAAGGAGCTATCTTCTTGGAGATGATTTTGGGATCGAAGCCTTTTTGTCTGAAGGATTCAGCTAGGATTTGGACGTGTTTATCCCTGTCTTGTGGGTCAGAGTATATACGGTGATATCATTTAGCTTGGCTGTGTATAATGGCCTTTTTTCTATGTGAGGAGTGAAAGCTGGAATTGTGAAGGTATCTACATTTGTCGGGTTTTTTTCTTGTACTGTATATGGCTGTCTGAATATAGCCATTGTTGACAGAAACTGTGGTATCCAGGAAGTTAACTTTTTCTGTGGAGTAGTCAATTTTGAATCTGATTGATGGATGGGATGTATTAAAAGAATTGTGAAATTGCTTGAGAGATTTTTCTTCCTCAGTCCAAATCAAAAATGTCATCAATCTACCAATAATGTTTAAAGGGTTTAGTCTAATATTTGGTCAAAAATGTATCTTCCAGTTCTGCCATGAAAAAGGTTGATATATTGAGGTGCCATCCTGGTGCCTATAGCCTTTTCTGGTCATGATCTACCCTGGACAGATCATGTTTTAATGTTTTAAAATTACTTTAAAATATTGTTTGATACTGGCTCAAAAGGTTTCAGAAACATTTTCTTGGTCAATTTTCCAGTTTCAGACATTGGCCTTATGCAGAACAGGCCCTGGAGGGAATGTCTGTGGATGATTTGGTACATGTGTGAGACAATGAGATTGCAAGACCCTGTCAGACACAGTCTATAAAGACTAAGGTGTCTCGAGTTAATGATTCCCCATGGTATAATGAAATTTCGCATGAAATGAAGTGAGAACTTCACAGGGTGGAGATGTTGGCGCAAGCAGCGGTCTGATGAATCCCAGGGGATATGTGTATATTTTCAAGCAGTATAAAATGAAATGGATTCAGCAAAGAGGGAGTATCTTCCAGACCTCGTGAATTATTTGACACAATTCAGTATCTACTTCACGATATAAGAAATGATGATGACTTACCATCTGTGGGAAATGTGGCTAACTTCTTTATTGGCATAAAGTCAAGTCTCCCTTAAAGGGGGTGGGATCAGATAATTCGAGCGGGGTGGGGGGAGGTGATGAGTCTGGAATAATATTTCGGAAATTACAGTTGAGGATGTTTCGTGGCTCTTGACTAGGATGCAAGGAACTTATTGTTCACTGGGTGACTTCTCCATCTCCTCTAAGCTTGTGAAAGATTCAGCAATACTGTTTTTGCATATGTTGGTAAGAGCTTGTCTTTTAGCTGGAACTATGCCCACCATATTGAAGCGAGCTTTGGTTAGACCAATGTTAAAAGGATCATGATAGTGACCAGCAGGACATTAGCAATTACAGACCAATTTCGTATTTACCTTTCTTGGCAAAGTTCATAGAGTAGGCAGTACGAGCCCAGTTGGACAACTTAATAGATAAAGTATCACATCTTAGATGATTGTCAACATGGTTTCAGAAATGGGCATAGTTCGGAGATGTTATTAATTTCATTAACAGATACATTATTGCGTGGTTTGGAGGGCAAGCAGGTTTCTCACTGTTTTTTTATACACGTGGCAGCTTGCCTTTGACTCTATCTTTGGCACAAATTAGATAGGAGTGTTTCTCAGAGTACAGCCCTATCTTTGACTCTAACAAACGTATATTTAGTACCTTTCTGTAGACTGTTATGTAATATTGGGCTGTAGTTTGAACTCTATGCTGATGACATTTTTGATTTCTGAAAGATTTTCCATAGAAAGTGGTATAGCATCATTTAAAATTGTGCAATATTTTGATTGCATAGGAGCATGGTCGGCTGCTGATAAGTTAAACATAAGTTATAAGAAAACTGAAGCTTTTACTGTATCACATAAGAAGGGTTTTTCTCCTCTGGTGTTAAAGGGTCAACAGAAGCATAGGATCCAATATTTGGGAGTTATGTTGGCTTCCCAACTGAATTTTCAGGCCTAGATAGTCAAGATGGTAAAGTTTATATTTTTATAAGTTGTGGCAAGTGCACCGCTAGAGGCTGTTTTCAGATGCTTCTGATTTGAGGATGGTAGTACACCTGTTGGTAATATCTCATCTTGACTACTGTAACACCCTATATCTTGAGCTACCAGATGGTGTAGGCACAAATGCAGCTGCCTATGTGATTGTTGCATTTAGGAAATTTGACCCCATCACTCCTGTTATGCTTGACCTCCATTGGCTATCTGTATACAATTTAAATGCTGCGTATGCTTTTTAAACTGCTGTGTATTATTGTAGAGAATGAGCTGCTGTCATTGTTGAAACTATATACGCCATCTCACTCATTGTGGTCTTTCACACAAGAACTGTTATATGTTCTCGCAATCACCAAAGTCTGGAAAGAAGCTATTCACTCCTGTATTTCTCCAGTGCGGTGTCCCCTATTATGGAATGGTTTACCCCAGAGGTTAGTGGGATGTGGGATCTACTGAGTTTTCATAGGGAGATTAAGGGGTATGTTTACTAAACTGTGGTAATATCATTTGCGTTAGGTTCCGCGGTAAAGGTACAGATGCCCATATAAAGGCATGGGTGGTGCATCGTTACAGCAAGCCATATCAGCCAACGCATGGAACCATAGGTTAAGGTGGCCTAACAAGGTTATGGTGCCCTAGGTTAGTGTGGCCTAAGGGCTGCAAGGTGCTTCAGGATGACATGCATGACCTGTGAGGAACAGAGACAGATGTAGCCTTAACACTAGATAGAGCACTCAGGAAAGGCAATGAACAGGTGAGTGAAGGAGGGAGAGCTGGGAGCCGCTGGACCTGCCATATCTGAGGGCATCCCATGTGGCTTCCAGTACTGATGACAAACATGGTGGGGGCAACTGTACCACAGCACATGGTGTTGGCAGTGTAAAGTACTGGAAAGACAGTTGGTGGCAGACAATGGGAATACCTGTCCCCCAGTGGAGGCGGAGGTGGCAGGATAGTTACAATGATGGGTGGACAGAGGAGCGGTGGTGCCATGCAGATCAGGCACAGGCGAGGCAGGCATGAAGAGGCACAATGCAGGAAAGGGTAGCAGTGCAGGACATAGGGTGGCAGCCTGAACAGGCAGACAGGACTCTACACAGCTGACAGACGCAGATAGACGGAACGAGGGAATGTTGGCAATTGTGGCGAGGGTATTATGGGCTGGCAGCACAAACCTGCAAAAATATGACTGTTACAGGCATGCACACTATTTGAGTAGGACAAGCATGAGAGGAGGGAACAATGAGGAATTGAACCCATGAACACTGCTGAGAATGGCATTGTATTAACCAGTAGGCTTTAGCTCTGTGGTATATGTCACAGCAATGGCTGGGTACAGAAGGACTGCAGATCACCGCACAAACTGTTTGCTCTGAGTGCCAGGATAGGGTAACCCCACCAGTACCCATGATGCAATGCACATGCTGAATAGCTGTCTACAGCTGATCAGCAAATGGGGGCTGCACCTCTCCGGTACCTCAGCTTGCAAAGACGAACTGACAGTTTGTGATACTGGCACAGAGTAGCTATAGACCATGCCATTGTGCAGGTTCTGTGTTCTCCCTGAGGGATAAGATGGGTGCGCAGTATATGTGGTGCTAGAGATAGGCCCTGCTGTACATCCCCATCACTACCAGTGTGTGACAGGTGTTCCTTGCAGTGCAGCTGAAGGTAATTCGGTGTCTATATTTATCCTGCAGTCACATGTGGCCCTCTGGGACCAGACACCACCCAGATTAGTGTGTACCCCATGTTTGGGTCTGGCTGACATGGACACCTGTTATCAGGGCAGAGGGGTTTCCAGACTTGCATGAGGTTTGTGTAGCAGTGCCTTTATAGATCAAAGTGGTATACACTACATACTCCAAAGGGCTCACATTACCCTTTTTGTAGGTAAGGGGCAGGAGCCCCAGCCCCCGTGAAGCAACCTCCATCCTGCTGGTATAAGACAGCCCTCCAGGGTTGGTGGGCCAGAGCCATACCTGTGGCTGGGGCAGACCAGCAGCAATGATGGGGTTAGCTCTGGAAAACCCCAACTGCCTCACACCACTGTCTGTCAGTCACCAGCAGACAGCACAGTCAGACTGCATCTTATAGGTGTTCCAACCATGCACAGTCTAACTGCAGACAGTCCACTAGCCAGTCCACAGTGCATGCTCACAGAGAAACTATGTGCACCAAGCAGGCATCTCAGTGATTGGGGCCCCAGCACTGGGAACACAAAAGTATCACTGGATGCAGATAGTATAGAGCGCTATGTGGGAACCTAGACATGCCATGGTCACTGCTCGGTCAGAGTGAGTGCCCTCCCAGCATGCCATGCTGTGGCCACCCTGTCAATGCAGGCGGTGGTCGGGCACTACAGTGTCCCAGCCATTGCCCCACACCCTGTGAAGATGCATCCTGGCCAATCCGCCCTGTCCGGGCCATACCCACAACACCTTGCTCCTCATTATGCACATATTCAGGCTACGCTGGTAACAGTGGGACATTGTGGGCCCGGTGAGGTGTGGGCAGCCACAAAACAATACATAGACATACATACACATTCCTATTGCAGCATTGTGCAAAGATAGGGGTGGTTGGCAACCCTGCTCGCCACACTGGTCCTGATCACAGTGCTGACATTGCTACACTGTGCAGGAGGTAGTAGTAGTGCTCTGGTGATAACTGTAGCTCAATGCTGGGGCCAACAGCCTGACTCTCCATGCATCTTTGGATTGTGGAGCCTGTGTGAGTGGGTGTTTGTACCCCTGTTCGCCGCTGCTTTGGGCTTTGCACATGTTGCTGTTGTATCTGCATTGTAGGGTAAAACATAGGGACATGCTCTGCAGGAACCACAGCTGGGACTTGAACCTGTGACCCTCTGCTTCTGGACACACTGGCTGGGTGTACTGCACCACACTATTGCCACAGATGCATGGTGGTCCCTGGGGCTACCTGTACTTTTCCTCAGCCAGACCATTTATGTTGCACTGCACACCACGTACTGGTACAGGGCATGGCCTAGGTCCACTGCAGGCAGGTGCCACTGCCCCCTCCAGCATGGGCACACCCCCCCCCCCCGCCATGCTGACATGGCCATATGCTGTCGTGCTGGTAGGGCGCAATCCCAGGCCATCCACTGTGTGGGTAGGTGGTTGCCTAGGGAGCGGGGTCTGGGGCATGGGGCAAACATGAGCATCCTCACATCCCCCCCATCACTGCCTACCAATAGTCTGTCCCTTCCGCTTGGGGGAGGGTTGGCTGGGGGGATGTCAGGTCAGTGCCCTGGAAACTGTTAGCTCGGGTGGACCAGGTAGATGTAGGTGGATTGTGTTTGGCTTTTGTCAGCTGCTGTCATGCTGATTTCCGGTTTCTATGTTCCTATGTGCCACCTAGGTGCCCGCCTAGTCCACCCTGTGCCCCAGCTGCCTCCGCTACATGCCTGCCTGCAGCCCCCTATGCCCCACTTGCACCATCGCCATAGTGGCCTTTCATACTTGGGCACTATGCTGTTGCTGGAAATGGAGCACTACTATCACGTTTCTTGGGCTCCCTGTCTATGCCGTACATTGCTGACACTGAAATTGTTTCTCCCTCCTGCAAATGTGCATCTAATGGCAGGTTTTCATTCACGGTAGGAATCAGCCCTTCAGTTCAGCGCGTTAGTGTGCAGGGAGCCTCTCCCCGTCCATTGACCCCGTCCCCCCGCCCTCTCTCCACCCTCTACCGCGTTTACCGGTTTACCGCGGCCGGAAACATTAATGCTGGTTAGGTAACGTTAACGTGCGTTAACGTTACATACCGCGCGTTAACGTTACCTAACAAGCGCTAACGTTACCTAACGCGTGGTCTGTAACGTTACCACAGTTTAGTAAACATACCCCTAAGACTTAACTATATCATTCTGTTTATGGTATTAATGTCTATTTTACTTATGTATTATCTTAGGGCCCGATTCCGTCTTGGACGTCGATCCCCTCTGTACGTCCAGTCTGAACCAGACGTACAGAGGGGATCACGATTCTGATCCCGTGGGGCACGTCTAGCCCCGCGGGATCAGAATCACGAACAGTCCTACACATACAGGCTGGGACTGCGATTCAGTCCAGTCTGCACATGCAGGACTGTCCCCGGCTAACTCAGTCAAGGCTCCTCAATGGAGCCGTGGCACCATGGCGTCATGTTGCCATGTTACCGCGGCTCCATTGAAGAGCCGCAATGCCGGCTGCCGGACTGCAGGACCTCATTCCCCGCAGCCCGACTCCTGATCTGGCCTCCAAAGGCCAGGGTTGGGCTGCAGGGACTGCCTTCTGGCCCCCCTACCCACTGCATGCCCCGGGCCCGCCACAAAATTTCTTAAGTTACTGGTCTTGGACATACAGGGCCGACATTAGAATCAGCCCTGTACATCCAGGGCCGGCGACCACCCTGACTAACTTCCCTGTACAACCAGCGAAGAAGTTAGTTGCGGCCGGGTGAAGGCATGAATAGCGGGGATGGATGTCCTGTTGGGCCATCCATCCCCGCTATTCGTGGCACAGAATAACCCCCTTATTGTATTGCTTTAAACTGTATTGCCATTTAAAAGTGTCTTTTTTGATAGGTGGTTTTATAAATGGAATAAATGAAAGGAAAAATAATTCTCCTCTCTACCCTCACCTTGTCCCTAAACCATATAATGTCGAGGGAGTCAGAGGAAATATTCAACAGCACTATCCAGATAGTGATTAGTCATTCTTTCAATATTCATATCCTGAAAGATTCCATAAACAGCAAGGTTATTACTGTCTTGCAAACATCTATCACATCCTTCATTAATCTGAGCTCAAATAGAACTTGATTGCATAATCAAGGACCCAGTTGATCAGGCATGATTTCAAGTGCATGCTCTGTTAGCCAACAGCAAGGATAGCACGTCGGGTAAGCCCTGCCCTTGTGTGAGCACAGTATTCTAGTTGGCCAGTGATCTTTGAGTGGGACAGCCAATGGGAGAGGTTTAGCTAACTTCGTTGTTCTGAACATAATCAACAATATCTTAAATTTGATCCATGATGCAACCAGTAACCAACGTAATGCAATCGAGGCTAGTGTAATATACTCTCTAAATTTGCTACCACTTGCTGAAAGGGCCGCTGCATAACTGTATGATCATTTGTTGATATGACTGGAAGCCCCAGAAACAATGCACTACAATAATCAAAAGAAGACAGAACCAGATGATGCAATATGAAAATCATCCACTTGGAAGATATAATCTCACTATATCTATCAGCCTCAGTTTATACAAGGCTTTCTCTACTAACTGCTTAATGTGAAGTTTGAAAGTTAACTTTGAATCCAGCGCCACGCCCAAATAATGTTTACCAATATCTTATGAGGTTGTGTTATCACCTATTGTGGATTCTGGACATGTCAGCATGCACGTCCTACTAGAAACACTACGCAAGCTGCACTAAAATGTGCTGTCCCCAGTAAAGTGCCGCCTAATCTTCCTAATGGTTACGCCAGCCCTGGGTGCCAAATATTAAAAGCCCCAAATATTCCTGACTGAAAGGAAGCCTTCTTCCACTTACTTTGGGGACATCCACTGGTGTTACTTCAAGGGGGCACCACCACCGCACTCTGACCCAACAACCCCAACCTTGTTTTCCTGTCACACACATTGAATACAGAAAACCCCTCATCAAACTCAAAAGAAGGATCACAAATTAGAAATATATAGACAAAAAATGAAATCTTGTCCATTTCAGCCCTTGCACGTTGCCTAGGTACTGGGGCAGAGAACTGTGTTCTTTATATCTGAGATTGAGGGGGGGGGACACAGTCCTATAGAGTCAGAACATCTGAGCTTCTGATACACACACTGAGAATTGCTGCACTCAAGATGATTGCTTAGTAGAAGCAGTAAGGCACCGAGTTCAATCTATAGGGCCATGTTTTCTCTAAAGCACATGTACCCAGCTTGCATCATAAAGCTCTTCTGATAGGAATTGTTCATCAGGTTTTCTACAGATATCTGCCTACTTCATTATATAACTTATAACTTTAATATAACACTTAATGAAAAAGCAATATCCCAAAATAAGATCTGGTGATTATTTTAGAGATACCAAACCCTGTGCCCTTGTCCTTGTAACTACCAGCTGTTTGTAATACCTTCTATTTATAAGTTGTTTTGCCTAATGCAAACATCAGACACTTCAAAAGGAAATTAACCAGGGCTGGCCTGCCCACTAGGCAGGCTAGGCGGCTGCCTAGGGCAGCAGACCTCTGTGGGTGGCACGGCGTCTATGGCAGGCCATGTGTTTCGGCACATTTGGCCTGCTGCTTCTGACCCCCCCCCCCCCTTTGACAGGAAGTTGTTTTGGAGGGGGGTCAGAAGCGGCAGACTATGTGTGCCGAAGCACATGGCCTGCCACGTGCCACTGCTGCACCATCCTGCCAACCTTACCAATAGAATTGGCAGCAGCAGGGGGTGGCAGCGTGGTTCGGAAGGGGAGGACGGCATGGCTCGGAAGGGGGAGTGGGTGTCAAGGTCGGGGTTTCTGCTTGGGGCGGCAGAAACCCTTGGGCCGGCCCTGATTGTATCCCACCCTTGTCTTGGCTCCCATCAAAAACATGAGGAGATGGCTCAGTGGTAGATGGAGCTTAGGTGCCCCCTTTCAAGCTATGCCAGCGGCATTTCTGCCTTTGTGCATTCCATACTGGTTCCATTGATGCCCTCATTCATTCCACAGGGCCCAGTGACGGGCATTGTCAAGGGTACAGACAGGAAAAGGGAGAAGAAAGAATGACTGGCATCTCAGCCTCAAGAAACCTAACCATCCAAATGTGCCGATGAGTGTTTCATGGATAGCACCAAAACGTAGGGCTGCTTGTGTTTAGAGGGATATTCAGCATTTAGCATCGGGGTGCATCGTGGGCACTCGAGGGTGGCGTGTAGGCAGCACCCGTCGCTAAGCGGGCAGCAGCAAAATCGCGCCGCTGCCTGGTTAGTGACCCGTGGGTAAAGATAGGCGCAACAAAAGCTGGCCTATCTTTACCCGTGGGAGTAACGGGCAGTGGCTCAATATTGCCACTGCCCGGTTGGCATATGCGGCATCTGCAGCTGTGCAGAGACCCCTGATATTCAATGCCAGGGCCGCATATGACCCTGGCATTGAAGATCCACGTTTAATGCTCAGCACCAGTGGCTAGCTGCTGTAATCGCACTAGCTGCCTGCGCTGAATATCGGGCCCAGAGTCCTTTTTTCTAAAATAAGTATAAGGCCGTACATATATTTGGTGGCATGTAGAGAGGAAACAGACATTTTCCAAAAACAAAAGTGTTCGGAAAAAAAACAACAGCATCACTTGGGACTCTTTCAGGGGAATTTCATAAGTGAGCATGCATATTCATGGCCTATTTTATAAAGTACATGTGCACTTTACTTTTAAAAAATTGCTTGTATTTTCCCTCCCCCTGACCTAATGCCATGGCAATCAGGCAACAAATTTACTGGCCACATGGATAGACATGGCTTAATGGTGCAGAGTTTCATGGATTTAGTAAGGGAAGAAGTCTTGTCTTACCAATCTATTAGCATATCTGGGTTTTCAGATAGCATTTGACAGAGTCTCTCATGGGAGATTGCTAAATAAATTAAACAGTCATGGAATAGGAAGCAATGTCTTAGTATGGAATGATAGGTCAGCTTTCTCAATGGAGACGGATAAATAGTGGTGTTCAAGGAATCTATACTGGGACAGATGCTTTTTAACATATTTATGAGTGACCTGGAAATGGGAGTAACAAATGAGGGGATCAAATTTGCAGATGACACAATTATCCAAAGTTCTTAATCCATTAGTGCATTCTGGGGAGTTTCAGGAGGACCTAGTAAGATGAGGCAACCAAGCATCTAAATAGCAGATTTAATTTAATGTGGAAAAGTGCAAAGTGATTCATATAGGGAAAAATAATCTGATCTATAGGTATGCGAGGCTGGGTTCCGTATTAGGGGTCACAACTCAGGAAAAAGATCTTGGAGTCAATGCAGACAATATTTTGAAATCCTCAGCTTGGTGTGTACAACAATCAAAACTGCAAATAAAATGTTAGGAATTAATTAGCAGGGGAGAATACAGAGAATATCATAATACCTCTGTATCATTTCATAATGTGACTGAACCTTGTGTATTATTAAAAGGAACCCGGGATATCACTGCTTGATCCAGTACAAGCATTGTGGAACCTTTGTCTTTTGGGGAAACTGCTAGGTACTTATGACCTAGATTGGAAACAGGATACTGGGCTTGATGGACCTTGGTCTGACCCAGTATGGCAGAGGTACTCAAATCCAGTCCTGGAGGGCCGCAAACCAGTTAGGTTTTTGGGATATCCCTAATGAATATGCATATTTGCATGCACTGCCTCCATTGTATTTGAATCTATCTCATGCATATTCATTAGGGATATCCCGAAAACCTGATTGGTTTGCGGCCCTCCAGGACTGGATTTGAGTACCTCTGCAGTATGGCATATCTTATGTTCTTATTGTCTGCAGTTCTGGTCATCTCATCTCAAAAAAGATACAGCAGAAGGTAGAGACAAGGCCAGTCAAAATGATAACGGGGATAAAATGGTTCTCCTATGAAAGAAAGCTAAACAGGTGAAGGCTTTCAGCCCGGAGAAGACTGAGAGGAGATACGACAGAGCTCTATAAATTATGAATGGGAACCACTGTGTAGTAGAGCCCCTGTACCTGTCATTAGGGGACAGATCTGATGGCTACACTGTGTGTAGTAAGAGACCACACTCCTTACCTCCTGGGCCCTAAATGAGATCAGTCTCAGTCTAGTTTTGGTTGTATAGTCCTTACTGGGTGATTGAAAGGGTGATGTTACTGCAGATCACCTACGGGTGATGGGCAAGTAGGCATCTATTTTTACTCTATTTTATAAAGGCACAGATGCCTATGTATCTTTATAAAATACTAGGGGAAGATCAGCAGAAACCATGGTTGGATTGAAGCCGTGGATATTTATCCCTGCTCAGGAGCAGAACTAAATCTTAGAATACACAAGATAATTTTATAAAGTCATTCCTGCATGTATGTGGCCACATATGCATGTAAATGACCTCTTATAAAATACTGGCCAGCATTAGGGCATATATGGTGCTGATGGCTGTGCACATGAATGGAATATGGGCAGAACATACAAATATGCGTGTAAAATTATAAAATATTACAGGCGCAGACACTTACACCAGCAGTAGGACTGCTATAAACATGCACATCTGCAATGCAGGAATGCATTGGGCCACTTACACTAATATTTTATAAAGACAAGTAGGTGCCCGCTTGTCTTCATAAAAGCATAAGATTTGCCATACAGGTCAGACCAATCCGGCCCAGTATCCTATTGCCAACAGTGGTCAATTCAGGTCTATAGGGGTATTAGCAGACAGAAAGATAAGATACAGCTCAGTAATTATGCCTAGAGGTTGTCTGCAAGCCCTCCCAGTTGGTTCGGTAGGACTCTCTGGTAATGAGCAATGATGAGAGACAGGTTCTGCGATTATATACTAGGATTTATTACGACAGTCTATTTTTGTACCATAAGGCTAACACTAAAGAATGAGGTAATCAGGTTTGGTAGCAGCAGCTAATAAGTCTTATGTAACTAGCAATAAATCACTAGCTAATAACCAAAGGTCACATGGCTCCCTCTGCACTCGGCATGGTTCGGAATGGAGCTATCTGGCTAACTCTCAGCCACTGGCGGAAGCACAGATTAAATACTTTAGACTCAGACCCCAGCAGCATTCATCCCTCTAGGCAGAGCTAGATTCCAGATTAGCCTAAGGTCCGGACAGGTCACAAGTACCTGGCAGGATCCCAAATGATAGACAGATTCCATGCTGCCTATCCCTGCTGGTCATTCCTCTCTCTATGCACCCATGCATCCTTCTGGCTTTCACTGTTGCCTTTTCTACCTGTTTAGCCACCTTAAGATCATCAGAAACAATCACCCCTAGGTCCTGCTCCTCATGGATAGAAGTACTTCATCCCCTATACAGTACTACTCCCTTGGATTTTTGCAGCCCAAATGCACGACCCTGTATTTTTTTAGTGTTAAATCTCAGCTACCAATTTCTCGTCCATTCTTCATGCTTCACTAGCTCCCTCCTCATGTTATCTACACCTTCCTGGGTGTCTACCCTATTGCAAATTTTGGTATCAGCAAAGAGGCAAACCTTATCCATAGGCCCTTCTGCAATATCACTGACAAGTCTTATTTAAAAAAAAAATCACACAATTTAGGAGCATGTTTACTAAAGCAAGCTACCAGGGTAATGTGGGGGTATGGTGCAGTACCATACTATAGCTAGTGCAGACATTTGTAGCCTGTGCTAAGAACATAAGATATGCCATACTGGGTCAGACCAAGGTCCAGCAAGCCCAGTATCCTGTTTCCAACAGTGGCCAATCCAGGTCAAACACCTGGCAGTTTCCCAAAAAGACATACAGGTTCCACAATGCTTCCATTGGGGCAAGCAGTGGATTTCCCAAGTCCTCTTTAATAATGGTTTGTGGACCTTTCCTCCAGGAACTTACCCAAGCCTTTTTTAAACCCAGCTACACTTTTACTACATCCTCCGGTAACGAATTCCAGAGTTTGATTACGCATTGTGAAGAAATATTTTCTGTTATTAAAAGAGTTACACTGTAGCTTCATTTCTACTTTTTGATGGTGTAAACAATCGATCTACGTTTAACCGTTCCACTCCATTCATTAATTTATAGACTTCTATAATATCTCATCCCAGCTGTCTCTTTTCCAGGTTGAAGAGCCCTAATCTTTTAAGCCTCTCCTCATAGAGGTATCCTTCCATCCCCTTTACCATTGTGGCGGCTCTTCTCTGTACCTTTTCTAATTCCGCTATATCCTTTTTAAGATATGGTGACTAGAATTGCACACAATATTCAAGGTGCAGTCGCACCATGGAATGATACAGAGATTAATAATATCCTTTGTTTTATTCTCCATTCCTTTCCTTATGATTCCTAGCATTCTATTTGCTCTCTTGGCTGCCACTGCACACTGGGTGGAGGGTTTCAACATCTTATCCACGATGACTCCTAAATCTTTTTCCTGGGTGGTGCTTCTTAATGTGGAGCCTTGCATCGTGTAACTGTAGTCTGGGTTGTTCTTTCCTAGGTGCATAACTTTGCACTTGTCTGCATTACTTATTTATTTATTTAACATGCTTTTATATATAGAAACATAGAAACATGATGACAGAAAAAGACCACAAGGCCCATCTAGTCTGTCCTTCCAGAGATCAGGGGTGGTTTACATAGAACATCAAAGAGAAGTTTACATTGAACACAATAACTATGTACAATTAACTCGTTAGAACTATCTTACATAAAACTATATACAATGTAAGAGTAACTACAGTATCTACACAATATTACAGTTGAGAGGAAGTCAAGGTTGCATTGTAAATTTCATCTGACATTTGGACGCCCAGTCTTCCAATTTTTCAAGGTCCTCTTGCAATTTTTCACAATCCTCTTGGGTTTTAACAACTTTGAATAATTTTGTGTCATCTGCAAATCTGATTACCTCACTCGTTATTCCCATTTCCAGGTCATATATGAATATGTTAAAAAGCAGCAGACCCAGCACAGATCCCTGGGTACTCCACAATTCACCTTTCTCCATTGGGAAAATTGACCATTGAGCCCTACTCTCTGCTTTCTATCTTTTAACCAGTTCCTGATCCACAATAGTACACTGCCTCCTATCCTATGACTTTTTAATTTTGCCAAGAGTCTCTCATGAGGAACCTTGTCAAAGGCTTTCTGAAAATCCAGATACATTATATCGACCAGCTCACCTTTGTCTACCTGTTTATTCACACCTCCCTGCACTTGATGCAAGTACCGTGGGTGCAAGTAATTGTACCTCAACGGGTAGTATTAGTTGCTCCTGCAGCCGTTTTACCATGATGAAGCATGCTATATTTAGAGAGATTGCTGTACTCTCCTTCCTGCAGGCAGCATGCAACCTCACAATAGTAACACGGCCCACACCTGCATGACCAATGCAGGGCTTAGCAGACATACCCCATAAATTACATAGAGCTTCTCTAGACAAAGAGAAGGGATAAATATGAAGAGTTTTAATTCTAATTTATGTGCAAAATGTAACACTGAGGTTGGGTCTTTTAGTCATTCTTTCTTGTGGTGTCCAAGTCTGGGTACCTTTGGGTCTATTGTACTGGATAGGATCAGAACTGTAACTGGGAAAATAATTCTTTGAATATTACATTTTAATTTTTGGGAATGGTGGAGAAAATTGACAAATTTTCAAAGGCAGAGGAAAGGTTAGGTTTATAATGTCAAGTTACCCAGTTCCAAGAGGGAGATTTTAGGCCAATCCTGGATTTCAGGCAGCATTATCCTAATGCATTATGGGACCTGCAGTACTGACTTCAGTGGGTAGAATCAAGGACTACAAATACCACACTGCTTTTGGGAAGTGAGGCAAGGATAAAAGGCTCCCTCCTGGAACAGGGTAACTTGCTAGCTCTACTGCTCTTGGCTAAAAAAGCTATGATTGTATAGGTGGACAGTTAGGCACCACCAAATTACCCTAAGTTGTTTGCAGGATTTAAATATCTGTTTAGTGATTGGTTATGGCTTTAAAAAGCTCCCCACAGGTGTGACTATCTCTATTATGAGATAAGGTAACTAAACCTATCTCAAGACATGCAGGATATAAAATAACCCCTTGTATCATCTGGTGCAGCCTTGGAGCCTTCAGTATTTTGCTTCATCTCCAACTGAGTAGATGACAGGTGTGGCAAAGAACAGGCTTACAAAAAAAAGATCCTAAAAGAATGAGACTGCAGGAGGAACTGGGCTCGCTCGGAGTGTTCCCTCCTCTTCTTTCAGGGGACAGGCCCCGGCCTGGATGAGCAAATATAACATAGCAATGCAACTGAGAACATATTACCTCATCAAAGTAAACAAAGGAACAGTGAAAAGTCGAATGCCTCACATTCAACTATGACTTCCTCTTAGAAAAAATCCCAACCAATCATTCCACAAATCATTTGCACATACATATATACAATGACCAGTGTAAAACTCTGTACTGTAAAATAGTGTATTTACTGAAGTGTTACAAAGAAGGGAACAAGTCAATATCCACACAGTTAAGGTGTATTGCCAAGTGAAGTCTGTGCGCATTTTACAAAACAGGGGCATGAAGATGCACCTCAATCTAGCTGCAGTGGTCATGCATGCCTAGATTGTTCAGACATGCTGTCAAGTTATAAAATATTGTAACTTTACATGTGCATAAATTTAAGCTTCGCCCCATGCGCACCCAGCTGAAAGCGTGCGCAACAAGACTTACACACACATTTACAGATTAGGAACCACCTAAAATATGCACTTAAGTGCCCATTCACCCATGTAAAGCCTTTAAAATAAGGATTTACACATGTAAGTAGCACTAACGTCCCATGTGTCCCTTAGAAAATCAGCCCTGCAGTGACTAAAGCTGCGTGATTTTGCTTTGCCTCCAGCTGTTGTTACATGCAATAACCCACTTGTGAGGACTGGTCTGGCAAGGAAAACAGATGAACATTTTCCAAAACTAACAAAGAAAGGCAAAGATTTCCCACAAGGATGAACAGGAAAAACCATATAATCCTAATGGGAAATGGAAGAAACAACAAAACATGTTATATCCCAGAAATATAATCTGACCAGAGACAATACAGACCAGAACCAGAACCAGAACCAGAACCTGGCAATTGTCCTTATTACTGTTCCCATTGTACCCTGGATTTTTTTTTTTTTACTGTTGTTGCGAGTTTTTTCCCTTTTTATTTAAATTATTTTGGGATCATATCATAACTGCATGCACATTTGAACAACACACACAGATTTTCCCTGAGCGGACTTCACATATTTTCAAAACAAAAGTATTCACATCGTTCTGCTGCAAATATTAACTCCATGAATTTATACATTTATATTAACACTTGCCTGATAATGCACACACACTTCCTGGACTAAACCTATGCACGTAAGTCTGAATTTTCAAAGTATGTGCGTAAATCTAAAGCCCTACCAAACCCTACTAGTCTGATAATTTTACCCTCTTAAAGTGCTGCATTATCTGAAGAAATCCTCTGCAAAATGACCCTTTTAGAGGGTCATTTTATAACAAGGTGCCTAGGTTAAGGCACCGAAGATGTGCCAGTTTATAAAAATTTATTTATTTATTATTTATTTATTTACATTCTCTTATATACCGCGCTATTCTGCATCAGTGCGGTTTACATTGAACAAACTGAAATTACATTGAACAGGGCATTATAACTTGGCGATAACTATTTCACAGGGAACATGGGCTATGGAGGGTTAAGTGGCTTGCCCAAGACCACAAGGAGCACCTGTGGGACTAGAAACCCCAGCCCTTCCGGCCCAAGGTTGCTGTCCTCTAGTGGGATTTGAACCCCCGACCCCGAAATAAGCAGGTGCCCACTTGTCTCTATAAAATGCTAGCGTAAATGGAAGCAATCACACCTTACATTCAGGTACAGACATTTACCTCCGCTCTATAGCAGGATTTAAACCAACATGCATTAAGTATGCAAGGATGCATGTATTTTAAAGTATTTTATACTCAACATGGATACTTGCAAACTCCACCCACTCTCCATTCAGACGATACCCCTAGTTACGCCTTCTGGCAAAGTATGCGCATTCAGATCAGCACGTGTACTTCTACTCTGGTCGGTAATTTATAAGATAACATTGACATGCCCATGAAAGGGACATCATGAAATGATCCTCTTTATGTATTATTTTGGCAACACATGTAAAACTGTCATGCCAATAAAGTTACAGGACTCTAAATAGGAAAGGGCAGAAGAAGTAGGTGAGTTGCACGATGAAAAGTAACACTCGGAAAAGCAGGAAGTAGCAGATGCCTCCCTAGAAAAAAGGAGGCGGGATGAAATTCTGTAGAAAGACTTTCAGCGGCAGCGCTGCCCAAGGAAATTTCTGGGGCAAAAATTCATTAGCTGCGCTTTTGAATTGATTTTATTGTTATTTTATTGTACATGCATAAGTCACCCGGGCTCTTGTGCGACGAGTGGGACATAAATTGAAAGATACGCAGATTCAAAATCTGTCTTGAAATTACAATGTAATGTAACCTACACAAGGCACTTGTTCCTACACAGTACTGCGTAGAGGAGGCTGTGCAATTCCTAAGCATGTTTAAATAGAAATTTGCACGGTAAAGAATTCATGAGAATCCTCTTCAGAAGACTTCAGGAAAGAATTAGAAGAGATGAAGGTTGGAGGAAGACAGCACAGCTCTGGAAACACAAAAAAATATTTTTTTCTGCAAGTTACGTGGAAGTCCTCGCCAAAGACGCAGCTGCTCTCTGGTGCCAGTGGGACTACTCACTACATCTCAGTTCTTGGCTCACTCAAAGCCCGGGTGGCCCAGGAAAGATTAGGTTTTGAGCCTTCAACGTAGGATGCTTACAAATGCCACCTGCTCCCGGGTTGCCTCTCCAGAGTGTTGGCTACCTTAGACAGAGCAGAGGGCTATCTAAACAACGTTCAGTGAACAAGCAGCTACGATGCATTCCTGCCACAGGACAAGCTGAAGCTAGCAGGGACCAGGTGACTGCCATGTCTTGATTGACAAGCCTTGGTATATTTATTAGTTATGTTATTACCTGCATTTGATTTTGTTTCCTTACTCTATGGTTATATTTGCTCTTTTATAGTTAGTAAGGTCAATGTTTTGAAAGGTTTAGCTAAGACGTTAGCCAGAAAATTTCCATGGCTAAAACGTCTCCCCCATCGATCAGCTACATTTTGTGTAGATGTCATTGCTGAAGGCATTCCCAGGGCATGGTTTCATTCTGTCCGCTCAGCGCGGATACGTGGCATTAGCCAGAAAAAAAGTTAGCTGAGTAACTTTGAGCAGATAAATAACCATCGTAAAGATCGCCACTGAAATTTATCCAGGTGTATTCAGACTGTGTGGATATGGACTGAATATCCAGAAAAAAAAGTTAACTGGATGAAGTTTCCCACTCAAAGGCTTTTTGAATAAGTTTAAACCATGGTCTGTGCATCCTCCTTTCGTGTCTGGACCTGGCATGATCTAAGCATGTTCCTGGAATCATTTCTCGCTCGTTGCTTTGAGGACTCCGAAACACACACCAAGCCGTTACACGGCCACTAAATGATCTCCCATCTTATGCTCATCACGTGACATCTTCAATGCTTTAAGGTTCTGTTGCACATGGGAAGAGCAGGAAGCTCTAACAGTGTGGTTTAGCTCCTTGAAAAACTTGCAAGTGATAATGTATTCTTAAAAGCCAGGGTCTGCCTGGAGCAGGAGTGTTTTCTTTTGCTCTCTCGCTCGCTCAACGAGTGACACATTAGGAATGCTGGTGAACATTCCTCCCAGTCCCACAGGAAGTAGTAAAGCCCAATGAAATAATAGGCTGCCAGCCACAGAATGTGCAGCTCTCACACTCCCTTTCTGCTCTGTGGGAATGCAAGGACTTGTCAAAGCTAACCGTGGCTTCCTAAGTGAAACCCTCCATCCACTGAAAGGAAACAGAGTGAGAGAAAGAGATGAAGCTAGCAGGAGAAAAGCTTGCAGAGGTCCAGCTCTTTGCTGCAATATATGCTCAATGTCTGAGATCTGTCTCCATAATCCTTTATCTGTGGGACCAAGCTGACATAGTGCCTGCTACTATAATGAATCTATCAATGTAATAAATCCCTGCAAAAAATCCCCACCATGTGAATTACAAATATTTTTTGTCGGACCACAATGAGGGAGGTTTAGATAGTCTTCAAAACCACACCCGTCAATTGGGATCCATTTTAATCGAACAAAGTTGTTCTATAACAATTTTTATATAAATATCTCAAACTTATCTTGAAAAGCCGAAGAGCTTGGCACTAAGAACACTTGATACAGGGAAGGCTGGTTCCCGAAACGTGCACGTCGTGTCTTCAGAGTTTAGACATTTTATGCAGTAATCCTACTGTTTCTGCTCTTCGGCTTTTCAAGATAAGTTTGAGATATTTATATAAAAATTGTTATAGAACAACACTTGTTCGATTAAAATGGATCCCAATTGACGGGTGTGGTTTTGAAGACTATCTAAACCTCCCTCATTGTGGTCCGACAAAAAATATTTGTAATTCACATGGTGGGGATTTTTTTGCAAGGATTTATTACATTGATTGATCACACATCTCTGTTTAGCGGGATTGGTTTGTTATACTATAATGAATCTAGCTATACTCTCCTAACCACTTTCCATAGGAGTGGAAAGGGTGAGCAGAGACAGGATAAATATGAGATGACCCAGATCTCCAGGGAGGCTATGAAACTGGCGCGAGGCAAGTCTTTACAATGGTCAGTGCTCTACCCATTTCACTAATAACCATGCACATTTAGCCAGTACAATTCCTTGGGTAATTCGAGAGATTAATTTCCATGACATCTCAATGGCCTTGCATGCCTGAATTTTGGAAATCAATCTGTTCACTAATGCTGGAGATTAATGGTGGAAGGCTCTCTTTAGACCCTTGGGTAATTATTTAAAATCCATGTCTGGGAGATGATGATGAATATTTGAAGTCAGGGGCTTAAAACCTGATCAAAAACAAAATTCAGATAGCCATCAATTAAAGAGTTTCCTCCCATGTTGTGCTATTGAGTGTTCATTTTTTTTAACTTGACTCTTTTTTTGGGGGGGGGGGGGATTACAAGCTAGGTTTATACCTGGGGCAAAGGAGGGTGACGTGATGTGCTCATGGCCACAAGGTGCATCACCAGGAGGGGATTTGAATCATGGTTTCCCAGGTTCTCAGCCCCATTGCTCTAACATCTAGGCTATTTCCGTACACTGCACATCACTCTGTAACAAAATTATCCAAGGGCCACTAATGCTTCACTACCATGGGATGAAAAGTTTTATTTTTATTAGTTACTCTTTTGGTAACAATTTCTTAGGAAATATTTTCCCATCTGTTTGCATCTGAATGGGAGATGGGGCCTAATGCTTCTAACTGGAAATCTATTATTCTATTCTTTTCTTTGCATATATACAGAATCTCCTTTCTAAAATACTAGAGCCAAAATGATATCACAACAGAGATAAGATATACCATTTCAAACAAAACAAAATTGGATGAAAATTCAAATCCCGAGCAGGATAACAGTAGCCAGGCAGACTGGTGAAATCATTGCAGGGGTGGCATCAGCCACCCAACCTGCTCGAGGATTTGAATTTTCAGACTCCCTCGCACACAAGAGTGCTAACGACAGATGCCTCCTTGCTGGGCTGGGGAGCCCATTGCCAAGGATCATGCACTCAGGGGTTATGGTCTCCACAGGAGTCTGCACACCAAATCAACCTCTTAGAGCTGTGGGCGATTCGTCTAGCTCTTCAAACCTTTTGTCATGTCCTCTCACATCAGTCTGTATTGATACAGACGGACAACCAGGTAGCAATGTTCTACATGAACAAGCAGGGAGGTAAAGGGTCTCATATCCTATGTCAAGAGACACTGGACCTCTGCTCCTTTGCCATCTGGTAGGGTATGTCTCTCAAAGAAGTGTACCTGCCTGGTCAGGAGAACTGCCTAGCAGACAAACTAAGCAGGATTCTCCAACCTCACGAATGGTAATTGGATCTGGTGGTGGCCCAGCGGATTTTCCACCGTTGGGGACATCCGTCCATAGATCTATTTGCCAGTCCACAAAATCACCCGCTGCCCAGATTTTGCTCCAGACAGCCACATCCTCTTAGGGTGGCTGCAGATGCTTTCCTGATCTCCTGGTCAGGGGGCCTCATGTATGCGTTTCCTCCCATGCCTCTGGTGGCCCGGACTCTGTTCAAAATCCTTCGGGACAAGGCCTCTATCATTCTGGTAGCCCCCAGATGGCAAAGACAGCCTTGGTTTCCGCTTCTCCTCCAGCTGGCAGTGGAAACCCCACTCCCAATGGGGACGCAGCCCGACTCTCTTGCACCCCAACCTCAGGTCCCTCAACCTGATGGCATGGCTGCTGAAAGGGTAGTGCTGGCTCCTTGCCTCCTACCGCGGAATGTAGAAGTGTTACTGGCCTCAAGGAGACAGTCCACTAGGAAATCCCGATTCTGTCACAGGCTGCAGGTGAACTAAGGCTCTCAGCTTTCTAAATTTTATAGGATATTTATAAAAGTGTTCTTCCTCCTTCCACACCTTTTAGCTTCCAACGGAAAGAAATGCTTTGCCAGACATTTTAACCCAGAGATAGCTGCATGTAGATGAACTATAAAGCAAGTTCAGATTTCATTTGGATTGAGAAGAGATGCCGAAATCCATAATTACTATAGTCTCTCAGGTTCCAGTGGCAAATATTTCTAAATTCTGCAGCAATTATATGGCACATCCTCATAAATGTGAATATATTTGCATAAAATTGCATACATTACTTAAAAAATCATTTTCTGGCAGTTACTTTATTTTGGACTCTTATTTTATTTATTTTTTTTTTTTTAGGAAAAAGTGGTTGGTGCTGGGAAGGGAGAATAGAGGAAGGATAAGGATCATCGCAGTAGAGGGAGAGGGGAAGGGATAGGGTCTAGAGCAAGAGAAGGATCCATGATCAGGATCGGGAGAAACAATCTACTCGCACCCCTCCTCCATATGCTGCTGTCTTCCCCCCCCCCCCACACAAACATTCCCCTCCATTCTTATTATTTGCCCTCCCTTTGCCTCTTTCACATACTCATCCACACACACACACATTCCCCTCCATTCTTATTATTTGCCCTCCCTTTGCCTCTTCCACATACTCATCCACACACACACACACACAAACATTCCCCTCCATTCTTATTATTTGCCCTCCCTTTGCCTCTTCCACATACTCATCCACACACACACACACACACACACACACACACACACACACACACACACAAACATTCCCCTCCATTCTTATTATTTGCCCTCCCTTTGCCTCTTTCACATACTCATCCACACACACACACATTCCCCTCCATTCTTATTATTTGCCCTCCCTTTGCCTCTTCCACATACTCATCCACACACACACACACAAACATTCCCCTCCATTCTTATTATTTGCCCTCCCTTTGCCTCTTTCACATACTCATCCACTTGCTCTGCTTTCCCCACCCATCCACTCAGTCATTCTTCACTTGTGGCCCCCGATCCCCCAACTTGCTCTCCCTTTCCCACACCTCATCACTGGACAAGCTGTCTCTTATGTCCCCCTGTCCCCTACCTCTCACTTACACGCTCTTGCTCACAGAAAGAAGAAGCCATCAATCAACAGTGCAGTGTCTCAAGCCACATCCTCTCCCTCTGCTTCTACAGTACTGAACCACACGGGTCAAAGCACAAAAGTCCAAACAGAAACAGAGGGGGTGGGTGCAGCCTCTACTGCTGAGATTGCACTGCACTGTGCCAATACCTCCCTCCCTCCTGCCAGAAAGAAACATGGAAGCCATTGGGATTATAGTGTTCCTCTTTCCTGACCCCTCCCACTGGAGACAGAAAGGAAAGGCACCAAGATCTTGCCATCCTGCCCCCTCCCTGGAGAGAGAGAGAGGGCAATGGCTGCTGCTACCCCAACACTACATCTCCCACACCTGTTTCATGGGGAGCAGGGGATTATATGGGAAGGTCTTGTTTTGGCCGCTTTTCACACAGCCATGGAATTACGAGAGACTGAGGCCTCGGTGGCTATAGCACTACAAGGTTCAGGTGGCGCTTTACACATACATGTAAGAGAAAGTCCCTTCTCAATGGAGCTTACAATCTATTCAAGACAGAAAAATACAAAAACAGAGGGCTAGGGTAAAACTAAGGGGAAGTTGTTATAACACACAGTACATCATCACAATATAGAAAGACTAGGGGACATGCAATGAAGCTACAGGGTAAACTATTTAAGACTAATAAGAAAATATTTTTTCACAATGTGTAATCAAACTCTGGACTTTGTTACCGGAGGATGTAGTAAAGGCTGTTAGTGTAGCTGGGTTTAAAAAAGGTTTGGACAAGTTCCTGGAGGAAAGGTCCATAAACCATTATTAAGAAGGGACCCAGGATATCAATGCTTGACCCAGTACAAGCATTGTGGAACCTGTGTCTTTTGCGGAAACTGCTAGGTACGTATGACCTAGATTGGCCACTGTTGGAAACAGGATACTGGGCTTGATGGACCTTGGTCTGACCCAGTATGGCATATCTTATGTTCTTATGTTCTTAACACACATGGATGGCAAACAAGAGAATAAGGGATCGGGAACCAAAAACTTGAGAAGCAGAAATCCAAGAGAAATGTACGCGATAGGGGGCGAGAGGTTGGTGTGCATGGACCAGGAGAAGGACCTTGGTGTGATTATTTCTGAGGATCTCAAGGTGGAAAAAGTGCAACAAGGCTGTGGCAAAAGCCAGGAGGATGTTGGGTTGCATACAAAGAGGGATTACCAGCAGAAAGGAAGAGGTACTAAAGCCACTGTATAAGTCACTGGTGAGGCCTCACTTGGAATACAGTGTTCGGTTTTGGAGACCGTATCTTGCAAAGGATGTAAAAAGACTGGAAACTGTTCAGAGGAAGGCGACCAAAATGATTTGGAGGCTGCGTCAGAAGACTTATGAGAAAAGACTTGAGGAGAGAAGGGACACTCTGGAGGAGAGGAGGGACAGGGGAGATATGATTCAGACCTTTAAATACTTAAAAGAGTATTAACAAACAAACAAACCTCTTCCAAAGATGGGGACGCTGTAAAACTAGAGGGCATAACATGAAGCTGCAAAGAGGTAAATTGAAAGGCAATGTCAGGAAATACTTTTTCACTGAAAGGGTGGTGGATGCTTGGAATGCCCTCCTGATGGAAGTGGTGGGGGCAAATACAGTGACAGAATTCAAAATGGCATGGGGCAGACACAGTGAATCCCTTTACAGAAACAGGATAAAATCAAAATAAACTTAACTATCTAATTTCTCAACAAATAGGGGTGCCCTACACGAAGCGGTAGATACACCCCTAAACAAAGACATGTGGAGGGATGACCTGCACGGAGCGGCGGGTGCACCTACTCTTGCCACCTTGCTGGGCAGACTCGATGGCCCATACTGGTCTTTATCTGCCGTCATTTACTATGTTACTAAAAACAGGTTCTTAGCCTGGATTTGAATAGCACCAGCAAGGTGGAAGAAATGAAGTCTGTTGCTGGCAGTAGAAGTGGGAAGGAAGGCCCCCCCTTACTCTGAAAGGAGGCAGTCTCTACTCTTAATAGGAAACTGAGAGCTTTCTCAGTCACTGAAAGATAGTTGTGAGGGAGAAGACACAAGGTGGTATGTCCACCTTGCTTAGGTGGGGAGTGATTGAGTTGGAATATGACAAAAACTCATTAGTCCTCTTTGGCTGGGCTCTTTCTGCTCCATCCGTGCTGAGGTTCATGGGAAGAACACTCAGCACAGGGACCAGGAGAGTCAGGATTGCCAACTGGCTGAAGATTCACTCGACAAGGATGATTCAGTCCTGGATTTACCTCTATTCTATGCAGGGACTCGTAGTCTTGCTTTTCTTAGGAAATGCAACTGGGTAATCAGGACTACAAAATCCTTACATGCAATGGAGTAAATCTAGGCCTGGATCGACCGTGTCAGGCAAATCTGGAGCCATTTGGCAATCCTAGGAGACAAGACCACAGCTGCAGCTGGCAGCGAGGAGCAAGACCTGCACTCCGATGCCTTGTAAGGTGGAGAGAAGCAGCCGAGCTGGAGACAGAAAAGCATGGCTGATGTAGGAGGTGGAGGCCACTTATTTAAAAACTCCTCAGGAATACACCAAAGAAGGAGAAACTGTAGGGTGAATTTTGTTTTCCCTCCAAGAGAAGAAACAGGAAGTTGAACATTTTGAGGTGTTCATAATTGTTCCTGATTTATGTTTTCTTATAACACTGTTACTTTTTTTCCATCCAGGCACCATCAATTTCCTTTGAATAAACCTGGCATAGTGCAGACTTGTTCAGGGGCTATAATGGGACTGTGGGTGAGATTCCACAACATTTTAGGGCTCTGAAAAGTGACCTTTCCCCTTCTCTATAAAGGACCCCATGGAAGATGAACTCCAGGGCTCGTGTGGAAGCTGGCACCGGAACCTCTTTATATCAGGAATAAGCTGTGACATGCAGTGCATTGGATGATCTCCTGATGTTCTGATCCTGTCCACAGCTGTGTTTAAGGATGGCTCAGTCATACCGTAGTCACTAGTCCTTCCTTCATCAGCATCGACGTTCCTGCCAAGCTGCAGCGGAGGCCTCCACCCACTCTGCCACTGATGTGTGCATTTAGTCACGAGGACACATCTCGTGACTAAAAGCTCTGTATCCCACCACCTCCCCTACCAAAGGAAGCGCGGCGGAGGATTCCTGCGCACCTCGGCAGGAACGTTGATCAGCAAGTGTCATTTCTTGTCTCAAAATCCTACAGTGCATGGAATCTGGACCAGTCCGAGGCTAAGATTGGCAAACTGCTGCCACGGGGCACGACACTTTCATTTAAAAGGTGATTTCCTCCAATCCAGTTGCAGAATAATATTTCTACTGCTCAACAGCTTTGCTAGCCCTTCCTTATTTGTGAGAGTAAACGGAAGTCGTCCTTGTTTTTATAGCACAATTCTGGGAAGGGTGATGTGGGGCAGATGCTTAACACCCAGTTGGGCTGGCGTTCAGCAAGATGCATGGCAGATGGACTGGGGATGCGAGTATGCTATCTCTTCCGTGCCGGACAAAGCTCGGGCCTCTTTCCTCAATAAGATGTCTCTAAGAGAACAGGCTTTTTGCCTTGTTAACCAACAGCAGTAAATCTCTTTAACTGACAATAATGCATTGGCAGCATTGTTAATACTGTGCACGTATAAGCATCAGGGTATGTGTGTCTACATTTTTTCGTGCTGTTTTCATGCATAAGTTCTCTGTGCAGTTTAAGAAGGCAGGTAAGACTCTGGAAAATGTCAGCGCAGTAACCTCCCATTGTACAGTTTAGCTTGGGGTTATATCTGCATCCTGCCAGAGTGATGTCATCATTAGAATAAAACAGATCTCCCTCCCCTCCTCCAGGGCTGTTTCCTGGTACGCTGCACACATCTGAAAAGAGAATTTTTGGCTAAAAATCAGAGCACAATTTCTATACCACTGACCCAGCTGCACCTGCTGCCAGTCTGCTATAAAACAAAAAGGGGACATTACAGGTTTGTCTCCAAGTGTAAAGCAGCATGCTGAGTCAGGGTTGTTGGGGTTTTTTACCCTTCTTTCTCTAGGCATCCTGCGGTGGTGTTGTTTCAAACACAAATATTTGCCGGATCTGGTTCGGTGCTTGGAATTAGACAGTGGCTGGTTGATTGCTCTCTCTACTACTACTACTGTTAAACATTTATAACGCGCTACAAGGCATGAGCAGTGCTATTCAGACATATATAAAGACGGCCCCTCCTCATTAGAGCTTGCAGTCTCTCTGACAGACTATGAAGTGGAAGGCGCATCTGAGGGCCATGGTGAATAAAGATGTTTTCCAGAGCCACAGATGGGAAATTCTGCTATCTAGGTAATGCATCCAGAAAAAGACACTATGGCTGCAAGCAAATAATTGGACAGATAGGAAACTCTAAGCTCTGCCATGGTAAAGATTTGGGTTAGGCATGTGCTGGAAATCAAAGAATGGCCCTTACTTGGAATCTCTTTATAGGCACATTTTGCACTGATGTCGAGGCTATGTCCATCTGTCTATCTATTCATCTGTCCTTGTGCATCTTTTTTGTGTCCATGTGCAGCAGCGAACCTCCAGCTAGGGTACTGGAGGGCTTCTCAACCGCTACTGGCAGAAGAGGAGGGTCTGCAAGGTGAGAGTGGAGGGAGAGAAGAGGAAGAGGGGGAAGCAGGGTGAGAGGGGAGGAGCTAACTCATACCTCCTATACACACACTTGCCCTCTTCCATACTAATCACGTCCCACCCCATTCTGGTCACATTCACGCATCTGACCCAGTTGCTTACTGCTCACACAATCATTTATTCACTCCCAGACGCTTACCCTACCCACTCACTCAGCACAAAACACACCTTTTTATAACGCTTAGAGCACCTTTCAATTTGTTCATTTATATGGACAAGCTACCGCCTGTTTTTGTGCTGCGTAAGTTCAGCACTACTCTAGAAACAAATAGTACTGGCAAAAATACATATGGATGTAAGCGTGTGTGTGTGTGTGCGTGTATTTGGATCTATATATACTCTTATCATCCAAACAGAATTCTAAACTACTTTACAAATGATATCATAATCATGCATGCAGCCATCTCTGGGTTACAGGCTCTGGCCATATCAATCTTCCTGTGCATGTGTTTATCAATTTCTAGGTACTTCTGACTCTCAATGTGGTTTCTCCCTCTTAATTTCTGTCTCTCCTTTTCAGACTTACTTGCATCTCCTCAGAGTTGGCCAAGCTGGATGTGTGACAGGTGTTGGATTCAATTCAGAAGTCTCTTTACAAAAAGAAAAACCTGGCAAACACCCCAATGCCAAATATAAAAAAAAAACATGAAAATTCACTTGTTTATATATTCACCTTGGTTTTCATTTCTGTTCATATATTTATTCATTCAGTGCTTTTTTTCTAGCAAATAAGGTGACAGTACTTATACATATGGCCATCCTTAAAGAGTAGGGTGGCCACTGAAGGATCCTAAAATAAGAATTGTCATCCTGGATCAGACCAAAGTTCCATTAAACCCAGTATCCTATTTCCAGCTGCGGTCACAACTACCTGGCAGATCCCAAAAAGTAGATAGCTTGCAGTTACAATAGCCAGAACCCCTGCAACCAGCCATCAAGTCTATGAAAAGGCAGCACTGCAAATATTACATCAGCCCTTAGAACCTAACCCGGTTGAGAAATGAGAACAAGCCAGACTGCTACAAATCCCTATCCAGAAATTGCGTGCTCGTGCAATACCTCACCTTGGTTACATATACCAAATATGGATAGAACCTCACCAATATAGAATAAATGAGCACGTATTAGAAACAGAAATGTACAGACAAAAAAATGAACTGGAAACCCCAGCAAGTTGAAAAATTTACATTTGCAGTGTGGCACAATGGTGTGTTTCCCAAATTTGCAGAATCAGGCATGTGGGGGGGAGGGGGGAAAGGGGGGAATCATATGAGTATCTCAGAAGTGTTGGGGTGTGTTTATGTGTGTGTCGGGGCTGTGTGCATGTGTGTATGTGTCAATGAACATGTGTGTGTGTGTCTGTCTGTGAGTATATCCTTGTGTGTCATGGGCAGTGTTGGGGGCTGAATGTGTGCATATCATGGGGACTGTCGACAGCTGTGTGCGTGCATGTGTGTCATGGGGCGTGTTTGGATGTGTGGATCTGTGTGTGTCATGGGACTGTTGGGGGAAATTTCTCCAAATGGGTTAGCTTTGCGCATACCATGACAGTCATGAACCTCACTCCTAAGCCAGGGTATATGAAGTATGATCTCAGTCTCTCAAATTTACTGCTAACACTGGCCGTAGTACTTGCATTGGCTAAAGAGAGCTTCCTTCTGGAGTTCAGAAGACGTAACATGTATGGATAGTTTGTCAAGATGTGACTGGAAGTTCTATTTTAGGCCTGTGGCTTCCAATACAATGGGAAATATTTCTATATCTTTCTGCCACATTTTCTCGGTCTCTTACTGCATTTCTTGGTACTTCAGGATCTTCTCCCTCTCCACCCGATTCACAGAATAATCACTTGGAATCCACACCTCTGTTATCACTACCATTCTGGTGTTTCTCCTTTACCACTACGTCGAGTTTCCTCGCATACAGTTTCTTATCTGTCGGAATAGGAATGCCCCAGGTTATCATAACTTCTTCATTCTTCATAATTCTCTTGGGTCATGATCCCAGGGCTTTTCTGGTTCAGCAATGTTGTAGTTTCCAACGGATGAGACATGACACCTTGTTGTCTCTTTCTATATAGAAATGTTCTGCCATCAGAAATTCACAGCCAGCTACAAAGTGAGTAACTGTTTCCAGCCCCTTTCTTACAGAATCTGCATATGTCTATTTTACCTGTTTTCTCTATGCTCGCTGTGAACCATCTCACCCATAATCCAGTGTCCTGGACTGCAACTAACAATCTCTCATCCTTAGGTTTCATTTCACCTCTCCTTAACCACTCATGTGTCACTGTTTGATCAACAAACAGCTCCTGGAGTAATACTTTGTATTTCCAACTATATCTGTGCATTTCACACTTCTTGTTCCTCGTTTGCTGATCTAATTCTTTAAAGAGTTTCTCTTGTTTTGCATATTCCTTTGCTTCCTTCCCTGTATATACTGGTGGATTCTTATCCATTCCTTCTATTCATCGGAATGCCTATCCTAGTTTAATAATGGATACAGACTCTGGCCATTCACTTTCATGCTGCAAAACATTTCATTGATTTGTCTTTATTGATGCCGTTAAGTAGGTCTGGAGGTCTATGATGGTTGCTCTGTATGTATAATCAATTTCTATGAGGCCCATTCCTTCCTAGACTCTAGGGATGTACAGTCTCAGCATACACTAATTCTTATAAACTACCTCATAGGCATGAAGGAGTTTTCTTGTTTGTACTTCTAGTTTCTCAAAATATTTCAGAGGCCAATCTACAATTCCAAAGCTATACTCTAAGCTGTGTATGTGCATGTGTGTGTCATGGGGAGTGTTGGGGTGCGTGCATTTGTGTGTCTGCCATGGGACTGTCCACTGTGCGTGTGCATGTGTGTGTCATGGGGAGTGTTGGGGTGCGTGCATTTGTGTGTCTGCCATGGGACTGTCCACTGTGCGTGTGCATGTGTGTGTCATGGGGAGTGTTAGGGTGCATGCATTTGCGTGTCTGCCATGGGACTGTCCACTGTGCATGTGCATGTGTGTGTCATGGGGAGTGTCAGGTGCTACGTGCATTCCAGGATGCAACATGGGGGTCCCTCTGTCATATAATTTGCATAATCTGCTTAAGCTCCATCCTCACTAAGATAACCCAGCTCTCCATTCAACAAGGATACATACCTACCTGTCTAATCCTCTATCTGACCCACTCTAAAGAACCCAAAACTGGATCCCAAAGACCCAGCTTCTTACAGACCCAGAGCCAGCCTCCCCTTCATTGCAAAACTAATAGAAAAGATAATTCAACAACAAGTGCAAGAACATATAGACAAAAAACAAACAAACCTGGCAAACACCCCAATGCCAAATATTAAAAAAAACATGAAAATTCACTTGTTTATATATTCACCTTGGTTTTCATTTCTGTTTTTTCATATATTTATTCATTCAGTGCTTTTTTTTTCTAGCAAATAAGGTGACAGTAGACCCGCATCAACACAGATTTCTTGTGAACTATGGAGTCGAAACACTCATAACTTCCATTATGGATACAATAATAAAAATTGAGCCAGAAAACTACAAAGGGAGTGAAGCACACTCGCAAAGGAGAGCAAGGCACAGCAAAGAGCCGTGCATCAAGGTCACGGGCGCTTTATTTGAGTGAAAAATCCCCTACATGTTTCAGCAAATGCCTTCTTCAGGGGGTACACATCAATGGCACACTGTGAAAAATCTTAGGAAAAGAAGTCACTCCAATATCAAATTAGTTAAGATCATATCCAGCAGACAAAAAGCACCACGCCATAGCAGTGCACCAGTCTTCCAAAGGATTACCAGCAACTCATTAGCAATAAACTACAAGAAAACGGAAATACTTTTCGTGCCCAGAGATGAATCATTTATCCCACCCACCACTCTAACCATAAACAACAATGAACTGAAAACGCAATCCGAAGTAAGATGTCTGGGCATCACAATAGACCAGTGCCTAGGCTTGAAGTCCCACATAAACAAAATAGCTAAAACCATATACAACAAAATATGGACCCTCCAACACCTCTGACCACTTCTCCAACCCACCCACTTCTGCACAGCCTTCCAACGCCATCACCTCCCCAACTTTGACTTCTGCAGCACAATTTACTAAGGCCTACCAAAAGCCACCCTCCTACCACTCCACACAGCCCTACATACAGCAGCCCACATCATACAATGTGCCACAAAATATGAGCACATCACGCCCATACTGAAACAACCCTACTGGTTCCATTATCAAGCAGAATCCAATATAAAGTCATACTTCTCACATTCAAAATAATCCGGAACCCCTTAGCTCCCTGCCTACGAACATTACTACAAAAGCTACAATGTTACAGATCCAGAAGACGAACCAACCAGAACATCCCACAAAAAAAATTCAGAGGCAACCAATATGCCTGTAACAGATCCTTCACACTCTACGCACCAAGCATATGCAACTCTCTACCTGAAAGCCTTCGCAACATCACAGAAATGACAAAATTCCATAGACATCTCAAGACACACCTGTTCATAGAACACTTTGGACCAGCTGAGCCCACGAATGCCCCCACCCTAAATATCTCTACCCCACCCCCTCCCCACTCCAAACCTAAATTATTGTCACTGTTCCATGAATACCTCTGATTCGCTGTAAATACGTGCTCTCTGTAAATATGCATAATTTCAGTTTCAATGTAAATAATTCCATACACATAATGTTCCATGTAAAAGGTTCTAAGTTATATATACATGAGTTCCTTTCTCAATGTACACAAACAGTTCTGTTACTTGTAAACTGGTATAGAAAAACAGTAAATAAATAAATAAATACGAGGCATCTTTTGACTTATATGGGTTTATTACACTTGATATACCAATTTTCTGGGTAAACAAAAGCTGTTTACAATAAAAACAAATAGGTCAGGGTCCATTGTTTGTTCGACAATAGAGGAGGAACGAGAGACAAAGGGAGACAGACATAGGACACTTCACAAATTAGGAAGGTAGATGTAGCAGAGATAGTGAAAGCATGTACACACAATTGGAAGGGAGGAGGGGGAGGGGGGGAGACTGAAATGCAAGATGCCCTGTGCTACCAGGTAGAGAGTCTGCACATTTAGGACTCAGAAAGATCAAAAGCTTGTTTGAGAAGGTACGTCTTTAAATCTGACTTGAATCGGGAGTAGGAAGCTGGGAGGCAAAGGTCGGGGAGGGGGGTAATCTATTCCAGAGCACAGGGACTAAGAAGACAAATGATGAGCGTCTGGTTGATTCGTAGTGAGTCCGAGCTGGTGATGGCAGGCAGAGTTGATTTGCATGTATGGAGTGCAGGAGACGGGCTGCGCAGTTAGATGTAACAGATATTGTGAAACACTTTGTTGAAGGGCATTATGTGTCAGAGTAAAAATTTGGTATTTAATAGAGGATTTAATGGGAACCAATGACGAGAGATCAGGAGTGGAGTTACATGATCGTATCATTTCCCGGAGGTCAAAAGTCAGATGGCCGTGCTTTGAATAGACTGTAAAAACAAAAATCAAAAACCCTCAAAAATGTGATGACACATGGCAAATATCAATGTGAAAAGTCAAAACATAACAAGGCCCAGATCAAATTATAAAAATTCCAACTTGAACATACAATTTCCACTCGAATTTACATATTTATATAGTAAAAGCATATATATAGTATAATGTTGACTGTACATAGTTATCCCTGTTACTCCATGTTATATATTCCTGTGTTCTCTGTAAACTCAATGTTACCTGTTTGCATTGCAGTATATTTGTTCGATGTACACCGCGCTGATTTTAATAGCGCGGTATAGAAGAGATGTTAAATAAATAAATAAAATAAAATAAATAATTATTTTATTGTCGGATTCCACCGGCAAGAGATGGGGAGGGGAAACCCCCCCCACTCAGTGACGGTAGAAACCTTTTTTATTAAGTCACAAACCTCTAAAAGTGAACTATAATTGAATCACTTATCTGACTTTGGCGAAAGGGCCACAACAACTCCCAGCAGCGACATGCATGTTTCGAGCCCAACTGGCGCACACACATTTTTTCTAAAACAGCTTGATACAGAGCCAGTTGGGCTCGAAACATGCATGTCGCTGCTGGGAGTTGTTGTGGCCCTTTAGCCAAAGTAAGATAAGTGATTCAATAATAGTTCACTTTTAGAGGTTTGTGACTTAATAAAAAAGGTTTCTACCGTCACTGAGTGGGGAGTTTTTCCCCTCCCCATCTCTTGCCGGTGGAATCCGACAATAAAATAATTAAATGTTCAAGTTGGAATTTTTATAATTTGATCTGGGCCTTGTTATGTTTTGACTTTTCACATTGAATAGACTGTAGGCACTTAACTGCAGTGTTGGGCAGTCTGACTCCATCCATGCATACCAGGGTGCACCATGATTGTGGAATGGGGGCAGGAGCATGTGGGCAATGCTCCCACCCCAACATTTAAGGTACGGGAAGGGATGGAGGGCCCTGGGCCACCAGGCCTATGTTTTGGTTGGGGGGGGGGGTGGAATCAGGGCTTCTGGGCCACCAGGTTTTTGTTTCTGTTCAGTGGGAAGGAAATTGGGGCCACTTGGCCACCAGTCTTTTGTTTCTGTAGGGAGGTGGGGGGAGAGGTCATCTGTGTCCGGAGGGGCACTGGCCTCCTGACAGTGTGCCAATGGCATCAGGGGGCTTTCCCCAATGCCTGGATCATCTGAAGTGACATGTCAAACTTCACCTTAGATGACCCCGTCTGTCTGGGACAGCAGGTCGAACTTGCACTGACTTCTGAGCACATGTGTGTGGCTCGCTCTCCCAGTTTAAACTTGCGCTGACTTCTGAGCACATGTGTGTGGCTCGCTCTCCCAGTTTAAACTTGCACTGACTTCTGAGCACATGTGTGTGGCTCGCTCTCCCAGTTTAAACTTGCGCTGACTTCTGAGCACATGTGTGTGGCTCGCTCTCCCAGTTTAAACTTGCACTGACGTCTGAGCACATGTGTGTGGCTCGCTCTCCCAGTTTAAACTTGCACTGACTTCTGAGCACATGTGTGTGGCTCGCTCTCCCAGTTTAAATGCGGACCTTTTGCGCACTGCTTAATTTGCATATTGCATCCCAATGCAAAAGGTCAGTGTTAAACTCGTGCTAGAGCTTTAAGCACTGAGCTCTGGCATGGAATTTCTGCATTGGCCTGTAATTTTGTACCCGAGGCAATGGAGGGTTAAGGGACTTGCCCAAGAGCACAAGGTGCAGTAGTAGGATTTTAACCCCGACTTCCATGGTTCTAGCTCACTGCTCTAACCATTATGCTACTCCTACACTATGATGGCTGCAGAAAATTGCTTAAAGGAACCGTTTCAAGTGATGCATAGGTTGCCGAGGCTTTATGAGGAGACGGATGAGAAGGAAGCAACCGTTCTGACATGTGAGTGTCTAGCTTATCATTCATTTGTTTATTCACATTTATTTATTTCTCACTTATCGTGGTTTTGAAGACAAGGTGGTTAAGTTACATGGTTTGTTGGAGAAGGATGAAGAATTCAGTGGTGCTGATGGAACAGAATGTGGGATAATCTGTGACTCTGGAGACACTGAAAGGGAGACAGATTCCTTGGCTGGAAGTGAAGCGAAATAGGAGGAGGTTGGAGATAAGGAAGTGGTTAATAAGCCTGTATTCACCTGGGAAAATGTTGATTCACTGATAATATTGATTTTAGAAAATTATTGTGTTAGATGAGATGGGTTACATGTGCTTTAGATCTCCTCACATCTAGATATGTCAAGAAATGGGAAGAGGGAGGGGTGAAGACTCCATGAATGGTTAATTGATGAATTGTTCATTACAAGCAAGTATTAAGGGGGCAGGGGGTGGAAAATATCCTTCAGTGGTGAGGAATTATCACCCCATATCACAGCTTCCATTTTGGGGCGTTTGGGAAAGAGTAGAATTCGAACAACTGCAGAGTTATATTAAAAAGAAGTGAATTCATTGCCAATCGAACTTCCATCAGTTTCATGGGACGGGGACAGTTTTGCGATCTCAGGTTGATACAATCTGGTATAGGACCAATAAAGGCTCAGGATACATGAATGATTATGTTGAATCTTTCAGTAGCATATGATACTGTTGATCAGGTGTTTTTGTTAGAGCAGATATCAGAGACAGGGATTGGGGGGGATCATATTAGCTTGGATGAGGCCATATTTGACAGAAAGAACCCAATTCATTAAGTATGGAGATCAGTGCCCAAACCCTAAGGTATTGCAGTATAGTATGCCACAGAATTCGATCTTATCGCTGTTGTTATTCAACATCTATAAGGCCCTAGTGGTCCCTTTGATTTAAGGGGTTGGTATTGAATGTCATTTCTATCACATGGGCTGTGCTCTCAGCACCTCACAGGAGACATCAGTTGACTGTATCCATGGAACTGGGTACAGAACAACGTGAAAAGATGCAACACCTTAATGTGTATCTTAAAGGTCTGGTGAATTGGTTATGACAAAAGAAATTAAAACTGAATCCAGACAAGAATGAGGCATTTTGGGTAAGCAGAAATAAACATCCTTTGATGATTCATCCAGCAGTAGAGGGAGTGATGTTGTCCTCTAAGCCTATGGTATTTGGATAATCAATTTACTATGCACCAACAAGTGTCTGTAGTTTATGAGGAATTATTTTTGGGCACCAAGACAGATAAGAGGTTTGCAACTCTATTTAGGGAAAAATCATTTGTGTATTGTGACTCATGCCCTGGTATTATTAGGATTAGGTTATTGTACTGTGCTATATCATGGATTGCCTAAGACCCAACTCAGAAGGCTGCAGTAAAACTGATATATATTAAAAAGAAAACTGACCTTGTGACTCAGTGAATGTGTGAACTACACTAGTTACCAAATAAGCACAAAATTGAATTTAAGATTGTAATGTTGGTGTAGAAGAGTGTAGCTCTAGACAGTCCTCGATATATGGTGCAATTGTTGTGTTCATCTGAGTCGGGGTAGACTATATCATCTACCCAACAAGGCCTGTTGGCAGTGCCTGATTGTATGCAGATCAGATTAACTGATGAGAAGAGGGGCCTTTCGGTGTTTCACTCTGAGAATAAGTGAGATTCATCATTTGCATTTTCACAAACTGGTCAAAACTTATTTTTTGGAAAGAGTATGTATGTAAATCTGCTATCATCTCCATGTTTTATTCCGTGACTAGGGGAGTGGGTGGTGAGAGTGGATTATTTTTATGGAGTTATATTATAAATTGTTTTAGCTGGTTTTATTGTGATTCACCTTAGGATGAATGTCTTGACCACCAAGTTTGAATAAATAAATAATAGATACATTCCTTCCTCATGAGTGTCCACAGAATGCAGAGATCAGACCAGCTGGAGAAAGCAGTCTTGGAAAGTCTCCTAATAAGCCATATTCCCAAGGATTCATTGTTGGCCACAGGGCCTTTATCCTGCAAGAAGCCAGCATCTGAAGCACAAAAGTCTTCTCTTTGCTCTACTGCCCCAGCTGCTTTTTTTGTTAGTTTGCTCTGTTTAGTCTATTTCCATCTTAATGAAATATTAAAAACTGGCATAAGTCCATGAATTACACCCCTCTCTATCCCCTCTCCTTCCATAGTACTATTTTCTATCCGACATACCACAGTGCACTCATGGCGCTACAGTGACTGGTCTATCTGAAGTCTCTGTGGTCAGAGTTACAGGACAAGGTGTATGGAAAAGGAAACCAAGATTACAGCTGTTTAGCCGAAGAGATGCTTGACTGTGCTTTGTGCTGTTTTGTCTCACTCATAAACAGATCAGGATTTAGTTACAGACAGCATAGGCAACTGTCTAGGGTACCAAATGTTGAAGGCACCAAATACCCAGGACAAAGAGGAGCTTGATTCCACTTGTTTTATGGACATGATCTTTTCTCTCTAGGGAGGAACTTCTCCTTCCCACAGCTCTGCAGACCTGCCTATGGGTACTAACATCTTAAATCCAGCTCTGGAACTGGACTGATCATTCCTCCTCCTCCTCCTCTTCCCTCCCCCCCCCCCTTTCCCCCTCAAGGATTTCAGGGAACTTGAGAGTACAAGAAAACATTTGAGATGTAAAATTCCAGAACTGGCCACAAGGCTCAGTGGCAATACTGCCATGCAAGAGATCCGGGTCCAAATTCCAAATCCAATCAAGGCTGGAGAAGTTCCAGAGGCTAAATTCATATCATCTCCACCCACCCCCATCCAAAACTCAACAGTAACTTCTATTGGTCCAACTGAGGGTGCACATGTGTACCTGATTCCAGGTCGATTTATTTAGTCATCAATCTTCTAAACTGCCTTCCCGGTCTAAAGACCTATTAGAGGTTACAAAATTAACATAAACATTGCATCAAAATAAAATCAAACATAAAAGTGAATGAAAGATCATGGCATCATAGTCTGATACAAACTAGTTCCAATTGAACTTCTAGCTCAAAAAGGGAGAAAATTCCCATACTCAGTATAAAATAAAGAAGAAGATTACCCACATGGATAAAAAGATTGCCTAGACATCTTTATCAGAAGAATCAGTAAAGTATGGAGCAAAGAACCATGGAGGACAGCTCATGGTTTCTGTTTCTTGAGGGCAAGTCATGTACTGTTTATTGCAGATTTTTGAAGCTGAACCCCAGAACTAGTGGCTGACTCTTGCAAGACCTCCCCCCTTCCTCCCTATAGCCTTCTTGGCCCTCACCTCTCCACAGTCAGATGCCCCCGAACCTCCCTCCATGGCCTCATGACCTTTCAGTTCCACTGCCTCCTACAGCTCCATGTCCCTTCCCTTTTAATTTTAGCCATCTTACATATTACCTTAGCAAGACATGTAACAATTATCATGTCGATAAAAGTTGTTGAATCCTGAATCCTCTTATCGCCTTGATACATCACTATTCCCTCTACACAGCCCTATGCTCCCTCACCTTCTTCCAAATCCCCACTCCCATCTCATTATCACCCCCAACAGCCCCCATGCTCCCTCCTGCTCTACCCACTCTTGCTTCCTTCACCATGACACCCCTCCCCCTTCTGTCCCCAACCTTTCCAGCTAAACATTAGCTGTTTCAAAGCTCATAGGACAGGAGCATATCCAAATCCTTTTCTTATGATTTTCGGAGCCAATACTTCAGATCAAATCTCCATCAGCAAGTACCTCTATCAGAGTCATACACAGAGCGACACTGCTCCTCCCTCTCAGCCTCCCTTCACTGCACTCCCTACTAAACCTCTAGCTCCATCTCCACCTTGAATTGATGATTGTGATAAAGTAGGGTTGTTGTTCTGCTATCCACGTGAAAGCATAGAAATAAAGGCTAATAAATTATAAAAAACATAAAAAAAGAATATAAAGTGATATTTCTATTAGCTAGACAATAACAGGCTCATCCTGGACATACAGCCTCTCTGTACCACCGGTTTGAACCAGACATACAGAGGGGGGGGGGTCACGATTCTGATCCCGCAGGGCATGTCTAGCCCCATGAGACCAGAATCGTGAACAACCCTGTATGTGCAGGCTGGGACCGTAATTTACCCAGCCTGCATGAACAGGGACAGCCTGAATAACTCAGGCAGGGCTTTACAATGGAGCCGTGGCACCACGGCGTCCGGTTGACATGGCACCACGGCTCCATTGTAAAGCCACGATCCCGGCTGCCAGCTGCACAGAGGCTTTCCCCACAGCCAGACCCCTGATCTGACTTCCTAAGGCCAGGGTCAGGCTGTAGGGAATGTCCTCGGGCCCCCTATGCCCCATCCGTGCCCCAGGCCCCACAGAAAAAAGACGGCTAGGGAAGTTATTCCACCTCGGAGGTGGAATAACTTCCCCACACAAGTTGCCAGCTCTGGACGTAGAGGGCCGACATTAGAATCGGTCCTGTATGTCCAGGGCCGGAGACCACCCACTGCCCACCCTAACTCCGCCCCTGATCCACCCCTTCCCCGCCCCGTCTAACCTCCCCGTACAACCGGCAGGGAGGATCAATGCCGGTGGGGAGGGCATGAATAGCAGGCCCTAAACATCTGAATTTACAATTTATAAACACCTAAGGACAGAAGCCCTACTTCTAATGTACCACTGCTTATCATTTATATAACACTATACTGTACTGTAATATGTTAGAAACTCCAAATCTTTGTTAAGTCCTTTCTAGTTTCAAAGTATCTGATCATTTTAACTTCAATGGTCTTACATCCCCGGAGGGTTTTATACTTCTGTGTTAGTACCCTGATCACAAGGTCATTGATGCAGTGCTCTGCTCCTGAGAAGTGGATTGCATTCTGGTATTTTAGTTTTGTCTGTGTGAACAGATTCTGGTCTAACATCAGACATAGTTGCCGCCTTCTTCACACTGTCTGCGTTAAACAGATACTATATTAGAGGAAGAACATGAGTAGTGATTATGATGACTCTGCTTGTTTGGCAAGCCAGCACCTGAGCCCATACCTAACCTCAGGGGGAAGTTACCTTCCAGAAGAAGCTGTAACCTACATTAAACAGGCAACATCAAGTCAGACTTCTTCTTCCTGAGCAGAGTCCAAGATAGTACCTGTAATGCTGGAGGTATATCTGTAAACCAAGAATAGCTACATTCTAGCTCCTACTATGCTAAAGAACAAGATTGCGTATTTGTGTGTGTGTGTGTATAAATGTGTGACCATGAGTGTTGGTATGGGTTCTGGACAGTGGGAATGGAACACTACACTGCTTCTAAATCACCCTACCCCCACCCTCCGAGAAAAGATCTCAGGAAGATGGACAATCAGACCATTGGGAGTTAAGTCAGAGGACAGGAAATTTGAATTAAATTCTGCCTGAAGAGCAAAATAAAAACTTGGGGAATGAATGGAGGCTGTATGTATCCCGGGAGAGGACTTGGGAAGGATGCCCCAAGGGCGACAGCAGAGACAAAGCCAGTATTATGCAGCCTGGGCCTTGCAAATGGGAAACTGTACCTCAAGCCTGAGCACCAAAGGTCACCACAACAAGACTCGACCCTGTCAGGGGTTAAGTGATATTAAGATTAACATCCCAGTCCCCTGCAAGATTCCTCACAGGTTCCCTGCCTTGTCAATGCTCTTCAACCCCATCAGTTTCCTAAAAAGAACAGTCTGACTTCTGCTTCACCCTTCCTGACCAAAGCATCATGACACTATACTTATTTTTTTTATAATGGCTATTTATCCATCCATCCACCATGGTACTAGATAATGTGGCTGTAAGATCTCTAACTCAGGACTTCATAGTCCAAGTGTGACTCCATCCAGGTCGCACAGACAAATTATGCACAGTAAATTCGTTACATTAAATTAAAAGATTTAACATCTACGATTATCTAATTATTACCACTGAAAGGGCACCAGCCCGTAGAAGCGCTGCCCCTTTTCACTAAACCGGAATGCCTTTTGTTCTGTAATCCTTCATTTTCCATGCCAGTCTCAGAGGCCTGAACTCTGCTAAGGTCGGACATTGCATGGGAGCAGGGAGGGTGTTGCCACCATCTCCATGGCTCCCTTTATGCCTCCTCATCTGTCCTTATTTCCTGCTATGAAGACAAAGAGGAGTGATGTCACTGAGCAGAGCGGAGCATAGGGAAGAGGGGAGGTGGGGGGGGGCACAGTTCATAGATAGATCTGCTGTATAACAAGGACAGGAACTGAGCTCCTGTTGCATGGTAAGGACAAGGGCAGGGACTCTTACTATATGATTACCGCAGGGGCTGAGCTTCAGCTGTATAAGACATTAAGGGACTGGGCTCCCCTGAGTTCTTGTTGTACAATAAACACAGGACTTAATAGATGGGTGGTGAATGGCATCTTATACATGAGAAGGCATATTTTATATGGCTATAGTGATGTAAAAGTGAAAATGTCTGAAAATCTATGTCGATTTTAGAAGAGAAAGTGTGCATGTGTAGGTCCAATTATAAATTTGGCACATCTCTGCCCCTTAATCTGAACATGCATTTTCAATCATAGAAAGATGTGCAGGAATGCACAGGTGCAGCAGGAGGCGCTATTTTACAAACGTGCATGTGGGGAAAAAAAATCAACAGGGGAAACCGGCAAATTCTCCATGTAAGCATCTGCATTTCACAATGCATACATGTAAATGCCAGGCCATTCTGCAAATTCAGACATGCAACCGCTGAATTTATAGGGGGGAAATAAACAGCCCTACTGTAGAGGGCTGACCAAAACGAACAAGCACTTTTTAACTGCCTGTTCATGTCAAGGAACAGGTGTAAATTCAGACGTGGCCAAGTTCAGCATTAAATGTGCATCCCTCGCTTCCAAAGCCCGACATGATGAGGGAGGATTGGTAGACGGGGGCCTCAATTCCTTCTACTCGCCAACTCGAATACTCAAATCAATGCATGGAACCATCTGTTTATTTTACCTCTGTCCAAAGCATGCTACAAATCCACCAGACATTCAGTTTTCTTCTTCACCTTCCCCTTTCTATGGAACAGTTTTACCTTCCTACCTAAGTCTAGGCCGTACATATAAAACTTTCAAATCCAACCTCAAGACATATCTCTTCGAGCGCTCTTTCAGAGCCCCTACTGGATAAGGCGGCCTGGTTGCCGGTGTTAGTTTGGATTTAACCTTTTGTCTTAATCCAGTCCGCTTCTCTGTCTTCAATGGAGTTCCCCCACTTACCTTCTATATATGTATTATTACTACTGTCCCGTTCTGTATGGTCTTTTTCTTTCCCTTTTATTTTAACTTTAAATTATGTTATCAGTCATTTGTAAACTGCTCTGATTGCACCTAAAGAGTGGTATATCAAGTCCACATTTTTGAAACAGCAGTTTGGATTTCGCTACGGAAGCGCGATGTGTTTGTAGTTTATGGCAGCGGTTCTCTTTTTTTCAGTCACAGCACTTAACAGTGAAGATTCTTTTGATGTGTTCTTTACATCTTTGGATGATAACTTGACTGCCGTATTTTAGCTAAACAACACTAATAACAGGGGTGTTTTTTCTAGAGTGTGCAAAATGCTTCAAAAATATAGATATACACTCCAAATATATCACCAGTCTTGTTTAAGATATTATAAATTCACTTCAAATTGGTGCTAAAGCAAATATCAATGCACTTATGTGTCTAAACACCCAGGTCTCAGATCAAAGGGAAAAAATGTGGCCAACAGTGACCAACAATACTCCCAAGGTAACATCAACGACCTGATTTATATAACATAGTGCATGAATCACTTTTCTTTTGCCCACATGAAGATGATATTAAACTACTTTTCTCAGTCCAAAAAGTAAAATCAAACAATTGTAGGTAAATCAGAATGGCTTAAGCTGTTATATAATGCAAGCCCGCAGCTCTCACAAAAATAGCTTCACATGTTATTATAGCGCCAACTTGCTTATAACCCAACGCAGTTCATAGACACTGTCATCGCATTTCTCCTCTCGGTTCTTCAGGGGTAACGATTCTCTAGCCAAACTCCCATGTTAACAGCTCTTTTCTGAAACATACTGTAAAAAGACAAACATATAACCTTTCCCAACCAAGACTACTACACCCGTGTTAACAAACCTTCTTGCTAAATAGTACAATCTTACTTACAGAATGCTGCCTGCGTTTACAATCTCATACTTCCCCTCTTGTTTTGCAATCGAGCATAACTGGTGAAAAACGCCGCGCATGCGGAGTGACTCCCATGCCTGCCTTTTAAACGCAACCGTTCACTCTTAAGGGTTCCTCTCTAAATTATTTTTTCTTTTTTAATTTATTTTTCCACTCTCTACTCACACTCGGCTAAGCATTAGCCTATCTAAATCATAATGAACTAGTGTATCACGCTATGCGTTCCTCCAGTCACATCTAAATCTACTATTTTCTAACTTAAAACTCCAGCACTGCTCTATCAAGATAACCTATGTTCTTATAGTTCTCCTCACCGGCCCATGTCTGTTTGCTAAATTTAATGACCAAAACCTTCCACTCTTAAGGGTTCCTCTCAGAAAACAATCTCTCAGTTCAACTCTACTTGCATTCTCCCATGTAAACATGTAGTAAGCCACTTTATTCACTCGTATAGCATCAAAACCAATCTGGTACCAGTTATATTACTATCATTACTAAAGAACGATAACCAAATCATGACATACATGCATGCCACTCAATACGTTCATTCAATCCCGCGGGAGTCACCGAGTCTAGCTCAAAAATCCATCGCTGCTCTTGTATGGAAAGCCATTGTTCACGAGTTTTACCACGCCGGCCCAACTGAACGTGCTCAATACAAAAACATCTCATATCTGTGAATGAATGTCCTACTGTCAAAAAATGGTTTACCATAGGGGCTTCCATCACTTTATTTTTTAACCGGCTTTTATGTTCAAGCATACGGGTTTTAAATTTCCTGACGGTTTTGCCCAAATATAGGAGGATAAATAGAAACGATACTGCAGCATGGTCGTGAAGCGTAGTAACTGATCGTTACAGTTGGGCAATAAGCATCATATTTTAGAAAAAAGTGGACATTAAAATATTGAAAAAGAAGACAGCACCATATTTTATAATTACAAAAGAAAGTGGATATTAAAATATTAAAAACGAAGAAAAAAATCAGAAAAATATAATAAATGAAAAACATATATAAATGAAAAACACATAGTGAAGCAAGTAGACGGCACCGATAAAAGGTCATTGATGTGAACAGCAGCAGGAGTTTTATATAAAACTTTTTTCTCGAATTGAATTATCGCTGCGTTGTTTTAAACTGAGACCTTGGTAGCCCGATACTATGTTTCTCTATAAGATTCCAATAGTTGCAGTTTGAGCTAGATTGACCCATTATATTCATTATAGGAGCAAGCTCGACGGAATTAGCCCACGATTAGTAGTTAGAATACACATAAACCAGCTGGCAGGGACACAATACTATGTAAACTACATGCGTAGATTCACAATCTAGATGATAATTTAGCTTATGAGTTCTACCACGATAATGAAATGTTTGTAACTCTAATGTTATTTCACAGATAGTGCAATGGCCACACTTATAGTGGCCTTTGATCTCCTCTAATTCATCCTGTACTATCGCTTTCCTATGCAAGCGTGCTGGACTGAGAAATTCTTTTAAATTTCGTCCACGCTGCCATACGCAACGAATTTTTACATCCGTGAAGGCTGGGACCACACGTAACACCGGTTCATGTTTTCTTAATATTTTTTTAATTAAAGAGCTCAATGGAGAGTATGGAGTGATCAAATTAATGTGTGGATCTACTTGTTCGTGAGTCGTCTTTGGAACCGAGTGTAACAATAAGTCGCGATCATTGTATAAAGCCCTTTGATATGCTCGTTTAACTATCAACGGTGGGTAACCCCTTTCTTGAAAATTCAAGGACAGTTGTTTAGACTGAATTTTATAATCAGAGCGTTTTGAACAATTGCGCCGATACCTCAAAAATTGAGAAAAAGGCAACCCAGTTTTTAAACGAGGGGGATGTACGCTCTGAAAATGCAGAAATGTGTTTCTATACACCAGCTTGCGAAAAACCGTAGTAACCCAACCTTCAATGCTCTTATGAACCCGAACGTCAAGATAAGTGATCACTTCCATACTACACTCATACGTGAATTGGATATGCGATTCACAATTGTTTAGCCAAAGATAAAATTCAACCAGCTCACTTCGTGTACCCTGCCATATCATAAAGATGTCATCAATAAAACGCTTCCATAATTTAATATGGCTTTTATAAGGAGAGGATTCCAACCATCTCTCTTCAAATCTAGCCATGTAGAGGGTGGCTATGGAAGGAGCACAAGTAGCTCCCATAGCCACCCCCGACAATTGATGATAAATAATATCCTCAAACCAGAAAAAATTATGAAAAATAGCTAGCCTTGCTAGTCGAAGCACAAAGGTCAACTGGTCCTCACTAAGATCACCTCTCATCTGTAGATAAAATTTCACTGTTTCAAAAGCTAAGGTTTGAGGGATGCTAGTGTATAGGGAACAGACATCGAATGTTACTAACCAGATGTCTATCTGATCCACCCAATGGTTGTTCAACTGAAGCTGTCCGAGGAAAGCTGTAGTATCCTTAAGATAAGAAGGCACATGTACTAATAAAGGCCGCAAATATGAATCAACATAGGTCGATAATGGCTCTAAAATGGAACCCCTAGTCGAAACTATGGGGCGTCCCGGAGGCCGCTCCATGTTTTTATGAATTTTCGGCACCGTATAGAAGGTAGCCCCCTGTGTACTAGGTTTGTTCAAATAATTCCATTCCTTTTTAGAGATCAACCGTTCTAGCAATGCCCAATCAGTGATCTCACGAATGATGGCCTTCAATTCTCCAGACGGATCTATGGGCAAAACTTCATAAGTAAGGGGATCATTCAGTTGTTGTAGAGCCTCAGACAAATAATACGATCTATCTAAAACCACAATAGCTCCCCCTTTGTCCGCCCGCCTGATTACTATGTCATCCCGATTTTTAAGCTCATATAAAACTTCTCGTTCTTTTTTAGAGAGAATAGTATGATAATGCCAGACTTCTTTTTCTACTTTGGATAAATCTTTTAAAACTAGCTCTCTGAAAATCGTGACTGCTGGATGAAGAGGTCCAGGAGGGATCCAATTTGATCGCAATGGAAGAGGGGCTCGCTGGGAACAAATTATCTCTCCCTGTGAGTCCACTACATTTGATCGTTGGGTAACTGAAACAGGCAATGCAGTGGTCAATTGATGGGAAACTGAAACAGGTTCTACTGCTCTATCCTCCCTTCGCATGGAGAAAAAAATTTTTAACTGTAGTTTTCTAATTAAATTTTCAAGATCTATGCGAAACATAAAAGGGTCATGAGACATTTCAGGGACAAACGACAAACCCTTATTTAAAAGGGCCAATTGATCGAATGTTAAATTACAACCAGAGATATTAATCACTAAAGAAGATTTTTCCACTTCTGGAGATCTTATTAATTCCGTCGCCGCAGCATACGGTCTGACTTGGGTCCTACTGTAGACGCTTTCTTCTTCCTCGTTGTTTCGCGATCGCTGTCGTCCTCTAAAAAATCGCTTTCACCTGTGGTTCGACTGGAGTCACTGTCATCCAAATGTCTCTCAAAATTCACTCTCCGAGCAGATCGTTTCGCTTTCCGATTTATGTCCATCCAAGGATAAATATATCCTACTGTGTAGTCCTCATTATCACGCCGCAATTTGCGGGCTTTCTTTATTTTAGCTAAAGGAATTTATGATATCGTTTGCCTTCACCCCTGATGAAGTATAAACGAAACACGGCCTGTGTCATCAATAAAAGTTTTTTTATAGAATTCCTATTCCTTGGTTTCTGTCCACGTTCTCTGACTGTGTTTTCAAATAAACCAAAAGCCATTATTATTATTATAAAACATTTCTATACCGCAGAAATCCCAATTAAGAATTAGTTCAGCGCGGCTTACAATAAAAGACGCTACAAGCATTTAGAAGCAAGATATTAAGAGAATAACCAGGATCTGAGCTTTTTATGAAACATAATAGTCAAAGAAATCCCCTTTACTGTTGCAGGTAACTTTGCTCACAACTCCGCTGCTTTAAACCCAATTGTATTACCAAACTTTCTTTTATTAATTAAACCCTGACTTGATGGAAAAACTAACGACAAGGAGTTTTGAAGACGCCTAGACGTAATCCTGAGGCATGGCAGTAAAAATGAGCCTGGCATCAGTCCATAGAAAAATTTATCATCACGTACAGCTTAAAATGTATTTTTTCCCTGATCCGCAACCAGTGAAGCTTATCCAAGAGTGGTGATACATGATCAAATTTCCATGATGCGAAAATCGACCTTGCCGCTGAGTTCTGACAAATTTGTAATTTCTTAATCTGTTGTTTTGAGCAATTTAATAAAACTATATTGCAATAATCTAAATAAATTAGTACCATACTTTGCACTAATAATTGAAAGGATGCAAGCGTGAAGCAAGGATGTAATCTTCAAAGTTGCCACATCTTTAAAAAAACACTTCGATGTTATTGAATTAACCTGTGCATCCATCGACAGATCTTCATCTAAATAAATACCGAGCACCTGCAATACTGTATCCTTCTGGAGCTTCAAGGTCTTAATAGCATCCAAAAGTTGTATAGGAATCTGCCGACCATTATTTAAACACAAAATTTTTGATTTTGCCACATTCAATCATAAATGCCCATTTTTCTAATGTTATTATAACTCCCATTTTTCTAATGTTATTATAACTGTTCTCTGAATCGACGGGGAAGGATACCAATACTAAAATATCATCCGCATAAATAAAATGTTTAATACCTTCCCTATCCAACACCCAACCATCCCCTATATGAAACAGGATTCACCTGTGTCTTTTTGTCCCATCTCCTGACATGCCCTCATGTAACTTGGACGTAGTCGGGAAACACAAATGCAAATTCAGGCCCTTCTAAAACGGCTATCTGCTTGTGAAGGTAGTTTGCATGTGTGTGTGCTGGTACGTCCACATGCAAAACACGCATAAGGCTTCTAAAAGAACTGCTTTAAATTTTGTTCACCATATAGGGCCAATAAGATTAGTACAGAGAAGCCACTTTCAGAGCAATCTGGCCAGGAAAGAAGGAATTATCCGATTAGATTGCCCTAGTTGAAAACTCTCCCCCTCGGAGCAGCTAGGAGTTGAGCTTTCACACTGGATTAGACTGGATTAAGAGAAGAGTGAACAAATATTTACATTTCAAAGCTAGGTGTAATTCTACCCTGAACAGGTGCCTTTAGAACTAGCAGGCCACCTTACATGCACACACTGCAAAGTGAAGTGTCAAAGGGAAATCACCGTGGTGCTTTCCCTTACAAAACTCTGCAAGATTTACAAGTGTGAACATCCCCTGGACCTTCCACCTAGGTAGGCCATGCAAAGTTGCCCACACATGTATTTTGAGCAGTTCGGTGGCAGCTCATTAAGGGATACCAATAGACCTTGGTAAATACGTAGTTTGTTCACAATAACGCTGTGCATCATGCAGAGCAAAACAGGCTTATGTCAGAACTATTTCACACTTCACAGGTGTCAGATTAGCCCCGCCCCCCTATCCCCGCTGGCTGAAGAGCGAGGTTACTTACCTGTAATGGGGTTTCTCCGTGGACAGCCAGATAAGTCAGCCACAACTGGTGATGTCATCTGACAGCACCATGGATGGAAGTACTCTCCAAAGCTCAGAAAGGCAAGCCTTTCTGAGCATGCCCAGGTAACTCTACCCCCAGGCCTGCCCCTATCTAGCCCAGTACATCCCAAGCTTTGACCTTGCCACTAGGTAGGCAGGTTGAGGCCTGCAGGCATCCTCATCCAGGAGAGATGGGCAGGGTACATGTGGCTGACTTATTCTGCTGTCCATGGAGAACTCCCATTACAAGAAGTAACCTCGCTTTCTCCATAGACAAGCAGCATGCGTCAGCCACACCTGGTGGCTCCACAGCTGTTGCCCCAGGCCATGGGAATTGTGGAGAATGAGGATGGCGGGCCAAGGACGTATGAACCTGGTACCTTTCAGCCCCTAGTACGACAGCACATAATGACTTACAGGGCAAAGTTTTATTCACAAGCATGTCAGTGACAGTGGCATCAATCAACAACAACAGTAAGGGCCCGTCCACAACGTGGGCAATATTAAACAGTGTAACTGCGGTGCGATAACAAGGCAACTGGCAGGAACAACAACAATGGCAACAGACACCAATTCTCTAGGTCTAATGTCCAATGTGGTGGGGGTGCCAACCAGCAGGTCAGTATGCTAGCTACCCCCCAGGTAATGTCCCATTTTTGGCATGCTGCGCTCACTCGACTTGGGGTGTTCTGGGAGCAGCCGTGGCCACAGATAGTACTGTCCATCCAAAAAGGTGTCTATGAGCACCTCGTGGTCAAGGCAATAGTGCCTCTAAAAGGTGTGTTTGGAGGACCAAGTCACAGCCTTGCAGATGTCAACCACGGGTATAGAATGCAGATAGGCAATGGTAGTTACTAAGGCATGAAGCTGGTGTGCTCCGACACTCATGGTTGGTTGGTTGCCTGCCTGGCTGAAGCAGAATGTGATGCAGTCCAATATCCACTGGGACAGAATCCTCCTCTTGACAGGGTGACCTGGTCTATTGGGATCAAAGGAGATGAAGAGCTGCGCCCCACACTTCAGGAGCACTGTTCTATGCAGGTACATGCGGAGAAAGTGCACGCAGTCGAGGGTGTGTAGACTCTGGTGAAGCATGGGGCTCCAGATAGAAGGAGGGTAGTTTGATAGTCTGGTTGAGGTGGAATGGAGAAACGACCTTGGGAAGGAAGTGTGGGAGAGTTCTAAGACTGGCTCAGTCCTGGTAGAGTTGTGTGTATGGGGTTGGGCCACAAGGACCTGTAACTCGCTGACCCTCCTGGCAGAGGTGATGGCTACCAGGAAGAGGATCTTCCATGTCGTGTACTTCAGTGGTGTGGATAGTAGTGGTTCAAAAGGATCCTGCGTGAGTTGCTGCAGGACGATGTTCAGGTCCCAGGGCAGATCTGGTGGGAGCACCATGGGATGTAGGTTGGCCAGGTCCTTCATGAAGAGGACGACCAATGGGTGTGCAGAGATGGAAGTGTTGCCATGTTGGTCAGGGAAGGCGGCTATAGCCAAGAGATGGACTCAGATGGACGGTGTCTCGAGTCTGAGGATGAAGAGAATGGTGAGGTATTGAAGGACTTGTGGTATCGGGCAGGAGATGGGGTCCAGTCTATGTGTGTCACATCAAACATGGAAATGTTTCCATTTCAGGCCATATGATTTTCATGTTGATGGGCATTTGGCCACCAGCATGAAATACTGTACCTCTGTTGATAGGCTGAGTGAGGGCGGGGTTACCCTCTCAATTTCCAGGCTGTCAGGGTGAGAGCTGGCAGATTGGAGTGCAGCTTGTCTCTGTTATCCTGAGTGATGAGGCTCGGCCTCAGTGGCAGCCGAATGGGGGGCTCCAGGGCCAGGTGGGACAGGTAAAGGAACCATACCTGTCTCAGCCAGTGGGGAACAATGAGAATAGCCAGGGCCTTGTCCTGCCCAATTTTATGAAGGGTCTTTGATATCAGGGGAGTGAGGGGAAAGCCATATACTGGTGACAGTTATCCCCAGTGCAAGCTGAAGGCATCCCCCATGAAACTGCATGTGGAGGGGCGTTTTGAGCAAAAGCAGCAGCACTTGGCATTGCTCTTCCTGGCAAACAGATCCACACACTGGTTTCTCCACTGCTAGAAGAGTGGTGCCAACACCTGGGGATTGAGGGCCACTCATAGGGGTCCAGTTGGTGGCTCGTCTGTTTGCAAGGTCATTCTGTTCACCCGGCAGGTAGGAGGCTTGAAGTAGGCTGAGGCTGAGCGCTTCCTTGCAGAGTGCACAGGGCCCCATGCCCCTTTGTTTGTTGACTTAGAACATGGCTACCCAGTTGTCCATCTGGATTAGTATGGTCTTATCCACAATGCAGTGGTCAAAGGTTCTCAGTACATACCTAACTGCCACCAGCTCCAGAAGATTGATGTGGTAGTTCCACTCCTTCCCCATCCAGGAGTCCAGAAGTACAGAAGGTGGGCTCCCCAGCCCACTGTGGAGGCATCTGTGGTGATGGTGAGGTGATTCTGCAGTTGTTGCAGAGGCCTGCCCCCTGATAAGTTCTCTGAAGGTCCACCAGGTGAGAGACCCCTTTACTTCAGCGTCAAGCAGGATGCAGCTGGTCAGGGACTGTGAGTGTTGCTTCCAGTAAGTGTGCAAGTGCCACTGGAGGTGACACATGTGGAGTCTTGCAAGAGGTAGTACCTGGGTTGTGGCTACCATGTGCCCCAGGAAGCGAAGCAGCGTCTGAACTGTGGCCTGATTGGTGGAGAAAACTTTCTGAACCAGCAAGGTGATGGACTGTATCCGTTACGGACGGTGTCAATATCCATGTCAATGAACTCCAGTCACACTGAGAGAAGGCATGACTTCTGAAAGTTCACCAGGAATCCAGGGCCGACAGGAGGGTGACAGTCTTTCCCACAGCTGTCTACGCCTTCTGTTGCGAGCGCGAGAAACTAGTCATCGAGGTAGGGAAAGACACAGATGTCCTGCTTGTGAAGGTGTGTGGCTGCCACTGCAACACACTTGGTGAACATTCTCAGGGCTGGTGAAAGCCTGCAGGGAAGGACTCAATACTGATAGTGGTTGCCCAGTGTGCGGAAGCACAGGTACTGTCTGTGCACTCGGTGTATGGGTATATGTGTGCACACATCTGGTAGATCCAGGGATGCCAGCCAGTCCTTGGCCTGGATGAGAGGTAGGATGGATCCAAGGGAGTACATCTGAAACATCTCCTTGAGGATGAATTTGTTGAGCTTCCTGAGGTTAAGGATAGGGTGAACTCCCTGGATTTCTTGGATATCAGGAAGTATCTGGAATAGAATCCACAGTTGTGCTCTTCCAGCGGGACTGGCTATATCGGTTGGGCCGCTAGGAGCGATATCAGCTCTGCGGCCATAAGAACATAAGAACATAAGATATGCCATACTGGGTCAGACCAAGGTCCATCAAGCCCAGTATCCTGTTTCCAACAGTGGCCAATCTAGGTCATACCTACCTAGCAGTTTCCCCAAAAGACACAGGTTCCGCAATGCTTGTACTGGGACAAGCATTGATATCCCAAGTCCTCTTTAAATAATGGTTTATGGACCTTTCCTCCAGGAACTTGTCCAAACCTTTTTTAAACCCAGCTACACTACAGCCTTTACTACATCCTCCGGTAACAAATTCCAGAGTTTGATTACACGTTGTGAAAAATATTTTCTTTTATTAGTCTTAAATAGTTTACACTGTAGCTTCATTGCATGTCCCCTAGTCTTTTTGATAACGTAAACAATCGATCTACGTTTACCCGTTTCCACTCCATTCATTAATTTATAGACTTCTATCATATCTCATCCCCTTAGCATCTCTTTTCCAGGTTAAAGAGCCCTAACATTTTTAGCCTTTCTATCATAGGAGTATCCTTCCCATCCCCTTTACCCATTGTGAGTGGCTATTCCTCTGAACCTGTTCTAATAACGCTATATCTTTTTAATATACAACGACCAGAATTGCACACAATATTCAAGGGTGCGGTCTCACCATGGAAGGATATAGAGGCATTATAAATATCTTTTGTTTTTATCATTGCCATTCCTTTCCTTATGATACCTAGCAATTTCTATTTGCTCTCTTGGCCGCCGCTGCACACTGGGCCGAGGGTTTTTAACATGTTACCACACCAATGACGCCCTAAATCTTTTTTCCTGGGTGGTGGTTCCTAATGTGGAACCTTGCATAGTGTTTGTAACCATAGTTTTTGGTGTATTCCCTAGGTGCATAAACACTTTGCACTTGTCCAACAATTAAATTTCATCTGCCCCAGTTTGATCGGCCAGTCCTACAATTTATCAAGATCCTCTTGGCAATTTTCAAAAACACAATTCCTCTTGGGGTTTTAAACAACTTTCAATAGTTTTGGTGTCATCTGTCAAATTTGATAACCTCACTCGTTCTTCCATTTTCCAGGTCATGTTATGAAATATGTCAAAAAAGCAGCGGACCCAGCACCGATCACTGGGTACACCCACTATTCACCTTTCTCCATGGGAAAAGGGGCCATTTAGCCCAACTATCTGCCGTCCTATCTTTTAACCAGTTCTTGATCTACAGTAGGTACATGCCTCCTATCCCAAATGACTCTTTAGTTTGCCAAAAGTCTTTGAGAGGGACCTTTGTCAAAGGCTTTCTTGAAAGTCCAGATACACTATATCAAACCGACTCACCTTTGTCCACTGTTTATATTCACACTTTCAAAAAAAACCATAACAGATTAGTAAGGACAAGATCTTCCTTGTCTAAAAGCCATGTTTGCTGTCTCCCATTAGGCTATGACTATCTACATGCTGAGGTAATTTTATTCTGTATGATAGTTTTCTACCATTTTTCCACGGTACTGACGTGAGGCTCCACTGGTCTGTAGTTTCACCGGATCACCTCTGGAACCCCTTTTTAAAAAATTGGATGTTTTACATTGGTGATCTCCCCAATCTGCAGGTATTTTATAGAGACTGATTTTAATGAGATTGTTCACAGATTGACTAATAGCAGGGTCTGCAATCTCATATTTCAGTTCTTTTCAACACCCTTGGAGGATAAACCATCGGCCCCGGTGGATTTTGCTACTCTTCAGTTTAATCTAATAGGTTGTAAATACATCTTCCCGATGGTATCGATATTTCCTTCAAATTCTTCCGCACCTTACATGTAAATCCACTTCAAGGTCATGGGTAACATCCGTACAATCTTCCTCAGTAAAGACCGAAGCAAAGAATTCATTCAGTCTCTCCCTATCGCCCTGTCGACTCTTAGTGCCCCTTTAACCTCCTCTATCATCTAATGGGCCAAATGACGCTCTAACAGGTTTTTTGCAGAATGTACTTGGAAAAAATCTGTTAGTTTTTGTGTTTTTTGCTTCCGCAGCAAGCTTTTTATCAAATTCTCCCTTTGCCTGCTTTAGTCAATAGCCTTGGCATTTGGACTTTGCAGTCTTGTGCTGTTGTCCAGGTTTCGTCATTGCTCTTGGCTATTCCATTTCCTGAAAGATGCTTTTTTTTTGGCAACAACAGCCTCTCTCACCTCACCTTTAAACCATGCTGGCAGTTTATTTGGAGTTCCTTCCACTTTTTCTTAAAGCGTTGGCATACAGCTGGTCCTGTGAGCTTTCAAGATAGTAGTTTTTCACCAACAACCCAAGTTTGATGTAAGTCTTTAACCTTTGCCAAAAAACTGCTCCTTTTAGTTTTTTCTTGAACGATTTTCCTCATTTTATCATAGTCTCCCTTTCGCAAAGTTAAAGGTAGTACTGTGGATTTCAGTACTATCCTCCTCCACTAATTCAAATCAAAGACAATCATGCTATGAGTCACTATTGCCAGTGGCCACAACACCCTTCTCTTCGCACTAGATCTGGTGGTTCCACTAAGGACAGATAGCTCAATATGGCTTTCCCCTCTAGGTCGGTTCATGAACCAGCTGCTCCCGGACGCAGTCATTTATTGTCATCTCAGGAACTTTATTCATCCCTAGCAATGTCCTGACGTGACACGGACCCAGTCGATACGGGTAATTGAAATCACCCATTACTGCGCTGTAACTGTTGATTAGTCTTGATTTCCTCTTGAGCAGTCCATCATCCATTTGTTCATACTCGGCCAGGCGGTCGATTAGTACAACCCCCACTGGGCGCACGCTCTTCCCCTTTTTTACCTGGAATTTCAATCCATAGGAGATTCTACAGACCAAAATTGTTGTTTTTCCCGCAAAACTTTAATTCCTTTCTGACTCAATACCCTCTCTAAATAGAGCGCAACCTCTCCACTCGAATTTGATCAGCTCTATTCATTACGATATAGTTTGGTACCCTAGGTATCACCGTGTCCACTGGTTGTCCTCCTTCCACCATAATCTCTGATATTCCCAAATCATTATCTAAACCTTTTCATTTTAGTGCTTATTATTTCTAACATCTCTCCTCTTATTTTGTAGACTTCGATATCTTGGCATACAAGCATGTAGCGACTGTATTTATTATCATATTAATTTGGCTATTGGTAGACATGTGTAATTTGGGATCTTTAAGATCTCTGTCTGTTCCATAACTCGAGGGCATTTGGGCTACTTTAAACTCTTTTTTGGAACCTCTACTGCTTTTGGTAGTATCCTTCAAGGATACATTCTTACGAAACCATCCGCTCGGGTGACTGTCGGCTTTCCCCTATTATCTAGTTTAAAAGCGTGCTCTATCTCCCTTTTTAACGGTTAATGCCAGCAGCCTCAATTCCATCCCGGTTAAGGTGAAGCCCATCCCCTTCGGAAGAGTCCCTACTTTCCCCAGAATGTTTCCCAGTTCCATAACAAATCCCAAATCCTCATCTCGGCCACCCACTGTCTCATCCACGCATTGGAGACTCTGGAACTCTGCCTGCTTTTTGGGGCCTGCACGTGGAAGCGTGAAAAGATTTCGGAGAAACTGTCACCTGGAAGTACTGGATTGTCAACTTCCTACCTAAAAAGCCTAAATTTAGGCCTCCAGAAAACCTCTCAAACCACAGTTTTCCTATGTCATTGGTACCGACATGTACAAGACAGCAGAAAAAGCAGACTTTCCATCCCCAGCACTATCTAACGACCGTATCTAGTGGCCGCGGGATGTCCGCTACCTTCGCAACAGGAAGGCATGTTACCAGGCTAGATCCTCACGTCCACCAGCCACCAGAATATCTACAATGGCCTAAATGATCGAATAGGCCCATACTATAAACGGCTCTGTCCTAACCCTTCCCTCATGGGCACAGGCCCGGAGAAAATTCCTCAGTGCGGATAGGGTTTTAACATCACCTGGAGGACAGGTCCTAGTTACGAGGATCACTTTCCTGCCACACCAGGGTGTGCTGCTCTCCTGTCACGTGACTCTCTCTCCATGGCAACAGGGAGGCTGCCAGACTGGAGGTGGGATTTCAGGACTAGTATCCCTGTAGGTATCTCGTCTACGTACCTCTCTGTCTTTCTTATGTTTTCCAAGTCTGCTACTCTAGCCTCTAGAGAACGGGAACTTGTTTCCCTGATAGCAAAGAGCCTCCATTGCAACTAGTGCAGCATAAGACCTCTCACTAACCTGGGAGAAAAATCATACATGTGACAACATGCACAAAGACTGGAAGGAAAGCCCCCATCTCGCGCTGGACTGCTGTTCTGCATCTAGTTTTAAGTTTTTGTTTAGAACTTTAAGTTCTTTTACTTACTATGGGTAAGCTTGCTATGGAGATTTTACCAATTACCAATAAGGTACCTAATATGTTAATATACCTTGTTAACCTGACGCTTAATTAATCTCAGGGTCCGGTGGTAGTGTATGACTGATTGGGAACAAAGGGCTTCACCTGAGAGTACCTCCTGGTCTTTTAAGATGTGTAAAAAGTACTCTATAAAGGCTAAGATATATGGCCGCAGGGGGGTGGGGTGTGGGGTGTGGGGTGGGGGGATGGGATGGGAGGGAAGATAACCCCGTATTAAGTCTTCTTATTTGATTTAAATGATTGGAAGCAGATGCTGTGATGTCTCACTGATGGGGAGAGACCGCTGAAGTGGTGGGGAGAAGAACCTGATGCAGTGTCCCTCCACTATGATTGTGAGGATCTACTTGTCTGTCGTGATGTTCCTCCAGGAATCCAGGAAGGCCGAGAGGCATCCCCTGACTGGAGGGTTGGCCAGGGGAGGGAGGCCGTTAAAAAAAGGGCATACTCTTGCCTAACGAGAGGCGCTCTGCTTCTGCTATTTGAGCTCCTTCTGCCCGTGTTTTTGCTGGTAGAATGGCTGGTAGGATTGTTGTTTGGAGTGTTGGGTCTGCCACTTGGGGTAGGAGCTGTGGCGTCTAGAGAAAAAATAGGGGTTTTGGTTGTAGCCCTTTCTGGTTGTTGGAGCCCAATTCCAGGCCCTCTGCAGTGAGAGTCTGCAAGGTGGTGCAGTGTTCTTTCAGGTCGTTCACCACGTCTTTGACTTTGTCTCTGAACAGGGAGTCCCCCGTGCAGGGGGCATCTGCTATGTGGTTGTGAATGTCCTTCCATAAGCATGATGTCCGCAGCCATGCAGGTCACCTGGCAGAGAAGGCTGTGCCGGCCATACGGTGGTAGTGTCAAAGGCATCGAATGCAGATCGAACAAGGTGCTTGTTACACTCTGTAAGATCCACCAAGGACATTGTGGCAGATGTCTGTACTCCAATGGCAGGGCTTCCATGGCAGTCTTGAGGTTCTTCAGCAGTGCGTCCTGGAAGAGGATGTGCTGGAACTGATGGGCAGCAATTTTTGCATTCAACATAGCACCTTGGAACACTTTCTTACCGATGTCATCCAGAAACTTGAGATCCTTCCCAGAGGCACATTGGCATGATTGCAGGATGACTTGACTTGCTTCATGGCAGACTACATCACTATGGATTGGTGCAGGAGCTGCTGTTTTTTGAAGCTAGAGGGGAAGGGTGCACCTGATATTTTGTCTCTAGCTTCTGGGAGCAGGTCGGTCTGGGCAGTGGAGTTTGCCAGATCCTGGCCAGGTTGTCCTGGAGGAGTTTGTGGACTGGCAGGGAGATTAGCATTCTTGGCGAGTCCAGGTACTTGAGGATACCTAGTATTTTGTTCCTCAGATTTGGTGTATTCACCAGTATGAGGAATAACTGAGCTGTGATTTTTTTGCAGGAATTTTGGGTATGTGAGATCCTTGCGTGGTGAAGATGGCTGTGGCGGTGGCTGTGAGGGTTCTGATCATGATCCCAGTGAGGTCTCTGGTGGTTGCATTGCATACAAGGGGCTGAGCATGGTGGCCTTCTCCTTCCCGCTATTTGCTGTTAAAAGATCTGGGGAGCAATATGATGCATAGTGACCTGGGTGGGCTCGGAGGAGTCCTGGCCAGGGGCGCCATGGTCTGGGCGGAAGTGGAGGGTGTCACTGGTACCTGCAGTGGAGCTTGCTGCTGTAGGAGGCAGGAGATCAGGTCAAGGATCGCTTTGGGGGGTCTCTGCTCCATTGTTCCTACCCTTGTTGCAGCAGCTGTGGAGTTTGTGGAGCCTTCACAATGGAGAGAAGGTGCTGAGAGGGCTATTGGAGCTGCTTGTGAAGGCTCTCTGTCTGTGGCTCTGCCTGCACCTTTTTCAGGGGCTGCCTCTGCTGCCATGGCTGGTGCTGCGGCTGGAGTTGCTCTGCCGGCATTTCTGGCATCTGTTGCAGCTTCTCCTGCTGTTGTGGTGGTGGTCCCAGCTGTCCCTGGCTGTCTCAGTGCTGAGGGAGCAGAGCTGCAGGATTCTCCATGCGGCTGAGGGATTCCCTCGTCAGCATGGTGACGTCGGGCCAGGCTGTGTGAGTCATCGTGGTGCCATCCAATTGGTGCAGAGGGGGTGGAGCCATACACGGAAGTGCTCTCGGCACCATGGCTATGCCAAGAAGAATGGCCGAAGGAGCACATGTTGGCGGCATTCAAGGGAACAGAGCCTGGGCCCGTCCCCGGGGCTTGCTAATCGGCAGTGGAGGAGCCAGGGAGCATGCAGCTGGGAATTGAGGCCTTGACCAGTGCATCCCATGCCACAGCAGGAATGCCTTTATTCTGGTGTGCCACATAGTCTGCTGAGGCTTCTTCCAGGGAGACGATGAGTGCAACAAATTCCTGTAGTGCGTGGCTGTGTGATTTTCTTGTCTGTGGGGATATTCTTGCACAGTAAATGCAATCCTAAACTCTGTGGCTTACCCTGAGGCAGCGTACACACTGGTCGAGTGCATCTGTGTTGCTCATTTTTTGTCCGCACTTTGGCTTAAACCCCGGCTTCGGCATCTTGAAAACTTGCTGATCTTGTTGGTTTTCCAAGTCTTCAGTTCTTCTGTTCTTCTTCGTACAGGGTGGATTTTTTTTTTTTTTGGTGAACAGCAGAGAGGTCCGTCTTGCTTGCAAGCAGAAGAACTGAAAATGGGTTAGGTAGGGGCAGGCCTGAGCTCTGGAGAGCACTTCCATCCATGGTGCCTTTGGATGACGTCACTAGGAGTGGCTGACACATCCCACTTGTCTATGGAGAATATTTTTAACAGCTGAAAGCAGATTACCAAGGTCAACAGCACTACATTAGGAATATTGCTAATGGTTTCCGCTGGCTCTACCACAGCATCACTTCCTGTGTCAGTGGCTCACAAGCGTACATAAGGAGTTCCAGTTGGAGGATTGCAGGACTAAGCCACTAAAGAACAAATTCCTGGGATTAAAGTTCAAATCCCAGCTCACCATGGACTCCCTATGTGATATTGCAGAAGTCCCTTTATTCCTCTCTGCTTGAGTTTATTCCTCCATGCTTGCACTGCGTCGGTGAATTATATTTTTTCTTCTAACCTTTGAAAACTGCAAATTGTTTAGAAGAGTTGCCAGAAGGGGCTGCCAGGATGCTCGCTCCAGGTCTACATGTGGCAAAATGCATTGGTATTGTGTGGGTAATATTTGTTTCACATCTTTTTACCACCCTGGGGCCCATCATGACTCAAATAATTTAGAATGCAGCCACTATAGAGTTAAGCAAAAAGGAAGGATTTTTCCAAACTATGAAGGGGACATCACCTACCCCTGCTAGGCCTACCCCTTACGTCTCTCTCTTCTCCCTTCCTGCGTCATTCCATAAACCCAGGCGGGTTCCCAGCAATGTCATCCTCAGGCCAGAATTTATTCAAGATAAATAACAATCACTGTGGTATAACATATCCGAGGCAGAGTCTGTGCCTGCTGGCAAACATCTGCCCAGGAAGGATCTCTGCTAACAAGCTCACAAGCCGGCCTGGGATCTGAGAGGCCAGCAAGCTACTAACATGGAAAGATAGGAATAGATCTGAAAATAGACAGATTATAGCTTCATTTTTGCTATGCGGCCCAAGAACTTAAGAAAGCTAAAACTCAGAGTCCCCTGGCAACTAAATTAAGCAAAGCAAAGGAGCACTGTGTCAGGGATCAGAATGTGAACCCCATCTATTCCTTGTGACCGGCCAGTGATAAGGGAGAGACGTGCACAGCCAGGCCACAGCACTTAGGAATCTTCCAGGGTTCAGTTAAGGAAACAATCCTAGATCTGGAGCCAGAAGGTGCTTGGGGGTGGCTCTGGATTAGGGTTGCCAACTGGCTCCAGATGCGCCCGACAGGCTTGATCCAGTCCTGGGTTTACCCCATTGCATGCAGTGACTTGTAGTTTTCCTTTTCTTATAGAATACAATGGAGAAATCAGAACTACATATCCCTGCATGCAACGAGGTAAACCCAGGACTGGATTGAACCTGTGGGGCGCATCTGGAGCCAGTTGGCAACCCTACTCTGGATTGACATAATGATAGAAGCACACTGCAGAAGATGAGAGAGGGGCGCAATGAATGCCGGTTCTAGCATCTACCGACTAGTTCCATAATTTATGAGCTTCCTTTGATTTAAAACAGAGATGGTGATGACAGGAAAAGGAAGACGTGAATTTCAGGAAGAGCACTACAAGGCATAAACTTGACCTGTGCTGGCGCTGGCTGAGTTCTTGCTAAAAATAGTTCAGGGCTCTCTAACTGCCATATATACTTGTGGCAATTCTGTAAGGTTGCCCACCGCAAGCACCATAAAAACCCCCCTCCCTCCCCCTCTTCTGCAAGCCCTGGTACAAGAACATTACTACAAACAAGGTAAGAAGGATTACTATGCCCCTTCCTGCCTAGATTCTGTTTACCGAAAAGTTCCTATGGCACCTTGTTCCCAGATGCTCTCTGCAACCTCGGTCCAAGGCCCCTCAGTTTCATTTTAAAGGTAGAGCATCCTGCTTTTCAAGTGACTGATGTAAAAGGCTGAGACCCGTCCGTAGGACACATTCAAATCTCCTGAAAATAGCACATTCATTGCAAGAATTTAAGTACAGCAAAAATAAACAAGGCAAACAGGAAAAAGAATTAAAACCAAACCTTCAAGAATAAGCCTGTGTAGCACCGGGAGCTTATTGAAATTGGGACAAACTGGAATTTCCAGGTCGTGGTGATGCTTGTGCATGGCATGCCTCTACAGGGCGAGGACCTGAGAAACACCGACAGCAGACACAGATCACAGGCCCGGCTGCAGCCAGCCGCATACCAGCTATGGCTAAATCCTTGCCTACCTAGAAACAAATGCATTACAAACAATGCAATATTTTAGCAGAAGAACCACATAGGATCTCAAAGCATTTTAGACAGACCTGTCTCAGAAACGTATGCGCAGCCATCTCTAGGATGGACGCCTTTTACTAACTGCTGTTGAATCTTCCTTTCCTTAGCCCTTCACCTAAGAACATAAGGGCTATATTGTGTTATATGTTTGATCCATCGAGCCCAGCATCCTGTTTCAGTGGTGGCCAGTATGAATCGGAACCTGCAGATCCTAATGAGAAGATCCCTTCTCTGTTGCTCATGCCTACATTCTTAATTTTTTTGTTTTTATCGATGGTATTGTAACAATGTATTCATTGTTAATGGAAAGCATTTTGAGAAGCTTTGCAGGAAAAACACTGTATAATATTGTATCATTACTGATACAACAGCAAGTTACACCGACTTGTAGTACACAATAGTTCCAGCCAGGCTACATTTTACTTCGCATAACGGAGGGGGGGGGGGGGGGGTTCAGGAACAGCTAAGAATGTCTTACCTGTTCAAATGTGACAAAACAAAGTTCCTTGTAAAACATTCAAGGTGCACGATGCTTCAAAGCTGCGAGCCTAAATATTTCCCTAGGCTACACCTTTGTTTTCACTTTGCCATCCCATGAATTTAAGAGATACACCCTCCAGGCTTACGCCAACCTATTTCCCAGACTTTAGACACAGAAATTCACCATGTGGCAGTTTTTTCTGCCTCTTTTTAATCTTCTCCTCATTCTGTTTCTCATTCAGTTGCTCTGACCGTCATTTCTCTACAGCCCGCTGACCATGTCTAACCCTTTGAAAGAAAAACACTTAGAACTCCGTTATTGACTCTATTTGAGATGTTAGTGTGACAGGTCCAGTGTCATACATCAGCTGAACAATTATTGCAATCAAGAGAAAAAAGACAAACAAATATACATACAAGGGGGAATGAAATGTATCCACAATGGCTATTTCATGGCAATTACGTTAATTAAACACACCGTCTAATCCGACTTTTGAAACTGAGAATGGAGTGGTTCTGCTATGGAGGTGTATGTGCTGGTGGGTAGGTTACCGTTTAGCCTTCATAAGGCGCATGTGTGCCGTATGCCAAGCACTGGGGGATCTTGATGGAGGACCTAGAGACTGCTTATCGTGACAACACCAATACAAATGAGAAGGCAGTGGCCCATGCAGTCCTTATCTGCTGGCATATTCTGTTCCATGTCCACCAAAATCCACCAAAATGGGACATTCATTTCTGTAGTATGCTCTTCGTCATTACCATGGGAATGGGCTGGCTACAGTGGTGATGACCTGATCAACTTTCTGCCCCATATGGCATCAGCAACTAGGGAGCTTAGGGAGACAGGATCAGAATTTGGTTTGTTTCATTCCCTTCCCCTCTCCTTCCAAAAAAAAGGTGTTCTACTGGAATTGCCACCTGATTCCATGGCATAAGGTACACAGGCTAACCCAAGGCTGATTTTACCCTACTCATCCCATGGATCTGCGCTTCTGATTATCCCACCGAGTTTCCAAGAAAATCCAGACTACAGATCGTGCATGCAATAGGATAAAACTGGGTCAGGTGACAGTCCTAGCCACTGCTCTGGGGATTTTCCCTATACAAATAAGGATTTAATGTTAAAATAATCCTATGTGGAAAAAATTTATTTATTTATTTATTTAGACAGTTTTGTATACCGCCTTATCCTTCAATCAAAGCGGTCACAACACAATTGGGGGATACATTTAACACATGGGGATATGAGACACATACACTAATACTTACAGGGAACATGGGCAATGGAGGGTTAAGTGGCTTGCCCAAGACCACAAGGAGCATCTGTGGGACTAGAAACCCCAGTCCTTCCGGCCCAAGGTTGCTGTCCTCTAGTGGGATTTGAACCCCTGACCTTCCGGCCTGAAGTACCTTGCCCCAACCACTAGGCTACTCCTACTCCTCCATGTGTGCATTCCAGTTCAGTGCTAACTCCTTGCAACACAGCAGCTCCTGGGGTTTCTCGGCAGTGTGACCGGAAGTAGATTGCCAGGCCTTTCTTCCAAGACAATGGAGGGTTAAATGGCTTGCCCAATACCACAGGCAGTGCTAGTGGGACTCAAACCCTTGTCTCTTTGTTTGTAAATGTCCCCTACATTTAAAATATAACTTCACCCAAGGCTGGCCCAAGGGTATCTTGAGGCTTAGACAAACCTTCGGCCAGGCACCCTCCCCCCATCCCCCAAAAGCTGTCCAGCATTGTCCTCTTTCCCTATCTCCCCACTCCCCCCCCCCCCAACAGTGCCCAGCATCTCTCTCCTTCCCTATCCACGCCTCCTCCCCAATCCACAGCTACCAAGGCAGCCATCCTACCTACACTGGAACTTTGAAATTGTACAGGCTCAGGTCTGGCTCCAGCTCTGGCTCTGGTTGAAGTAAGATGGCTGCTGTTGCTTGCCTGCCTCTGTGTTGCGGGTCTGCGCTGCTGCCCACCCAAAGTGTGCCACCTCGACTGCCTAATGGAAAGGCTGGCCTTTACTACACCCCTCTTCCAGCTAATAACCTGCTGGTCACAACCCAAGTACCTAATAAACAAACAACAAACTCCTACTAGGCTTGTCAGCATCAAGTTGCTAAAATTATTTCCGGTCTAATCTCCCTCTAAAGGCATCTAAAATTACTCTGTGCTTTATTGCATCAAGACACTTTATATGCTGTGGGTGATAGAGCTGCCAAATTATCCAGTTCTAGGAGGGAGACACTTTGACCAGTCAGGGCCGGCCCATCTACTAGGTGAACAAGGCGGTCACCCAGGGTGGCAGACCCTGGTAGGCAGCATGACAGCCAATCCCTCCCTCCAAGCGTGGAATAGCTGCTGCTTCAGTGCCGTGGGGAGGTCTTAAAGCAGAGGTGCACATACATGTAGTCACGGCATGCCGCTGCTGTCCTCCTCTGACAGGAAGTTGCATCATAGGGGGGCAGGAGCGGCATACCATGAGGACGTGTGCTATTGCCTTAAGGCTCGCTGCGGCAAGGAAGAGAGGAATCATCATGCTGCCCTCCTCCCCCAGGTGAGACAACGGATGTCGGGGGGGGGGGAGCGGCAGCATGGCAATTCCTCCCTTCTGTGCTGCAGCGAGCCTCAAGGTAGTGACAGCAAGAACGTGGTAAGCCGGTGGGCCGGGGCCCACAGAAACCCTTGGGCCGGACCTGTGACCAGTCCTGGTTTGAACTCACATCCCATAAGCAGCGTGGTATTTGTAGTCCTTGATCTCACCCATTGAAATAAATGTTGTTAACATGATAGGATTGGCCTAAAATCTCCCTCCTGGAACTAGGTAACTTGGAATTGTGATGTAACCCAGAGAAATGTTTATTCCTCAGACCAATAAGTATTTCTGGTACTGTGGTTTCGTCAGCTCGTCTGGCCTTGTCCTGTGATCAGCAATAAGGCAGACACAAGAACACTTGGCCAATTTATGTCAGATGTCACACCTACGAAGGGAAGGGGGAGCGAACATGTCAGTCTGAAAGATCTGAAATAACAGAGGCTCCTCTTCACAATAACTTTCAGATGGGATGGAAGCTAGGGGGATAGCTGCTGGGGAGGCAGGAGAGGGAGAATGCTTATTATAAGTGATACTCCAAGGTTACTTTAAGGAACCTAGTATGAAATATCAGACATTTTAAGGAATGCTCAACTTATCCTTTCAGTAAACATACAAACGCTGGACCATCACATTCTAGAGTTCTGGAATTTCGAAACATTTCTCATGCTGTCCTCATGTCACCCAAGAAACTCACCCTGGTGAAAAGCTCCATGTCATAAGGACTGGGCTGAGCCAGTCCTGAATTTACCCCCACTGCATCACTGACAGGGATCTCCAAATGATGACCCACAGAGCTCATTATTTAGGACTAACATATTTTTCTTTCCTTAGCTGCATGTGGCCCATGGAGGAAATTTTGATTTTTTTCATGTGTGGAGGGGTGGCAGACAGGCTGGAAGAACAACCACCCATACCCCAAGTCATTGAAAAGAGCTGCTAGCTGGAAGGCCAGGCCCCACCAATGGAAGAAGAGCCAGGAGAGGGGAGGCCAGGACCAACCAGTGAACAAAGAGCTTGCCACTGGAAGATCATGTGAGAGAATGAGGGCAGAGCAGTGAAGAAAAGTGAGGGGGGTAAGAGAGATGGAAGGAAATGAGAGGAAAAGAGAATGGAGGGGGGAGAGGGGTGAATGAAGTAAAGTAAAGGGGAGATGGGATGGGAGAGAGAAAAGAAAGAGAAAAAGGAGAAAGGAAGGGGCGAATGAGTGAAAAGAAAAGGGAAGGGAGTGAGAGAGGGAGGGAGCAATAGATGGCAGCAGTGGGTGTTAGGTAGGCAGAAAGCAAAGGCATGGAAATCCTGTTGACAACAGGTGAATTGGAAAGGGGGAGATGCTAGAGAGGGGAGGGTGAAAGACAATGGTGATACTGCTAGGGGTGAGAGCGAGGGAAGGGCAGATATTCAGAATGCAATCTACATGCATTATTTCAGCCAGGCTGAGGGAAGGCAATCTTCAGACGATCAATTACAGGTGTAAATCCCTATTTATCTTGATAAATGACTTTGGTAGGAAAGAGTTTGGAGAAGTTAGGTAAAAGATACAGCAGGAAAAGCTGGGTATTATCTTTATCTTTATTTCAATACTTTATATACCGCCCATTGTCAGGACATTAGAGTGGTTTACAAAAGAAAAATAAGTCTACGCTAAAGAAAAAATGAAAAGAACGCCATAATATATAGGAAAGAAGAAAGAGTAGTAAAGCAACAGCAAAGCTACAATGAAAACCTAACATGGAGGGGCATCACAAAAGGGTATCATTTGGGAGGAGGTTTAAAAGCCTGTTCTTAAACTCTGGGTATGAGGGTTCCAAATGGAGTGAAGCTGGTAGGGCATTCCAAAGTGAGGGACCGAGGAAGAAAAAGGCAGCCCGCCGAGTCTGCTCCAAGTGGGCTCTAGAGGGGGGAGGTAGTGATAGTCTCTTGGCATGCAATGAACAAAGTTGACGATATGGGGTATGGAGAGAGATGAGATCAGCCAAGTAGAGAGGATTTGTTGTATGAATTACCCGATGTGTCAGAATCAAAATCTTATATTGATATCAAAAACGGAGAGGCAACCAGTGGAGGTGAAGAAGAAGAGGAATAATATGATCTGACCATTGAGCATGAAAAATGATACGAGCTGCTGTATTCTGCACTAACTGTAAACATTGAAGCTGGTAGGTTAGCAAGAGCTACATTACAGTAGTCTAACCTACTGGTGACCAGAGCCAAAACTAGTGTGACGAGTGCGTCAAAAGGGAGGAGAGACCGAACAGCTCTGATTTGACGTAGAGCAAAATAAGAGCGACGAGTGAGAATAGATATATGGTTATGGAAAGACAGCGTGGAATCCAAGGTTACACCTAAATAGCGAAGTGAGGAGGCGAGAGAGATAGGGGCGGAATTTAAGTGAGGAGCAATGGTTGGACACGGGGTACTAAGAGAGATCCACATGGCTGTGGATTTAGCCTGGTTTAAATGAAGGTAGTTAGCAGAAAGCCAAGAGGCAATCTGGGCAAGACAGTTATTGAATGGTGAGATGTCTACGGATACTGGGGACATGTGAAACAGGAGGACAATGTCATCCGCATAAATGTAGGTCAAAATTGGATACTGCTGAATGAGTTTGCATATGGGAATTTATACACTTATCTATACAAACCAGAGGAAGAATCTCAGCTGGGCAGACTGGATAGACCAACTGATCTTTATCTGCAGTTATTTCGTTGTTACCAGGACTATCTTATAGAGCCAGATGTACCAGGAGTCCCCTATGCTGACTGAAAGCTGCAAAGGTGTGATGGCTCTTATCGTCCAATGTGAGACCCACAAATTGTGACCAAATGTCTATTAGAAGTTCTGAAGAAGAAGGAAACTCTCATAAAATTTAAATTATATCTTAAGTTCCCATAGAAAGCTTTATTTCAGTTTGGTATACTCTCTTGGGGTTTAATTTACTAAGGCTTTCCTTCCATCCTGTGTCTGTGAGAATAAAGCTGAGTGACTCAGGCCCTTGGGCTGCTTCTGCTACTACTGTTTATTGGGTATTTCTTACATTTGTATCAGTTGTACTACTTGGATCTGTGTTTGCTTTTCTAGTACTGGCAAAAATATATATATCTGATCGGGAAGAGTCTTTTCAGTGAGAACTGCTGCATTCTCAGGGGGTACAGAAAGTTATATGAAAAATGATTTCCAGCGTTCTGAGAGAGAGTCAGAAGCACTCAAAGGGTTAAGTGGAAGAACCGGCCTAACAAAATCAACTGCAAACAGGGTTAGGGAGAAGACCTCTGTCAAACATCCGACATCTATAACTCACTATTACACACACACTTATCCAGAAAACATGAGTGAGCATGAATAAGTCATGACACCCATGCTGCATCCAAACCAAAGGGAAATGTCTAGCTGCTAGCAAGGACAAGGTTAAAGAGCAACATGGTGCGTTTTCTTTTTCCTTTGCTAACCCATTCTTTCTACAATAGACCCTTCTCCAAGCTGCAGTAAGGCCTTTATAAAGGAAGTCGCACTAAGGTAACACAGCTCTGCCCCTATAACATTTCTGTAACAGAAAAACATTGCAATCACAAACCAAATAGAACTGCGGAGAATGGAGAAGTTCTGATTGCCTGATAAAACGTTTGATGGAAGAACAAAATTTGCTATGAGACATAGTAACATAGTATATGACGGCAGATAAAGACCAGTATGGTCCATCTAGTCTGCCCAGCAAGGCAGCAAGAGTAGGTGCACCTGCCGCTCCGTACAGGTCACCCCTCCCCGTGCCTTTCTTTAGGGGTGTACCCACCGCTCCGTGTAGGTTACCCCTATGAGACATGTCAATGTCAGTGCTAAATGACTATTTTGACAATTCATATAGAGAAATAAGGTCCTCAAATAGCACAATATGCAATTAGAAACCAAGAAAATATAGAAATATGTATTGGGTGCCAGTAACCTGATTAAAAAACATTTTCCTCCTTGATACGCTGTCTACACATATTACATCCAATGAACTCCAGAAGGAACCTTTCTTTGACAAGATGTGAATATTAAGACAAGCACTAGGGGCAAATTTGAGATACTGAGATCATATTCAGCATACCCTGCCTTAGAAGAGAGGTTCATTACTGTAATTTATGCAAAAAAAATGAAGTAATTTGAAGACATTGCCCCTGAGGTGCAATCAGCACCCCCAGCTAAAGTTCAGAAGAAAATCACAGTAATGAACTCCTGCATCTTACCCACCGCACTCTTGCTGGTCTCTCTGTTATCTTCTGTTATCTTAGTGTAGAGTCTCCTTTCTTTTTATTTCCCCAAGACTATTTTAGACCATATAATCATGTGTCCTGGGAATTCAGGTGGATGCTCCACCCCCATAAATATGGTAGCACCCTGTACTGCCCAAAATTCCTCTCCTATTAATGTTTAAACAATGTGACATCAGTTCCTCCACGCTAAAAATGGCTAATTTAATTCAGACCTGTCTCCCATCTCTATTTTGAGTGCTCAAGATAAGTAGGGCCACTGGACCTCATTAATCATGTGAAAATTTCACCTGGCTTGACCTTGTTCTATTTGTTAAAATGAAAGGTCAAATGTGAACTCTTCCACCCTAGATTCATCAGTAAAATTGACCAAACCTCAGCTGTCTAATGTGACAGTACACATTAATGCTTAAAGCAAAGCATGGGACACCAGATAATGAATTCATATTTGAGAATTACTTTACAAGCTTTAAAATAAATGTACATTAAAACCGAGTCCAGATTGTAATTTTAAAAAAAATCTATTTTTGATGACATATTGGGGGAATAGGACTTGAGTACTGCAGAGGCTATTTTAAGACTCCTGTCTCACCTCATGGCAATCTGACCCATTTCACCTTTTCACTTGCCATTTAATTAGACTCCTCTGGGTAATGTAACTGCATTCTGCAGCAAAATTGCTGCCAGCCTTTGGCTAATTCAAAAACATCCAGGCTCATTTCACTCTCAATAAAAAGGGATCAGCTCAACCCACGAGGAAAACCTTAGTCTTTTCTATGAGTCTGAACCAATTTGTTCTCCTTTGCCCTTGCATTTTCCTTCCGGGTAGGTTATCCAGAGAATGGAGCCTCCTAACCACAGCGGAGGGTGTGGCTGGGGTACCAGAGAGCAGAGCATCCAGCCGTGGAAAGAGAGCGACACATCGTTCCATGTCTATAGAAGGGATCGCCAGGAAGCAGGGAGAATCTATCTGCTACAACCATAGGGAATGCTAATGGTGAGCCCTTAATACCTTTCCTCCCTGCGAAATGAAAAGCTGGTCCTCAGCCGTGTTCTCCATTAGTAACGCTGCTTCCTTTGACAGGCTGAGATAGCAACGTGTCCCACTGGAAGTCTGCAACCCGCTTTCCCCTGTTTAGCACCAGAGCAATTCTAAATGATGCTTCCTATACTTTTAGAGGAATTGGGGGTCTAAATGTCGGCTCGACTATCCTATAAACATTCCACTTCTGGTGTTCTCAAACAGAGCAAGCAAAAACCACCTTTCTTACCCCCCCCCCTAAAAAAATAACACCCCCCCCCCCCTTTCTGGGCTCCTACACACGGGTGCCATCATGGAAACCGCCCCCTAGAATCTAATTCCTGCCATCGTAGGCCATGCTAAGTAGCGGATTGCCCTACACCCGAGGAGAAATTGCAGCCTGGACTGGAGTCCGATTCTCGCACGAATGAATGAGCCACATGCTCTGGAATCGGGGCTCCCCCAGCCCCCGGCTCTACTCGTCCCCGAGAATGGAGTGTTGTGCAGACGTCCGAGTAAATTATAAATTGTCTTGTTTTGGCTGCGAGCCTAGAACGACTTTATTTATAGTGTTGAATCTTGCTTGTTCTTCCCTTCTGTAAACCAGTCAAGCCTAGGGGACTGCGCCCTCCTTCACTCGCACACACAAAGCCCACCGCCAGCTCCCAATCTGTGCTATGCGCTAAATCCGAAACTCTGATAGTGACATTCACTTTGGAACCGGGGTTTTAGCTGAAGAGCTATTTACAAACGAATCTGGTTATGTCATGCAAGACTCGTTTAATATCCGTACAAAAATGTCGCTGTATTTGTTCTTACTGATATATATTGAGATATACTGATTATTATAAATAAATCGACAATATCTTCCTATAGCACAAAACAATCTTTAAAGGGACCAAACAATATGAGCTTTATAGTGACGGGGATTATAATAGGATTGAATGGAGACAGGAGCCGGCAGCATGGCCGTCTGTCTGTGCATCTGCATTCCAGTGCTTGCTTAATTCTAACACTAACAATTAGATTGGAATACATGTACGGATAGACGATAAAACCGAGCAGAGGTAGCGGATTTATCACGCCTCCCCTTTGTGACTGCCAGCACAAACCGGTGCTAATCGCTCAGCAGCACACGCGACCGATCATCCAAGGCACAAGCTCGGCGACGGGATCCGACGGGGCGGGGTCCCCAGAACACCCCTTCCCCCAGCGGAGCTCGCCTTCATTCATTTATCTCGTGGCTGGGATTCATCCGCAACACGTTCATCGCCTCCCATTATCCTGCTGAAATTGTAGCGTCTGGGCATCCGGGAGACTAACCCACGGCCCACCCCGTGGAGGGGCTTTACCCCCGGGCTCCAGGTTTGCAGCGCGATCGACGTGAAGAGGTAGAGTTCCTTGCTAGCCTAGAGCCTCGCCCTTTGCAAGGCTCACCTTCTCCCTATTGTTAGCAAGCTTTCGCTATAGGCACCTATTCTATATACCGAATAGGTCTGGGTGCAACAACCAAGCCCTGCTATACATTTACAAGAGCAGATCATAGACGTATGTACATGACATTCAAGTGGGACCGGAACGCAGAATTTATGCCGCACCGCTTGACTAGACAACTCTTGTCTACGCTCAGTTACCCACCCACTTTCTGCACTTGCCCCGATGGCCATCCAACTACCCGACGTCTTCTTACCGGAATCGGGGCGAATCCTTGATACATTCTTCGAAATCCACGGTCATGGTTGCAGATCTGCCCGTCCTTAGCCAGCGCTAATTGCAGCAGCTCATCGCCTGCGCAAGGATGAAGAAGCCAGTGCACCCAGCGCTCCACGGTTCACAGGAAAAGCAGAGCCCGTGCACAGAGCACGGGCAGAGGCAGCAGCTCACTCCCTGCCTCCGGCTGCCGGGATGCAACAAGGGAATGAGATCAGCAAACGCAAAGCTGCCAGCCCCCGTCTGGAACAGTAGAAATCCAGCCTGTCAGACTCAGGGAGCATCCCCAAACTTCCATCCCCCGTCTGCAACAGTAGAAATCCAGCCTGTCAGGCTCAGGGAGCATCCCCAAACTGCCATCCCTCGTCTGAAACAGTAGAAATCCTGTCTGTCAGGCTCAGGGAGTATCCCCAAACTGCCATCCCTCGTCTGAAACAGTAGAAATTCAGCCTGTCAGGCTCAGGGAGCATCCCCAAACTGCCATCCCTCGTCTGAAACAGTAGAAATCCAGCCTGTCAGGCTCAGGGAGCATCCCCAAACTGCCAACCCTCGTCTGCAACAGTAGAAAATCAGCCTGTCAGCCTCAGGGAGCATCCCCAAACTGCCATCCCTGTCTGCACGAGTTAAAAGCTAGTTTGTCATTCTCAAGACGTATTTACAAGCCCCCGGCGCCTGCTTGGACCATCCTCATAATTTAATTCTATTGCCATCCAGTAGGCATGCGGTCTAGAAGCAGGTTCTTTCCAAAGGTGGTGGGGGGAGGGGGGTTTGTTGGCCTTGGGCACTTAGGCTTGCTACTACTTATCATTTCTATAGTGCTACTAGATATACAAAGCGCTATATAAATACACCAAAAATAATCCCTGCTCCATGGTGCTTACATCCTAGGCAAAACAAATATGTAGAACAAAACGTGACTTTGAGAATTATATTTATTAAGATAATCGTTTAAAACCAACAAGGCTATAATGAAAAGAACCAGAGATTAAGATGTAAAAGCAGAGGTCATCTACTGTATTCTCAAGTGAATTAACTCCTGGAGGTAAACTTTAGACTGGTACCAACATTTTGACAGTCCCTAACCCCCCCCCCCCCCCCTCCAACATATTTAGGAAATGCAGACTAGAAATGAAAGTGGGACTATAAATCCCACAATTCACTAGGACTTGTCATGATTCTTGTATGACGTATACGTGATATAGGCAAACATACATGGACAGTTCCTATTTATTGGAACCTACAATCACAAGAAGACATACAAGAAAAGACAAGTATACGGCTACTTTTCTTTACAACATCTCTTTATTCATGTTTATGTCATATTTCAGATGATAACAACACTTTCCGGCAGTCCCTCAGCCAGCATCGCGATCTCCTTCTCCCCCGCACCTCAAAATGCGACGCTCACCGAGTGAGGACCCTGAAACTGTCCCTGATGCGGGGCGCTGTGGAGCTGCGCCTGTCTATTGCAATGCCTAAAGCGTTTGAACGCACTCTGCCTCCTTCCTTCAGCTAAGATAGCCTTTAAGCGTAGGACGAGCGGGGGAAGCTTAATGGTTTGGCTGTGACGGGATAAGAAACGTGGGCAGCGAGGCTGAGCTGACTTCCTTTGGGAGACCGGCGGGGGTCTTTTCTTCTGTGTGGCGCGTTCCATGGATGGGTGGGCACGTGCAGTTGCTAATCTAGCGCATCCAGTCTTGTCATGATTCTTTCTGGTCTTTGCCTTATAAAGGAATATGAATCCTGTTCGAGTTCGATATTTAATTTTTTTTCAGTATTTTGGAACGAAATATAGGTATGTTTGTGATGATTTCCCCGTTATTGGCTATTGAATCACCTAAAGCAAACATAGTAATACTGATAGCGAGTTGATAATACAAGTTATTTGAACTTACATCACAGTGCATGATGGTATTCGGAGTTTCTGATTCAATCCATTGAAATCAGCGCTGTTGACACCAGAAAGTATCAGGGTGGGGTAGCAAGAATTCCAGAACTGGCTTGAGATCTCTTTCTTGGAACTGTCGGCATCTAAGAATCATTTACAGCCTTTCTGCTCCAGCGTCACAAGAAACTGAGTAGTATTCTTGGTCCCTGCTTTCAGTATGTTCTCAACCGTCCAGAGTACCAGAGTGAGAGGGGAAAGATTGAGGCAAAGGCAGGGAGAGTCTCGGACAGCAGGTGAAATGCAGTCTCTCCTCTCTTTTGCTTATTTGATTTGTCTTGACATTTTATGTATCTTGCATCGGTCTAATGTCAATGTTATTATTTGGGATAATATGTGCGATAGGCATTTGGTTCTCCTGACAAGTGCACACTTTTATATTTCTATGTTAAGATTATGAGTAAAAGGAAAACTGACAACATAATTGGATAGAGTTGCAACCTTTATTAGGTAAACAGCTTTTGAATATGCAGGTTTTTTGCAGGCAGTGTTAAGAGTAAGCTGTCATGTATAGAACGCTGTAAAAATAAGATGGATGTATCACTTTGTGAAAAGTGACATCCTGGAAGTTATAAAGTGAGACTTGGAATGGGCAGGATTGAAAACAGTGTCAGGGTTCTGTGCTATCTCAGCATGGATGCTCTGATGAGTGATTTTCAAGTATCAAAAAATAACACTCTAACCGACTTGCAATATTCTTACAGTTGGTAAGTATTCATTGTACCTAAGGCAAAGAGTATAAAACAGAATTGAGAACTTCATTCTGAATAACACATGTGAGAAAGATGAGTGGGTATGAATCCAATTCCTCATTTCACAATAACATTTGATGCATGCATGATATGTCTTGTTTACAAGTAACTAAACTTGTATTTTGCTCTCACCGAAGTCTGAGGGATCATCATTTTTGAGGCATTGCCTTTCTTCCATTTTTTAAAAGCAAATATATTTTCTGCTATGTTTTAGAAGTACAAACTGTTTACAGAATTCAGTTAAATATTTACATTGAAGAAGCTAGGATAAATTGGACAGAATTGAAATGCCAGTACTCTATGTTCAGCAATTAATCTGTTTAGGATAAAGTGGGAAAAAAACATATTTTAGTTACCCGCACTACTTGTAATTTAAGGGGGTTTAATTGTAATAAAGATACAATACCTCTTTTAGTTTTTCCTGTTGACAATTTTAAGTTTGTTTTGGGAAACAGTACAGGGACCTGAAAGCTTTCTGATTTGCCAGAAAAGCGAGTTAACCTTTTACTCCTTTTCAGACCGCATGCTCAGTCTCCAGTGTTAGAAAACTAGGCATTAAGCCTTTGGGTCTTATGCACGCTTTTCTTTCTATACAGGTTTAATAACTAATGCTTTCATCATCATTAGATGACCTTAGTGGCACAGAAAATTGTGCTTCTACAAAACATACAAAAATTTATTGGAAAAAATATCGCCATACAATTAGTTACTTTCATGAGGTGCAATATAAATTTCATCAAATGTGTTTAAGTAATCTTAATATATAAAATAAATTACTTTCAGAATTTCTACAAAACCAAAATTATTTAACAGTTGATCTTTATCCAATTATGAGTTTCTCTTCATTAAAAAAATTAAATTAATAAATTATTCAAAACCGTTATTAAACTAGTAATAAGATGGAGGGGCTCATACTAAAGTGGTGTATCAAGTCATCATTTTGACACCATAAAATTCATCATTGCTCCCATCTCTTTTCAAAAAATGCATAACATAAGAGAGCCCATATAATAATCCAAAAAGCTTTTTATACTTCAAATAACAGCAAATATAAATAGAAGAGTATGTTGAGCTTAACTTCTACAGAAAATGAGGCTGTTCATTCGATGGAAATTTGAAGGAAGTGAGATGCCGCATCTCATCCCATGTTGGGAAAACTCAAACAAGAAAGTTTTCCCTCCGTCTCCCGACCATGGATTCACCCGGGTGAGACTGCTTCAGGGAAATAGAAACATAGAAATATGACGACAAAGACCACATGGCCTATCTAGTCTGTCCTTCCATAACAACTACAACAGTCCCCCTTTTACCTTTAGAAATCCTCTGTGTTTGTCCCATGCTTTTTTGAATTCAGTTACTGTCCTCATCTCTACCACCTCCACTGGGAGACTATTCCACGGATCCACTACTCTTTCCGTAAAGAAATATTTACGCATATCATGCTAGAATAACACAGGAAAAACATTAAAACAAGAATATATTTTAGAATAATACCAGGGTAACAACACAGTAAGAGGAAGTGGCTCTCGCTAAAACCGGCACCCAAAAGTAAAAGCAGACGCAATGCAAATACGTGCCATGTTGCCACCCACCCGTTTCTGTCAGTGGTGGGATCAATCCGAACCAGTTTCTGCCACTGCACTTAACCCTCCATTGCCTTCAGAAGAAATGTCTGGCAATCTCCTTTCAGTCATGAACATCCCCCGTAAAAATGGAGATCAGCTTCTCGGTGGGAAAAACAACCCACCATCCAAAATTATGGACAGAACCCGTGTTATGCTTCCCACATTTTGTTACATCAGCTTCTGAGTGCTCTAATCTGTTTAATATGAATATGCAAAAGACTCTAGATAAGATCCCATAAGTGAGATGAACTGTATTGGTTTCTGTTTAAATGTTGCAAGAATCAGATTTTGGGATCAAATCCAGCCTGCTTCCTTGCTCATAAACCCTTTAACAGAGGTTTGGGCATAAACAGAAGCCTTCCTTCGCCTCCAGTTAAATTTTGACAAGTATTTTATATTAAAGTACTAAAGTCAGTAGTCATCATAACAAGTCATTGGTTTCAAACTTAAATGTTGTTGAGACAGACCAAGTAGCAATGTTCATACAAGGTTTGATCAAAAAGTATCGAGACTTTTTGTGTAGCTATATAACAATACGTTGCACCATGATGCTGTTAAGCACGCATATTAAGCACGCAGTGGCCTAGTTATGTGCTCTGCATGTGCAGAGTGTAGCGTGGCTGCAGCACACCTGTACTTTTTTAAATCAAATGATGTTTGGTATCATGTAAATGTAAGCAGTTTTATGATGAGTGATTTACGATGAGTGAAAAAATTGAACAGCGAATTTGCATTAAATTCTGCCAGAAACTTGGAGATTCGTGCAAAGAGACTTATGACAAGTTACAGCAAGTGTATGGCAATGAATGCATGAGTTGTGCTCATTTATGACTAGTATAAACATTTCCAAGAGGGCCGCCAAAGTATTGACAGTGACAAATGTTCTGGAAGGCCATCCATGAGCAGAAATGAAGACAAGGTTGAAGCAGTGCATGCTGCAATACGCTCAAATCGTCGATTGACTATCAGGGAGCTTGCTGAGGACATGGACATCAGTTTCGGGTTGGTACAGTCCATTCTTACTGTCGATTTGGGGATGAGACATGTGTCTGCAAAATTCGTGCCGAAACTCCTGTCCCCTGACCAAAAAGAAGATAGACTGTCTGCAGCCAGGGAGTTGTTGGAATGCTTTGAAAATTATTCAGATTTCATCAAAAAGATTTTACTGGCGATGAATCATGGGTTTATGGCAATGACCCGGAAACTAAGGCTCAATCCTCAAAATGGAAGACTCCAAACTCTCCCAGACCCAAGAAAGTCCATCAGGTGAGGAGCAATGTCAAGGTCATGCTCACAGTTTTCTTTGTCATGAGTATGCTCCAAAAGGCCAAACCATATACAGTGTAAGGAGTACTATGTCCAAGTTCTGACTCGTTTGAGAGATGCAGTTTGTCATAAGAGGCCAGAGTTGCACAGGAATGGTGAATGGTTGCTTCATCACGATAATGACCCATCTCGCGCATCACATCTTGTCCAGCAGTTCTTGACCAAACACCAAATCAAGCAAGTCTTGTTTCCAAAACTGAAATTACTACCGAAAGGAAGGAGATTCGACAACTTCGAGGCCATTAAGCAAAATTTGATATAGCAGCTTTACAGCATAATGAAAGAGGCATTTCAAAATTGTTTCCAGTAGTGGCAGGAACGCTGGAGAAAGTGAGTTTTATCAGAAGGGGACTACTTTAAGGAGACTGAGCGCAGAAACTGTCAGTGTTATTCTTCTTGTGTTATTGTACGAGTCTCGGTATTCTTTGATCACACCTCGTATTTATGAAAATGTTGGCTGAGATCTTTTGATGCTCTTTGTTTTGTGATTTTTATAGTGCATTCTGCTTCGAGGTCCTGCAGACTAGAACTGACTTTTGATCTTCAAGAAATTACCAAGTGCAGCAGAACTCCAGTACCCTCTCACATCAAAGCAACGACCAAAGAAAAGAGAGGACTACAATAATTCATTCCTCATACAAAGGGCATATCACAATGAAAATAACACTGTGTTTAACAAATGTTACAGTTCCATTCTGGGAGCTGATACCATAGATAGTAAAGAGAGCCTCAGCATAGGCTATGCAGCTTTATCATGGATATTACACAGCAGAATCAGCAACTACATATACCCCAAACTGTGTTTAAATTTTTCAAATGCATTTAAAATAAGAGAAACACTTAGCTCTATCATATGTTGGCATGAACCTCCATGGAAAGAACATGCTGTTGGGAAAACCCCGACCCACTTTCACCCCACGATTTAAGGGGCTGCATCAGGACACGTTGAATGGAAAATGGGAACCTCACTAATGGTTATTTAAAGGGGCGCCATAGTGACGTCTAAGCAAACTTCAACCAATCACTCTAAATTGCTGCCATCCAATCCAATGACTCATTTAAGCCAAAAGGTTGTTGAACAGTGTTATTTTCATTGTGAATACGCCCTTTGATCCTCGAGAAGAAAGGGTAGCAGAAAAGCTTTTTGGTCAGAGTGACTGATCATACCAAGCTCTGGTCCTACCCCCTATGTTCTTTAATTTCTGGTGTTGTGTTGGGCAAAATATTGGTTGGGCCATGGTCCCAATGGCCCACCCCATTCCGCATTCTTTATTGAGAATCACAGTATTACCGATTTCCTTATCGGTCCTACAGTTCAGTCCTCCACCTCTGGGTAGTGCACCTCCTCCTGCAGCATGGAGACAGGACAAGTCAAACTTGTGACATCACCGGGTATATGCTGCTGGTCCTCTCCCATGATCCCCCAGTGTGTCCAGTCTCCATGCAGCAGGAGGACGTAGTGAGCCTAGGTGCTGGGCTCACTTGAGAAGCAGTTTAGGAGCAGTTCGTCAGGATTTGATGTACCTTGATTTTCTTTTTTTTCCCTTTCTTTAGGTGAAATCCTGTCAATTGTATTCATTTTCATCTTAATTTAATTTCATTTACTTTTACTTTACTTTATTTATTTTCACTAGTCTGCCTTAGTGTAAAGGGGGGATCTGTCCCTTTTTAAAGTTCATGCTGCCAGCTAGCATTTCTGATTGGGATCCTTCGGTCTCTCTGTGCCCGGTGATGATCTCTCCCCCAGGACTGTTCGGGGGAGAGCTCTATGGAACACCTGCATTCTGGCAGTGTGCATGCGGCGGGAGCCTCAGGCCGTTGGAGGTTCTTCAGCTGGCGGACCGGAGCTCACAGCGTCTGCTGCTTCCGTGGGCGCACAGCAGCAGCGTGTCTTGACAGCTCTTCACCCCGCAGCTGCAGTGGGGTAACTGCTACATCCCGACACCGCAGGAGAGGCTCTCGAGTCTGAATGGAGAGGCTCGGAGCTCTTGCCGCGGCTGTGGTGTTTGGCGCCAAACGGGCCTGCTTCGGATTGGCGCCATTTTCAATGCAGGGCTGAGGCCTCGTGGCGGAGAGCAGAGCAGCCCCGCGTTTCAGCAGGCGACGCTGTTCCACGCTGCTACACCCAGATAAGAACTTCATTTTCATCTTAATTTACTTAATTTAATTTTAGTTTTATTTTCCTTTTAATCTCATGTTAGAATGTGATTGTTTTGGGGTTTACTTCATGTGGTGTGCTTTTACCTTTGCCTTCATTCTGGCAGTTAGCAACGTCTGTCGGCAGCAGGTTTCCGTACTAGGATTTAGCCTTTCAGGTACATCTGCGGCCGCTTAGAACAGCGGTTGGGCGAAGCCACCTCTCCAGTGTTCTAATCTTTGGTGTAACTTTCTGCTGTAAGCCCTTCCAGTTGATTAGAAGTTAACTCTGCGCTTTTCTTCTGTTCTGGAGGGAAAAGCAGGGTGAACCTTGTCTCGCACCTTTAGAGCAGATGGGTGTCTTGGTGTTGTATTCATTTACCTCATAACGGTTAAAGATATCAGAAGATCTTTTACATTTTATGGGGCGGTTCCACCTATGCCTTTGCATTTGGGGAACCTTTGGAGATTCAGTGCTATTAATAACGTGAATGCAACTGTTATCCAATAAAGGCGGGCATGGTTGTCCGTGGCCTCCAGTGGGTGGCTAGGGCATTCAATTCTGCCTTTCTGTGACAGAGTGTAGTTAGTCTCTGTCTAAACACTGGGAGTTTAAAAGAACATCTAAAAAAAAAAAAAGGGGGTTTAGCGCCAAGCATGCAACTATGAGCTTCTGCACATCCAGACGGTGTGACAAGGCTTCGGATCCTTATCTGCTGGATCGTTTTTCGGGGTCCTGTGTTCTACAGGCCATGAAGCCTATTTACTGTTCATGAAGCATATATCCTCTTCAGTGCTCCTATCCATAGGGGTGGGTTAGATACGAAATCACATTCATTTTTTGGGTTCACGCTAGATGCAACCTCGAACATTTCCAGGCCCAAGGCTGTGGGTGTTCCCCGCCGCTATTTTGTTCGCTTGTAGGTATGCCGGAGGGGGTGTCTGTGTTTCGTAGCTTTCTTTAGAAGGTCCTTCCTGGGATCCGAGGCTACCTCCCCGGTTTGTCGGCAGTTGGGAGATGCTTTCTGTCATGTAGCGGGGACAGGTCAGTCGCATCGGTTTCTAGAGCCTATGCTCTCAGAACGCAGCTTGCCCACTTGGCGGGAACACTGGCCCATCTGCGCCATCTGGGGAAAGGCCCCTGCTGGGGATAATGAGAGGTATTGCTGGATGGCACAGTCCGGGGCTTAGTGTTCCAGGGTCCTGGAAGGTTTGATAGCGGAAGTCAGGCCTCGCTGTTTTTGCTATGACGGTCACCTAGGTTCAAGCGGACTCGCTGTTCTGTGTTTTGGGTGACAGGAGTGGGACACCAGGACATGTGGAGCTATTTGTTGGATAGGCTCGTTGGCTTCAGCATACTTCTTAGGTGCACTCACTCTTGAGTGCGTCTGCATGTCCGTGTTCCGTCTGTGGTCTCATGCTCAGGATTTTGGTGCAGCAATGAGAGAGCTCGCTTGGGATATCGTGAGCGGGGTTGTCATGGTGTTGCATGGGGTTACAAATGCGAGACGGGGCCATCCTGATGAGTTAGGGGCTCAGTCCTCTGCTTTCCCTTCTGTGTCCCTGCTGTCCAGGGGGCACCCTCCCAGCTCCGCCGGTCAAGTTCTTCTCGGCCTCTTCTCAATGGGGGCGGGGGGCGGGAAGGACAGGTAAATCACGTCCACTACACGTTCTACTGTTCTGCCTCTGCCTTGGGGTTCTGAGGTCATATATTCCCAATCATTTGTTTGGTTTGGTTCTGCTGTCTGTTGTTCAAGACAAGGTGGTCAACAGTCGGAAGCTGTAGTCTATTCTCCTTACCCCTGAAGGTGCTCCCAATTTAAGTATTTTGTACCTGCGGAAGTGTATGTTGTTCCAGGCTGGCAGGCGCACCTGTAGGACCAGAATTCTCAGGTCTTCCGACCCTACTTTGAGGTACGCGCGTGGGGTTCACTCCGTTGGTCGGCTGGCCACTTGCTCCGAGCACTAGGCCTTCCCTTTCCTCAAGGCATAGTTGCTTCCCACTGCTTCGTGGGGGCTCGCCGCAGGACCTAGAATTATGCTCAGCCGGTTCCAATCAGGGAAGAGACCTTGGGGGAGGCTCCGGTCCTAATGATGCAGGGAGTGCTGGGCTCCGTTCGACCAGGTTCCTTCGGGCCCAGCGTCTGACGTCTTTTGCTGGCCGGTTTAGGTCTTCGGGTCCTGACTGTGCTCCGAGAAGCCCAGTACGCTACACAGTGTTTGTCTCGGAGCAAGCGTGAGATGTCTGTAGGTTCATGTTCAAAGCCGTCCTTTACATGTCCCTCCGTTGTGTTTCGGTTGTGTGCCTTGTGGCCCTTATGGAATTGTACAAAAAAAAAAAGTCTTCATAATTGTCCCAACTTCTTTCTTATCAGGTTCTGCACCTTTCCTCTGGGACCTTGGCCGGAGCATGGTTAGACTCAGCTACATTTTAGAGATCCTTTATGCGCGCGGCGTGTTAGCGTACGCAGCACGCCCAGTGTTCTGTCGTCTGACTGGAACGGTGAGCGGTGCGTCCGTCGGGACGGGCGTTCGCGGCCACGGTAGCGGATCGAGCGGTGCAAGTGCTGTCGGAGAACTCCGGGATGGTGGCCTACTTCGGTCGGGTGGCCGGGGTGGCCCGAGCGAAGGGGCAGCGTGTGCGGTTGCGGCCTCGGCAGCCTGCGTTTTCGGTGGGGACAATGTGGTGGCGGATATCCTTAGCGGAGTCCGAATGCTTGCCGGAGTAAGGAGATTGCATCCGGAGGTGTGCGCGCCGCGTGTGCTCGGTTGCGGTCAGTCCCTATTGGACCTCATGGCGACCTTTCAGTCTGCGACGACGGGTCGATGTTTAGCAGGTGACATGTGCGGCTGCCGGATAGCATCGACGCATTGGTACAACCGAGGCCGTGGCCCGGTCCTTTCTATGACTTTCAGAAATCATAATGAAAATGGCTGATTAGGTCTAGTTGCTGAGATATATGCTCTTACTTAGTCAGTAGGGGCAATTAACTGTGTATTATGCGACTTTTGTGTGCGATTGCATGGTCTCTACTTGCAACCAATGGTAATCTCTGTTCAACACCAGATGATGCAATCAATGCTTAAATTTGCATCACTTGACAGTAAAGAAATTTTAGGGTGTCTTAGTCACAATAAAAAAAAAAAAAAAATTAGGACAGAATTGTTTTATATCGATAGGTCAATCACAGCATATTTGGCGATACATCGTACTTGTGTTTTTCATGCAGATAATTTCTGCTATATTTGTGGTGAAGTGACTTTTATATCACCACAATTGATTATGACTGTGGCGGTTAAGAAAGCCTACAACTTATATTTTGGCTGCAGATTAGGAGATCAGGATCAAAGCTGGGCGCCACACGTTTGCTGCTATACATGTGCAACATATCTCAGGCGATGGATGGATGAGAAAAGGCAATCGATGCCTTTTGCGGTCCCAATTCTCTGGTAGGAGCCCACAGATCACGTCAGCGATTGCTACTTCTGCATGGTTCCTCCACTTCAGAAAGGCATATCCAGGTGGCATAAGCGGGTAGCCAACTGGCATTGAGTCATGGGCGTGGCTGCCAGAGTCTCTTTTCTTTTGTCACACCTTGTAAGACTCCACTTCTTAGGCAACAACACTGGACTCTGGGGCGCTTAACACCCTATTACATGCCCTTGGTGGAACGCGCTTGGATTATTGCAACCCATTGCTTAGCTGCATTCCACATTATCAATTAAAAAGACTCCAACTGGTCCAGGGCATAGCTGTACAGCTACTTTATGTAAGCAGAGGATATAAGACCATAGGAGGTGTGACGAATAGCGTGTTTTGCCGCAGGTGGTTTTTTCCATTTCCCCCATTTTTGCTTCCCACCTCTGGATGGACCTCTGTTCAGTTCTCCCTCGTGGGATCCGCCTGTGCCTGTCTAGTTGTTGGTTTGAGACTTACGCAAGAACACTTTGCTTGTAACCTGCGTTCCTTGGACATTAGGTGAAGGTGCCGTCGCTTTCTGGTAGGTCTCTTCGCTGCCTGTCCCTCCGTGGAGGCGGGTTCTGCAGGAGAGCAGCGGTGACTAACACTTGACGCCCTGGTGGGGTCGGGAAACAAGGGGGATCTCCAGAGGATTTTTCAGGCGGGGCTCCGGTAGCCTTATCAGTAAATCTGTTTCTAGGCCGTTCAGTATGCTTGCGGTGGCGACTGTGTCTTTCTGTAGCACTAGCGCTGCTTAGGGCGGGCTCTGTGCTGTTTCGCCTGTGCAAGGGTCCAAGTGGGCTCTCGGTCGTGTCTTTCTGGTTGGCATAACGCCTGTTGACGTGAGGAGCAGGCCGGGATCGGTGCCTGTTCTGTTCGTTTAGGGGCCGAGCCGACTAGAAAGGTCCCTCCCCATGGTTACTGCTCTGGTACATCCCAGAGGTGGAGGACTGAACCGTAGGACCGATAAGGAAATGGAAATTACACTTACCTGGTAACTGATGTTCCTTGAGGGAGTACAGTTCAGTCCTCATTCCCGCCCGGGGATGGATATCTCGGACGCGAGGCGTCAGTTCCGAGTGTGCTTTTGGATCCTTGAGTCGGCAACGGGCGCTGATTGGCAGGTAGTCGCGGGAGCAACCTTTTCTGCCTATGCTCTTCCTTAGTTCTCCTTCCTTCTGGCTCTGTCTTCCGCTGTTTGGTGCGCAGTGGGACAGGGGCACGGAGGAGGGTGTTTTCGGCATTTTCTTCTTGGGGCACTGTAGTTTTTATAGTTGAAGTTTAAGCATGGCATTGTATTTAGTACCTTAAGTGGTTGTTTGTTTGCTCCTTTGAGTCTGCTTTGACAGTAGGTCACTGGGGGATCATGGGAGAGGACCAGCAGGATATACCCGGTGATGTCACAAGTTTGACTTGTCCAGTCTCCATGCTGCAGGAGGAGGTGCACTACCCAGAGGTGGAGGACTGAACTTTACTCCCTCAAGGAACATCAATTACCAGGTAAGTGTAATTTCCATGTACTCACACTTTGGTTGCTTTAATTTAAATTAAAATGTGTTAATTTGCTTATGTCTGTTATCCTGACAGTTGGACTTATGTGTGTGGCCCTTGAGGGCCAGTGTTGGCTGTCCATGCCAGCTTGTAGGAATCAGGCTCCTGTTACCTTTCCTCCTGTGATGTTACGTGGTATCTTCTAGCGCCTAAGCCGTGGCTTTCCAGACCTGTCCTGGGGACCCCACAGCAGGGGATCCACAGTGAATGTTTTGGAGACTTCATTATTTTGGATTGAGCTCTTATGCAAATTGATCTCATGCATATCCTGAAGATATCCTGAAAACATGACTAGTTGTGGGGTCCCCAGGACAGGGCTATGGCTTTTGTTGTATCTCCTTAATATCATTAAGAATGTCTGTCAGTGTTTTCCTTTCTTGGTTTTCAGTGGTGTTATGGAGACGTCCGCTGGCCAATCACGTCTTGGGGTCCAGAATTACTTAGAGGTAAGTGTTAACCACTCACAAAGGGGCCCCATTGTTTTCTGTTTTCTTCCGCAACCAAAACTAGAGGAGGAAATCCCTCCACAGTCAGAGAATATACAGGTTGGGGCAGAGAATTACTAGGAACCACAGACACAAAAGGATTAATTTATACAAGCAATTAATTGGAATGACCTGGCTCAGCTGGGTTTCAGCAAAATGCCTGCATCAATGGTCTAAAAAATTAAAAAAAACATAAAAACATACAAACAAAAATAAAATAAATGGTTTACAGCAGTGCTTCCCAAACTTGGAGTCACATCCTCAGTGGATGGGGTCAGAAGACATAGCCATTTCCCCTTCTCTCTGGACTTTCACTGTGACCTATGCTAAGTAGTGGCAGTCACCAGTCAGCATGTGACATGTGAGCCAGTGAACATTCATTTGATTTTGTTCCCTCCTGGGTAAGCTAAACCCAAGCTGAGTACTGGGGTCTGTAAGCACAGACTGATACAAGGGACCTTGTACTGGCTGCTGCTCTTGCCACTAGTGTTGCTTCTGCCTTCCTGCTTTAGACAAGTGGAGGGAAGGGAAGGAGGCTGGAGATCTTCTATTTTGATGTCATCATCATCTTTGGGGTCACGTGAATTTTCAGTTGTTAAAAAGTACTGGTTTACAGGACACAGAGAATGAAATATAATTCTCAAATGACATTAGTAACAAAAAAATTGTAAAATGAATGAAAAATACATATACATTAGTAAAAGTATAAAAATAATAAATACAAAAGTGGATATGTGAAAAAGAAATATATAGAAAAACTGCATATTACATATGAGTAAAACATTCATGAATAAATAATATAAAATTGATAGAAACAATATTTCCTCATCATCTCTCCGGTCCAGTCCCAACAAGCGGGTTGTCTCCTCCTACCAGCAGTTGGAGGCTGAACAAGCTCAAAACCTTGGTGATATCACCAATATAACCTACCAGTACCACCCCAAGGTCAGTATCTCAGCCTCTAGCAGTTGGTGAGCGGCTGCCCTGACTGGGTGGCCTGGTAGGACTTAGATGGGAGACTTAGATGTTGTATTAGCTAGCAGCTGTGGTGTCAGCCAAACAGACTTGGAGCAGCCAAAAAAAAATGTCAGCAGACAAATCCAGGCCAATCCCTTGAATGGGAGGCTATTGGATCCATGGCAGTGCTGAGAGCAGACTGGGAAGGCCGGGGCAGGCTTCCTGAGGAGCCAGAACCATTGAATCAGTCCAGCCCTGCTTTGGGATAATAGTACCGTGTGTGTGGATCCCTTGGTGCAGTTTTTGTTGGTTGAGGATACTGGCACTGCCTGTTTGGCTGCAGGATCTGTGGGGGCTCAGATTGCACTGAAGAGGTGAGTGTCGTCTGTCTTAGCGAGGGACGTCGGGTCGGTGGCGAGGGTGCTTCAGAGGGGGAGGGGGGAGAAAAGCCTCTCCAGGGCAGCCATGTGATTGGAGATCCATAGACAGCGCATGTTGCAGGCAGGCAGTTTGGGGGCTTTGTGCAGAGCTTCCCGAGCAGCGCAGCAAGAGGCGATGAAAGTTTTTTTGTGCATGGCATGTGGGGCACGGTGCAGCAGCCTCTCTGTGATCAGGATCTGCCATTCCTGTGAGAAGGAGACCTGGTTGGCAGAGGAGGTGCTTGGTGAGATTGGCCACAGGAAGAGTTACTGAAACGTGGCCAGATTTGGGCCCCTCCATTTCTCCTGCACCTGTAGTTTTGGCACGAAGGGAGGCCATTTTAGCGGCGGGGGGGTCCTATGGGAGCTGAAATGGCCTCTAGCAGGGTTGTCTATCTTCGATTCTCAGAGGTGCAGATGTGGGAGAAGGATGGGGGGGGGGGCCATCCCCTCTGGCTCCCTTTTCTCCGGATTTTGTTTTGCTCCTGCACCAGGCTTATTGTCTCAGGCAGAGCAAGGAAGGGCAAGTTTCCAGTGCCTTGCCCAAAGGGAATAGGTCAGACAGACAGATGGGGGTCAGTGAGCGGGAGAGGGAGTCCTCTGTAAAGCAACCTCGCCTGGACCTGGAGCTCTGGGAGGATCCATAAGCAGGGCTTTCTGAGGCATCGGAGGAACCGCTAGAAGGAACCTCTGATATGTTGGAGGAGGGACCTCTTTTGGTGGCAGATGAGGATGTTGCACCTCTGGGCGAGGATCCCAACTTAGTGAGAGTCTTTCTCAGGGAGGAGCTGCCGTCTCTGATCGCTCACTCTCTGGAGGCCTTTAAATATAGTACAGGGTGCTCCTTCTGGGAGAAACCCTTGGAGGATCTGATCCTTCAGTGCTGCAAGAAGTCGCAGATGGTCCTGTCCTTTCTCCAGGCTGGGTTCAACGAGGGGCTGGTGCTGGGTTCATTGAGAGTGTAAGTGGCTGCCCTGGCCTGCTACCGGGCTGGGTCCAAGGGTTGTCTCCGGTGAACCACCTGGATGTGGGCCAGTTCCTGCTGGTGGTGAAGCAGGTGAGGTCGCCGCAGTGGGTGGTGGTGCCAGCTTGGGATCTAAACTTAGTGCTTACTGCTCTGATGGAGCCGCCCTTTGAGCTGTTGAGGGGGGTGACTCTTAAAGATTTGACTCTGAAGGTCATCTTTTTGATGGCAATCTGTTCCACCCGGAGAGCCCTTTCTATCCATTTCCAAGGAGAAAGTGGTGCTTCGGCCTGTGCCGCCCTCCTTTCCGAAGGTGGTTTCGACCTTCCATTTGAATCAGCCTGTCGCGCTGCTGGTTTTTACAGGAGGAAGTGACATGGCGGAGGTTTGACAGTTGCACTTTTTGGACGTACGTTGTGCTCTCTGTCTCTACTTGAAGTGCACGGCGGCCTTTTGTAAGTCAGATCATCTTTTTGTCTTGATGGTGGTGCTCAGCAGGGGGAAGCGGCCTCTAAGGCATTGGTGGCACGTTGGATCAAGGAGGCAATTGCTTCAGCTTACCAGCAGAGGTGGAAGCCGGTGGCACAGGGTTTGCGTGCATATTCCATGAAGGCAAAGGTGGCATCGTGGGCTGAGTGTACTTTGGTGCCTCCCGTGGACATTTGCTGAGCGGTGACGTGGTTGTCTCTGCATACATTCGTGTGTCATTATCGCTTGGATGTGCAGGCAGGGAGGCACACGAGCTTTGGTGTTGCAGGCTGGGCTCGCGGGTCCCGCTTGTGTGTAATCCTGCTTTGGTACATCCCGCTTGTCGGGACTGGACTTGGAGGGATGATGAGGAAGGTGAAATTAGGCTTACCTACTAATTGGCTTTCCTTGAATTCCTCCAGTCCAGTCCCAGACCCGCTCGGGGTATCAGTCTTTGGATAGTGCGAGCCCGGTCCTTGAAGATAGCATCGTTGATTGGTTAGGGCCCGCTGACAGGGGCACTTCTTGGTTCCTCAGGGGGTGGTGCTGTGGTGGTTTCTGGTGTGTGCTCAGTGCGGAGATTTGAGTATATGGTCCAGTTCGGATGAGCAAGCACATTAAAAAAAAAAAAAGGGGGGAAAAAAAAGATGAAATGTTTGCTGAGAGGGTTGTCTCAGTTGGAAACATGAGTGAATTGTGACCCTCTTTTCTCTGTTTTCATGGGTTTTGGTGGTTTGTTTGGCTGCTTGTTGTGGTTGTTCATTAGGACAGTTGCTTTGATAGTATGATACTGACCTTGATGGGTGGTACTAGTAGGTTATACGGGTGACATCACCAAGGTTTTGAGCATGCTCGGCTTCCAGCTGCTGGTAGGGGGAGACAACCCGCTTGTCGGGACTGGACTGGAGGTATTCAAGGAAAGCCAATTAGTGGGTAAGCCTAATTTCACCATTTAAAAAATAACATATATATATATATATATATATATATATATATAAAATATGTAAATAATCCTAATCTAGTGATGTAAAAGATCATAAAAGCTGGACAAAAACCAAAACATACCAGTGAGAGTGATGATATAAACACAAACTTAAAATTGCAACACCACCTAAACTTAATAAATAAATAAGGAGATCTTAAAAGCTTTTTCATAACCAAATGTTATTAAATAGACATAAATCATCACTCATTTATAAAACCTCATGAAATAATAATAACCATTGATTGGATTTTGGTATATGAAGAATTCAGGAAATTAAAATCAAATATGAGTTCATAGAAACTAGCTGCTTTTAAATCGGTTAGCTAAAGAATTGCAAGATCTTTTTGGCACATCAACTCACCTGGGTCTGTTCTTGGTCCACTCCTGTTCTCTCTGTATACCCAGTCCCTTTGTGCCCTCATCTCTTCCCATAGCTTTCAGTATCATTTTTATGTGGATGATTTTCAAGTCTATGTATCTTCACCTGCCATTTCTTCTGCACTCCAGGCTCGTATCTGACATTGCTTCCTGGATTACTCACCGCTGTCTGAAATTGACATGGCTAAAACTGAGCTTCTTGTTTTTCCCCCTAAAGCAGGGGTGTCAAACTCAAATACACAGTGGGCCAAAATGTAAAACTTGAACAAAGTCGCAGGCCAGCATTGAACAAATGAACCTTTTAATATGGACCCAAACAAGATTTGCTTTAACATTGAATATGAAGCAACACTTAATACTATACAATTTATAACTTAATAGTTCAGATATGCAAAAACCAATTTCAAATAAAAAAAACATCAATGACATTCATTTATTAAATAAGATTTAAATAATAATAAATAATAATTTTTAAAATAAAATAACAATAATAAAATTAATCAACCATTCAAGCCCATGTCTTGGAGTAGCAAGAAAAAGTGCATAAAGAAAACGTTAATTATTGCTCAGTTTGCTGCACACTGATCTAATCTGATGTGCCCAAGCCAGATACCTGGCATCTCTTCTTGGAGGATAGTTCATCAATGTCTGGGCTCAGGCTTTGAGCTGAGGAAATCCTCAGTATCGAGCGAAGGTGTTCATCAGTCAGACGTCTCCTGTGAGATGTTTTGGTCATCTTCATCGAGGAGAAAAGTTGCTCACATAGATAAGTGCTGCCGAACATGGAGAGCATCTGAGCAGCTTGGGTGCGGAGCTGAGGCATTGTGTCAGGGATGAACTGTGGAAACTGGGCGGCGCCCACAGCATCATACTTTGACTTCAGCGTGTCATTACACTGGAGTTCAATTAGCTCCATTTGGAGGTTGGTTGGTGCGTTTTCCACATTAACTGCAAAGGGATTACTGAGCAGTTCAAACCTACATTTCTGGACATCAAAGTCGGCAAATCGCCGGCTAAACTCAGCGCCGAGTACACTGAGTTTTTCAGCAAACTGTGCGCATGGGAACAAGTTGGTAAAGAACTGCGTTTTCATGGTTTGGCAGCAGGGAAAATGGCCAAGGTTTCCTTGCAGCATCTGATTCTCCCACAGGCACAGTTTAGTTTTAAAAGCCCTCACTGCAGCGTACATGTCTGTGATGATGCGCCCCCGCCCCTGAAGCTGCAGGTTCAGCGCATCGAGATGGCTCGAGATGTCACACAGAAAGGCCAGCTCACACAGAAACTTTTTCTCCCCGAAGCTCTGCTGTGTCCTTCCCTTTGCTTTCCAGAAACTGACATATTTCCTCATGCAGCTCAAAACATCTATTCAGTACTTTTCCTCGGCTTAACCATCTCACCTCTGTGTGATACGGCACGTCTGCGTATTCCGAACCACACTCCTCCAGAAAAGACTTAAACTGGCGGTGATTTAGACCTTTGGCTCTTATAAAGTTAACTACTTGTGTTACTGTGGTCATAACATGTTCCATCTTTAGGGCTTTGCCACACAATGATTCCTGATGTATGATGCAGTGATAAACAGTTAGTTCACCTGCACAGTTCTCTTCCTGCATCTTCTCCCGGACCCTGCCCACCAGTCCACTTGTTTTACCGCACATCGCTGGCGCACCATCTGTCGTTAATCCCACGAGTTTATTCCACGGCAGCTTTATTTCAGTTACGCATTTGGAAACCTCCTCAAAAATTTCCTTTCCTGTGGTTGTGCCATGCATTGATTTGAATCCCAATAGCTCCTCCGTAACACACATATTTGAGTCCACTCCACGGATGAAGACTGACAGCTGAGCAGTATCAGATGCGTCGCTGCTCTCATCCACAGCAAGGGAGAATGCAACGAAATCTTTTCCCTTTTCCAAAAGCTGGTCATACAGATTGGTGGCAAGATCACATGTGCGATCAGCTACTGTGTTTCTGCTCAGGCTCACGTTTGAAAAGGCTTGCTTTTTCTCTGGGCACACAATGTCACAAACTTTCAACATGCACTTTTTCACAAACTCTCCCTCATTAAAGGGCCGGGCTGATTTTGCGATCTCTGCTGCCACAATATAACTAGCCTTTACAGCAGCCTCACTTTGTGATGTGGCTTTTTTGAACATATTCTGTTGTGAAACCAAACTTCTTTTCATCTCCTCCACTTTCTGGCTCCTTTGAGTCATGTCCAGGTCCTTGTACTTGTCATGGTGTTTTGTTTCATAGTGTCGTCGAATGTTATACTCCTTAGTTATAGCCACGTTGACTCCACAAATCAGACAAACAGGTCTGTCTTTTACATATGTAAACAAATATTCTGTCTCCCACCTGTCCAGAAAGTTCCTGTTGTCTGCCTTTCTTTTTGCCATTTTTGGGAAGGGGTTCCACAGTGACAGTTGTAGCTTGAGATCGCTATGACTTCTGTCACACAGGAGAGGGCGTTTCTGGGACCTGTCCTGATTGACGCGCCAAAACAACAGCAAGGCATTATGGGATTTGTAGTATTAGCGATGAATGAATGCGCTGTATAATACCGGCGGGCTAGCTCTAGTAGTCATTTGGTATAGCCTCACGGGCCAAATATAATTACACTACGGGCCAAATTTGGCCCGCGGGCCAGAGTTTGACACCTATGCCCTAAAGCATCTTCTTCTCTTCCTATCTTTGTTAATAAACTCTTCTTCTTCCTGTTTCCTCTGTTCATAACGTTGTGGTAATTTTTGACTCCTCTTTTAGTCTCCTCACATATTCACCAACTTGCTAAAACCTGTCATTTTTTTTCTCTTTAACCTTAGCATGATTCGCCACTTCCTCTCTGATCACCTACTAAAACTCTAGTCCACTTCTTAATTACCTTCCGTCTTGCCTCTGCGGCCTCCTTGCTGGTCTTCCTCTGTGTCATCTCTTCCCTTTTTCAGTCTATTCAAAACTCTGCTGTGTGGTTAATTTTCCACCAGCTATATTACACTCGCAGAGCCCCTCTTTTGAAAGCCCTTCACTGGCTCACTTTCCACAACTGTATTCAATTCAAGTTACTTCTCCTGACCTATAAATGCATTCACTCTGCAGCCCCTCTTTACCTTTCCTCTCTCCCTATACCCTCCTCGTGATCTCCGTTCCTCCTCTGCCTTCCTTCTCTCTGTGCCCCTCTCTCCTTGTGCAGACTCCAGGCTTCGTTCCTTGCACTTTGCTGCTCCTTTTTCCTGGAACAAGCTTACCCTGCCCTTACATCCATTCTCCTCTTTTTCCCTCTTCAAGTCCATGCTTTTCAAAGCTCATCTCTTTGCGGCCGCCTTTGGTTCCTGGTCTCCTTCCCTTTTGTTTCATCACCTTATTGCCTTTATTTCTTGAACTGAATTGTATGTTTTTCTTCTAGATTGTTATGGTTATGGTTAGGCATTTGATATACCGCCCTTTACTTACGCATCAGAGCGGTTTACATGTATATACTAACAGGTACTTTTATTCCCTTGTCCCCGCAGGGCTCACAATCTAAGTGTACCTGAGGCAATGGAGGGTTAGGTGGCTTGCTCAAGGCCACAAGGAGCAGCCATGGGACTAGAGACCTCAGTCCCTCCGGCCTGAGGTTACTTGTCCCCATGCGGGAATTGAACCCCCGGCCCTCCGGTCTGAGGTAACCTGTCCCAACCACTGAGCCACTCCTCCCTCCTCTATGTTTATTTAAAACATAGATTGTAAGCTGTATGGGCAGGGACTGTCTTGCGTGTCTGTACAGCGCTGCATACGCTTTGTCGTGCTTTATAAATGATTAATAATAATGTATTCATCTCATTAATGACACAACATATAAATGGCAGTCCACTTTCTATTAGACATTTAGTCACAATAATAAAAAGGGCTAAAAAGGGGTCGGTCTACCAAAACATCTAGATTTGTTGGTCTAAAAAAGAAAAAAGTCTCCTAAAGTAAAAATACACAGAATACATCTTAAAGATGGACCATTAATTTTTATAAAAATTATATGAATAAGCTAGAAAAGAGGGGTTGATCTGCCAAAACGTTTCATCATAGTTATTCGGAATGCTGTTAAGAATCAAAACTAAAGAGTACATCTTTAGAAAAACAAAGTGAATAACAGGTCATTAAAGATCAAAGGATAGTTCACAACACTTCATTGAAAAAGCAGACGGGGGACTTACCTACAATTCTGTTTTGCGTTTGTGATAGCTGGAAGTTAATGTTGAGCTGGTCCTCCAACGCTGGACTCCAACGCTGTTCTCATTTTCAGATGTCACCTCAGCTGCTTAGTGGAGTTACAACTTGTTTTCCATTTGTTTTCATAGCATCAGTCTTGATTTTTATTTATTTAAAACATATTGTGCACTGTGCAATGCACTTCAGTGACTTCAGGCCTTTTTACCACATGGAACTATCATCAACAATTAAAAAAACAAAACAGAAAACAAACATCCAGCTCGTTTTAAAAAGTGTCCAGAAGCTGCGTACTGGAATCAAAGCAACATATATTTCTATACATAATCTTCTTTTTCATTACTCACTAAGGTAAAAAAAAAGGGGCAGCTTCTTGAGCCTTGGAGAATGTGCACTTTACCATTAAGTTACAATGTTTTTGCACTAAGTTCTTTGTAAACCAATTTGACTTGTAGAAAGACGGTATTAAAAAAAAGATGTTAAATAAATAAAATCCTCTGTAAGAGTCTAACTTTAGTACAGCAGTCTTTATTATTCATGCATTCAACTTTGATCTATCACTCGGATGTACAGTCTTTAAGTGGTTTACAATCAATAGCTTGCATAAAGCAGTACATAAAAATATAACAGAGATGTAAGTCCATAAACAAACATATATCCAATGAAAATGTATGTATGATATATGTATGTGAAAAGGGAAACAAGAAGCAATGTCTCATACAAATAGAAAACTACAAAATAAGTGGAACCAACAAATTCCAAGAATAAGTAGGTTAAAAAATAGTCTTTTAATGTCAAAAGGAAACTAAAATTCTTATAAAATTACAAAAACATAAATATTTAAATATATAAGACAAAAATAAAACAAAACATGGCCATGTTTCTGCTATCACTTGCTGCCTCGGGATGAATTTACACGTCAGCTGAAAACACTAGAAAACAAACAGAAAGAGAACATGGACCCAGCACAGATCCATGTTCTTTTTCTGTTTATTTTCTAGCTTTTTAACATATTCATAAATGACCTGGAAATGGAAATGAGTGAGGTTATCAAACCCTGCAGATGACTCATAACTATTCAAAGTTGTTAAAACCCATGAGGATTGTGGAAAATTGCAAGAGAATCTTGATAAATTGGAAGAAGACTGGGCATACCAATGGCAGATGAAAGTTAATGTGGACAAGTGCAAAGTTATGCAACTAGGAAAGAACAATCCAAACTATGGTTACATGATGCAGTGTTCCACATTAGGCACCATCATCCAGGAAAAAGATTTAGGCATCATTGTGGATAACATGTTAAAACCCTCGGCCCAGTGTGCAGCAGCGGCCAAGAGAGTAAATAGAATGCTAGGTATCATAAGGAAAGGAATGGAAAATAAAATGAAGGATATTCTAATGCCTCTATATCATTCCATGGTGAGACCGCACCTTGAATATTGTGCGCAATTCTGGTCGCTGTATCTAAAAAAGGATATAGCGTTATTAGAAGAGGTACAGAGAAGAGCCGCCAAAATGGTAACGGGGAAGGAAGGATACCCCTATGAAGAGAGGCTAAAAAGGTTAGGGCTCTTCAACCTGGAAAAGAGACGGCTGAGGGGAGACATGATAGAGGTCTATAAATTAATGAACGGAGTGGAACGGGTAAATGTAGATCGATTGTTTACGTCATCAGAATATAAAAAGACTAGGGGGACATGCAATGAAACTACTGGGTAACCTATTAAAGACTAATAAGAGAAAATATTTTTTCACTCAACATGTAATCCAACTCTGGAATTTGTCACCGGAGGATGTAGTAAAAGCTGTTAGTGTAGCTGGGTTTAAAAAAGGTTTGGACAAGTTCTTGGAGGAAAGGTCCATAAACCATTATTAAAAGGGACCCGGGATATCACTGTTTGACCCGATACATTGTGGAACCTGTGTCTTTTGAGGAAACTGCTAAGTACTTATGATCTAGATTGGCCACTGTTGTAAACAGGATATTGGGCTTGATGGACCTTGGTCTGACCCAGTATGGCTTATCTTATGTTCTTATTATAATATGGGGCATGTTTTGCTAAGCCCCCCCACCAGTAATGCTTGTGTGGGCCACGTTACCAACACTGGACTTTGGGCTAACTCAAAGGGGGTGGTAGGAGTAGCCTAGTGGTTAGAGCACTGGCTTGGGAACCAAGAGACTAGGGTTTGATTCCCACTAGCACTCCTTGTGACCTTGGGCAAGTCACTTAACCCTCCATTGCCTCAGAATAATCCAATCTATCAATGCCCCTATTTAAATACCAAGTTTAAGTTGCAATGTAAATCACTTTGACACAAATGATAAAACAGTATAAAAAAACTGTTAACTGCAGCAGGAAGGATGTTTGTTTGTTTATCACATTTCAACATGGCAAACTGGCTGCAGGAGCAACTAATATCTATGCTTGGCTCTATGCTTGCTGGAGCTTCTTGTAATATAAGACGGGACTTCTCCACACTAGCAGCGCCATGGCAGGAACACCCCATGTTTCCCAGTCCCTCCCCAATGCATACTAACCCCGCGCAACCCTCTAGTATGCATACCCACATGTCTCCACCGGGGAGGGTTTTATATAGTATGTGGAGAAGTCCCGTCTTATATTACAAGAAGCTCCAGCAAGCATAGAGCCAAGAGCTGTTCCTGCTGTAGACAGATACCTGATCCTGTACAAGTTACACCCCCCCCCCAATCGACCTCTCCCAAAACTAATGCTGACCCTGAGCATTCACACCCCTGTCAGCAGATCCTCCCCCTTTTGGATTGCCATTTATATAATTTGACTTCTCACCCTCCGCAGAAGCTCCCCCACTCCTTGGTCCCATCCATGATTAGACCCCTATAAGTAATAGCATGAGATGGTGCTAAATGTCACAGCCACAGTGTTGAACCAGGATCAGCATGAAGAGGAGTGACGGGGATTGTTCCTGCTCCCCTAGACACCAGGGATCTCCTGTAAGGCTGGTGATGGGATTGGGGAGGGGGTCAAGCAGGGGGTGCTTCCCGGAGGGTTGTCAGGTGGAAGAAATCTGATGAAAGAGTGATGTGGTACTTTGATGGGGGTTAGCTTGGGGGAACGGCTCATATAAAGAAGTATCTTTGGGGTTAGTTTCGGTGCTGGGGGAGGGATGGGGACAGATGTTTGCACTGATGGCAGCCCCTTCCAGCAAGCACTTGTGTGTGCTTTGGGACAGTGGTAAATATTGATGCCTGTCCTTTTGCCTAGAGATGTGGGTTGTCTCTGTGAAATGGGAAATCCTACATAGCCCACTTGGCTAATAAATAGCCCTTGTTGTTTTACACATGTGTTCCAGTCTACACATGTACATGCTACTATTTACACATGGGGACGCTTCTAAAATTACCTCCTTCGTGTCTGGAAGTAAAAGTGCAGTGATGGTGTTGTTACCTTCGTGTTTAATGAATGTACTTTTATTGATAAACCATCTTATCTGTTAAGTTCACATGTTTGTTTTTGTTTTTCTAGTTTTTGATTGACTTGTATGTTCACCCTTGTTGCAGGTGAAAGCTGAAATGTGGCCATGTTGGCTTTTACTTTTTGTCTTATGTATTTAAATATTCATGATTTTGTAATTTTCTAAGAATTCTATTTTGTTTTTTACATTAAAAGACTATTCTTTTTTTTTTTACTACCGTTTCTTGGTTTTTGTTGGTTCTATTTGTTTTGTCATTTGCTGTATGAATGTCTGCATTCTAAAAGTACTCAGCCAGTCAGAATATACCTCTGTCCTACCAGGTTCAGAAAGCCCCTCCGTGCATTGCCCCATCATCCTGTTTCAGAGGATTAGCAGAGATATAATGTCCAAATACATTGGTAGAAAGTGGTGACAGAGTTTCTGTTATGCCTCACTCTAGCTAGAAATGCCATGCAGGGTGGCATACTGACTGATGCACAGGCCCAGGTTGGGGTATGGCGTCTATTCATCATCATGTTACGTTATGAATTGGGCAGTCTGGCTTCAGTTTGCAGCCGAAGATTCCTGCCATGATACCCATGTGACCTATCTGATTAAGAGACAGCTTGTGCTGTCTTCACGTCTGCTTCCACTCTGAAAATCTCCCCACCACAAGGAATTTGACATTAGTCGAGTGATTTGTTTACTGGATTTCTCTGTTTTATTTCTGGTTAAATAGGATGTTAAGGCTAAAGAGCCGATTTATAAACTTGGACTGAATGTGGCTGGCGACTGCTGTTTACATCACAGCAGATTAGTCCTGTGGGTTTGTTTTTTTTTTTAGGCAGTTCTCCAATTATAATATTATACTGTACATTTCTCTTCAGTTTTGTATCCAGGAGGATTTTTCTCTTGACCAGAAGAATGCAGAGATTAAATCCCCTGGTATCCTAAAGCGGAAGAGGCTATGTGGCCCCACCACTTGGCCATCTTTTCATGACTTTGTCTCGCATAGTGGAAGAGCCGTGGATCAGCCCATTCATTATCAGTGCATACTGAGTCTCATTTCCAGAACTGCCAGCTCTGAGAGACATTGAACCACTCATGGGTTTTGCAGGCTCCCTGCTTTAAGCAGTCTAGAATGTCTCATATCTTGTTAATAAAAATAGACGTGAAAGCAGTACTAGCTCAGGACATGGAATTAGCTGACACTTTGGGTCTCTTGCATGGTATCTCCTACACCCATCACTACTAGAAATCCTTCTCCCTAGCTCAGATAATGTTTCATACTCTGCGCTCTTCCAAGAAAACCAGAGGTGGGGAAGAGGAGTCTGCAGAATCTCCATACATTGGACTGTATCCTGCAGCTGTATCTTTTTTGCTAGTTTCCCTCAGCAGTGATTTCACTCTATCATTCTGGCCTCCTGAGGGATCAGGAGAGAGGGCATAATGTGGCACAGGGCTGGGTTTAAGTTTACAGCTCCCATATGTGAAGGACGGCACGGGGAGATGCTTTCTTCTGGAAACGAGAGAGCAGTGAACTCACAGAATGTGGCATGCATATCACATGCCGGTGTAGCCTATGATATGATCCAGTGTATCCCACAGGAATTATTTCTACCTACCATGATAGAGAACATTTTTGACAACTAAAACTTTATTTGCATAACAGACAAGTAAATAAAGACTAGTGCTATGACTGTTAGCTAAGTGAAAGTACAACTTTCGGTATCTTTGTTTTTTCTTCTGTTTAACCAGAGTATTAGGAGTGAGGGGAGGTCATATGGTACCCATCAGCCTTTTACTCTCACTTTACTTTGCTTTTATGAACAGCCTGTTCCTTTGGTTTGCAATTCTAATAAGTTGGAGCGGCAAACAGAAGCATTGAGATTCATGAGGAAAGGCCCACAGCAGTCCTAAGAGATGCATCGTTAAGCATTTCCCTTTGCTAGCTTTATTCATCTCATTTTTCTTTGCTTCCCTTTCTTCTTTTCTAAGAAAGTCAGTCATTTTATACAATGCAACAGCAGTGGTGAAGCCAAGGTTCAGATCCCTCTAGCATTCCTTGTATCCTTGGGCAATTCATGTAGCCCTCCATTGCCTTAAGTGCAAATGTGGCTATTCCCCTCTCCCCAGGGGGCTTGCCATCTACATTACCTAAATCTAATTTGCCTTGAGTTACTGTAAAGGTGTGAGCTATAGCCAAATAAATAGATTCTGTTCAGTCTCAACAACAGAATCTGGTGCAAGAAATAAGGGTGTTGGGACCACTTGGCAATAGTGATCATAGTATGATCATGTTTGATTTAATCAGTGGAGGACAGATAGTAAAGGAATCCACAGTACTACCTTTTAACTTTCAAAAGGGAGACTATGATAGAATGAGGAATATAGTTCGGAAAAAACTAAAAGGAGCGGTTCCAAAGGTTAAAGACTTACAGCAAGCTTGGGTGTTATTTAAAAATACTATCCTCGAAGCCCAGATCAGCTGTATTCCACGCATTAAGAAAAGTGGAAGAAAGTCCAAAAAACTGCCAGCATGGTTTAAAGGTGAGGTCAGAGAGGCTGTTGCTGCCAAAAGAGCAACCTTCAGGAAATGGAAAAAAGAGCCAAATGATGAAAACTGGAAACAGCACAAGCACTGGCAAGTTAAATGCAAAGCATTGATAAGGCAGGCAAAGCGGGAATTTGAGAAGAAACTTGCTACGGAAGCAAAAACACGAAATAAAGACTTCTTCAAGTACATTCGTAGCAAAAGGCCTGTGAGGGAGTCAATTGGACCATTAGATGATAGAGGGGTAAAAGGGGCAGTAAGAGGAGACAAGGCTATAGCAGAGAGACTGAATGAATTCTTTGCTTCGGTCTTTACTGAGGAAGATGTAGGGATGTTACCCAAGACTGAAGTGGTATTTAAAGGTGATACTGCAGAGGAATTGAGAGAAATATCGCTACACCGGGAAGATATATTACAACTATTTGATAAACTGAATAGTAGCAAATCACCTGGACCGGATGGTATACATCCCAGATTGTTGAAAGAACTGAAATATGAGATTGCAGACCTGCTATTGGTAATCTGTGAACTTTCATTAAAATCATCTGTAATACCTGAAGATTGGAAGGTCGCCAACGTAACACCAATTTTTAAAAAGGGTTCCAGGGGTGACCCGGGAAATTACAGACCGGTGAGCCTGACGTCAGTACCAGGGAAAATGGTAGAAACCATCATAAAGAACAAAATTACACAGCATGTAGATAGTCATGGCCTAATGGGAGACAGCCAACATGGCTTTAGACAAGGAAGATCTTGTCTTACTAATCTGATCTGTTTTTTTGAAGGTGTGCATAAACAGGTAGACAAAGGTGAGTCGGTTGATATAGTGTATCTGGACTTTCAGAAAGCTTTTGACAAGGTCCCCCATCAGAGACTTTTGGCAAAGCTAAAAAGTCATGGGATAGGAGGCAGTGTACTATTGTGGATCGGGAACTGGTTAAAAGATAGAAAGCAGAGGGTAGGGCTAAATGGCCAATATTCCCAATGGAAAAAGGTGAATAGTGGAGTACCCCAGGGATCTGTACTGGGTCCGCTACTTTTTGACATATTCATAAATGACCTGGAAAAGGGAATAACTAGTGAGGTTATCAAATTTGCAGATGACACAAAACTGTTTAAAGTTGTTAAAACCCAAGGATTGTGGAAAACTGCAGGAGGATCTGGATAAATTGGAAGACTGGGCATCCAAATGGCAGATGAAATTTAATGTGGACAAGTGCAAAGTTATGCACCTAGGAAAGAACAACCCACACTATAGTTACACGATGCAAGGCTCCACATTAGAAACCACCACCCAGGAAAAAGATTTAGGAGTCATCGTGGATAACATGTTAAAACCTTCCGCCCAGTGTGCAGCGGCGGCCAAGAAAGCAAATAGAATGCTAGGTATCATAAGGAAAGGGATGGAGAATAAAACAAAGGATATTATAATGCCTCTGTATCGCTCCATGGTACGACCGCACCTTGAATATTGTGTGCAATTCTGGTCACCGTATCTTAAAAAGGACATAGAGTTATTAGAAAAAGTACAGAGAAGAGCCACCAAATTGGTGAAGGGGATGGAAGGCTACTCCTATGAAGAGAGGCTAAAAAGGTTAGGGCTCTTTAACCTGGAAAAGAGACGGCTGAGGGGAGATATGATAGAGGTCTATAAAGTAATGAATGGAGTGGAACGGATAAACGTGGATCAATTGTTTACGCTATCAGAATATAGAAGGACTAGGGGACATGTAATGAAGCTACGGGGTAAACTATTTAAGACAAATAAGAGAAAATATTTCTTCACTCAACGTGTAATCAAACTCTGGAATCTGTTACCGGAGGATGTAGTAAGGGCTGTTAGTATAGCTGGGTTTAAAAAAGGTTTGGACAAGTTCCTGGAGGAAAGGTCCATAAACCACTATTAAAAAGGGACCCAGGATATCAATGCTTGACCTAGTACAAGCACTGCAGAACCTGTGTCTTTTGGGGAAACTGCTAGGTACGTATGACCTAGATTGGCCACTGTTGGAAACAGGATACTGGGCTTGATGGACCTCGGTCTGACCCAGTATGGCATTTCTTATGTTCTTATGTTCTTAGAATGGTAAAGTGAAGATGAGCGCTTCCAATTGATTAGTGTGACTACCAATCAGTCATGTGTGTGGATTATTTATTCAATTCAGCTCAAGGCGAGTTACATTCAGGTACAGTAAATTTTCCTCCGTTCCCAGATGTCTTACAGTCTAAGGACTTGATTTACTAAAGTATGTTAATGTGTTAATGCATTCTAAAATGTTAATGCATTGATAAATAGGTCCCAGTAAATAGCACATATTAATGTGTGCTAGCATGTAGTAATGCCTTTTAATAAATCTAGACCTAAATTTGAACCTGAGGCAATGGAGGGTGAACCGAGTTTGATTTATTTGCTTGTACATGGAAACATATAAAATGACAGCAGATGAAGACCATCCATACCAACTACTAAGCTCTACAATCTCCTCCTCTTCCTTCGAGACCCTATGTGCTTGTTACATGCTTTCTTGAATTCAAATACAGTTCTTGTCTTTGTCACTTCTGGTGGGAGGCTGTTCCGTGTAACCACCACACTTTCTATAAAGAAATACTTCCCTAGATTATTCCCGAGCCTGTCCCCTTTTCTCGTCATCCAGTGCCGCTTCATTCCAGAGCTTCCTTTCAGTATTTAATTAAACACCTCTATTAATCTCCCCTCTCCCACATTTCTTCCAAAGTATGCATGTTGAGATATTTAAGTCTGTCCCCATATGCTTTATGATGAAGATTACTGACCATTTTAGTCACCATCCTCTGCACTGTTTGCGTCTTTTTGAAGGTGTGGTCTCCAGAATTGCACACAAAATACTCCAATTGAGATCTCACCAGAGATTATACAGAGGCATTATCACCTCCTTTGACCTGCTGGCCATTCCTCTTCCTATGCATCCAAGCATCCGTCTGGCTTTTACATCATCTTTTCTACCAGTTTGGCCACCTTAAAATCATCAGAAATGCCCATGTCCCGCTCTTCTTCCATGCATAGAAATACTACTTCCCCTGGACTTTTGCAGCTCAAATGCATGATTCTGCATTTTGTAGCATTAAGTCTTATCTGTCAAATACTAGACCATTTCTCAAACTTCACTAGATCCCTCCTCTTGTTGTTTACACATTCCAGGGTATCTACCCTAGTGCAGATTTTGGTATCATCCACAAAGAATCAAGCCTTACCTGACAATCTTCCTGTAATATTGCTACCAAAAGTTAAAAAGAACCAGACCAAGGATTGAACCCTGTCACACACCACTGGTAACGTCCTTGTCCTCGGCGTGAATTCCATTTACCTCATCATCCTGCTAGACCAGTCCAGACAAATAGTTATACTCCCCAGTCAGCAGATGGAGGTAGAGAACTTCAAGCTTTGGTGATATCATCACCGGCATAGCTAGTGATGCAGCCCTAGAAACTTGCCAATATTCTCTGCCACCAGCAGATGGTGTGGATGATCTGGTGCAGCAGGCTTGTTTGTAGACAGTTTGACTCCCTAGGGCACATTCTATGGTCTGTGGCATTCTAGTCAAATCCCTGGCTAAGGAAAGTTCTCGGGGATTGGTGTAAGGACCTTTGCCCTGAAGGAGCAGAGGAAGGTTTCTTCCCCTTTGTGTTCCCCAAGCGCCAGCTATGGGCCTTGGTTTGGTAAGGTTTTCACTGGCATGGGCAGTAGCGTTCAGAGTGCCCAAGTCCTGGCCTAAGGGTTTTAGTCTGGTGAAGCTTCAACTTGGCGATGATCTTATGGGCCCCCACTGGCAGAGGTGAGTGCTGGGGTTCCCCACTTCCTTTCACTTCTTCCTTGCTCTTCTGCCCCGCTACCCCCTGACCCCCCCCCCCCCCATCCAATCTCTCTTCTTTTTCTCTACTACTATTGTTTCTTTTCTTTTTCCTGGGCAAACCTTCCCAGAGGATTGCCTGAAAAATACAAGTGTTAATTACAAGTGTGATAAAAGTGCTGCTGGCATTGGAGACAGCTTGGGGATTCTGAAACGCCATTGAGGAAGAGGAGGTTCCTTGACAGATTGTAGGGGGTCTCAATAGAGCTGGTGTTGCTCCGACGTGGGTACAGGCATGTAGGAGTACCAGTGGCTACGGCGCAGATTGCAGGAGTGTCTGATTCAGTCAACGCCACTGAGGAAGACCGTCTCTGGCAGCCCGGTAGCACATAATGGTTTCCGGCTCAGTACAGCCTAGTGGCAAGACATGAGTGGTCTTGGGGAGCCTACGGGAGGGTTGGTGCAGCATTAAACCTGGCAACAAAAGCAGACATACAAGTTTTCTAAGGTCTTTTGAGCATGGGCAGGCCACAAAGGTACTTCATTTTCTTCTTCCTCAGGTCTTCCGGTGACCAGGGCTACAGCCATTTGGTGTGGACTGTGGGCTTCCCTCACATTTGGTGAAGGGGCTCAGTTGCTCTTTGGAGTTTTTTGGAGCAGTAGTACTGCTTTCTTACTTTTTTTCCCACTAGTTGTGAAGGGGATATGGTGCCACTTGTGGCTACCCCCCATTTTCTCCCACAGCACATACACAAGGGGCTTCAATTTACTCTGGGCCTTTGGATGGTTCTATCTAGATCTGCTTATACCTTATACTCTTGTGAGAAAGGGGTTCTGGCTCTTTGTCGCCGCTTCCCCGCCCATCCTCAGATGGGTGCAGGGGCAGGTGGTTCCTTTTGAGGGGTAGAGTATGAGCAGGACTCATGAAGCTTTCCCTCCTTTCTTCCTGTCATTGTCCCCACCCCTTCTGGTCTCAACATCTTTAAAGATGATGGTGCCTTTGTAGCTTTACAGCAGGTTTCCAGTCTTGTCACTGGACGTTTGCACATCAGGCTCTCAGAATCAGGGAATTTCAGTGGTTGCCTTGTAATAAACACACAGTTTAGTTAGTATTGCTGGACTCCAGGCTGCAGTAGCTATGTCCTATTTTGAAGCCAGCTAGGGCCCGGACGCTGCATGCATGTGTGGTTTATTCCAGCAATACCTCTGGAAGCTTCTTGTCCTGTTTTCCAATGGTATTTACTATACATACATAGATAGATATTATATATTAGAATATACTGCATAATTTGTAATTAATAGATAGCATGGATGCAATTTTCAAGCAGCCTGTATACTGTAGCTTCAAACTACAAACATTATTGCGATATGCTCACCTTGTGCAAGTTTTTCTGTATTTTCTATCTGTTCTTGTACAAATGGTGGAGGAGGGGCAAAATTGCCAGTGTACATTTCAAAATAAAGCGTGCACATGCTCAGAGGCAGTGGAACATCTTTTTGGATAGAGGGACCAACAAACCGTTTTCTAGCCCCACTCTTGAGCTCTCTAGTTGTTGATGTTTTGTTGGGCAAAATATTGGTGGCAGCATGGCCCCCGCCCCTCTTGCCAGAGAACGTAATAAAAGCTGTTAGTGTAGCTGGGTTTAAAAGAGGGTTGGACAAGTTCTTGGAGGAAAAGTCCATAAACCGCTATTAAAGAGGACCAGGAAATCCACTGCTTACCTCTTTTTGGGAACCTGACAGGCACTTGTGACCTGGATTGCCCACTGTTGGAAACAAGATACTGGGATTGATGGGCCTTTGGTCTAACCCAGTATGGAATATCTTATGTTTTTATGTAGACTGGTACTTTCTTGCATATGACATAGCTACTGGAGACTGGAGTCCAGCAGTACTAACTAAATAAACTGTATGTTTATTACAAGGCAACCATTGAAGTTCCCTGATTCTGAAAGCCTGATGGTCAAAAATCCAGTGACAAGACTGGGAACCTGCCGTAAAGCTACAAAGGCATCATCATCTTTAAAGGGGGCCTCTGGGGACTGTTTTCTGGTGATTTGCCCCAGTTGCTGAATGTTGCTGTGGAAGATGCTGGCACAGGTCAGAATGCTCTTTGGGGTCCTCTGTCCTTGTTGCACTTTTGACACTTCTGGCACACCTTGGTCTCTCCATTTAGGGGCTTTGTAATGCCTGTGTTTTTGGCAGCCCAACTTGAGGCTCTGGGAGCTCTTTGATAGTTTTTTGCTGAGGATATAGGGTTTGCATATTTTCAACGCGTCCGGGGGTGTTCTTGGGGTGCTAGGCATCATCTGTCTCAGGGATTATTCTCTTGGTGCTGCATACATATATTAAGAACAAGATATGCCATACTGGGTCAGAACAGAGGTCCATTGAGCCAAGTATCCTGTTTCCAACAGTCTCCAATCCAGGTCACAAGTACTTGTCAGGTTCTCCAGAGTTAGACAGATTCCATGCAGCTTATCCCAGCTGACTATTCTCTGTGTGCTTTTCAGTGTTCCTGTTTGGGGTCTCGTCGCCGTGTCTTGGTAGCTGTATTCTCTGGGCACTCCATGTCTAGCCTGAGGACATATAGCTCTGTGCCCTCTAGGGGTCATGATCTGTGGGTCCAGCTACAACTCTGAGGTTGCAAGCATGTTGAGCCACGTGTTTTGCTCAGGAAGCTACACACTTTAGGCACTCTGTCTCTTTTTCCAGCCATTTGCATGTTTGATATACTGCAGGGTTGGTCTGCAGGTTGCATGCCCAGGGTTCCCCAGCCCATGTTGTGAGGGTGGTGTGCCTGAGGAGGAGGTAGCGCAATGATACTGTGCATCAGCCTTACCTCTGGAGGCAGCACACTCTGGCTCATTCAGGAGGTTGTGTGCTTGGAGGATTCATGCTCTCTTCCTTCTTGTGTTAACCTGGGAGGGCATCTGTGTGGTGTTGGTATTGCTTGGCAGTCTGCCATGTAGTACACCTTTTTGGCAGGAGACTGCACCCAGGGGCACTTGATCTTGCTCTGGGTGCTGTTTGCTCTGTGCACCACCTGTCTTGCACTGGAGAGATACTTATTTTGGGCGCTCCTCATCTATTTCAGGATGCTGTTGGTTCTGTGCATCGTGCATCTTGCTTTAGCAGCTGTGCACTTGGTACAATCCATGTCCTCCCATGGCTGCATACTCGGAGCACTCTGTGCATCACTCTGGAACTCTCCTGCTTGTTCTGGGGAGGTCACCCCTTCTGTACTCTTCAAGTTTAGTCTTGGGACTGCATCCTCTGTGCACCTCTGGTCTTCCTCTGGTAAGCACACAATCTATGTGCTAAGAAGGACGCAAGCTCTGTGCATTCCATGTTTTGCTCAAGGAGGCCACCCGCTCTGTGCATCCATATCTTCCTGAGGGAGGTCGCTTGCTTGGTATGCTTCATGTCTTCCTGGGAAACTGCATATTCTGTGCACTTTGTGTCTTGCTCTGGGAGACCACACAGTCTGTGCACTCCGTGTCTTGCTCTGGGAGACCACACAGTCTGTGCACTCCGTGTCTTGCTCTGGGAGACCACACAGTCTGTGCACTCCGTGTCTTGCTCTGGGAGACCACACATTCTGTGCACTCCGTGTCTTGCTCTGGGAGACCACACATTCTGTGCACTCCGTGTCTTGCTCTGGGAGACCACACAGTCTGTGCACTCCGTGTCTTGCTCTGGGAGACCACACAGTCTGTGCACTCCGTGTCTTGCTCTGGGAGACCACACATTCTGTGCACTCCGTGTCTTGCTCTGGGAGACCACACATTCTGTGCACTTTGTGTCTTGCTCTGGGAGACCACACATTCTGTGCACTCCGTGTCTTGCTCTGGGAGACCACACAGTCTGTGCACTCCGTGTCTTGCTCTGGGAGACCACACAGTCTGTGCACTTTGTGTCTTGCTCTGGGAGACCACACATTCTGTGCACTTTGTGTCTTGCTCTGGGAGACCACACAGTCTGTGCACTCCGTGTCTTGCTCTGGGAGACCACACATTCTGTGCACTCCGTGTCTTGCTCTGGGAGACCACACAGTCTGTGCACTCCGTGTCTTGCTCTGGGAGACCACACAGTCTGTGCACTCCGTGTCTTGCTCTGGGAGACCACACAGTCTGTGCACTCCGTGTCTTGCTCTGGGAGACCACACAGTCTGTGCACTCCGTGTCTTGCACAGGTAGGCTGCATACTCGGTGTGCTCTGTATTTTCCTTGGGGAGGTAGCACACTCAGTGCACTCCATGTTTTACTTGGGGTAGATGTGTGCTCTGTGCACTCCATCTCTTGTTCTGGAAGACCACGTCTTGATGACTGATGTCCTATGTGCTTCCTCTTTCATTCTGGAAGCCGTTCATCCCAAGTTCTCCGTTTCTGCTCCTATACGCTCTAATTCTAGAGGTTGCATACCTAATGGTGTGCTGTATCTTCCTCTAGGAGCTGCATGTCTGATATGTTCCATGCCTTCCACCAAAGGTTGCGAGTCCAGGACACCCTGGGCCATGACACGAAAGGCACCCACTTGTTGCATCCTGGTCTTGCTGTAGGGGGTGGGAGGACAGGGGGCATTCTGTCTTTTCTCCAGTGGTGGTGCTTCTCTGGTATGCCTTGGCATGTGCAGAGAGCTCTGTGCTTGGAATGCTTACAGCTTGTTCTGCGAGCAGAGCACTATGTGATCACTACATCTCATCTTGGAGTGTGCACTCTCGTTGCACTCCACATTTTGTTGTGCAGGCTGTGCACTTGTTGCATTTTGTGATTGGTTCTACTGTTTTCTGTGACTGTGCACTATTCATATTTCTCGGCAATCTTCACTTTATGAGCACTCCGTCTTGCAGAGGAGGCTGTTCAATTTTTGGGGAGATCTCCTATGGCTTTTAGTTTATTCAAATGGAGGTTTGCCTGTTTTCTGTCAAGGTGCAGCAGGATTGGTTTGACATTGTTTATTTGTCTCCCTTCTGGACAGCAGTTATTTGGTGGGCATTATTTAAAGCTGCTTCATTTATCAAAGGTTTTTGGGTTTCTGTCTCTGGGAAGTTTCCTTGGGGACTGGTTCTAGTTGTTTAGCTTCTTGACTAAGGCTTATTTGCTTGTGCATTGGCTCCTGGATGTGGCTCACATTGGGTTGCTTTGCTTGGAGCCCTTTGCTTGTGGTCCTTTCTGAGGGAAAGCTCAGCCTTAAGGCCATGGTTGTTAAGCCACTCTGGGACAGGTTGCTGTCCAGATCTCGTGCTCCTAGAGATCTAAATGCCCTTCTGTTCAGATGGGTAACCCTCTCTTTAAGAAGGGGCAAATGTTGGAGGTCCATGATGGTGGACAGTTGTTAATGAAAAGAGTCTGCTGAGTCTTTTTCCTCTCAAGCATGCTTGACATAATAGGATGTCTTATGAGGCAATTTGTTTGAGCACCTTGTTTCACTCTTCCCCCCCCCCCCCCTCACCACCACCACCCCTTGCGACTATAAAGCTTGGTACATCTCACTTGTCTGGACTGGTTTAGCAAGATGATAAGGAAGGTGAAATATGTTCTTATCTGCTAATTTCCATTCATTGAGTCCTACTAGACCAATCCAGGAAGACTAGGGCCCTTCAGGTGGTTATAGTCTCTTCTTAGAGTTCATTGGTCTCTCAAAGTTACTGCTGAGATTGTTCTGGTTTGGTTATTTCCCACTCTTGCGAGAATAGGAGTTTTTGAGAATCTACAAACATAGTTCTAGTGTCTTTCAGATTTGCTTTGCTGGCAAGTTCCAGGGTAGCACCACTAGTTATGCTAATGAAGGCATCCCTGAAGCTTGTGATTCTCTGCCTCCATCTGCTGACTGGGGAGCAAAGCTACTCATTTGGACTAATCTAGCAGGACTTAAGGAAAGGAAATTAGTAAGTAAGAACAAATTTCACCTTGTTGCTTCCCACTCAACCAGTTTCCAACCTAGCAAGTCACTTTGGGGCCCATCCCAACAGTGCTCAGTTTGTTTATGTCACCTGTGTGCAACTATGTTAAAGACGTTGCTGAAATCTGAGAGCATCATTCTTAGTGCTCCTCCATGATCAAACTCTCTGGTCAGCCAGTCAAAGAAAGAAATTAATCAGATTTGTCTGAGAAGACCTACCTCTAGTAAAACCGTGCTGCCTCAGATCTGCAGTTCACTGGCTTCCAGAAACTGCACAATCCTTTGTTTCCATTTCCTCTTTCCGAATTAATCCAGTGCCATCTCCTTACCTCATAAGCCCTGCAATTCAGTTGCTTTAATACTATTTTTTACACTCTTCCTTCCTATTCTGTCCTTCCTTAATAGATTTTAGCCTGGTATACTTATATTCCAATTATGATTTTCCATGAGACATGTCTTCATGATTGCCACTGAATCCAAGTCAGCCTCTTTCATTAGATCCAAAGTCTTATTTCCCATACTATGGTCATTAGTATATATAGCTTTCCAGATGCTGCCCTTTTTTCCTATTTATACTGCCTTGCACAAATGTATTGAAGTAGATTACAGATTTCATAAAACAAGGTCACAAGCAGCTTCAGCTGATACTTGTAATCACGTGTATAGTTCCTCTGAGAGAGAATGCATTTGTGTACCTCTGTGCCTGTGTTTTCATGTGCACAGTAGGGAAACGAGCACAATTACCAGTCCCAAAATGCCTTGTTATGGGAGTTAAAGAAAAAAATAGCCAAACATTTCCCAGTACCCATGGTTTCACCTGGCCAGCAGCTCAGGAACCTCAGTCTCTAGTTTGGCTGTAGGGCTGAGTCCTACTCAATAGTAACTCCTCAGTAAGGGTTTCTGCGTATACATGCTGGAATACAGGAACAACCTTGTTTTTACACTGTGTAGACAAGCAAGTGAGGGCAAGTTTGGCACAAGGCTTTATACATTTCATAAATCCAGTCCAGGTTCTAGGTACACTTTCAACTAGATTGTAAGCTCCATGGACCATGGATTGTCTCTGTTTTATGAATGTACAGCACAACCTATGTCTACTAGGACTTTAGAAATATTAAGTAGTTCTAATATTTGGTAGATGTCAGCATTTATTTCTTTGTAACATCCACTCTAGCTTTTCTTAGTATATGGAAAGTGCCTTTTAAAAACTCAGAGGTCTTCATCTGGTCCATAAAACATTTGGCTTCCGGGTCATCATATTTCTAGAAACACAGGGGTATTCCCAGCATACACTCTTAAAGCACTGAGGACCAGCCCGGCTCCTCGAGGGCAGGACCACTGGGATGCATCAGGCTTGAAGCAACAGTTGCCTAAACCTGCTTCTATTGGAGCCTCTCTGCACATAAAGAACCATCCTCTGACCCAGCAAACTCCAGGTCTAGGCTAACCAGAGTATTCCTTGCCCTGACAGCAATATCATTGCATTGTTGGAGATGTATGCCTTTGCAACATTCTTCTCAGAATGAAACTGAGAAAGTTTTAAAAACCGTTAAATAAGCATATTTGTTGCCATCCTTTTGTGGTGTTCAAATTTTGATCTATCACAGATGTGTGGCTGGATGACGATTGAAAGAATGCAGTTCTTTCATGTGGTTGGATTGAAGCGAGACAGCACTGAGCTGGACACCGTTTATTAGAACCACATGGGGGCGATTCTAAAGCTCGCTAATGGAAAACCTTTGGACTGTAGAAGAACTAGTCTCTTTCCTTGGACCCTTGTCATGCTAAAACCCTGGATGGAAGGCATGTGGCACTTCTGCGCTCTTGATAACATAATAGTGAGGGTGGGGGGGGGGGCACACATGTCAAGAAATACTACAAGACTTTCTATCTCTGACACAGAACCGGAGGCAGCTTCCTTCTGTCAGTGATTACTCAGCATTTGGAATGATGAATCTCAAAAGGGACTTTTTGTGAGAAGCAGAATTGGGCGTCATTCCACGAAATGCACATTAATTTATTCTGTATGGAGTAAATCTCTGTCCTGGAATTCCTTTTCTGTGTAATAAACAGGGGAAGAGAGAGGACACAGCTACATCCACGGGGATCAGCAATTGTTGGAGCACAGTGGGAAATACGCTTTCAGAATAATTTAGTTGTTTTTTTACTGATGGCTGATTCAGCTAATTGAAGATAGGTTTAGCTGGATTTGAAATGAGGAGAAAGCAAAAATAGTATTGCAAGAATTCTTGAGGTGTAGTCAGTGTCTGTGTAATAAAACTCTTCCCACAGGCCCCAGCGAGGACTGAAGCAGGCAGTGAGATTTCACAATGGCGGCGGGACCACTGCAGCCTCTCTTGTCATCACTGACAAGCTGCTTGCTTCGTTCTCGATTTATTCATCCTTTTGCTGATCTTAATTTCGGCTTCGCTTTCTGTTTTTTATGTCCCGATATTCACTAATGTTTAAACCCTGCATGTTCTGTGTTCTACTCCTCTGCCTTCTCTTTAATGAAATTGTTTCAGTATAGGTCACTTCAGTATTGGGGTGGGAGGGGCAGAGACCTCAGCATAATCGGTGCTGCAACGCTTCACTTTACTGGCATTTTTTGGGGGCTCAGCAATTTCCTGAATCTGGCCACTAGGTGTCATTATTGCATGATGACTGGGACTCCTCCCCTCCACTTTTGAGGGCTGTGAGTGCTGCCTTTGCTGCACCCCTAGTTTTAGTTGACCCAGGGAGTGGAAGACCACCAACGAAATGCAACCCACGTATTCCACATGGCAGTGCGCGAGCAACCTACGTATGTGTTGTAGGATAGAAAGAAGAATCGGAAACAACACTGGATATTTAAATGATTTTTTTTGTTCCACTGACAATTCAATTTAATGAAAATGATCTTGATAGCAGTACTGCTTTAAGAATGTTATTGTCTGAAAGGAAGGTTAGAAGCAAGCCATGCCCTCTCTGTATACTGATTGAAAGAGGATCCCCTTTTTTGGCTATTGGAGGCAGGGAAGCGTTGGCCAGCAATTTTCTGCTAACTCGAGTAATAATTTCCCATGTACTAAGCACAGCATAATATCAGAACACATGATTTCCCAAACAGCAAACGCCAGATGTATTCGTGGGGGAGCCTGGCCTGTAGTCCTGTTTGATTTGGAACGTAATGGATTTCCAGTGGCCAGAGAGACTGGGCAGGGTCTTCGATGCTTGCTTTCTTTTCATTCTCAAAGAAATAGATCACAGCCAGTATTGCTAAGAGGAAATGAAGCTGCACAGTATTTTGGTAGCAGCAAACTGGCCCAGGTGGCCTGAACTCCTACTAGCTCTTTCCAGCCTGGGAACAGTGTGCCTGTCTTTTGCTGCAGAATCTAGATTGGAGACCCAGGAGATGAGCTGGTTTACAGCACCACTGGGGTAAAGGAACTGTGCAGTTGTGATATTTTTTACTTGCTGTTTCACGTGTCTCCTGCCTAATCTCCTTGTGACCCAGTTTTCCATCTGGGAAGCAGCCCCCTGCTTGGCTGAATCCTTGCATTCAGAGTCATACTTCTCCTGTGCTGCAAGAAATAAATGTCCTTCCTTTGCTTGTATTTGCCATTATTGTCATAGGGTCTCTCTTGTCCTTAAATGTTAGTGTTAAAGGAGAGCTCTGGTCCGAGTGCACACCTTCCCTTTGCTAGTTGCTTATCTTACCAGTTAAAATTGTCCTTGTGCTCACTTGCAGGTCAACCAAATAATTCTGAAATATAAGTAAGTGAAGGTTTTGCACCGGTGACCTCATCAGATTGCATGATGATGTAAGTCTGGCAGCGTGTTGATACCCCTTCTTGACCCTGGTGCCCCAGCTATTCAGAGCCCCCCTGAAGGTTTTTGTTATGGGAATACTCTGTACGCCTGGTCTTTTGATGGGCATGTGCTGAACCAAATCACATTTTTGTCTGATACTCATTCAGTTTTGACCCTCTTAAAAAAAGAACTTCTTGCACTTTGAAGAAGTGGAGAGCGTAGAATTTATTGGCACTGATAAACTGGAGAAGTGTGATGCTCCAGTAACACATTTTTAGAAAATGCTTTTCCAGAGCTGAATGTCTAGCAAAGTGTGATGGCCGCTGTAGGTAGGGAAAAACATTGAGCTGACTCCTGGTAACCCAGCAGCTCTTAGGTCTGGCAATCTACTTCCCATCACACTGCCACAAAGACCCTTCTTCCAAGGCAATGAAGGGTTAAATGACTTGCCCAAGGCCACAGGGCCTGCTAGTGGGAATCAAACCCTGGCCTTTTGGTTACCGAGCCAGTGCTCTAACCACTAGGCTACTCCTCCACCCTTAAGAGTGGTATTTCTCACACTAGTGAGTGTGATAAAACACTTCATGTTATCAGCAGTACCACAATATGGATTTCAGCAGAGAAAAAGCTGTGATCTTTTAGTCATGTTTGCACATTCTCTGCATCCCCCCCCCCGCCACATCTGTAGCACAGCCCCTGCCAGCCCCACAGTGTGCTGAACATCCCCTTACTGCCAAGAAGTGAATGTGGGAACAGAGAGCTTTCCAAGCACAGGCAACCTGCCAAGCATGAGCCGTGCCGGGGCTCCAAAAGAGATGGAAACTATTTCTGAAGAGTTGGAGAACTTCTCACAGTATCCAGTGCACACCATGAAGAATAAAGCTTCATTCCTCGCACACCATGGCCTTTGACAGCTTTGCTGAGGGGGGAGGTATGTGCCAGATGTGGAAATGATGGACATACCTTTTACTTCCAGGTTAATGTTTGACAAGTCAGAGTTGCAGAAATGACTAGGGATTTATTGACTTTCCATGTTCCTGCCAAGCTGCATAGGAGTCCTCTGCCGGCCCTGCTGTCGGTAAGGGGAAGTGCAGCGATACTGTGATTTTTTTGGGACCTGTAATTACTAAGGCTGGCACTTCTGGAAAGAGCAAGTCAGCCGGTCCTGGTTTTTCAACTCCCATTTCAAAACATTCTGGGATATTTGCAGTAGGAAAATGGACTTTGAAATGGTAATTGAAAATTCATGACTGGCTCCCTGGTCTTCACTCCCAGTCCTCGAGGGCTGCCATCAGGCCAGGATTTCTCTAATGAATATGTGCAAGAGATATTTGCATACTCATTACCTCCATTGCATGCAAATCTCTCTCATGCATCTTCATTAAATATATCCTGAAAACCTGTCCTGTTGGAAGCCCTTGAGGACTGGAAGTGAAGACCAAGTCACCCCAAGGCCAATCGGGCTGAAGATCAGGGCAGCACAAAAGCAGCACGTGGCAGCAGACTTCCTCTCTCTACCTCCCGATCACCATCGGAACAAGGGAGCGGGCAAGGTGAGCTCCTCCCCGCTCCCCTCTCCCAGGGCCAATTGGGCCAACGATCAGGGCAGCTCAAAAGTAGTGTGACCTAGGCGGGCCTGCGCCTGAGGGCCCTTTGGCATAGCCCTTAGGCGTAGAGCACAGTGACCTGCATAGAAAGCTGAACTATAACTCTCCACCCTGCAACAAGTCTTAGTATTTTACGTCGTTAATTACAAACAAACCACTCCATCTGGACAGGTACCCCTAGTATACAATTGTTTAACTTATCTGCATTATTACTGGGACTTCCAGAGCCTCACCACTGCTGATAAAATTGTACAATCTGCTTAGAGAATACTTACTTAAGATTCCATCACATACTGTATATACCAAACTTCAAAATGTTCTATGCTCTTTATTGATTGTTGATAATACCTTCAGCTATTTCTACAACTTCTCTTGATAACACCTACAACTATTTGCAACTTATATAACTCCTCATAATTCAAACTACAATTTTATGTGACTCATATAACTTAGCTATGCTAACAATTGACCTGATTTAAGATAACAGAAGCCATATGTTACATATACGCATTAACCTTTAAAAAGGGGAGAGAGCAGCTTTTAAACTAGATAATAGGGGAAAGCCGACAGTCGCCCAAGAGCGGATGGTTCGGAAGAATGTATCCTTGAAGGATACTACCAAAAGCAGAGAGGTTCCAAAAAAGAGTAAAGTAGCCCAAATGCCCTCGAGTATGGAGCAGACAGAGCTTAAAGATCCCAAATTACCCATGTCTACCAATAGCCGAATTAATATGAATAAAATACAGTCTCTAAAATGCTTGTATGCAAATGCTAGAAGTCTAAAAAATAAGATGGGAGAGTTAGAATATATAGCACTAAATGAGAGGTTAGATATGATTGGAATATCAGAGACATGGTGGAAGGAGGACAACCAGTGGGACACTGTGATACCTGGGTACAAACTATATCATAATGATAGAGCTGATCAAATTGGTGGAGGGGTTGCGCTCTGTTAGAGAGGGCATTGAGTCAGAAAGGATTAAAGTTTTGCAGGAAACAAAATTTGCTGTAGAATCTCTATGGATTGAAATTCCATGTAAAAAGAGGAAGGCGATGGCAGTGGGGGTGTACTATCGACCACCGGGCCAGAATAAACAAATGGATGATGAAATGCTCAAAGAAATCAAGGAAGCTAACAAAAGTTACAGCACAATAATAATAATGGGTGATTTCAATTACCCCGGTATCGACTGGGTCAGTGTCACGGCAGGACATGATAGGGAGATAAAGTTCCTAGATGACATAAATGACTGCTTCTTAGAGCAGCTGGTTCATGAACCGACCAGAGGGGAAGCCATATTAGACCTAGTCCTTAGTGGAACACCAGATCTAGTGCAAGAGATAAGGGTGTTGGGGCCACTTGGCAATAGTGATCATAGCATGATTGCCTTTGATTTAATTAGTGGAGGAGGGATAGTACGGAAATCCACAGTACTATCTTTTAACTTTCGAAAGGGAGACTATGATAAAATGAGGAAAATAGTTAAGAAAAAACTAAAAGGAGCAGTTGCAAAGGTTAAAGACTTACATCAAGCTTGGGTGTTGTTGAAAAATACTATCTTGGAAGCCCAGACCAGCTGTATTCCACGCTTTAATAAAAGTGGAAGAAAGTCCAAAAAACTGCCGGCATGGTTTAAAGGTGAGGTCAGAGAGGCTGTTGTTGCCAAAAAAGCATCTTTCATGAAATGGAAAAAAGAGCCAACCGACGAAACCTGGAAACAGCACAAGCACTGGCAAGTCAAATGCAAGGCATTGATAAAGCAGGCAAAGGGAGAATTTGAGAAGAAGCTTGCTGTGGAAGCAAAAGCGTGAAATAAAGATTTTTTCAAGTACATTCGTAGCAAAAAACCTGTGAGAGAGTCAGTTGGTCCATTAGATGATAGAGGAGTTAAAGGGGCACTAAGAGGCGACAAGGCGATAGCAGAGAGACTGAATGAATTCTTTGCTTCGGTCTTTACTGAGGAAGATGTAGGGATGTTACCCATGACTGAAGTGGTATTTAAAGGTGTGGAAGAATTGAAGGAAATATCGATACATCGGGAAGATGTATTACAACTATTAGATAAACTGAAGAGTAGCAAATCACCTGGGCCGGATGGTATACATCCAAGGGTGTTGAAAGAACTGAAATATGAGATTGCAGACCTGCTATTAGTAATCTGTGAACTATCATTAAAATCATCTCTAATACCTGAAGATTGGAGGATCGCCAATGTAACACCAATTTTTAAAAAGGGTTCCAGGGGTGATCCGGGAAACTACAGACCGGTGAACCTCACGTCAGTACTGGGAAAAATGGTAGAAACCATCATAAAGAATAAAATTACTCAGCATGTAGATAGTCATGGCCTAATAGGAGACAGCTAACATGGCTTTAGACGAGGAAGATCTTGTCTTACTAATCTGTTATGTTTTTTTGAAAGTGTGAATAAACAGGTGGACAAAGGTGAGTCGGTTGATATAGTGTATCTGGACTTTCAGAAAGCCTTTGACAAGATCCCTCATCAGAGACTTTTGGCAAAACTAAAGAATCATGGGATAGGAGGCAGTGTACTACTGTGGATCAAGAACTGGTTAAAAGATAGAAAGCAGAGGGTAGGGCTAAATGGCCAATTTTCCCAATGGAGAAGGGTGAATAGTGGTGTACCCCAGGGATCTGTGCTGGGTCCGCTGCTTTTTGACATGTTCATAAATGACCTGGAAAGTGGAATAACGAGTGAGGTTATCAAATTTGCAGATGACACAAAACTATTTAAAGTTGTTAAAACCCAAGAGGATTGTGGAAAATTGCAAGAGGATCTTGATAAATTAGAAGACTGGGCATCAAAATGGCAGATGAAATTTAATGTGGACAAGTGCAAAGTTATGCACCTAGGGAAGAACAACCCAAACTATGGTTACACAATGCAAGGTTCCACATTAGGAACCACCACCCAGGAAAAAGATTTAGGCGTCCTTGTGGATAACATGTTAAAACCCTTGGCCCAGTGTGCAGCGGCAGCCAAGAGAGCAAATAGAATGCTAGGTATCATAAGGAAAGGAATGGAAAATAAAACAAAAGATATTATAATGCCTCTATATTGTTCCATGGTGAGACCGCACCTTGAATATTGTGTGCAATTCTGGTCACCATATCTTAAAAAGGATATAGCGTTATTAGAAAAGGTTCAGAGAAGAGCCACCAAAATGGTAAAGGGGATGGAAGGATACTCCTATGAAGAAAGGCTAAAAAGGTTAGGGCTCTTTAACCTGGAAAAGAGACGGCTGAGGGGAGATATGATAGAAGTCTATAAATTAATGAACGGAATGGAACGGGTAAACATAGATCGATTGTTTAAGTTATCAGAATATAGAAAGACTAGGGGACATGCAATGAAGCTACAGGGTAAACTATTTAAGACTAATAAAAGAAAATATTTTTTCACTCAACGTGTAATCAAACTCTGGACTTTGTTACCGGAGGATGTAGTAAAGGCTGTTAGTGTAGCTGGGTTTAAAAAAGGTTTGGACAAATTCCTGGAGGAAAGGTCCATATACCATTATTAAGAAGGGACCCAGGATATCAATGCTTGACCCAATACAAGCATTGTGGAACCTGTGCCTTTTGAGGAAACGGCTAGGTACGTATGACCTAGATTGGCCACTGTTGGAAACAGGATACCAGGCTTGATGGACCTTGTTCTGACCCAGTATGGCATATCTTATGTTCTTATGTACTTGAGCATCCAGACACACACGATCTCCTGTATCAACATAACAGTATACCAAATCGACCAACACTGATATAGCCCTATACATCCCACAAATCACCACACACTCTAGAGTACCTTTAATCAAATTTAACGGTATAACCAAACAAATCAAACTAATATTTTAGAAGCCATCTACCTTAGCATTAGCTTTTCCTAGCCTCATATTAATCATGAAGAACAATAAAATCCTATGCATAGTCACTATCCTAATGATAATATTGAACTTTAATATGCCATGGTCAGGCACACCGTGTAACATCTATTCAGCAATGCACCATACCAATTATACACAGCTATTATAGGCAGGAACCTACATCGATTAACTATAAAACAAATACTAGACAGAGACAAACCAATTACAAATTAATTAATATCTCCACCCTGAATAATAATTCACCCTTCAAACTTCAGGACAATCCTAAACCCATTAATTGCTGCCTATCTATTTCATCTCTCATCTCTCCTTACACCCCCTCTCAGTTGCTTCGCTCTTCTAATAGTCTTCGTTTATCTGTGCCCTTTACTCGTACTGCCAATTCCAGACTTCGCTCCTTCCAACTGGCAGCACCCTTTGCTTGGAATAGTCTTCCTATCTCTGTGCGCCAGGCGTCCACCCTGGCCATTTTCAAGTCTAGACTAAAATCCCACCTCTTCACTATTGCTTTCCGTTCCTGTCTTACCCTATCTTGATCTCTCTATCAACAATTGCTTACTTTGTCGTGCAAATTTTTGTTATTTGTATTATGTAACTTATTTTGTTTTCTGTCTTATTAGATTGTGAGCTCTGATGAGCAGGGTCTGTCTCCTATGTTTGTACAGCGCTTCGTATGTTGCGGTGCTTTATAAGTCTTTAATAATAATAATTTTGTTTCTAATAGATCTAATATTATTATTATTATAATAATAATAATATTAGATCTATTAGAAACAAAATTTCTGCTGTGATAGATATAGTTAAGGATAATAATCCTGACTTATTTTGTATTACAGAAACTTGGCTTTCTGACACAGATGCCGTACTAACCAATCAATTGCACCTACCTGGTTACAAACTATTCCACTGCACAAGGACAACAAACCAAGGAGGGGGAGTTCTTATACTAATAAAACAAGAACTTAATGCTTCAATGAGCACAGCCAAGAACATAGACGGAATGGATATACTACAAATAGAAAACAAAAGCCTATCAATCTATATAGACCACCAAACTCATCAACAGAGAGCTTAGCTTCCATACTAGAGAATGTATGCACTGCATCACCAAAGAAACCATTGGTACTCCTGGTTGACTTTAATCTCCCCTCCCTACACAGTTCACACTTCACAGATTTTCTCAGCTCTGTGAAAGATCTGGGATTTCAACAAATTGTCCACACACCCACCCATAACAGAGGTAACGCACTAGATCTAGTATTCATCCCTGATCATATCACTCACCATCATCTAGATATACCCCCACAAACATTACAAGTCCCATGAACAGACCACTACCTTATTGAATTCATACTACCACATATACCACCTGCAGTTTCACAGTCTCAAAATAATTTATTTATTTAGCTGTATTTATATCCTGCTTTTCACCAGGTCAAAGCGGTCAATTGGGGGATACATTTAACATGTGGGGATATGAGACACATACACTAATACTTACAGGGAACATGGGCAATGGAGGGTTAAGTGGCTTGCCCAAGACCACAAGGGATGCCTATAGGACTAGAAATCCCAGTCCCTCCGGCCTGAGATTGCTGTCCCCAGGTGAGACTTGAACTCCCGGCCCTCTGGCCTGAAGTACCTTGTCCTAACCACTAGACCACTCCTCCCTCAAACAATTCTCAATCAAAATGATTCAGGGCTTTTAAAAAAGAAAACTTCCTTAATGAAATCATACCACAACTAGATTCCCCTCTAACAGAACTAAACAATATAATCGCAAACTGGAATACTACCTTACAGAATTCTGCATTGGCACATAGATCACAACACAAAACAAATCAAAGATACTCAGAAAAATGGTATACACATGATCTGAGAAACTTAAAACAAAAATTAAGAAGAATCGCATACAAATGGAAGAATACAAAATCAGAAGATGACAGAGTATCCTATATGAATACACTTCAGACCTATAAATTAGCCATAAACAATGCAAGTTTGGTGATAATGGCTTTTTTGATGGTCTCAGGCAGCTCTTGTCCTCACTATTATGAAAATGGAACAGGGAGTAAATTTGGCCTTTTTTTTTTTTTTTTTTTTAAACTTTATTTAAGTCCACCATACAGTCCAAACAACACATCAACAAACGGCACCACGGGGAGGGTTAACTCTTCTCCCCCCCGGTAGCCAACAGAAAGATAACACAGTAGGTGGTCATTTTACATTATATCCCCACCCCCCTTCTCCCACCCCTCTCCCCTCACCCACCAACCCACCCTCACTCCATTACCAGCTTTGTACACCAATTATCGTCCGGGACTATAAAGCAGCTCCCTCCAACCCATTCCTCAAATCCATATATAATCAACTCCCCCCTTGGAGAGTGGCGTTACGGCTGTGGGGCCCCAACTGCTGAATATATGGCTCCCAGATTGACAGAAAAACTGTCCAACGCTTGGCACTGCCCCGCGCCAACCAACGCTCTGTCAACATTAATTGATGAAAGCTATTCCGCCATTCACTAAAAGTGGGCAGTTGGCCTTCCCTCCATAATCTAAGAATCGGCCCTTTACCCACCAGACAGGCCTTCCGCACAAGCAAACTCTCACCAGCTTTCACTGGTCCAGGGGTCGGCAACTGGTCAAGTGTGACAAAGAGGCCTGTCCAACGAATCCTACGCTGAAGCAGTGTGCAGAGGAAGCTGCATATCCGTGCCCAATACTTCCGTATTCCCCGACAGCCCCACCACATATGTAGGAGAGTTGCCGAGGGTTCCGAACAGCGCGGGCAGGAGCCATCCGTGTCCAGACAACTACGCAGTGCTCGCCTCGGCGAGAAATGGGCCCTAGTCACGCATTTAAATTGGATCTCACGCCAGCGCATTCCTTGTACCAATCGTCTGATCCGTTTCAATGCCATCAGTACCGATCCCGGCTGTACGGCTTCTCCCCATTCAGTCGCCCAAGCTCTTTCAACTCCACTATAATCAGGGAGGGGGCGGTAAGGCTCCAAACTACGTTTCAAACCAGAGATTGACGGCGTGCGCTCCTCTCCCAGCTGGAAAAACTCTAAAATACAGGCTGAGCGCTCTGCCTGCAGCGCAGTGCGCGGCAGGGCGGCCACATAGTGGGAGAGTTGTATATAGGCAAAACAATGCGTGTCGGGTAGCTCATACTCCCGACTGAGCGTTCGAAATGATTTACAGCTTCCCGCTTGGTCTACTACGTGCCCTACCATCCGGATGCCACGTGTCCACCAGTCCCGAAATACCGCAGTCTCGGACCCTGGAGTAAAGTGGGCATTGCCCTGCAGTGGCAACCAACAAGACACCTTCCACGGTTCCTGCCAATATATGTTAAGTTGTTGCCATGTGCGTCTGACAGAGTCCACCAATGGACTCTGCCGACTAGAATCTATGAGGGCTTTATGAGTGCCGTGCAAAGTCCCCAGGAGAGTCGCAGGAGCCACCAGACACTCCTCTAAGGACCTAGGCGTGTATATTTCTGTCCCCCCCAGCCAATCTCCCAGGTGTCTAGCTTGACAGGCCAATGCGTAGGACTTCAAGTCTGGTAGGCCCATACCTCCCTCTCGCCATTTCCCAAGCAGCCGATGCCACGGGACCCGTGCTCGCTGCCCCCGCCAAAGAAAGCACTTAATCAGAGCCTCTATTCTATTCAGGTCACGTCGAAGCAACCAGACTGGCAGGGTCTGCAGCCAATACAAGATTCTGGGTAAAACGATCATCTGTACTGCTGCTATCCTCCCTGCCAGAGACAGCGGGAGGGGTCCCCATGCACTTAGCTGCACTGCCAAATGCCGCAGTATCCGGTCTAGGTTACGCCGGTATAACTCCTGGGGGTTTCCAGTCAATGTTATGCCCAAATAGATGAATTCTTTATCTGCCCACCGTAAAGGGAAGGGTCCCCTCCAGGAACCGCGGACCCGCCCCAAAACATCCACTACTTCAGACTTCTCTTTATTAATACGCAAGCCGGCAAATGCTCCGAACCGCCGGAATTCGTCTAATAGCGGTTGTAGGGATGTGGCCGGTGTCGTCAAATGGACTAACAAGTCGTCAGCAAAAGCCGATATAAGGAAAGTTTGCGACCGCAGCCGCACTCCCTGTATTCTCCCCAAATTGACGATGGTACGAATCAGCGGGTCCAAGGAGAGCACAAAGAGCAAGGGCGAAAGAGGACAGCCCTGTCTTGTACCCCTCCCCAACGTGAGGTCATCGGAGAGGAAGCCATTGCACAATATGCCTGCTGTCGGCGAAACGTACAAACTTTGCACCATTTTACAAAAACCCTCCCCCATGCCGTAGCGCGGCAGCAGCCTCCAAAGATAGTGCCAGTCTACCCTATCAAAGGCCTTCTCCGCATCGAAGCTTATCAATAGCGACGGAGTATTGTGGGCATGCACCCACTCCAAAGAGGCCAGAATCTTCCGAAGGTTGCGTACAGCGTGGCGGCCTTTCACAAAGCCCACTTGTGCCTCATGAATTAAGTAATCCAATACCCCTGCTAGGCGGTCAGCTAGAACTTTCGCCAAAAGTTTAAGATCAAAGTTCAATAGGGAGATAGGTCGATATGAAGCTGCCTGCAGCGGGTCTTTACCTGGCTTCGGGATCAGGGTGATATATGCGTGGTTGCGCCCCCAGCGGAATGCCCCCTGCTCCGTTCTGGTGACAAAGACCTCTCGTAGCAGAGGACTCACCCCGTCCCCTAGGATCTTATAAATCTCGGCCCCGAATCCATCGGGCCCCGGCGTTTTATAACACTGGGCCGCAGATATTGCGGATTGTATTTCTTGTATAGTAATAGGGAGATCTAGAGCATCCCGCTGGGCTGACATAAGTTGAGGCAACTCCAAGACCTCAAGATAGTCCTGCAGCCCCTCAGGGGGACCAGCCGTGGTTCTGTATAAGTTTTGAAAAAAAGTACGAAAAATCTCTGCGATTTCCTTGTTTCCCTTATGCACCCGTCCCGGGCCTGCATTCAGTGCCGCTATGTGAGCAGGACCCCGTCGGGCCCGCAGACAGCGCGCCAGCAACTTGCCAGGTTTGTCACCATAGCAGTGCAAACGAAACCGATAATACAGAACCGATTTCTTTGCTCGCTGATGTAGTAGCTCATTAAGCTCAGTCTGGGTTTCCCAGAACAACTTTTTATTGGGCATTGTTGGCGTGTGAGCACATCTCCGCCATAGTGTGGTGACCCGACGTTCAAGTAGTACAATACGTTCTGCCATCAGCCGGCGTCTTCTCGCGGCGTACCCTATGATGTTCCCTCGAAGAACCACCTTTGCCGTTTCCCAGACTAATTCGGGGTCGTCCATATGGACCCGGTGGTGGCCAAGGAAGTCCTCCCATCTCTGGCGTATAAACTGGCGAAATTGCTCATCCGAATAAAGCTCTAGAGGAAATCTCCACAAGCGTGACTGATTCATGTCTCGCCCCCAATGTAAATCCAGCCACACCATTGCGTGGTCTGAGATTTCGGAGGGACCAATCTGTGCATCCTCAGTGTGTGTAAACAAAGTCCCCGAGATCATTACGTAATCGATTCGGGCGCTAGTACCATGTGCTCGAGATTGATGGGTATAGTCTCTTTCGGAGGGGTGCAGTACCCGCCAAGGATCAATTATACCTAGTCTTCGGCAGAACCGCAACAGTAGCTGGGAGGGCCCTACCCTCTCCCGGCCACCTCCTCTCCTAGAAGTATCCAGGTCCACATCCAGGACTCCATTAAAGTCCCCACCCAAGATCACCGGGCACTCTGGAAGCTGTTCCACTCTTGATGCCAGACCATTATAAAACCCTGGGTCAGCCACGTTTGGCCCATAAAGATTTCCCAGGATCACCGGTTTTCCATCTAATTGACCATAGAGCAACAGGGATCGACCAATATTATCAGCCAGGACCGTCTCCTCCACGAAACGTATGCGTTTATGGATTAGAATCGCTACACCTCCCTTATGCCCCTGGGCGGGGGATCCCCACACTTGGCCCACCCAACTCCGGCAGAGCTTGCTATGCTCGACAGCCGTCTGGTGGGTTTCTTGGAGAAAAGCAATGTCACATTTATGTCGAGCCAGTGCTTGCAATACCTTATGCCTCTTAATAGGGTTTCCCAGCCCACAGACATTCCAAGTGATTATTTTCAAAGCGCCAGGGCAGTGCCAAGATGCCACCCCAAGATCATTACTGAATACTCCAGAGGGACACCCCCAGCCTGGTACCCCCCCCCCCTGTCTTCTAGGAGGCAATTATCCCAGCCATTTAAATTCAATGGAGTGTACCCCCTCCCCTCCCCCTGCCCCTCCCTCCTCCTTTTCCCTCCCATCCCTCCCCTCCCCTCCCCCCCATCACCCCTCTTCTCCAAACTCTCCCGTCCAGCCATAGCCGGATCTACTTCCTACGGCAGACGGGTTCACCCCTCCGATATTCCCCCCTCCCTAGCAATTAATTTAAAGAGAAGAAAAGAAAAAAGGAAGGCACAAAATCTCCGTTACAAACCTCTACAGTATGTCTCCCCCAGTGGGCGCTAGCGCCCGCCACTCAGCTATTCTTGAATTATCTCTCCCCACAACCACCCAAATTACCTCCCATCTCCTCTGTCCTCCTCCCTTATCAAAGACAATAACCCCTGCATTCCCCCAAATTAATCGCCGCCTACCCCCCCTGCTCTGCGTCCGAGCCTCACCTGTAATAGGATAAAGAAGGGGAGGGAAGGGAGAGATTCAAGCAGGAATACAGGGGCAGAAACAGGGCAAGGAGGGAGATAGGGAACCAGCAGAGCAGCAACAATTAAAACAAAATAACAAATGTAACATAGTAACAAGGATACAATGTCCCCCTTGGCATTATAGATGTTACCAATTCCATGAGACGTTGTATCTCAGCCTCATACTCCACAGGAAGGCAAAACCAAGAGTTCTCCTATGACAGTAGATACTGCTGAGAGTCTGTCAGGAAGTGCTCGGCCCCGGGGGGCTCCCGGTCACCATACTGCCCACGGGGAGATGCACCCCACTTCCAATAGGTCAGTTAGCGATTAAGGGGCCAATTGAGCAGGCAGGGAGTCCAGAAAAGTAGTCGCCTCTTCCAGGGTCGCTAGTGTGCGAGTGTGGCCTTGATGGTCGATCCGCAGTCGAGCCGGGTACAGAAGTGAGAAACGAATGCTGCGGTTATACAACTGGGAACAAACTCCCGAAAAAGCCCTGCGTTGCTGGCTTACGATCACCGAATAGTCCTGGAATACTAAGATCGGCTCGGTGCCTTGTTGATGTCTCCGTCGGCTCCTTGCCGCTCTCAGCACCTCCTCTTTCTGTCTGTAATCGAGAAAGCGGGCGATCACTGCACGTGGATTCCGGGCCTGCTCTCTTCTTTGGCCCAGCCGATGTACCCGCTCTATTTTGACAGATTCGTCTCTCAGGTTTGGCAGGAGGTTCCCAATCCAAGTTTGTAGATATTCAAGTAGGACACTGTCAGCGACACTTTCAGGAATGCCGACAAAACGCAAGTTTTTCCGCCGACCTCGGTTCTCCAGTTCATCGAGTTTGTCCCCTTGTTGTTTCACCAAAGTCTCTAGGGCGGCCACTTTGGCCACTACTGATTGTTGCGTGTCTTCCACATCAGACACCCTTGTCTCCACTTGCTCCATCCTCTCCTCCACTGCCGTGAAACGTTGTCCAAGCGTTTGAATCTGCTCCACCAGGTCTTGGAAACGTGTGCTGAGCGCCTGCACCACTGCGGCGCTGACCTCGGCCACTAAATCTGGCGTGCTACCAGGTTTCGGGCTGGGTGGTGAGCCGTCCGCCATTTTCCCCTCCGCAGTTCGGGGTCTCTCTTTTCTAGGTGCTTTAGATGCCATCAGGTTAGCAGTGTTACGTATACCACGTCCCACTCCCGGCACTATTCTAGTGGGATAGTGGAAGTAAAATTGTGCAGTTGAAAATCCCCACTGCGGGGGTTGGAAGCCACTGTGTAGGGGTTTTATCTGCACAGGCCAGGCAGGAACAACCGCGGGGCTACACCCCGAAAGCCACTTGATAGAGGGGGCGATCAGAGAGATATCCAACCACAGCTTGGCGCTCCTTTTCTTTTTTCCCTCTTTTCTTTTTCTTTTTGTTATTTATTTATTTCTTTTTTTATTTTTTTGTCTTCTTCTCTTCCCCTCTTTTTGTACCTCAGTGTCCGCTGTTGTCAGGCAGGAAAGGCTGCAGCTCCCCCCATCTTCCAAGGCCCTTCAACAGTTGTGGAAAGCGCTGTTGCCTCGATGGGAAGGGTGTCTGGTCCCTCCCACTGTCACCAGCGGCTGTTCTCCCCCCAGCGAACAAAGGGAGGCACAGGCCCCGGCTCCACCGGAGAAGCAGCACCGCTCTATAGAGCCAGCCGCAGCCGGTCAGACAGACGCCGATCTCCTTGTTTCGGAGGGTTCAGCCCTCCGTGACTGCAACACTGCTAGCAATAGCAGGAAGGTATTCGGGTGCACCGCTTCCCGCTCTTCGTTAAAGGAAGCTGCTCGCTGAATTCAGGCGAAGAGGCCGCTCTTCCCCTCCCGCCGGGGTCACACCACCACGTGCAGGCAGCACGGATCCCGACAGTGGCCGCACCTCCCGATCGTGCCCCCAACTTACTTGAGGGCCAGCCAACGATCCCCTCCGTCGGGTAGAAGCCGCCGCAGAGTTCCTTAGGTCCTCGGGCACCGTGTCCCAGTGAAGGGGAAGTCAACAGTGGCGGTGGGGGAATTGTGCGATGGGCCTCTGCACCCTCTCAGCTTCGTTGAGGAACTCCCCCCAGCCGTGCAAGGACAGCCGCGAGCCGGTTCAGCGCCGGAGGATCAAGGCCCCAACAGGGGCGAGTTAATGCAGGTGGGATCTAGGAGGTTTTAAAGCTGATTTGTAGCAGTAATGTGGGGCGATTACCCGGAGCTGATCGTGAGTCGTCTGATCAGCTCATTGCCCAAACCGGAAGTCAAATTTGGCCTTTTTAAACATTAGAGCCATCATTCATTGGTTGATTCAAGTCATGTGAGTTCTGACAATTGATCACAGGTGCATTTAATTTTTACTGAAATGGGAATGTGGTTCTTCTGTTCAGACTGATTTGAATTGTTTATAAGGGTGCCAATAATCATATCCTCTATATTCCAAAAACCATCATTCTATCATTACTATCAATCGGAGATAACCCCCATCCCACATCAGTGAGCCATCTGTCCCGGCTGATAGAAATTAGGCCATGGATTAGCTCTATGTCATCATGGATCCAAAAAAACTCCCTTCAGACAAGGCACACATTTGTAAATATAACACAACAAATCAGCCCCTTGAACCCATCAAGTACAGAAACACATCACATATTGCATTTATCCTAAACATTAGGCAGCCTCTCTAGACATAGCCACTCAGACCGTAGAAACAGAATTTGAAGAACTTTCACAGAAGGTATCACTTATCGTATTATGTGCTCAATGTACCATAGAGAGACTGCATATTTGTATATCATGAGGGGCTCTGTACTGAGGCTGTTTGTAGATGACACAAAATTATTCAAAGTTATTAAAACATAAGATGATTGTGAAAAATTGCAAGAGGATCTTGATAAATTGAAAGACTGAACGTCCAAATGGTAGATTAAATTTAATGTGGACAAGTGCAAAGTTATGCACCTAGGAAAGAACAACCCAAACTATGGTTACACAATGCAAGGTACCACCTTAGAAACCACCACCCAGGAAAAAGATTTAGATGTTATCATGGATAACACTTTGAAACCCTCTGCCCAGTGTGCAGCGGCAGCCATGAAAGCAAATAGAATGCTAGGAATCATGAGGAAAGGAATGGAGAATAAAACAAAGGATAATATAATATCTATATATCGTTCCATGGTGTGACCGCACCTTAAATATTGTGTATAATTCTGATCACCATATCTTAAAAAGGATATAGCAGAAGTAAAAAAGGTACAGAGAAGAGCGACAAAAATGGTAAAGGGGATGGAAGGATACCCCTATGAGGAAAGGCTTAAAAGGTTGGGGTTCTTCAATTCGGAAAAGAAACAACTGAGGGGAGACATAGCAGTCAAATAATGAATATATAATGAATAATGAATGGAGTGGAACGGGTAAATGTAGATTGGTTGTTTACACCATCGAAAAATAGAAATTCTAGAGGACACACAATGAAGCTACAATGTAAGCCAAATCTAATAAGAGAAAATATTTTCTCACTCAATGCCTATTCAAACTCTGGAATTCATTACCAAAGGATGTAGTAAAAGCTGTTAGTGTAACTGGGTTTAAAAAAGGTTAGGACAAGTTCCTGGAGGAAATGTCCATAAACCATTATTAAAGAAGACTTTGGAAATCCACTGCTGACCCTGGGATGAGCATTGTGGAACCTGTGTGCCTTTTTGGGAACCTGCCAAGTATTTGTGACCTGGATTGGCCTCTGTTGGAAACAGGATGCTGGGCTTGATGGACCTTCGTCTGACCCAGTATGGCATTTCTTATGTTCTTGTCACTGAATATCTTACCCTATCTAGATAATGCCGAGGCGCTCCATGGACGAAGCAGCAAATTATCTGAACAGCAACAATACTCAATGCCACTATCTAGAGATCGTAGGACAGTAAAAAGGCTGTCCAGAGTTATCTGGATTGTGGTGCTGAATATTGTTGCTATCCAGATAATGTCACCGATCACCACTCGATCCAGATATTCAGTGCCACAACCAGATACCGGTGATGGATTTTTTTTAACCACTATGGCTGACATTTTTAAAATAAATGCCAACTGCAGCAGTTTAATATCAGACCGAAAATGCAGTCTGATCATTGTCCCCCAAGTCTAGCTGTGCACGTAAAAGTATATGGATGGTTACCTGCCTAGAAAAAGGGGCAGAGTTAGATTGGGGGAAAGAGATTCCTCCTGAAGGTTCGATAATCAAATCTCCACCCAGAATGGCCAGTGTGCACTTTTCACCTGCTTGAGTGCAAGTAAAGAGAACGAATTCCCATATGAATGAGCTCGCAGTCCTAAAGGGAGTCTTATTGCCCTCCCTTTGATTAAATAGAGTTGCCAAGTGAAAATAAGTGGCTATTATTTAACCATTCATTTGGAAGGGGGGAACGGGTACACTTCCAGCCAGCTGGCCTTTGGGATCTTGAATCAGGTCCCCAATAGAAGGATTCTGAGGAGACAAAGAGCCCTGGTGGTGTCTCTCCTGATTCCCAGGCATTCCCCACCGGATCAGTTTGCAATATTGGGATGGTTTTTTTCTCTTGCCTGTAACATTGACTAAGAACTCAGAATCATGGCTCTGATATTTCCACAGCAGCTGCTACAGACTTGGTTGACATTGGTTATCAAACTAAATGTAATAGAGGTTCTTGCTGTATCTCTTAAAAAATAAAGTTCTCTACTTAATTTAAGAAAAAAAATATATAGTGTGTATATGTATATATTACTCTGCACGGACTATTTTTATTTTCAACATTGACATCCTGCCTCCATGTCCTCATGATATTTAGTTTCTGCCCTGTTTTGTTCCCCTTGTGCTAATTAAAATTTTATTGGAATGGGAGTCAGGAATCCAGACCCATATCAGAATTCTGTGATGACATGGAGTGAATTTGGCAACGCTAGTACAAAACAGTCAAAGAGCTGAAATGAATTACTTGTTTAACAGTGTCTGGATTGAGGTGGCAGAGCCAAGTGACCTCATTGTTTGTTGCAGTTGGACAGGCTCTTGGCTCAGTCATTCTTGCCAGCTAATCCACTTCCTGTGCTTTGTAATGGGCAATGTCCTGCTGCCGAGGAGGCCTGCAGTGCTGTGAGAGATCATTCAGAAGACCAGAGAGTCACTTGGGAAAATTATACCAGGGGGATTTTTTTTAATTTCTGTTAATTCAGTCAGGCCATTGATCTTTTTAAGAATCCGAGGCCTACTTTGGACTCTACTATGTTGAGGAGGGTTGTCAGAAATGAAGGGGCCATAAATCCTCATTAGATGCTTTCTAGTGTTTGGCCACTCCTCCAGTTTCTAACCCGTGGCACCCTTTTGAGGCCTGCCCAACTCCCCAAAGGGCTAATAACTGAGTTTTCACTGTACATTGAGAATATTTAAATGTCATAGATATCACGGCTCTGAAATACAGGGACCTGAGCTGAAACATCTCTCATATAAGCCCTTATTTTATCTGACTGCAGCGAGCAGCACAGAAGCTGAGACCTATCAGCCCCGTCAAGTTCTCCATCTCCAGCCGAACAGACAGTGGTGTGCATGCACTCTGCAATTCTGCTCATATCGATGTCCAGAGGGTAGAGGGGAAGCCTCCATTCACAGAGGAGATTCTGGTCAGTGCGCTCAACTATCACCTGAAGCCTGAACCCATCAGGTGAGTCTTGCAATGGGAAGACAGATCTTGCCTTCATTTTGCCAGTGCCAAAGCATGGGAAAACATCCTGTAGCGCTTTAGTGTAATGCAGAACTCAGGCTGAGTCTGATTCATGCTGAACTTACTTACGGCAAAACAATACGTATACGTTCAAAATAACATAGTGGGAAATGTTCCCATACCATAATATTCCTATTCCTTCTTTTTATTCAATTTGTTCAACAGTAAAACTTTATTCTCAGACTCTACCGGGAGGTCTCAGACTCTTATTCGCACCAGTTCCTTAGGCTAAACAGCCCACTCGGAAATGTATGTGCTAGATCGCATCAACGACCTCCACAGTAGCTAGCTCCTGCTCATGCTCATACGGTTAGCGAAAATGATTGTAATCTTCAGGAATCTCCTTATAGATATAGCTCAAAAGTGTGATTCATAATAAGCAACTATCTCAGATGATTCACCACTTAAACTTGCCAAAAACGCTAAACCTTATGGCAGGTAGCCTCTAACAATGTTTCCAAATGATCCCGACGCTTCTCCCCAGCGCCTGTAGCGTTTCTCCTATTCGGGTTCTTCAGGGGATCTATTATGGATCCTGTGAACAAACAGAATAGAACAAAGAATCATTCCCAACTCAACTCTCTCACCTTAAATCTCAAAAATGCTAGACAGGACCAAAAAATTTGGAGCTAAAAATATAGAAATACTCACAAAAATGCTGCCCACGTCCAAAACAAAGTGTCTCCCTTTATCCAAATTGCATTACCATTCTCAAGGATGAAAAGACGCCGCGCATGCGGCCTATAGCCAGGAAAAGTGTATTTAAAGGTAGAGCACCAACGTGACGTAACCAACTCCTCCCTCTCGGATTCGACCCCAAATTCAAAAGTCCAATGCAAAGGATTAAACTACATAAACCGAAATCAAAGGTCCCAGCGTCTCCCTCACAAATCTTTACAGACACGCTGACCATTCAATCATAACATTCAACCGATTCGGTATAACAGTATCCAAATTGTAAACCCACTGCTGTTCCTGCTGAGTCAAAACCTGATCTTGAGTCCTATCTCCGCTCCCCTGGGCCACTTGATCAATACAGAAACATAGCATCTGTTCAAAACTGTGCCCCTCTTTAAGGCAATGCTGGACTAGGGGAGCCTCCTCTACTTTGCACCGCAATCTACTCCGATGTTCCCTCATGCACACCCGAAAGGTGCGTATCGTCTTACCTATATAAAAAAAGATTACACGGGCATTTCACCACATAAACTACCCCCGTCGAGTCACACGTGGTTGAGGATAAAATAGTATAGTCTTTATGATGATAATGAAACGATGTTGTTTCCAAAGTAATGGCGCAAATGTCACAGACTCCACAACGTCTGTGTCCCTTCTCCCCCGACACCTCCTCTATGCTAGGTAATACTGTAGGACTCAAATGTTCCTTCAGATTGCGGTGCCTCTGCCAGACGCACCGCAATTTCTTACCTACCAGACCCGGTACAGTAGTTAAAACATTCTTATGTCTCTGTAGGCTACGTTGTATGTCTCTACTTAACGGGGAAAATTTTGTTATCAAGTTCACACTTTCAACATCATCATGCCTCTTATGGTCGGACGGAATAAGAAGCAAGTCTCGATTGTTATAAAGGGCTCTCCGATATGCTCTTTTAACTACAGGGCAGGGATAACCCCTTTCAAGGAAATTTGTTTTCAACCGTCGTGCCTGTAACTTAAACTCACCGTCACTTGAACAGTTCCTACGGAAACGGAGGAACTGGGAGAACGGGAGCCCCTCTTTCAATGATCGGGGGTGGGCACTGTGATAGTGAAGAAGCGTATTTCGATCAGTGGGTTTCCTAAATATAGACGTCTCCCATTGTCCCCTCCCTCTAGTGATATTAACATCTAAATAGTTCAGTGTATCACCATGATAGACAAACGTAAATTTAATATTATTGCCTAATTGATTAACCCACTGGAAAAAGGAGAGCAATGCCTCTTCTGATCCCTGCCAGAGCAAAAAAACGTCATCTATGTATCGTTTCCAAATTATAATGTTGGAGGCAAAAGGAGAGCTGCCTAACCATTGATCCTCAAAATTGGCCATATAAAAATTTGCTATTGAAGGGGCGCATGAGGCTCCCATAGCCACCCCCGAGATCTGTTTAAACAACTCTCCCTCAAAAGCAAAATAGTTGTTATAAATTGCTAAATGTGCCAATTCCATCAGAAATTCTATCATGCATTCGGAAAGATCTCCTCTAGTCAACAATGTAGCCCGTGCTACCTCTAAGGCTGGGGGATATTGGTGTAGAGGGAAACTATGTCCATCGTAACAAGGAAAACCTCAGTGTCATCTGCCCACCTATCAAGATCCCTTAAAACACATAGAAAATTGGTGGTATCTCTCAAATACGCGGGGATTCTAACTAACAGTGGACGCCAAAACGTATCTACAAAAGTGGATAATGGTTCAAGCAAACTCCCCCTGGTCGATACAATGGGTCTCCCAGGGGGTCTAACTAGATCTTTATGTATTTTCGGCACAAGATAAAACTTGGCCACTGAAGGAGAGATGACATTTAAATAATTGAACTCTTTCTTAGAAATCAATTTATTTAACAAGGCCAATGACGTCAAATCTTTAATATACTTCTGTAGTGAAGGCCCCGGATCGATCAATAATCGTTCATAGGTGGTAAGATCTCCCAATTGGCGGGATGCTTCATTCAAGTAATCTTCCCGTTTAAGAATCACCACCGCCCCTCCCTTGTCTGCCCGTCTAATGACTAAATCAGAGCGTTGTTTCAAGGAACGCAATGCTTGATTCTCTGAATATGTAAAAGCATGATGAACTGATGTCTTAGAGCGTTGTGCATGTTGTATGTCTTGAAAAACTAATTGTCTAAAAATCTCCAAACCCGGATGTATAGGGCCTGGTGGCGACCAGTTTGATTTAAGGGGTAGCGGGATGCGAGGTATCACACGATGTTCCGAACTGATTTCAGTCAATGATGAAATTGAAGAGGGATTTTCTGCAAAAAAATGTTTTAATGACAATTTTCGTATAAATCTCTCAAAATCGACATGAAACTGAAAGAGATCAAAATGAGTCTGAGGAACAAAAGATAAGCCTCTGCTTAAGACTGCCATTTGTTGCGGAGATAGGATAGCTCCGGAAATATTCACAACTAAATCAGACTCAACAGTGGAGAGTCTATTGCCTCTCATTTCCTCTTTGGAGGAACTCGCTCCCGGATCTTCCCGTGATCTGATTCTTTCTTTTTGTTCTCCTTTTGTTGATCCTCTTTGTCGCGATCTAAAAAAGGCCCTGTTCTTCCAGAGGCGCTCGAATCGGTAGACCCAGCTTCATCGGTGGAATCACTAAAGTCAACCCGTTTTTTTAATTTTTTAATTTTACGTTTCGCATTCATCCATGGGTAAACGTACCCTACTGTATAGTCAGTGTGATCTCTCTTCAATTTCTTTGTCTTCTTGGTCATGATTTCTTGATGAACTGTAGAAAGTTGTTGCTGCAAATCTTCCATTTTTTCTTTATAGATCTTATCCTCCTCAGAGGATTTTAAACGATTTTGGATGTCCTCTATCTCTTCAGTTAGTTTTTGAACGTCTTTCTTCACTGTATCCACAATGAGGACCATAAGGTCGAGAGAGCATTTGTTTAAGATTTTATTCCATTTGTCAATGAAATCCAACTCTGTGGTAGGGATTCGCGGTTCTTTGTATATTCTAAGTCCCCGAGGGATTTGTTGTCTGCTTATGTATTCGATAAGAGATAAACGGTGTAACTTGGAGCCAACCTTCTTCTTCTGCAATACTAATAGAGAGTCCCACGTTGCTGCATCTTGATCCTGGGATAAAACTGTCAGTAATGCAAATGGAGTTTTCTCTTGGACTAGGCCTGCTATATGATCCTGTGTATAGCTTAAAACATCTTGCCATCCTGATGAACCTTCTGCCATCGTGATTCCACGTAAAAATTGGTTTGCTTCTGAACATAAAGCCCCTCGGCAAAACAATACGTATACGTTCAAAATAACATAGTGGGAAATGTTCCCATACCATAATATTCCTATTTCTTCTTTTTATTCCTTCTTTTTATTCAATTTGTTCAACAGTAAAACTTTATTCTCAGACTCTACCGGGAGGTCTCAGACTCTTATTCGCACCAGTTCCTTAGGCTAAACAGCCCACTCGGAAATGTATGTGCTAGATCGCATCAACAACCTCCACAGTAGCTAGCTCCTGCTCATGCTCATACGGTTAGCGAAAATGATTGTAATCTTCAGGAATCATTGAAAGAGGGGCTCCCATTCTCCCAGTTCCTCCGTTTCCATAGGAACTGTTCGAGTGACGGTGAGTTTAAGTTACAGGCACAACGGTTGAAAACGAATTTCCTTGAAAGGGGTTATCCCTGCCCTGTAGTTAAAAGAGCATATCGGAGAGCCCTTTATAACAATCGAGACTTGCTTCTTATTCCGTCCGACCTTAAGAGGCATGATGATGTTGAAAGTGTGAACTTGATAACAAAATTTTCCCCGTTAAGTAGAGACATACAACGTAGCCTACAGAGACATAAGAATGTTTTAACTACCGTACCGGGTCTGGTAGGTAAGAAATTGCGGTGCGTCTGGCAGAGGCACCGCAATCTGATGGAACATTTGAGTCCTACAGTATTACCTAGCATAGAGGAGGTGTCAGGGGAGAAGGGACACAGACGTTGTGGAGCCTGTGACATTTGCGCCATTACTTTGGAAACAACATCGTTTCATTATCATCATAAAGACTATACTATTTTATCCTCAACCACGTGTGACTCGACGGGGGTAGTTTATGTGGTGAAATGCCCGTGTAATCTTTTTTTATATAGGTAAGACGATACGCACCTTTCGGGTGCGCATGAGGGAACATCGGAGTAGATTGCGGTGCACAGTAGAGGAGGCTCCCCTAGTCCAGCATTGCCTTAAAGAGGGGCACAGTTTTGAACAGATGCTATGTTTCTGTATTGATCAAGTGGCCCATGAGAGCGGAGGTAGGACTCAAGATCAGGTTTTGACTCAGCGGGAACAGCGGTGGGTTTACAATTTGGATACTGTTATACCGAATGGGTTGAATGCTATGATTGAATGGTCAGCGTGTCTGTAAAGATTTGTGAGGGAGATGCTGGGACCTTTGATTTCGGTTTATGTAGTTTAATCCTTTGCATTGGACTTTTGAATTTGGGGTCGAATCCGAGAGGGAGGAGTTGGTTACGTCACGTTGGTGCTCTACCTTTAAATACACTTTTCCTGGCTATAGGCCGCATGCACGGCGTCTTTTCATCCTTGAGAATGGTAATGCAATTTGGATAAAGGGAGACACTTTGTTTTGGACGTGGGCAGCATTTTTGTGAGTATTTCTATATTTTTAGCTCCAAAATCTTTTGGTCCTGTCTAGCATTTTTGAGATTTAAGGTGAGAAAGTTGAGTTGGGAATGATTCTTTGTTCTATTCTGTTTGTTCACAGGATCCATAATAGATCCCCTGAAGAACCCGAATAGGAGAAACGCTACAGGTCCTGGGGGGAAACGTCGGGATCATTTGGAGACATTGTTAGAGGCTACCTGCCATAAGGTTTAGCGTTTTTGGCAAGTTTAAGTGGTGAATCATCTGAGATAGTTGCTTATTATGAATCACACTTTTGAGCTATATCTATAAGGAGATTCCTGAAGATTACAATCATTTTCGCTAACCATATGAGCATGAGCAGGAGCTAGCTACTGTGGAGGTCGTTGATGCGATCTAGCACATACATTTCCGAGTGGGCTGTTTAGCCTAAGGAACTGGTGCGAATAAGAGTCTGAGACCTCCCGGTAGAGTCTGAGAAGAAAGTTTTACTGATGAACAAATTGAATAAAAAGAAGGAATAAAAAGAAGGAATAGGAATATTATGGTATGGGAACATTTCCCACTATGTTATTTTGAACGTATACGTATTGTTTTGCCGAGGGGCTTTACGTTCAGAAGCAGACCAATTTTTACGTGAACTTACTTACGAGCACGGGGACATGAAATGACTTGCTGGAAGTTTTCAGGCAGTAGGGTACTGTGCACCCTGCTGCCTCAAGGAAACAAACCATGCCATAATAGCATCAGGACGTCTACACTGCTGTGCCCAGAGAGGTCTTCAGGGCTGATTATAGACTGCTGAACAGAGTTTCTGCCAAGCTATGCAGGAGTCCTGCCATTGGTAGGGGGAAGTACTGCGATACCCTGTTTTTCGTCGTGAGGAGCAGGCACTGCCTACTCTTTGTGACTTAAAGCACAAAACTGCAGCATCTCACTCCACCGGCAGCAACATGTGTAGAGAACGTCTGCGCAGCTTCGTGGGGACAGTTTGAGGTTGATGCTGTGATTGATGTTCCTCTTCCTGTTTCCTTCATGTTCTGCCACAGGAGGATTTCCAGCGTGCTCTGTGCATTTTCCAGGCTATGTTCAGCAGGACTGACCCGTCCACTAGATGGCAGACCCCGGTGAGCAGCATCGCGACCCCTCCACACTTCTTCAAAGTGGCAGCAGAGCAAGCTACTGTGGTGCTGTGGCAGGCCTTGAGGCACCTGCCCCCGTGCACGCACTCATGGCCTACTGCTCCTGCCCCCTGCATCAGGAAGTTTGCATCAGAGGGCGACAGGTCATGAGTGCATGCATGTGAGTAGGTGCTTCAAGGTCCTCTGCAGTGCGAAAGTGGCTTGCTCTGCCATCGCTTTGAAGTATGGTGGAGAGTCGTCGTGCTGCCCCTCCACACCAGTTGAGGGAGAAGAGATTTGGAGATGATGGATGCTGGGGGGCAGGAGGGTAAGACTTGGGCTGCCCCAGGCCTGGGGGGGGGGGGGGAGAGAGGGTCATCATCAAGCGGGCCTGCCTAGGGCAGCAGAAACCCTTGGGAAAGTCCTGGTCGATGTCATGCTTAACTGCCTGTCTTGGGAGCTCAGCAACGTGAGAGGCAGCAAAAGGCTTGCACCAAAATCAGATTTCTAGCCCCATGGTTCTGCCACTTGTGTGCTGTAACTGTGTCTGGGCATGTCTTTGGTTTCTGCCATGTTTTTATTACGGTAATGTTCTTCCTCTCCCCGCACCCCGCCGTGCTGTTTATCTCTCATTTGCATTCAGGAGGAATGAATCATGCTTGTGATAATGAGAGAGTTGTTTAGATGAGGCACAGCACGTGCTGATGATACATAGAGCTTGCAGGTAATTTCGGGCGGTTGGATAATATTCAACCAACGTGGGTGGTGTCGGGCCACCGTCCAGTTACTCTTGGAATAATTCTGCTCAAAAAACCATTAAGTATTCTGTGCACAGTATTTGGAAATATTAGAGTGGAGGAGTGTAGCCTGCCTAGCGGGTAGAGCAGCGGTTTGAAAACTAGGGGAACCAAGGTTCAGATCCCACCGATATTGTCTGTGACTTTGGGTGAGTCGCTTTCCTCTCCGTTGCCTCATGTACAAAACTAGATGGTAACTCCTTTGGGGATAGGGGAATACACTCATATGCATGGGCAGCCTGCCTTGAGCTACCAAAGGCAAAGCTAAGCTAAATATTCATAACAAATTCCTGAAGGCTTTATAAGAAATAATGCAATGTAATAACTGCTTCTGAATAATTATTCATCTAAAATGCAATACAGAAAGATACCACTCAAAAGAAGCAGATTTTTTTTTTGCATGTGTAGAATTCTCCCAGAAGTATTATAAAAGTGTAACCTGGTACTCTCCCACCTTCCCTAGGCACTAGTTGCTTTTTGGCTTTGCTTTTCCCCCTCCTCTCTCATGCTTCCCTGCTCTCTCTCTCTCTGAGGTTTGACCCTTTGAGCTTCCTCTTACCTGTGCAACCAACACTGCTCATTTGACTTCTTTCTGCTGCAGGGGTTTTCCTCTTCCAACTATATGACTGACACTACCCATCCCTCCTTGTTTCCCCCTTTCACTGGTACTGTCACTTTTGGATCCTCGCCCACATGCTAAAATGAAAATACACCGCAGATGGGGAATGCTGTGCAAATTTTGTGTTGCACAGTTGCGCAGGATATGCCCAGGAATCTCTTGTGCATCCTAAGTAGCTGTGTGTGATATTTCAGAAGTCATTTAGGCCAGTAGCTCTACCCGAGCGGTTTAAATGATAAAATATGCTGTTACCTACCTGTTAATTCTGCATCCGGTGAAACGATATCTCTTGACTGTCATCTGTGCATGAGTTTCCTTCTAGCAAAACTATTACGAGGGCATTATGGCACGGTCCCAAATAGGAGTGGAGAGGTCAGGGAATGTCTCTCTTACTGATTAGCACTGGGTCTTTCCCATTCATGAAATCTTCTACCTGGCATGTTTTGAATAACAGAGACGATTCATATTTCAGTGTTCATCATGTGTGGCAAAAGAACTTGCCCTGGATCGACATAACAAATATGTGCTGTGCATCTGGAACAAAAAGCAGAGATCAGATAAAGTTAGAAACAGCCCTTTTAGAGCTGACATCTAGATTGCAAACACTAAATGAATTATTAGCATTCCCTTGGCTTAGCAAGAATAAGTCAAAGCGGCAAGAGCTGTGGTTGGTATTTTGGCCCAGCATGGAAGGTTCTGAGCCAGCGTGTGAGGTCTTCCTCATGCAGGAAAGCTGAGATGGAGCTTGGATGGCAACATTGCAGCTGAGGGTTTGTTTTTTTTTTTCTTCCTTCAAATAGCAGGAAGTGTGGTTTGGCACTGTGGTCAACATCTAGTCACCTATTTGGTTTGCTAATCACGTGCAGCAACCATTTTGGCAGCTGGGGAAAATGGAGGCAAGGGGGGGGGGGGCCATACAGTCCTGCTGCTGGAGAATCCTCTCCTCTGGAAAGAATTACAGCCAGAGGTCCAAATCCATCAACCGGTATTATTACTTGTCTTCCCGTGTTGCCCAGCCTGAAATGCAGGAGCCAGACTTGGAGGACCCTAACCCTCATATAGCAGCTAAAGTTGGGGTATTATTTTTAGTTTCTGTTTTTGAAAAAAAAAAAAAACAACTAACAATACAGCTGCTTTGCGTTAATAAAAAGTACAGATCAGGGACTTCCCCATTGTAGGTCAGAGCAAACTCGACAGCCACTGTCTCCCCAAGAATAATATTTCTCAGCACAGGCTAAATTCCTTTTGTGTTTGCCAAAGAAGAAAGACACTTTCATGTGGCTGAGGCTTCATAAGAAAGAATGACAGTCAGTAGGGTTTGGAAGGGAATCAGAAGATATGAGCCACGCTGTCTGGTGTCCACACACATATATAACGTCTTCATGCTATTAGCATCTTTATTATCGTTCCTGGCTTATTGCTTATTCCTTCTTCCCCTTTGGTATTGCACTAGTTGGGGTCGCCAGCAGTAGGACCCTCTTGAAGAGTCACAGCACAGATGTTGATATTCCCCAGGGATATCGCTTCAGTATCAGGCTCCTTGCGGTCTGTGAATGGAAGAAAATACCGAAAAGCCACTAGCTGCTTCAAAATTGTCACGACAAAAAAGTTATCTGAATCTGACAGATGAACTGGGAGGGATCTAAAATTTGCTTGCCTAATACTTCTTCCCTTGCCCTTTCCAAAAACATTATTGGAAAGGCAGGAGTACAGAGTGTGTGCATTTGGTTCCTTGCACATGCACATTCCCCCCCCCCCCCATCCCTGTGTACTGCAGTTCTCACATTCTTTTCCTGTACTTCATCCCTCCTGCCCCCCACCACCCAGAGATAGGTTTCTCTTTTCTTCCTCCAGTCCCAAGCCCTCATTCTTCTTCCCGAGGCCGTATTGCCACCTTCTGGGCATACATGTAGTTTCCCTGCTTCGTTTGGGGGAAGGAGAGGAAAGCGTAGAGAGATCATAGTGATGGTGGGGGAAGGGAACCCATTCAGCACCAGCACCTGAAGCATTTGAAGGGGGCACCATCTCCCAACCCCCCACCCCTCCAAATTGCACCTATATGTCTGCTCCATAACCTACGACCATCTCTCGGAGCCCTGATCAAGGTTGAAGCTTCTGGAACTCTTTCCCCTAGGCACCCAAGCTGCCGCCACCTCCTATTCCTGGAATCATTTCACCTGTTCAGAAAATCCTTTTCAAGAACAGTATTCCATACTCCACATGTATTCAACACCACCTCTACCCCTCCAAATATCTGTATAAGAACTTTCCCTCTAATATTTTGTGAGTGCAGACAGGTCTTCCTCTTAACATACTAGACAACACAGCTCCCCTCTCCTTCTCCAACCTCGAAGTGAGGCACTAACATCGCATTCCAGCCAACAAGCTCCATTCCCCACAGGTCTGACTCCTCTCCACAGTCCCCATTCAGCAGGACCGTTTGTTGGAGGGCTCAGCAGATTACACTCAGGCTTCCAAAAAGTGAAATGGGAAAGCTGCCAAATCCCAATTTGGAATGGAGAAACAGAAGCTCTGTATGGGAGGGAATGAAGTTGTGTACAGCTGTGCACCTGCCCAACTTACAGGGTACATTTCTGTACATGGCTGACTATCATGTAACTCATACAAAAGGCCAGATGTATGAAGCTGGTTCCCCATAGACACTACACCATAAAAAGCTCTTTAATACAACTGGCCCCCAGTGAAAGAAGTGTTACCTTAGCAACTGATGTATCACGTGACAAGCATTCCATTGACTTCAATATATAAAAAATAAACCTGTGGCATATTTAAATATAATTAAGTTCAAATATGCTTTTGTTAGAGCAGATTTTAGTTCCTTTATGTTTGGCAGAATGGCTGTTCTCCCTAGTCGTGATTGAGAGCTTTGCCAGCTTTACACACACGCCTGCTTTCCTTTGGTCACTGGCTACATGCTAGTGTCCCCTTCTGTGGGACAACATTGCAGAAAGAGATGCAGCGGCAAGCAACATAAACAGGCCGATTCTTTCATCAGTGGAAAATGGGAAGGCAATGCCTCGGACTGTCACATCTTGCTAGGCTCAGCTAAGTTTAAAAAATGTTTACATTGCAGTCGATAGACATGTGAAAAAAAGTTGTTTTAAGTAGTGAACTGAGCAGGCCTGCTATGAGTTAGAGCGCTGCCTTGTGCAGGTTGTATAGAGACCCCCATTTTTACAAACCGTTCTTCTATCTTGGGAGAATTGACCTTTAGAATCCCATCAGCAAGCTGTCGGACACATTTTGCATTCTAGGAAAGAGCAGAAGACAAAAAGATGCATCCTTAAAAGCTCTCTATCTATCTGGTAGAAGTAAATATCCAGTTAACCACTGAGCAGTTTATTGGAAGTTTCAAACACATAATAATGGTTACAGAAAATGTTAGACAGTGAAAAATACAATACACATTTTTGAAAAGAACCTACGTAAGACGACAACTTGAGACAGCTAAAGGAGACTTTAGAGGGGATGGGCTTGTCTGAAAAGTCTAATAACACATATGTTAATATTAGCTATTAGGTAAAAAGAATAATTATGTAGTAGCCAGTTTGTGTATGTTATTAATAACGATGAAAAGATTTACGAGAGCTCTGTGTCTCTCTGTGTGTTCTTCCTCTCTTTCCACTGTCATTCAAAACTTCACGCATAGTCAGAATTTGATAGATGGCATCTGCTGGAGAAGGCCCTAGTGAAATAGTGACACACAAGATGGACGTCTCAGGGAACATGGTGTGTTTCATGCTGCTCAAAGCTCATTAATAACTCTGCAAAAGCAGCTGGCACAGAGGACACCCCAAGGGAAGTCCATAGGAATCACGAGAATGAATTTCTCTGCACTCCTTGTTCTTGACACTTTACCTTCAAGCTGACAAAGCAAAGTGGAGAAATATTCCTTTTTGCAAGTGTCTTTGTTTTACATCTAGAAGCAGAGAGTTGTTCTTAATGAAGCTCGGAATCCTTTCCTTAAGAGGGTCTTATTTCACACTGTACCAGAGAGAGGGGGATTCTCCAGATGGCCTTGTCAGGAACTTTCTAAGCATTCAAACAACCAAAGAACATAGTGGAAGAGGAATGTTATCACAGTGTTATAGCACAGCTCAGATACCAGGAAACACTTGATGGTAACTATCCACTTGCACTCCTGCACTTATATATCCTTCCAATATTAGTTTTCTGTTTTAGGACCCCAGTAGCCTCTTTAAAGGAGAGGCAGGTGCTGACAGGGAGATCTTATAAGTTGCTGTACCTTTTCTCCATTTTGGTGGTTTACGGAGTCTCATCACATGCCCCTTCTCATGTCAAACTGCTTGGTTTACAATATCAGAATATAAAATAAAATTCTGAGAGACAGTCCATTTTCACCAGGGCCGTCTTGCTGTGGGGGGAGGGTGGGGCTGGGAAGGGAGAGGCAACTATTCCATGCTAATATATAGCTCTGATAAGAGGTGCTGTCTGGATGACGTTGGAAGGCATGTGGCCTGTTACATGGCAACTTGTGAACTTCTGTGTGGGAGACCTGGGTCTGATTTCTAAGTTCAGCTACTATTTCTTGGGTTTGCTGGAGCGGCAGGTGCCAAAGAGATAATACTCGCAGCTCTTGGGGTAAGGGAGGTCTAACTACTACTGAACAGTGGCACCTGCTATCCAGACTTGGGATACATCCTAACTGGATTTCAAAAAGAGCTATGGTCTGCAAAATCTGGCTGAGGTTTATTGTTTTAATGATTAAGAGAGGGAGTAGGAAAAACTGGTTATCTGTGAACAAAGTCTCATGGTACTGTAGTTGGGGCAGATTTTGAGTAAGATGCAAGGCCAAAGGGGTAGGAGGCAACTACTGAGCAAAGCCTCTGGGAAGTCTGTTCATAATTTGACTGAAAATCTACTAACCCCGCCCCTGCCAGTCACATGACTAGTCTAGGTAGTGCCAGCATTGATAGAGTTCAGAAAATACACTGAAAGTTCATGATAGAAATCTTTGTCTTTTCTCCCTTATTCTTATGCAAGTTCAGAAAATGGATTTGAAATAGAGGCCATTTGCCAGACTGCGTGACTGTGCTTATGGTTATATGGTTATAATTATATTTTATTTAATATACCGCAATCTCCAGGAACAAGCAGGAATGAGTCTTCACATATGGGTACATCGGTACCGACGGAGCCTGCGCGGGAACGCTCCCCAGCGTCCAAAAAGAAAGCTTTTGGGAGCATCCCACACGCATGTGCGCTGCCTTCCCGCCTAAACACTTCCCTCTCATCAGTTTTCCATTTTCTGCGGAGCCGGCAGGATGTATTCCTGTCACCGCAGAAAATTCTTCTTTTTATTCTTAGTTTTTTTGTGGTCGCGTCTGCCTTCCCTCAATGCCACCGGTACCGCCGGTGCTTTTCTTTCTTTTTACTAAAGAATTTCTTCTTTTCTTAGAAATTTTTTCCTGTTTAGTGCCTGACGGTTTCTAGGCCACTAGGCCTCTATCCTTCCATTATGGAAAAGCCAGCACTATCCTTAAGAAATGCTCAAAGTGTGGCGGTACAGATATATTTTCAGACAATCATACTTGGTGTCTAAAATGTTTAGGTCCTGACCATTGCCCTCTGGAGTGTCTCTCCTGCTGGAGCTCAAACAGAAGAAGTCTTCAGGATCGAGCACAACTCGATACCCGGTTCACATCGCACTCGATGTCGCCAGCCAGAATATCTTCTTTTTCACCGGATCAGGTAACCAAACAAAAGTCTGTAAAGACTAGCCAGTCCTCAAGTGGTAGATCTCCTTCTCAGCATCGAGATGCCTCTGGCGTTGTCCTCGAGGACATTTTGGCAATAAAGCCCTGGCAGGAGTCTTCGGGCTCCAAAGCATTAACGGGGCTCCAGGTTGTTCCCGCGGTTCTTACCTCGATGGACATACCTGGGCCATGCTCGGTGGTTGTGGCCGCTTCGAGTGGTACCGACACCCCGGCATCGGCTATGGTGATGGATGAAACACTCCTCACCAATGAACGTAGTCTAGCTCTCTCGGCTACTTCGGTACCACTAGAGTTGCTGCAGACCGTTCCTTGAGTATCTGTTTCGGTACCGGTATCGACATCGGCATCGGTGTCGGTATCGTCCATGCTTGCTTCGACAGACTCGCTTCCTTCGATGCCGAGCCTGGAATCGATCTCTAGCATGGAGGATTCGGTACCAACTCGTCTCGGTACCGACCTCGGGCGGTACCAAAGACATCGCTTTAAGGAAAATCCGATGCTTCATCCTTTCAAGTCTTCCGATCCCGATGACTGGGATGAATCCATCGGTACCAAGGCTGAATTTTCAACAAATCTAGCCTTTACCTCTCATTTTAGAGGGTCCTCCTCAGGGGAGATTTCTTTTCAAGCTTGTCTGCTTGATATGGCAAAGTTACTTGCCATTTCTATACCTGGTAAAGAATCCCTACCGGGGGATTCAGAGACACTGCAATTCCCCTGGATTCCAAAGGAGGTGATCATGTTTCCTTTGCATCAGATCTTACAAGATCTACTGTTAAGAATGTGGAAAACTCCTTTAATGGTAGCCCCATATTCTAAGACACTTGACACTATGTACAAGGTGCCACCTTCTCCAGGTTTTCAAAAGACTCAACTTCCTCATCATTCTATTGTTGTAGAATCAGCAATGAGGCGTATTAAGAGTGCAAAGAAGCACTCTTCTTATCCGCCAGGTCATGAGTCTAGGACTTTAGATGCCTTTGGACGTCGATACTTCCAGGCATCCATGCTTTCAGCAAGAATTATCTCATATATTTTCTATATGGGATTATCTCTTGAAGAGGTCACAAAGAACTTAAAGCTTTTGAACCCCTTTCTTCAAGAGCATAAAAGAGCACACTATTTCTTATTAGTCAGTCATGCTCAAAATATCTCTAGGTTCCTTAATTGTGCTTCCCTGGACTGTTTTGAGTCTATTAGCAGAACCTCTGCTATAGCCATAGGAGCATGACGCATGGCCTGGCTCCAAGCTTCAGACTTGGACAGATAGGTACAGGAAAAGCTGGGAAATACTCCTTGTACTGGTGAAAATCTCTTTAACAAGGATGCTTTATTTCAAGCTAATCAGTTAAGCACTGATGCTATTACTTTCAGAGGATGGTCAAAACTTTCCTCTATCCCAGCTACTAAAAAATCTCCTAACAAACTTTATCCCCCTAAAGGGAAAAAGTTTTATTCATCTTCTATCCATCATGCAGAGGTTTCCAAAGAAGGGCAACATCATACCATGCTAAGAAAATCAAAACCTCAACAGGCTCAGCAAACCCAGCAGTCGCAGGGTTTCTGATATTTTATTCACTTTTCCTGTGTGAGGTTTAGAACCTCTGAACCTACTTCTTTTCAACAGAAGTAGGTTCAGAATTTGGTTCAGTAGGGAGAATTTGAGAAGAAGCTTGCTGCAGAAGCAAAAACGTGAAGTAAAGACCTTTTCAAGTACATTCGTAGCAAAAAACCTGTGAGAGAGTCAGTTGGTCCATTAGATGATAAAGGGGTTAAAGGAGCACTAAGAGGCGACAAGGCGATAGCGGAGAGACTGAACGAATTCTTTGCTTCAGTCTTTACTGAGGAAGATGTAGGGATGTTACCCATGACTGAAGTGGTATTTAAAGGTGCAGAAGAATTGAAGGAAATATCGATACATCGAGAAGATGTATTACAACTATTAGATAAGCTGAAGAGTAGCAAATCACCTGGGCCGGATGGTATACATCCAAGGGTATTGAAAGAACTGAAATATGAGATTGCAGACCTGCTATTAGTAATCTGTGAACTATCATTAAAATCATCTCTAATACCTGAAGATTGGAGGATCGCCAATGTAACACCAATTTTTAAAAAGGGTTCCAGGGGTGATCCGGGAAACTACAGACCGGTGAGCCTGACGTCAATACCGGGAAAAATGATAGAAACCATCATAAAGAATAAAATTACTCAGCATGTAGATAGTCATGAACTAATGAGAGACAGCCAACATGGCTTTAGACAAGGAAGATCTTGTCTTACTAATCTGTTATGTTTTTTTGAAGGAGTGAATAATCAGGTGGACAAAGGTGAGTCGGTTGATATTGTGTATCTGGACTTTCAGAAAGCCTTTGACAAGGTCCCTCATGAGAGACTTTTGGCAAAACTAAAGAGTCATGGGATAGGAGGCAGTGTACTATTGTGGATCAGGAACTGGTTAAAAGATAGAAAGCAGAGGGTAGGGCTAAATGGCCAATTTTCCCAATGGAGAAAGGTGAATAGTGGTGTACCCCAGGGATCTGTGCTGGGTCCGCTGCTTTTTGACATATTCATAAATGACCTGGAAAGTGGAATAACGAGTGAGGTTATCAAATTTGCAGATGACACAAAACTATTTAAAGTTGTTAAAACCCAAGAGGATTGTGGAAAATTGCAAGAGGATCTTGATAAATTGGAAGACTGGGCATCAAAATGGCAGATGAAATTTAAGGTGGACAAGTGCAAGGTTATGCACCTAGGGAAGAACAACCCAAACTATGGTTACACGATGCAAGGTTCCACATTAGGAACCACCACCCAGGAAAAAGATTTAGGCGTCATTGTGGATACCATGTTAAAACCCTCGGCCCAGTGTGCAGCGGCGGCCAAGAGAGCAAATAGAATGCTAGGTATGATAAGGAAAGGAATGGAAAATAAAACAAAGGATATTATAATGCCTCTATATCGTTCCATGGTGAGACCGCACCTTGAATATTGTGTGCAATTCTGGTCGCCGTATCTTAAAAAGGATATAGAGTTATTAGAAAAGGTTCAGAGAAGAGCCACCAAAATGGTAAAGGGGATGGAAGGATACTCCTATGAAGAAAGGCTAAAAAGGTTAGGGCTCTTTAACCTGGAAAAGAGACGGCTGAGGGGAGATATGATAGAAGTCTATAAATTAATGAGCAGAGTGGAACGGGTAAACGTAGATCGATTGTTTACCTTATCAGAATATAGAAAGACTAGGGGACATGCAATGAAGCTACAGGGTAAACTATTTAAGACTAATAAAAGAAAATATTTTTTCACTCAACGTGTAATCAAACTCTGGAATTTGTTACCGGAGGATGTAGTAAAGGCTGTTAGTGTAGCTGGGTTTAAAAAAGGTTTGGACAAGTTCCTGGAGGAAATGTCTATAAGCCATTATTAAGAAGGGACCCAGGATATCAATGCTTGAACCAATACAAGCATTGTGGAACCTGTGTCCCTTGGGGAAACTGCTAGGTACATATGACCTAGATTGGCCACTGTTGGAAACAGAATACTGGGCTTGATGGACCTTGGTCTGACCCAGTATGGCATATCTTATGTTCTTATGTTCTTATGAAGCATCTAAGGTTCATCTCATCCATGCTGAATATCAGTCATACATTGACTCAATCCTCGACTCTGGGCATGAATCTCTTGCTACAAGAGAAATCCATCCTTTTAGCTCCAAGAGCTATTGAGGACCATCATACCCTAAAGATAACAGGTTTCTCCTTTTAAAAGAAAAGGAGGAGTAACAACTAACAACAAGGTGAGCTATGCCCTTCACCTTGACAGTTTCCTGTACGAGGATATCTCATACTTTTAACTGCAAGGGGACCCTACCTCTTCAAAGACTTACCAAATTGTAAGCCTTCTCAACTCTGTATGACTTTCTATCCCTCTTAGTCCAGACATTCAGTCTCTAAGAGTACTACTAATCAACTGGAGGGCTTATTCTCTAAGCCCATAGGATTTTCTTCAATGCCTACTCCAGTAAAGTAGTTTCCATACAGAGTTTTCTTCCCCTTTGCGGTTCATCATCTTCTCTGTGTATCTTGAGCTAACCTTCTCAGATACTTCTTTAAGGCAGCTTATCAGACAGAAATTGAGTATTTGCCACTCCAAATTATGTCTGTCGGTCCTCTCCAACCTATAGGACCTAATTTTTTTCTGCTGCCTTAATAACAGATAACTCCAAGAGAGGTTCTAGAACCCATTTGGACAATTTACTGTTGCAGGCATCAGGCCTGTCTACTATTCTTAGCCATCTCCAATTATTTTTGGCTCCAACAGAATAGATTAGGTTGCACACTGGCAATTAAACAGCCAGATCTAAACAACCTACAACATGCTCTCTGCAATTATACAAGAAAGCTCTGCAACTATGGGCCTTTGCCAGAGAGCCTCAGAGCTACTCCTAGTAGGTAGCTTCCAGATGGTTAAAAATGGCTTCAGCTGGTAGACTCTGCCCAGTCATGCTCCTACATGACTGTTTTTTTCCTACTCTTACCATCTTCCTTAAAAAATTCCTTTTAAGGAAAAATAACCATGGCTTAGACCACATGAAAGCGTAGAGAATTGCACAATTCCCTGGGTTGTTCCACATCTCACTGGAACTTCTACAACAGGGATGCATTCCTTTCACTGCAGTCGGTCCTTAATCACTACTTTCCTTCTAATTCCCTATACTTCATTGTAGCTTATGATGAACAAAAGAACGCATGATACTCATATTGCCCTCATAGAGAGGCAAACATGGTATCCCCTTATATTGCGTCTTTTTCTCCAGCTTGAAGTTATAGAAGGATCCAGACTTGCTGTCTTAAGACTAAGGATCTCCTCTGCACTCCGTCACGTACGTCTCGAGACCTGGTTATTCAGGGGCTAGATCTTTTTTTAAAGAAATCTAGTCCTCTCCTTGTAAGTGAAGAATATAATACTGGTTTCCATGAAACTTTCTTATTAGTTCTTTCATTTTTAACCAGACAGAGATTCTCCATCAGTATTCTCAAGTAGCTCTTAATCCTTCTTGTTATTGGGTCAATCTCTATACAACATCTGACTTTGAAAGATTTGTTTACTGTCCATATTAATGCTGTCCCAGCATATCATAAAACTTAATGGACAACCAATTTCTATGGTAAATTAGGAAATACCTTCTTTTACCATTACCTTTTCGGTTACGTCACATCTGAAGCTCTCCATGTAAAGTCATCATCATAAGTGACATCACTTACGAAAGACTTTACTGATCTTCAAGAAATTGGAAGCCCAACGCCTAGTACAAATGTCTTGTCTTTCATTTGGATAAAGGGGGTCTTAAAGACCTATCACTTTTTTCTGCAAAGGGTATTTCTACCTTTTCATCCAAACCAGTCAGATTTATCTCCACTCTTTCCTAGGGCCTTATTCTGCTCCAAGGACAAGGAGTTCAAACTTTGGACTTCACAGAAGCTTTAGCTATTTCTCCAAAGTCCAACCTCATTAAACTCCCCAGTTTTTTCTTCTGGGGTTAGTTCTAGCCATTAATGCTTCTTTTCTCTTCCTGTATTGCAAAATTTATTTTTCCTCTACTTCACAGTGAGGGAATTTCTTTGAGGATAGTGTACTGGCTCTCAACTACAGACCCATATTAGCCTCAACAAATACTTTCGCAATACTTTTGAGTAAGATCCATATTAGAAAATTGGGATTCAATATTTTCCAACAATTATGATCTACACAAGGACTCCCCTCTGGATACCTTGTTTAGTCAAGCTGTTCCACAGCACCCTTTTTTCTTTTCTAATTCAACTCCTACCCTCCATCCCTTGGATGCCTGAGATTTTGAGGAATAAGCATGGCCCATCCATTAGATTTGCAACATGCTGGGGCCTCCTCCAGGCATCTTAGCTTGGGAGTCCCCATATGTGAAGACTCATTCCTGCTTGCTCCTGGAGATAGCACAGTTACTTACCTGTAACAGGTGATCTCTGGGAATAGCAGGAATAAGTCTTCACAACCCACCCACCTCCCCTAGGAGTTGCTCTCTCTCTCTCTTTCTAATTTGTCTACTTCCCTCCTTCGGTCTCAGCTACAAACCCAACTGATGAGAGGGAAGTGTTTAGGCGGGAAGGCAGCGCGCATGCGTGTGGGATGCTCCCAAAAGCTTTCTTTTTGTACGCTGGGGAGCGTTCCCACGCAGGCTCCGTCGGTACCGATGTACCCATATGTGAAGACTTATTCCTGCTGTTCCCAGAGATCACCTGTTACAGGTAAGTAACTGTGCTATACTGAAAAAACAATTTATGCGGTTTACAATACTAAAACATCAACAAATAAAACAAAAGAACATAACAGAAGTTACATTACTTAAATAGAAGAGTAATAACACAACTAGACTAATAAAAAAAACCCAAAGGATATAACTGCGAAGGATAACACAGGGCGGGGAAAGGGAAAAAACCAATAGGGAGGCATCATGTTGTCAGTCCCCAACAACCATCCATGACTAAGAGAACGAAGGCCCTGTAGATGTGAGATCAAAAGCTAGCTCAAAAAGAAATATCTTTAAGGCCTTCTTAAAAGGCCTAAAGTCTTGCTCCAAATGAATAGAAACAGGCAAGCTGTTCCAGAGGGCTGGGGCTGCCGCAAAAAATGACGACTTTTGAGTGCTGTTGTATTTAACAATAGCTGGGGAGGGAAAATGTAACCATTGTCCATGTATGGACCTGAATGTTCTGGCTGGGGCATGCAGAGTTACAAGGGAAGAAAGATACTCAGGGGCTAGCTCATGTAGAGGCTTGTGTATCAACGTCAGTAATTTAAACTGAATGCGAAAACATATAGGTAACCAGTGATGATTGACAAAAAGTAGAGTAACCCATTCATATCTCTGCTCTATTTAGGACCCGAATTGCTGTATTTTGAATGGTCTGCAGCCGTTTCACCTGATATTGTGGTAGACCCAAATAAGAGATATTACAATAATGTAAGTGCGATAATACTGTATGCAAGAGGACTGTAGTTTGAGCAGGCTTGCAAGAGGAACACCCCACCTGCAAGAAAACCAGGCACAGAGGGAGCAGGAAAACAAAACGCCACTGGGAGAACCGAGAGCTTTATTGGTGTCTAAGGTCAACCCAACATGTTTTTCGGCCAATGACTTTCCTCAGGGGACAGCAACCTCAAAAAATACATATACACATAACATAAAATGACATAAAAACATAATAAATAATGTAAGTGACTAATGACTGTAAATTAACAAATAAATATTCATATATATATGTGTACGTGTGTATAAGAGAAACAAACATAAGACACGATTATCAACAATATAAAATATACAAATATATAAAAATATCAATAAATAATGACAAAATCACTATATTCATAGTATCAATTAAAACAGCTTTTGAGCAATTGTCATACATTTAGAGAGAAATTCTTGTGTGTCTTTTTCTATTTGGTGAGTTTTTCACATTGTTAATGATTTTATTGGTTTCTCAACACTATATTTCATTATGAAGGTCACTATTCATTTTAATCTACTCATTTACATAGAGTCCATATATGTTTTTAATGTTTCTTATTAGTTTTTCAATGTAATCATTTAATTCATTGATGTTTTAATTGATACTATGAATATAGAGATTTTGTCATTATTTATAGATATATTTATTATTTTTTTGATTATTGTGACTTATGTTTGGTTCTCTTATACATACGTACACACACACACATATATATATATATTTCTCCAGCACCAAGCAGGAAGTCAGTCCTCACATATGGGTGTCATCGGCGCCGATGAAGCCCCAGCTTTCTAAGAAAGCCTTTGGGAATGCAGGCACACATGTGCGGTTCCCTTCCCACCTAAAGGTGCCATCTTATTTATTTATTTATTTATTTAACATCTCTTATATACCGCACTATTTATAATCAGCGCGGTTTACAAAGAACAATAAAACATCAGATAAGATACATATTATCTGTTTTTTACATGGAACAGGAACAAAAACTTGGGTAACCGGGGTAATTATTTACAATGAGTAATAGTCATTGAACTATATACATATGGACGGAGTAGTACATGAAAAGAGCTTTGTAGTATGAGCGGGGTATGAAGTGTTAATGGGTTAGCAGGGGTTGCGTGTTAAGAATAGGATTGGTGCTATTTGAGTGAGCTTGTGTTACTGTGTTCACTGGGAAGTATTTGATGAACAGGTGGTGCTTCAAGGCCTTTTTAAACTGGGAGAGATCAGCGATGACCCTAATGTGTGGTGGGAGGTGGGAGGGTGTTCCACATTTTTGGAGCGCATAAACTGAAGGATCGGTTTACAGTTGCGGAGATATATCTTAAGGACTCTTTTGGAACTTTTAGCATGTTTAGTTCCGTGGTTCTTCGAAGCCTATTGGAAGGGATTGGTTGGATCAAATCTGATAGTGAAGAGGGAGCAAGTCCTTTTTGAGCTTTGAAGGCTAGTAGCAGGGTCTTGAAGGTGATTCTCGCTTGGATAGGGAGCCAGTGTAATTGTTTCAGGAGAGGTGTTACATGTTCTCTTTTAGGTACCCCGAAAAGCACTCTTGCTGCGCTGTTTAATGCTAGTTGAAGCGGGTTAAGGGTGGATTGGGGGAGCCCCTGTAGTATACAGTTTGCGAAGTCAAAGTGTGGGATAATTAGGGCCTGGTAGACTGTACGGAAGTCATCTGGATCAATCAGTCGGCGGAGGTGTCTGAGGGAGCGGATCTTGAAATAAACTGACCTTACAGTATTGGCTATGTGGGACTTCATATCTAGATTTTGATCCAGGGTCACTCCAAGGTATCGGATGTGGGATTTTACTTGCAGCTTGGCATCTTGAACTTCAAGGAATGTGGGTGGTGTGAATTTAGAGTTCCTTGAGATAAAAAGGACCTCTGTTTTTGGGTTGTGGATTCTGAGGTTTTGGGTCAGTAGCCAATTTGAGATGGCGTTAAAACAGTTGGTTATGGGGGTAAGGTTCATCTTATCTATGTAGAACGGAATATATAGTAGCACGTCATCAGCATAAATCATATAGTTGACACTGAAGGACCTGATAATGTTGCATAAGGGTTGCATGTAGATGTTGAATAAAAGTGATGACAAAGAGGAACCTTGCGGGACTCCTTGACCTTGGTGAAACGGATCAGATGTTTCACCATTTGAGCGAACCTGCTGCCATCTCTCAGAGAGGTATGAGATGCACCAGTCGAGAGCCTTTCCACAAATGCCCTTCTCTCTTAGGCGGATAATGAGAAGCTCGTGACAAACTGAGTCAAAAGCAGCCGCAATATCTAAAAAGATGAGAACAAAGCCCTGTTTGATGTTATCGATACCAAGGTTTAGGCTGTTGAGAAGTGAGGTGAGGAGGGTTTCGACCCCGTGGGATTCCCTGAATCCATGTTGACAAGTATCCAAAGGCGCTTCAGTGTCGATATGGTCTTGCAGTTGTCTGTAGGCTATTTTTTCGATTATTTTGGCAAGAGTGGGTATGCTGGAAATGGGTCGGTAAGAGTCCGTTTTTTGTGGATCTAACTTGAGGTTTTTTAGAAGAGGTCTGATAGAAGTCTGTTTGAGGGCAGAAGGGAATGAGCCGGTGTCAAAAGATAGGCTTATGATCCTGGATATTATTGGAGCAAGCTCTTTGCGAAGGTCCTTTATCCAAAAGGCTGGACACGGATCAGTGTGTGCTGTGGATAAGTTAAGAGATGAGATTATATCTTCAATTAGCTTCAGCGAAGGGGTGGAGAATGAGGCTAAGGGAGCTGGGAGCCCATGAATATTCGGGATAGGGGGTATTGTAATTTTATTTGTACAGCACATCTTAGATTGTATGTAAAAGGCATATTCTTGTGGGTTGATTTCGCACTGGTGTTCTTGTGAAGGTTCCTTGGCTAATTTCTTGACAAGGGTAAATAGATCGTGGGGTTTGTTTATAGCACGTTTCAGGGTGTCTGTATGATATAGTCTCATTTTTTCTGAAATGGCTTTGCGGTGAGCGTCAAGATGTTGCATGTATGCGGTTTGATTGGTATTGGTGCGTGACCTCCTCCATTTCTTCTCGAGTTTTCGCAAAAGTTTTAGGGAGTCTTTTAGATCTGAGGTAAACCAAGGTGCAGTAGTTCTTCTTCTTGAGGGCTTGTTTCTGGGTGGACGAGATGATAGGCGGTTGAGTCTGTTGTTCCAAGAAGTGATGATCTCTTCCAGGTTTAGGGTAGAGTCTTTAAAGAGTGCGTCAGTTTCCTCGAGGATCTGTTCCCTGTTAAAAGGTTGGAAGCTTCTGGATGTGGTATTTGCATATTTGTTTAGGTTCTTGTCAACAGGATATTGCTTCTTTTGAATGGGAATCAGGAACATAATGAGATTATGATCTGACCATGGGACATCTGTTATTGCTAGTATAATATTTTGAAGTTGCTTGAGGGCGGATAGTGGGGCAAATATGAGATCAAGGATGTTACCTTTAGAATGTGTGGGTTGTTGAACAACTTGCTTGTAGCCTAGGGTTTCCAGAGCGTCTATGAAGGCGTCAGAATGGTTGTCTTGTAGCGACGGTAGGTTAATGTCTCCTAAGATCCAGTTGGGTCTGTTTGGATTCTGTGAGTTGGAGGCGAGGTTTATAATAGTTGACAGATCATCTGGGGATGATGATGGCGCTCTGTAGACTAAGTTTATAGAGTAGAGGTTGTTAGAGATAGAGACAGTTTCGAGGTGGTTGTTGGTGGAGGAGTCAGTCTCTCTTTTTCCGAGAAGCCCACTGGACGTGTGTCCTGTCATCCCGGATAAAAGTGTGATTTTTCAGCGATTTTCGCTATTTTTTCTTCCCGGTTCGACGCCGGTTCCCCTCCCGCCGGGTTCGGTACACCGGTATCGAGCCCGATTCTTCTTTTTCGGTTTTTGCCCTTCGTGGCTGGCGTTCGCGTCCTTTTTTGATTTTTCCCTGGAAGGCCGGTCCTTTTGACCTCGCGGGGACTCTTTTTTCCCCGATGACTTCCAGTGGTTTTAAAAAGTGTGATCGGTGTAAGAAATTGATGTCTCTCACCGACACACACGACTGCTGCCTTCGGTGCCTCGGTCCTGATCACGACCCTAAGACGTGTGGACCATGTGGGAAGATGTCTTCCAAGGCACTACGAAGTCGCCAGCAGCAGAAACAAAGGCTTTTCTACGACTCAGCCTCTGGCCGGGCCCGGACCTCGTCATCTCGGGATTCGGATCCCGAGCGCCGTCGGGGCTCCTCGGACAGGGGGTCCCCCAACCGGGAATGCAAGAGGAAGAAGCGGCTCGTGAGGGCGTTGTCGAAGGAGGTCCCTGGCTCCTCAAGGGCCAGGTCTAAGACCCCTGACCGTCGCCCCGGGCCCGTGGAACAAGAGAAGCCTGCCAAAGTTATTCACGTGGAGCCGGAGTCTGCTGGACACGTAAGCCCCGTAGTCCTCGAGGACTCTCCTCCCAGAGAGCCGACGTCGGGCCCGGCGTCGCCGGGGCCCGAGTCGGTGGCTGCTGCGTCTCCCGAGCTGAGTCTCAGGATGACAGCCTTGGAGTGCAGACTGTCTGCCTTCATGGAGCAGCAGTGGGCACTGATGGCCAGCCTGTCTGGCGCATCTGCCCCGACCACCGGGACATCGACATCGAAGTCGACCCCGGAGACCGAGCCGATACTCGACTCCATGATGGCTCGAGGTCGACCTCGGTCGCGGTCTCCCTCGACCTCCCGTTCGGGACCGAGGGCGTCGACGCCGGTGCCTCCGGCGTCGGGGCGGGTGCTCCAGGGCCCCGCGGGGTCAGACCGCGACTCCTCGTCGGACGAGTCCGCCTGGGAGACGGAAGATGAGGAGTCCCCTGACACGTTCAAGACTCGGTGCGTCCCATCGGACTCACCGCAGTCTGAGCCCCGGAGTAGATCCCCTCCAGAGGATACCCAGTTCTCGGAGTTTGTCCGGGATATGGCCACCGCGTTGGCTATCCTGGCGGACCCCGAGGAAGAGTCTCGAGCCGAAGAGCTCGAGGCCCTGCAGTACGACTCTCCTCTGAAGGAGGCCTTTACTGTCCCGGTTCCTCCGATGCTGGAACGGCTCCTCTTCCGGATGTGGGAGGCGCCGGTTCTAAGCAAGCGGGTCGATTCGATTTATCGACTCCGGAAGAGCCCTGGCTTTCAAAAGGCGCAGCTACCACACCATTCCATGGTGGTGGAATTGGCCATGCATCGCCTGAAAAGTCAGAAGATGCACTCGGCGGTGCCCCCCAGCAGGGAGGCCGGGAACCTCGATGGTGTAGGTAGAAAGTGCTTCCAGGGCTCGATGCTTGCTTGCCGTGTCCAGTCTTACCAGCTGTACATGGGCATGTACTTGCGAGACCTGGCCAAGGAGTTGGCTGGGTTCTCCGCTTGTCTCTCTGGGGAGCCCTTGCAGAGATTCAAGTCCTTGTCCTCGGGGATTCGGGACTGCTCGAAGTTTATGTCCCGCGCCGCCTACGATGGCTTCGAGGCTTTGGCCTGAGTTGCGGCAGCCGGCATCGCGTCTCGACACCAGGCATGGCTGCAGTCATCGGACCTCGAGCCATGGGTTCAGGACAAGTTGGTCGATGTCCCTTGCCGAGGTGAGAACCTTTTTGGCAAGCCCATGGCCGAGAAGGCCGCACAGCTCAAGACTGAGCACCTTACAAGGACAAGGCTGTCCAGAAAGACTTCTGCCCCTTCTCACAAGAAGAAGGCCTCGGGTAAGAAGCCCTTTTACCCGAGGAAGGGCACTGCCTACAAACAGTACCCTCAGTATCAGGCTGCCCAAGCTGCACCCCAGAGTCAGCAAGCCAAGGGGCAGGGTAATGGGCCCCATAGGCAGAGGCCCCCCAAGCCTCCGGCCCCTGCTCCCACTCAGCAGGGTGGGGGTTTTTGACTCCTTGAGCGTAGCCTCTCAGTCCCTGCTCTCCCAACCCTGCACAGGAGGTCGCCTCGCCCTCTTTGCCCACCAGTGGCCCCACATCACTGGGGACAGTTGGGTGTTGAACATAGTCCACAGGGGCTATGCGCTTCATTTTCACCAACTGCCTCCGCCATACTTTCCAGGTGAGCCTCCAAGGCCTCCCCTGCACACAGATCTTCTCCTCCAAGAGCTTCAAGGTCTGTTGGTGGACAGGGCGGTGGAGCCTGTGCCTCCCCACTTGCAAGGTCAGGGGTTCTACTCCAGGTATTTCCTGGTGCCCACAGGAACCGGTGGCCTTCGACCTATTCTGGACCTCAGGAACCTCAACAAGTTCCTAGAGAAGGAAAAGTTCAAGATGCTTACTCTTGGAACACTTTTGCCCTACCTCCAGCAGGGAGATTGGCTATGCTCCTTAGATCTAAAGGATGCGTACACTCACATCCTCATTCATCCAGACCACAGAAAGTACCTCAGGTTCATTGTGGGAGGAAACCATTATCAGTACAGAGTACTGCCTTTTGGCCTGACCTCCGCACCCAGAGTCTTTACCAAATGCCTGGCAGTGGTGGCGGCCTACCTGAGAAATCAGGGAATCTTTGTCTTCCCTTATCTGGACGACTGGCTCATCAGGGGTCAGACGTGCCACAGGAGGCCAGACAAGCCACCCTCAGAACTATTGCTCTTTTTCAAAGCCTAGGGTTTGTAATAAACTTTGCAAAGTCCACTTTGCTCCCCTCCCAGAATTTGGAATTCATAGGAGCAAGGCTGGACTCTCTCCTGGCAAAGGCTTTCTTGCCAGAAGACAGAGCATGAAGATTGATAGCCCTGGCAAACCAGTTTCTCAACAGGTCACTAGTCTCCGCCAGACTCCGCCTGAGGCTTCTAGGCCACATGGCTTCGACAGTACATGTGACCCCCAATGCCAGGCTCCATATGAGGCCTGCACAGTGGTCCCTTCGGAATCAGTGGTCACAAGCCACAGGCAGCCTCAGAGACAGAATAAGGGAGTCCAGAGTCCAGACCATTTCTGGACTCCCTCAATTGGTGGCTGCACCCACCCAACCTACTAAAGGGGGTGCCCTTTCAAATTCCAGAGTACACAGTGGTACTGACCACAGACGCCTCCCTACAGGGCTGGGGGGCTCATTGTCTCGACAAGTGCACCCAGGGCCTGTGGTCTCCTTGGGAGGCTGCACAACAGATCAATCTCCTAGAACTCAGGGCTATTCGCTTGGCTCTCAAAGCTTTCTCTCCTGCCCTGGCTCATCAATCTGTCCTGGTTCAGACAGACATTCAGGTAGCCATGTTTTATGTGAACAAACAAGGCGGAACTGGGTCCAGGCTCCTTTGTCGGGAGGCTCAGGACCTTTGTTCATTTGCCCTCAAGCACAACATGCTCCTAAGGGCGGTGTACCTTCCAGGCCAGGAAAACTACCTGGCCGACCGGCTCAGCAGAATTTTGCAGCCCCACGAGTGGCAGCTCCATCCCTTGGTAGTTCAGAAGATCTTCCTGAAATGGGGTCTCCCTTTGATAGATCTCTTTGCCAGTCCACTGAAGAAGCAACTGCCAAAGTTCTGCTCCAGGCAACCGCATCCTCTGCGGATGGCAGCAGATGCTTTTCTGATTCCATGGTCTCAGGGCCTCCTGTATGCGTTTCCTCCCACGCCTCTGGTGGCCCGAACTCTGTTCAAGATTCTCCAGGACAAGGCCTCTGTCCTGCTGTTGGCTCCTCGGTGGCCGAGACAGCCTTGGTTTCCACTTTTGCTTCAGCTAGCAGTGGATCCCCCACTGCCTCTAGGGTTGCAACCCGACCTTCTGTCTCAGGATCAGGGGTTTCTTCTGCACCCCAACCTCAAAGCTCTCACTTTGATGGCTTGGAGGCTGCAAGGGTAGTTTTGGCTCCCTGGGGCCTACCTCAGGAAGTTGAGGAGGTTGTCCTAGCCTCTAGGAAACAGTCCACAAGGAAAACCTATGCTCTCAAATGGAAGAGGTTTTCTGTGTGGTGTCAGCTACGTACAGAAGATCCCTTCTCCTGTACTGCCCCTGTAGTACTTCAGTATCTGTTGCACTTATCCAATCAGGGACTTAAGTCCAATTCTGTTCGGGTCCACCTCTCAGCTCTAGCAGCTCACCACTCACTAGTGGAAGGACATTCTCTGTCGGTTCACCCCTTGGTGTCCCGGTTTCTCAGAGACCTGCTTTTGCTCAAGCCTCCCATCCGTCCTCCTGCCCCTGAGTGGGAGTTGAATGTGGTCTTGCAGCAACTGACTCGCCCACCTTTTGAACCGATGGCTATTTCCCCTCTACGTTTCCTGTCCTGGAAGACACTCTTCCTAGTGACCCTTACCTCGGCCAGGCGAGTTAGTGAGCTTTAGGCCCTGGTCTGTGACAGGCCTTACACTCGCTTCTATGGGAACAGGGTAGTCCTTAGGACTCATCCAAAGTTCCTCCCAAAGGTTGTCTCCTCCTTCCACCTTAACCATGAGGTGGTTCTTCCAACATTCTTCCCTAGGCCTCATGCAAGCCAGGCTGAAGCAGTTCTGCATTCCCTGGACTGTAGAAGGGCCTTATCCTTCTACCTTGACCGTACGCAAGGGCATAGAAGGGCTACTCAGCTCTTCGTATCCTTTGATCCTAATAAGTTGGGGTTGGCTGTGTCCAAGCGTACCTTGTCCATCTGGGTGGCTGACTGTATCACCTGGGCTTATAAGGCGGCTGACCTTCCTTTGCAGGGTCGGGTTATGGCCCACCGTGTCAGGGCAATGGCTGCCTCAGTGGCTCATCTCCGCTCTGTGCTCTTGGTAGACATCTGCAGGGCTGCAACTTGGTCTTCAAGCCAGACTTTTGCGGCCCATTACTGTCTTGAGAGGGAGTCCCGTAGGGACAGTGCTTTTGGCCAGGCAGTACTCCGGAATCTCTTTGAGGTTTAGGCAACTCCTGCCCTCCTGCCTTACGTTGGGCTACCGGTGGAGGTTCTGTCAGTGAAAAGCCTTTCTTTGATGCTGGGACTAGAGGGAGTTCTCTTGTTCAGCCTGGGTTCCTTGGTAGCCCAGAGCTTGGGAGTCACCCATATGTGAGGATTGACTTCCTGCTTGGTCCTGGAGAAAGAGTAGTTACTCACCTGTAACAGGTGTTCTCCAGGAGCAGCAGGAATCAGTCCTCACAACCCTCCCTCCTTCCCTTGGAGTTACAGTTGTACATAGTTTAATTTTTTCATTTTTTGTGTGCTATTCTTAGCTATGTCATTTGACTGAAGTAAGATGGCACCTTTAGGCGGGAAGGGAACCACGCATGCGTGCCTGCATTCCCAAAGGCTTTCTTAGAAAGCTGGGGAAATGCTCCGCTGGGACTTCATCGGCGCCGATGACACCCATATGTGAGGACTGATTCCTGCTGCTCCTGGAGAACACCTGTTACAGATGAGTAACTAATATATATATATATATATATATAAATATATATATATGTGTGTGTATTTATTAATTTACAGTCATTGGTCACTTACATTATTAATTATGTTTTTATGTCATTTAATGTTTTTTTATATTATGTGTGTACGTATTTTTTAGGTCGCTGTCCCCTGAGGAAAGCCATTGGCCAAAACACATGTTGGGTTTACTTTATACACCAATAAAGCTCTCTGTTCTCTCAGTGGCATTTTGTTCTCCTGCTCTCTCTGTGCCTGTTTGAGCAGGCTTGTCCAGAAAAGGCTGGCTCGCACAGAAACGGCACGCAGTCAGAAAGGAAGTTTTACTGATTCTTGACAGCTAAGGTGAAAAGGATAACTCAGAGTCCAACAAAACTCCCAGGTAGCGAAGTGTGGCATACAATTGTAGAGACAACCATTAAGAGGGGTGCTATATCAGGACAAAGCCGTGTTCCCGTGAACCAAATAGCCAATGATTTAGAAGGATTCAGTATTAGGGAGTTTTTCTGAAGCCAAGAGGAAACATGGTTTAAAAGCAATGATTAATGGAAGAAAGATCAGGGGTAATGTCATCAGTGGCATGTAATAATAGAATATCATCAGCATAAATATAAGTTTATTTATTTACATTCTCTTATATACCGCGCTATTCTGCATCAGTGTGGTTTACATTGAACAAACTGAAATTACATTGAACAGGGCATTATAACTTGGAGATAACTATTTTACAGGGAACATGGGCTATGGAGGGTTAAGTGGCTTGCCCAAGACCACAAGGAGCACCTGTGGGACTAGAAACCCCAGTCCTTCCGGCCCAAGGTTGCTGTCCTCTAGTGGGATTTGAACCCCCGACCTGAAGTACCTTGCCCCAACCACTAGGCCACTCCTCCACTCCAAAGTTGAGATGCCTCGAGTCTGAATTATGGTAGCCAACGGGCTAAGAAAAATATGAAAAAGAAGTAGAGAGACTGTGCATATCTACACCCCTATAACCATAATTTCAGGTCACGGCATCTGTCTCTGTCCTTACATTCTATTAAGGATGGCACGACACCACAACAAATAGTCAGTCATATCAAGAATAGTAACAGATAAAATATGTGCATGATCATCGAAGAATAAAATTTGCTTACTAACTTCTTAACTTCTAAATTATCTCATTGTTCAAAATGCTGTTTAGCATTAATGTTTTCCTGCTCTCTTCACGAGGACTAGAAACAAGAAGACAATGTCATATCTTTCATCTTCTTCATCAACAGTGTGCTGAAGGCCTTCCGTGTCCCAGACAACTTTCATGCACGCTATCAAGCTCAGTCCAGAACTTATGTCTATCGTCTGGTGACAGGGTGCTCTCACCACTTCCAGCTGCCAGTGTTTGATAGAAATCTGTGTTGGTCAGTTGGAGAAAGGTAAGCATGCTCAGCTGCCAACTTGAACCCTTTCCCTTAACCGCCTTCCTTTTCTCTCTGCCCCTCTTGCTTTCCCATACAGCACGCGGCATTTCAGACCTCAGCCTAGGGGAGCCCCATTGGGTACTCCCCAGCCCAGCAGACAATGCATATAAGGGGATCCAAGTTCTTATGCCGTTCTTCTAGAGATGTTCAGAATGCTAGCGCGCACCTTCCTTCCCGTATCACCAGCTGTTCCTTGGTTCATAGCTCAGTGCAGTACCCCTGGCAGTCTGCCGAGCCCACTATGGTACCCTCCAAGAGGTAGTGTGTACTGCTGCATCCCCTTCAGAAGCTGAGTGCATCTCCTCCATAGCAAGGCACAAGGAGCCCTGATCCAAATGTGCATTATGGAAATGCAGAGCGCTCTCCACAAGCTCACTATCTTGGCCTCTTTCCTTTCCTTTGTAAATTGTATGTCAAAATGCCCTTCCTTCTTTCCCCACTTTCCAGATGGCCTTCAATCACTCATTTAACTTCAAATGGAGTGCAGTAGCAGCCTAATGGTTAGAGCAGTAGGCTGCAATCAGAGAAGCCAAGGTTTGAATCCCACCACTGCTCCTTGTGATATTGGGCACGTCACTTAACTCTCCATTGCCTCAGCTGCAAACCTAGATTCCATATCATCCTAGACCAGTCCAGAGAAGTGGGTTGTGTTCCCTTACTAACAGATTGGTGGAGATAAGGAACCAATGAAAAGCCCAAGATTCAATGACATCACTCCCATGCCTCTATTCACCACAGGCACCAAAGGTCTCTTTAATATTTCTTTGTCTCCAGGAGTTGGTGGATAGATTTTCTCCTCTCTGAAGAAAATCTGAAGATTGAGAGGAACAGATTGATTAAACAACCGTGAACGACTACCTTAACGGTGACTCTCTCAGTTGAGCCTGACAAGGGAGGTTCTACTAGACTGCGGTCTTTTTGGTAGCTATAGGAGGAGGGAAAATTGATTCAGCTCCACGCAGCCAGAAATTGGAAGGATTTGGAAGGATCTAGAAGAGTGCAGCAGCCTCACACAACATCAACGCCCCCTCCTCCCTCCTCTGTCCCCCCTGCTCTCTCCTGATGATTTCAGAAGGCTATCAAAGGGATCTGCCTTCCAGCTACCTTAAACTTAGTGCTGCAAAGCTAGTAAAACAGTTTTAGGGGAATAGAGCTGAGCCCGGCATGGAGTCTCTGCCTGGGGCTGTCAGGGAGAGAGCACCAAGGCTTGACCTTGTCATTGTCCTTGTTGGAGGCTCCCGATTCCGTCTTTCTGGGACACAATTCAGGGTGGACCGCTGGTGACTGTTGGCGTGGTGTGAGGGTTTCCCATTGTTTTCTGTATGCATTAGTAGCTTTTTTTCCTATTGGCGGTCATGCAATCTGTACACGTATTCCGCCCAAGAGGCTCCAACACGCATTCCTATCTTAGCGCCTGTAATGCACATTACAGTAAAAGCACAGTTAATGTGTGCACAGTAAAAACATAGTTAACATGCACCTTCGGGCCGCCACAGCCTTAGTGCGTGCTGTTGTCATACTTGCCATAACTCTCTATGTCTGCTTCCAGGAAACATTGTTTGACTTATGGCAAGCAAGGTGCCTCTTCTCTGGATTCTGGACTCTGCTCTTCTTGCATGGCAGCTTCTGAATCATCCCTGGAGAGCCTGCTCCCACTCTCTCCACCAAGGGATGCAGTTAGTCCGGCCTTGCCTGCCTCGGGGCAGGAGGTGATGGATAGCGTTGTGGGTAAGGATATCCAGCCATTTCCAAGAAGAGAGCTTCTGGACTTCTTATTGTCCTCCCTGGAATTCTTTCTTTTTTTCAGCAGGCCTGGTCCTTCTGGTGTGGAAATTCAAACCCTGTGGCCTCTAGGTGCTCCCGGGCACAGTCTCGTGCAGGCAGGTGGAGAGTAGAAGTCCTGTTTGATTGCCTTTGGCTAAGTGTCCTTGGCAAGGGGTGACCCCTGGAGATGGGGGAACATCTGGGAGCTGTCTGAGATTTTGACTGTGATTTGTATTCAGATGGCTCAGTACTGGGCTCTGACGTGGATGAGGAAGTACTTTCACCTTCAGAAGATTGTGAAGAGGCTGGAGTGATCTGCCTATTCCAGAAGGAGGCGCTGGTGGTGTGGATTGCTAGGGTCTCATCCACCTTGAACTTGGCAGATTCTTCTGGCATGGAGCAAGAGCCGAAGGTGCACCCACTTGTTCAAGAGGTGCAGAAATCCACTATTGTCTTCCCGTTCCCAGATTTGAACAAGGATATGATCCAGTCGGAGTGGGACTCTCTCGACTCCCCACCTAAGGCGTTGTTGTTGTTGTTGTCAAGTGCCGTTGAGTCGGTGTTGACTCATGGTGACCCTCTGGATAGTTGTCCTAAACTGGTTCTGGTCTTCAGTCAGGGGGCTCATTGTTGACAGAGTGGCACCCATAGCTGCTGTTATTGTATCGATCCATCTCATTGCTGGCCTTCCACTTTTGCATTGACGTTCTACCTTGCCAAGCATGATGTCTTTCTTTAATGACCTCTCTCTTCGCATGATGTGTCCAAAGTATGAAAGTTGAAGTCTTGTCATCTGAGCTTCTAAAGAAAGCTTAGGTTTGATCTCTAGTACTGACTGGTTTGTTCTTTGGGCAGTCCATGGTATACACAGTATTCCTCACCAGCACCACAATTCAAAGGGGTTAAGGGTGTATAAGAAGATCTATGCTCTCCCAGAGAAGGAGTGTGGTGAGTGGTTTGGTATTCCCAAGGTGGATGTGCAGGTCACAGCTGTTACCAGAAGGACCACCATTCCTGTGGAAATCTGATCAACTTTAAAGTATTTTCTGGACTGTAAGGTGGATTTGTTGTTGAAGAACCAGTTCGCCGTGGCGGCTGCTATTCTGCAGCTGTCAGTATGTGCCAGTCTGAGGTCTCAAGCCCTGCACCAGTGGATTTAGTCTCTTCCGTGGATGATACTACTCCTCTTTTGGAGTCAGCTACAGCCTTCCTTTCTGATGCCATATATAACCTGGTATGTTTGGCGGTCAGGGATGGTGCCCTGATGACGGTGTCACGGCGTTGGATTTGGCTCTAGCACTGAGCAGCAGACTCATCTTCTAAAGTCTGGTTGGCTCAACTGGCTTTTAAGGGTACGCTTCTTTTTGGAGCTGATTTGGAAAAGCTAGTGAATGACCTGGGCGAGACGAAATCTTACTGCCCCCCAGAAGACATGTCTAGGGCACCTGTGAAGCGGGCTGGTACCCCTTCTTGTCATCCTCTACCTGCCTACTGAGGGCACCCTGGCCAGATCGCCGTGGTCTTGGGACCCTCATTGTTACCGACCTGGAAAATCTTTCTTCCCCTCTGCTTCCAGGCTTCGGACGTGTTCTCAGTCCTTTAGTGGAGAACACGGGCCCAGGGACTTTGTCCCCTCCATAAGAGGAGCCTCCTGGGCTGTGCATTTAAGATTTGGGGACCCATTCTCTGGCTCCTCTGGTGGAGGCAGGCTTCTCCTTTTTTTTTTGGGAATGGGCCCATGTTACCAAAGATCACTGGGTGCTAGACACCGTTCAGTTCAGGTATTGGATTGCAAAAAACTGATTCCAGATGCCTTTGTCATCTCTCCTTGTGGGTCTGCGATCAAATGTGCCACTGTGCGAACCACCTTGGACAATTTGCTGCACCTAAAGGCAGTGGTTCCCATCCCCTCAGATGAGCGGGGCAAAGGCAGATACTCCATCTGTTTTATGGTGCCCAAAAAGGATGGTTCCTTCCAGCCCATTCTGGACCTCAAGGAGGTCAACAAGTACTTGCATGTCCTGCATTTCCAGATGGAAACCTTGCGCTCCGTGATTCAAACAGTGCATCAAAGGGAGTTCTTGGCTTCTCTGGATCTGGCTGAGGCATATTTTCATATCCAAATCTGGGCGGATCAGCAAAAGTATCTTTGTTTTGCCATGCTTGGCTGTCACTATCAGTTCACCACCCTCCCTTTTGGACTATCTACCTCTCCGAGGACATTTTCTAAGGTCATGCTGGTAGCGGCTGCAGTGCTGCGGCACCAAGGGATCTGTGTCCATCCATATCTGGACAGCTGCCTCATCCAAGCCCATTCCTTTTCAGAAGTGTCTCGGGTGGTGTCCTGAATGGTGTCCTTTTTGAAAAGCCACGACTGGGTGATCAATTGGGAAATAAGCCACCTGTTGCCTTCTCAGTCCCTGGAGTTTCTGGGAGCACATTTTGAAACTTGAGTGGGCAGAGTTTTCCTGCCAGAAGAGAAAGTCAAAAGACTGTTGGATTGCCTGGCATTGTACTGTATGCAGGAGGTTCCCAACATCTGGGATTATCTTCAGCTCCTCGAATTGATAATGGTGACAGTAGAGATAGTGCCGTGAGCGTGGGCTCACATGCGACTGCTCCAGTGATCCTTGCTGATTCAGTGGTCCCTGAGTTCTCAGGAGTTCGAGTGCAGGCTCCTCCTCCCATTGATGTCGAAGCCAGCCTGTGGTGGCAGCAGCAGCCCTGTCATCTGAGGAAGGGCATGACGCTGGATGATTTCTCCTGACGATGGATGCCAGCCTCTCAGGCAGGGGAGCCTATTACCAACACCATATGGCCCAGGGTTGTTGGAACCACAGGGAAGCATTGTGGTCCATCAGCCGCCTAAAGGCGAAGGCCATCAGGTTGGTTCTTGTGTGTTTACGACCCTGGTCAAGGGCTGGGTGGTTTAAGTGTTTTCAGATGCCACGGTGGTGGCTTATTTCAATCTGCAAGGCAGCACAAGGAGTGCCAGGGTAGCTCTGGAGGTGGCTTTCCTGTTTGCCTGGGTGGAGAAGAACCTTCTAGCCTTATCAGCTCAGCACATTGCTGAGGTGGACAATGTGGAAGTGGACTTTCTCAGCTGGCGCTCTGGATCCTGGAGAGTGGGAGTTGAGTCAGGAGGCATTTCCGTTTATTCTGCGTCACTGGGTTCACCTCAAAATGGATCTGATGGTGGCCCACCCCATTGCCAAAGTTTGCTGTTTCTTTAGTCACCACTCTGCTCAGAACCAGAGGAGGTCTACCAAGCTAGCATACATGCGGGTCTGGTGCCTCCTTAAGTGATGGAGCAGCATTTGACATTTGGCTCCTGAGGCAGCTAAGGTACCATCTCTGTTGGCATTTTTACAGGATTCCCTGAAAGTTCAGGTGGCAGCTTTGACCTGTTTCCAAGGTCTGTTGTCTGATAAGTCTCTAGCCTTGCACCCGGATCTCTCGTACTTTCTCCAGGGGGTTTGGCATCTGTGTCCTCCCCTCCGTGTTGTGGTCCCTTTCTGGGATCTGTGTTTGATGCTCAGGGCCCTGAAAATTACAAATTCTTTCATAAGTCTGGCGATCTTTTTGTACTGTTTGCTGGCCTGCGCAAGGGTGACGCTGTGGCTAAGTTGGGGCGCTAGATTAAGGAGGCCATTGCCTCGACATTATCTGTTGTGGAACAGCACAGTTACTTACCTGTAACAGGTGATCTCCGGAACAGCAGGAATTAGTCTTCACATATGGGAGACGTCGCCGACGGAGTCCGCACGGGAATGCTCCCCAGCATCCAATCAGAAAGCCTTTGGGAGCATCCCCCGCGCCTGCGCGGTGGCTTCCCGCCCTTCCTACTGCCTCTCCCCAGTTGAGTTTCATAGCTGAGCCAGAAAGGAACTTCACCGCAGCGAGGAGGAAGTTCCAAATCCGGAAGGCCAGGAGATCCTGGAGTCAGCTGGGTCAGGAGAAGGAAGGCAGGTCTTCAAGGAAGCTTTATGCAAAGCTGAGCACTCCCTTAGGAGCAGAGTCCATAACTCAGAGGACTAACAGTAGAAGACTGGCCGATCTGGATAGCCTATTCCGGAGAAGAGTAGGGGTGTACCCCGGAGCAGAAGGAGTACACAGCCTGCCCTAGCGAAGAGATAGGGAGACAACAGTCTGAACCTCCGGGAGGAGGGCATAACTGAAAATAGAAGCTGTTGACTTCACAGCAGTAGAGTACAACCAGTCCGAGGGCTGATCTAAGGAATAGGCAGGTGGACTGGCCGGACCCCAGAGGGGGGGGGGGGGCGTGAGTACCGGTCATTGGGGAAAAAATAGGCGGCAGAACACAGGCACTGTGGGCATCCCCTAAAATGCGCCTATCGAGCAGGTGATATCTGGCATATCTAGGCCGTTGGGCATGGAGAACGCCCCACCGCGGCACTAACGCAGGTACGCCGAGGAACCTACCTCCATGAGCATAACACTGGTAAGGCGGACCTGCCAGTGATCCACAGAACGTCCACCTGGGGATGTGGCGTCAAGATCCGTCCGGGAGAGGGATATATTCCGGTGGAACAAGGGCAGATCGGCAAACGAACAGCACGGTAGCGTGAAGGACAGAGGATAGCATCAGTCCGGAAGAACACACCAGGGGGCTTGAGGCCCTATAGGTGTCCCCAGGACCTGCACGCAGAAACTCGCCCCCCGCACTAATTGGGGGACATGAGGGCATAGTCCTTGGTAAGCATTGGGGGACTATAGCGGCTGGAAGGAAAATTCCGGTACGGAAGCAATCAGCAGAGGAATACTGGCCGAGAAGGGTTCGGGGACGTACCTAAGGGTAAGCCAGTTGACCGTGGGCCAGAGCTATCATGGAGTAGAGGTGGTCTCCCTCTACCAACGGAAGGAGAATACCTGAACCCCTGGATAAGCCCCTGAACCATTTGCCCTACTGAACGAGCCCCAGAGTAGAGCTCAATTGTAAACTTCTGGTAAGAAGGTAAATTGCAGGCAGCCGCCCACCGGAGCCTAAAACTGCTTGGTATGAGAGTTCTGGCGCGGGCCTGGGAACTTCAACCCAGGGTGAGGGGTCCCTTGCTTGGGCGCACCTGGCGGGTGGGCGGAGGGGTGACATTTCCTCTTCCTAGGGAAGGAGGGCCTGGTGAGGCACGCACCACCGCCGGGGGGAAGCCGGGCCCTAGGATGGCTTCTAACGCTGGGAAGGTTAGCGAAGCACTGCGCAAACTGACGTAAGGCTTCGCTATTGAAGAGATGATCTCTGTCACAGGGAGAATTACCCAGGTTATGCTGTGCCCGTCTACACAACTCGGACGCCTGCAACCATGCTGTACGGCGTGCTCTAATGGCAACAGCAGAGCATCTGCTGACTGACAGGAAGGAGTCTAGAGAAGCACGAGAAAGGAACCCAGAGATATTCCTGCAGTGATAAAGAAGCAAGGAATATTCAAAGGCCTTGGTTGCAGACAAGAAGGGAGACAACAGAGATAATCTCTCGGTGACTTCCAGGAGCGACAGACTCATATAAAAAATATATGAAATAATCCTGGACGCCAGCATAGACGTTTGGAAGGTTTGACGTCCTAGGGTATCTAGCGTCTTCGAGGCACAGCCTGGAGGGCGAGAAGAATGCTTTCCCTTGCTTCAGGACTTCCTCAGCACCGATTCCACCACAATGGAACGATGTGGAAGCTGGTGCTGCCGAAAACCCGGGGAGGGGGGCATCCGATACAGAGCATGCATCGCAGTCGACGGTGCCGGAACCCTCAAAGGCGACCGCCAAGCCCCCAGCAGGAGATCCTACAGGGAGGGATGCAGAGGAAGCAACACGGCGGCCCGTTTCGCAGGGCCTGGAGTTAGGTCCGGGATAGGGATGGCCAGCAAGTCCGCCATGTCAAGGAGGAAATTCTGAAAAGACGGCTCTCCCGGAGGGGCTATGCCGTGGGAGGCGGTGGCGGGAGAGGCCGCCAGGGCACCGAGAAGCCTCTCGGGCTGATGCCCGCTGGGCAGAGGAGGGGACCAACAGCCCTGGACCGGGGTAGTCAACAAGGCGTCGTCGGCTCCTGGAATTGATTCCAAGCTAGGCATCGAAGGGGTCGATGGCACCGACGGAGCCGCCGGAATCGGCCTTGGCCCCGAACCCGGGGGCGGCGCTGCCCCCGGCAACTGAAGCGGTTCCGTGGCAGCCGGATTGCAGTGGCCAACGATCTCCGCTCTGCGTCGCGGGAGGGGACAGGGGCCGATCCCGAGACGTGTCGTGGCCAAGTCTTCGAGGCTGGATACCGATTCCAGGCTGGGCATCGAACCGAGCGATGAGATCGACTCCCTTCTAGAGGGCCCCGGCGGGGGCGGCCGCGCCGGTGGTGCTGATCCTGGGAAGCGGATCGGAACCGCGTCGATCGGCGTCGCGAGCATCAAGGGTCCCCGAGGACGAAGCTCGGTGGAGAGGGGGTCATCCGACGCCGGCGCCGGCGGCGGGCACTGCCAGATGCCAGGCCCCCTCTCGAGCCCGCCTGACCCGGAGGGAAATCCTTACGGGGCATACGACCCGTCCCCAAGGGTACCCAGGTCGCCCGACGACGAGCCCCTGCGGGGAGGGAAGTGCAAAACTCCTGCGCCGACGCCGGGGTACCGTTGCGGGACGGCGCGGATCCAGGCTGGATCGAAGCGATCGAAGACCCCGGGGCCCCCTTTCTCGGAAAGGGCGGGGCCCTCGACGGCCGCGACGATGCCGGGGGGGTCGCCCGTCTGGGGCTGATCGACATACCCCGAGGCTCCCGGGGAAGGCCGACGGCGGTCCCTGGCGCTCGACGCCCCTGCCGTCTCCGGCGGAGCGGTGCCGCGCAAACCTGGTACCACCCTCGCGCAGGGCTGGGATACCGGCAACCCAGCGCGGGTCAAAGCGACCGGCCCCGAAGGGAGCGAGGCCAGATGACCATCCCCGGCGAAGAGTGGAACCATCGACGCCGACGCTCCCGAAGCGGGTACCACCTCCGCGCATGGCCTGAACGCAGGGCCGCCAGACTGTGTCGAGTCGGTCGGCCCTAGAGCTGCCGAGGGCAGCGGCAGGTGATCCCCGGTGGGGAGCGGGTCACTCGACACCGACGCCGACGGGTCGGCACCGCTGGAAGCGGATACCACCCCCGTAGGAACGCCATACCGGCAGGAGTTGGTCGGCCCCGGAGGCGCCAAGTACCGCGGCTGACAGCCCCCGGTGAGGAGCGGAACGCTCGACGCCGACGTCGAGGGGTCGGCACCGCCCATAGCGGATACCACCCCCGCGCATGGCAGGGATGAAGGAATGCCAGACTGGACCGATTCGATCGGCCCCGGACGATCCTCGGTTAGGAGCGGAACGCTCGACACCGACACCGATGCCGGGGGGTCTGCACCGCTCGAAGCGGGTACCTCCCTCGAGCACGGCTTGGATATAGGGAGGTCAGACTCGGTCGAGTCGATCGGCCCCGGAGGCGCCGAGGACACCAGCTGACGATCCCTGGCGAAGAGTGGAACACTCGACACCGGCGCCGATGCTGGGGAATCGGCACCGCTCGAAGCGGGTACCTCCCTCGAGCATGGCTCGGGAATGTTCTGTGAGGAGCGAACCCCAGGAACATCCCGAAACCCCGTAGATGCTTTGGAGCCCGAGGACTCCCGCCGGGGTATAGTAGCCAAGGGGGACTTGAGGGGTTGGCCGGAGCCGTCGCCATGCCGCGCATGAGACTCGCCCCTCAAGACTTTGCTAGTCTTAACAGACTGTTGCGTGGTTACCTGATCCTGGAGAGAAGAAAAACCCGATGACCGCGCCTTGGGCGTGAAAACGTCATCGAGGGATACCCGAAAAAGGGAAGGTCTTCTCCCGACACTGTAGCCCGGAGGACCCGGGGGGAAAGGGTCGGGCCCCAAACAAGAGAGGCACCAGGCATTGGAGTCCATGTGGAAAACTAAGTCCCCGCAGTGAGGGCACTTCTGTGGCTCCATGCTGTAAGCCCGGTAGGCCTCGGCGCCCAGAGGGAAAAAAGGTCCCGCTAGGCGACGAAAAATAAGTGAGAAAAGAAAAACAAAAGGGGCACAGAGGTGCCGCTGTCGGCGGGAAAAGCCGCGACTACAGAAACAAGAAAAGAAAAAGGTGATAAGTTCTGCGGTGGCAGGAGGGATGTCCTGCCTGCTCCGCGGAAAACGAAAAGCTGGGGAGAGGCAGTAGGAAGGGCGGGAAGCCACCGCGCAGGCGCGGGGGATTACCCCCAAAGGCTTTCTGATTGGATGCTGGGGAGCATTCCCGTGCGGGCTCCGTCGGCGACGTCTCCCATATGTGAAGACTCATTCCTGCTTGTTCCTGGAGATCGGCCATTTCCAGAGGGTTGGTGTGTGCTTTCTACCTGAGCACCAGCGTCCTCATGGGAGGAGCGGAGCTCGGTAGCCCCTACAGGCATTTGTTGGGTAGCAACGTGGGCATCACTTTCCTTTTTGGTCAAGCATTACCATTTTGATGTCCATGCACAGGCGGACACGGCCTTTGGCTCAAGGATTTTCCAAGCTGCTGTGTCTTCTTCCCGCCCAGTGAAGTCGTAACTTTGGTACATCCTACTTGTCTGGACTGGTCTAGCAGGACGATATGGAAGGTGACATTTTATTTACAAGTTAATGTCCTTTCCTTGAGTTTTGCTAGACCAGTCCAGGGCCCACCCCTGAAAGTGGATTTTGCTGCAGTACCCTTGGGTCCGCTCTGATTTTCATAGTTGACTCTGCAGGCTTATCTTCTACTGACAGCCTTCTGTTTATGCTTTCCTGTACATTGTTCTTTACTGTTGATTACTCGTTGTTGCTCATGATTAAGGTTGTGTGAGGTTTGCCATGTTTCTCCCTCATGCTTTGGGACAAATACTGAAGAGACCTTTGCTGGCTGAGTTGAATAGAGGCATGGGAGTGATGTCATTGAAACCTGGGCTTTTCATTGATTCTTTGTCTCCACCAGTGTGCTGGTAAGGGGACACAACCCACTTGTCTGGACTGATCTAGCAGGACTCAAGGAAAGGACATTAATTGTTAAGTAAAATGTCACCTTTATATGCCCTCTAGGGACAGGAAAATACCTACTATACCCGAATGTAATTTGCTTTGAACTTCTGAGAAAAGGCATGGGCTAAATCCAATCAGGGCCAGTCGGTCCACTAAGCGGACTGGGCGGCAGACCTTGGTGGGCAACCCAAATTCATCTCTCTTATCTTGCAACAGTGGCGGCCCGACTCTGTTTTGAAAGAAGCTGTGGCTCAAAATGGAGTCAGGCTGCCGCTGCCAGAAGATGAGAAAATGGATTCGGGGGGGGGGAGGGGGGCGGGGGCGGCAGCAGCAGGGGGCCACCCCTGAATCCAGTTCCCTTTCCCAAAATACCCTTCTCCCCAGTGTCTTACTGCTGTTATCCAGAAGTCTCACCCTCCTCTTGCTATGGTTTTTGCTGTTGTTAATTGGTACTGTGCAGGTGCTGCCTTCCTCGGTAGAGGTGAGATTGGAGATTGCAAGGTGTACTGTTTTTAGGTACTTTGAGCTTCATCTCTGGAATTCTTTGCCCCTTAGTTTAAAAAATGAGGTACGTTACTTAAGATTTTAGTATGGCATTCTGAGCGGGTCTTATAATGGATGGGAAAAAGATATGGGAAGTATTATGAAGAGAAGCTATAGTGATTAAGGTGAGATCTGTTGCAAAGAGGGGGATTTTGTGGTATTTAGTGTATTACTTTTACTGTTTTATTATATTTTGATTAGTATTTTGACTACTTTGATGTATATTTATGGAAAAAGTCCACCAGAAGAAAAACAGGTAAAATCTGTCAAAGGGTATGTTCACAACTAAAAAAAAAAGTGGCGGCAAAAACTACCGATGAGTATGAAGCAATAGCCCAATATCAATTAATTAAAAAAATGCAATTAATACAAGTGTTCATTAGTGTAGTAGCCCAACATGTTTGGGATAAAATCCTGCATCAGGGGCTCTCTTTCTTCATACACAAAAGCTCCTAGAACTCGATGGAGAAAAGCCTTTCTGGGGATAGCGCGGTACAGTCTCTCCAGAAGACATCAACACACACATGGAAAGAATCACGATTTGAATTATTTGACTGATGTGGATTTACCTGCCTAGTTCTGACACACATTTGCTTTTTGGTGGATACCCTTCAACAATTTGTTGTGCCTATTAGTGGATTCAGTTGTGCATGTTGATGTCTTCCAGAGACACCGTATCTGGCTATCCCTGGAAATTCTTGTCTTCCATCAATTTGTGCAAACTTTTGTGTATGAAGAATGAGAGCTCCTGATACACGATTTTATCTGAAACATGTTGAGCTGCTAATGAACACTTGTACTAATCGTATTTTTAAATAAATTGTTATTGTGTTATTGATTCATGCTTGTCGGTAGTTTCTGCTGTCACTTCTTTTGTTTGTTGTATATTTATGGGAAGTGGGATAAAAGTGTCGAGGGATGTGAAGGGATGGCACGGGTTGGCTGAAAAACACAGCACTCTCCACAATCCAGTGCATGAAAGTCCGTTCAGCGTTTGGACCACTCACTGGTAAAACAGTCCTACTGTATATTCATGGCTTAAAGTTGGCAGAGTCCCTGATGTTTGTCTTTGCGTTCTGCCGCAGGCCTCTGAACATACCTACCATGCAAGAGGCAGCTCAGTACTTGCTGGGTACCCATGACTTCAGTGCTTACCGATCTGCAAATTCCGAAAATGTCTTTAAATCTCCAATCAAAACGCTCGTCCAGGTCGATATAACCCCTGCCTCTGGACACATGTCCTGTCACCTGCCATGCAAGTAGGAAACCAGATACTTTTGTTTTCTTGCACTGATTCATAGGCTATAATGTTTGATTTGATTTCTTTTTTAGCATCAGAAACTGCAGAGTCCGCCCTGACTGTAAGGTCTTGTTATAGTGCTTGATTTAATTTTAAAATTTTAGGAACAGTTCGGTCTTAGGGTTTTGTTTTCCCTCCAAGGACAAATTGTACCTGTGCTCTTGGTACTTGTGTTATGAAATAAATGAATGATTTGTGCTTCATCTCCGACCTAGAGAACAAATTATAGATCTTGAGGAAGGCTTAGCACAATCAAATGCTTTCATGAGATCCGTTTACTGATCCACGCACCTGTTTAACGCCTTAAGAGATGAGCACTAGTGGGGAAGTTAGCAAAATGTTGAGTATTTTCTGTGAACCTTGTGGCTTTGTGATGTCTAATCGGTAAAATGTGAATGGAGTTGAATGAGACCATTATACCGTAACAGTGTCTCATGAGTCACTTTCAGGCCCTGATTAAGGCTTCGGCAACATAGGAAACTGCCCTGGGGGCTGGATCTTGAAGGTGTCAAATGCCCAGGACAAAGAGGAGCCCGATCCTACTTACTTTAGGGTCATGTGCATGTGTTGCTTCAAGGGGTGCCACTGGGACACTGTGGACTTCCTCTGCTCCTCTCTAATATTTATGTTATGTTATGTTATGTTATGTTATATGGTACTTATATACCACTTTCCTTAAACCAAAGTTCAACCCAAGGCAGTTTACAAACTAATCAGATACACAAAAAATATAATTACGTTGACGTCAATAATGTAAAAATAAACTTGGGATCGCAGATTCCCCCTCCCGCTGTTTGAGATCTACTATCTGGTCTTCTCTGTGGGCACCAAATGCTTAAGTCTGGCCCTGGTCGCTTTAGGGGCAACCTTCAAACAATGTGTGTATGTACTTTCTATAACACCACAGAATGTCTGACACACCGAGTTTGAAAATAGGCCAGACTGGACCAGGGTTTCCAGAGAAATGTCACAAAAAAATGGACCAATGCATTTCTTTCAGAGAAGCAGTTCCAGAATCTGCAGCACAGAAATACTAATACACTGAAACATAGTGGTTTCAGACTGCCTCTCCACTCTTCTCTACGCCTCTGATCACAGTCACCAATGCAGGCATACATGTGGAGAGATTGGAAATGCTTTGCCCCCTGTTGCTGTGTACAGTGACACCTAATGACTGAACCCATGTGGTTTGCCACTGGTTGTGCAGTGTATGCCTACTGGTGGTAGAGAAGCAGAGAAATGCCTTGTGGTTACAATGCAGAATCCATCTTTTTAAATTTGTTGACAGTGACAAAGGCATGAGGAAATTGACATTAAATCGCATTACATCTAATAGATATAGTATGACACTTTATTTTATTTTATTTTATTATTCTTTCTAAACCAATAGAATGTTTGTGTACTGCTCCATTTAGACCACTCCATTGACCTCCAGGTCAGAAATGCACACAAAAGCAAAACATACACACACACACACACGCACAGGATTTATTTATTTATTTTATTTATTTAGCCAGTTTTGTATACCATCTTTTCCTTCAATCAAGGTGGTTAGGGACAAGACAAAACGGTCTGCATTGAACAGAGGTGAACAGACAAACATTTAATTCTGGGGGGTCAGCCCAGATCTGGTTCTTTGGTGGTTGATGTCTATCGGTGGTGATTGAGTTATGGGGGTTGTTCAAATGAGTCCATGAACAGGTGGGTTTTAAGGGATTTGCGGAAGTCCTTGAAGTCTTTTTGTGCTCGTAGATCATCAGGGAGGGAGTTCCGTATATCCAGTGCTGAGAGTGATAACGCCTCCTGGAAGTTGCTTGCTTTGTCCTGTGGCATCCGGCTGGGGTGAGGAGTCTATTGCTGCCTTGGGTTCGTCTGGGTCTGCTGCTTGTGTCTTTAGTTATCAAGGTCTGTAGAAACTGCTGAGCAGTGGTGTATGATTTTGAAGATGGTTAGTATAGCCTTGAATTTTGTCTGTGCACTTATAGGTAGCCAGTGCGACTGTCGGAGAACCAGTGTTATGTGTTCATACTTGCCTGTGCCTGTGATTATGCAAGCTGCAGTATTTTGGACCATTTGAAGTGGGTGCAAAGTTTGCTTTGGTAGCCCCTGGTATAAAGAATTTCTGTAGTCCAGTATGGGAGTGATGACTGCCTGGCATACGGTGTGGAAGTGGTCTTGGCTGAGGAGTGGTATGCTTTCGCTGCGGTTTTGTTTATGTGGGATTGGAGATTGAGGTTCTTGTCCAGAATGACACCTAGATATTTTACTTCATCCTTAGTTGTTGTTGTCCTGTGTAGTATTTTGATTTCTTGAGGTGGCTTGAATGTTGTGTTTCTGGAGAGGAACATTGCTTCAGTTTTGTCAAAGTTTACCTTGAGGTTGTGGTCGGCGAGCCAGGTGTTCATGTGTACGATGCAATTGGTCATTGTGTCAGGGGTGCTCAGGTCAACTGGGGTGTACACCATGATGTCATCTGCATTTAGGTGATATTGTATGCTGTGTTGTCTGATGATACTGCATATAGGCTGTATATAGATGTTGAAAAGAATTGATAATAGGGCCGAGCCCTGTGGTATTCCCTGCATGGTGGGAAATTTGGTTGAACGTTTCTCTCCACATTTTACTAGCTGTGTATGGTTGCTTAGGTAGGAGGTGAATCATTTCATTGTGTTGTTGCGGAGTTCAATTTCTTGGAGTCTCTGTAGGAGAGTGGAGTGTGATACCGTGTCAAAGGCAGCTGAGATGTCGATGAAGATTATTAGGAAACCGTTTTTTATATTATCCAGTCCTCTCAGGAGGCTGTCGAAGAGGGAGGTGAATAGGGTTTCTACGTTGTGATGTGGTTTAAAGCCGTGTTGGTGCAGTCTAGCAGAGCATGTAGGTCCACGTGATCCTGGAGTTGTCTTTGTACAACTTTCTCAATGATTTTTGTGATAAAAGGCAGGCTTGAGATTGGTCGGTAAGATTTTGGATCAGAGGTGTTTGACATGTTACCTTTGAGGATTGGTCGTATGGTGGCTTGCTTTAGTACCTGTGGCAGGTGCCCTTGTTGCAGGGACTCTTTCACGATTTTGTGTAAGTGGTGGCTTAGTTGGTCCTTGGAGGCCTTGATCCATTCCACTAGGCATGGGTCAGCTGGTGAGGTTGTTGTGTTGAGTGTGCCCACAATGTCTTCTATCTGCTGCTTTGTTGGTAGTCTTTCCAGGTTTGGTGGGATTGTTTGCAGGTCTGGGACTGTGGTGTTGGTGGTTCCAGTTCTTTGGTGGGCATAGCGTGAGCTGGAGTTGTGTTCTTGTTTATCATGTAGCTTGCGAATTCCTGTGGGTCTATTTGGTGTTCACTGTGGCGTGGGGTGTCTTTTGTGAGTTGTTGCACTTTGTTGAATAGTTCTCTTGGCTTGTTGGCTGCTTTCAGTATTAGGTTGGTGTGGTGGTGTTGCTTGTGGTTGTTGATCAGGTTGTTGTAGGCTTGTTGCTCGGTTCTGTATTGTAGTGCTGCTTCTGGTGACTTGGTGTGCCTCCATTTTCTTTCTAGTCTTCTGGGCGTGCGTTTTGATTCCCAAATTTCATTTGAGTACCAGGGAGAGCTGGTTTTTCTTTGGGTGTGTGTCTTTTCCTTGTTTGTCGCTGATGCAGCTTTTGATAGGGTGGAGTTCCATAAGAACATAAGAGATGCCATACTGGGTCAGACTAAGGTCCATCAAGCCCAGTATCCTGTTTCCAACAGTGGCCAATCTAGGTCATATGTACCTAGCAGTTTCCCCAAAAGACACAGGTTCCACAATGCTTGTACTGGGTCAAGCATTGATATCCTGGGTCCCTTCTTAATAATGGTTTATGGACCTTTCCATTTGTTTATGGTTTCATCTAACCCATTGCAGTCTTGTTGTATTTGTGGTATTATGTCTTGTAGGAAGTTCTCTTTATGGTAGGTCTTGAATCTTCTTGTTTTGGGTTCTCTTTCGGCTTGTTGCGTGGGGGGTTTTAGGAGTAAGGTGAAGGAGAGTACGTGGTGGTCTGACCATGGCACTGGAGTGGGCAGTGGGGTTGTAGTTTGATTTTGTCTTATCAGCTGCCATGGGATGAAGATTTTTTTCAAGAGCTGTTTTGGTTATTCCATGTAATCTTTGTTTTTTGGTGCGCTGAATCCGAAAATGACTTCCATTTTGTCATAGGACATCATGTTTCCTGACAATTTAGGTAACTATGTTAAATAAGGCAATACCTCAAAATAAATGGAAATAGACTTATAAAATTAAAGTTTTATTACAATATTTTCATGAAAATCCTTTTTTGAACTGAAATGAGCTCACCTACACACACTAATCTCGATTCTTCTTCGTTGTGAGGCTCCTCTTGGTGCATTTACGCTTGTGAGTAGCATCTGGAATGTCTCTCTGAAGTATCCAACAGTAGTCTGCCATCATTGTAATGCTCCATTTTCCCTGGTATCTCCTTTCCATCTCTTTAATGTCTTGGTGGAATCATTCACCTTGTTCCTCACTCACAGCTCCCAAATTTTCAGGAAAGTAGTCAAGGTGGGACTGGAGGAAATGCACTTTCAAACTCATCAGGCAACCTAAAGCTTGAAATGCTTTCAGCATTCGTCCGACGATCTTTTTGTAGTGAGGATCTTTGTTATTGCCTAAAAATTTCTGTATGACTTCTTTAAATGCAATCCACCCTTCTTTTTGAGGATCCGTCATGGTATTGACAAATTCTTGATCAACTATAAGCCTTCTAATGTCTGGTCCGACGAACACACCTTCCTTCAATTTTGCCTCCGACAGGCCTGGAAACTTGGTGACCAAGTATTTGAAGCATTCTCCATCTCTTGGAAGTGATTTTACGAATTGCTTCATCAATCCCAATTTTATGTGGAGAGGTGGTAGAAGAACTTTATGGGAAGGTACCAAAGTTTCTCGGAGGACATTTTTTTCACGGACTGTTAGCACCCTCAGCTGCCAACTCTTCTTGGTCCAGTGATTTTGTTGGTCTCGACTGTCCCATAGACACAGAAAGCAAGGATATTTGGTATACCCAGCTTGTTGCCCAAGCAGCATGCACAAGACCTTCAAGTCCCCACACACTTGCCAACCATGGTCTTCATATTTAACTTTACGAAGAACCAATTCCAAGTTCTCGTAGGTTTCCTTCAAGTGTACGGAATGACCTACAGGTATGGGAGCGTAAAAACCGTTGTGGGGTAAAACTGCTTTGAGACTTCTTTTTGAAGAATCTATAAAAAGATGCCATTGCTCTGAATCATATTGGATTTTAAATTGACCCATCAGACCTTCGACATCGATGCAATAAACCAACTTGTCTTCCTGGGCGAAGTAAGGAACGAACTCCTTTTCACGATGTCTGAACCATGAAGATGATACTCCTGGCAACAATAAATTCCTGCTTTTCAGCCTTGATCCGAGTAACTCAGCGGCATCTTTGGGAAGATTCAAGTCTCTTACCAAATCATTCTTCTCCTCCTGAGAAAACAATTTTGGTCTTGTATCATCTTCAAAGTCAGAACTTGATTCGTCATCTGGTTCAGGTATGACTTCACCTTCATTGGAGCTAGGTATCTCTTCCAAGGTAGCAGGGGACTTGGGTACTGGTATATCTGTGCCATGGGGGATGGGACGAATTGCCGAGTGAAGATTGGGTTATGAAATGGAATGCTTCCATTTGGAATTAAACCCTTTCACATGAACAAAAGTAACAGTCGTCACTATGGTTCTTTTGCTCTCGCCATACCATAGGAATCCCATAACGGAAAGATTTTTTCTTACCCTTGAACCAGTTTCGGAGGTCCTCAACACACCATTTGCACACTTTATGAGGCACCCAGACTTTATCTTGATCTCCAATTTTTAGTCCAAAGTATGCAAAGTATACTTTTTTCACAAAGTCTGTAATATTCTGCTGTTGCTTCAACACTGTATATTCACCACAGATGAAACAGAAACTGTCTGGCGAATTAATACACTTTCGCGGAGCCATAACATAACGGATGAAGAATGACGAGCTAACATGAATTGCGATGAAAAAGTGTGAACAGCCTAGAACCAAGAACCTGATGATGATTCGTGCACAAGTGTGGCATGCAGGAGAGGGCAGCTCTGTGTCTGTACACGAGACGTCACAGTGCTGGCCACGCCCCCCTGCACTGACCAGAGCTGCTGCTATCTGCCCTGTGTCTCCCACTGGATTCTTCAGGAAAGATTAACCCCTTCTACCATTAGAAGCGCTGACTTAAAACTTGCTTAGCTTATGTATATATTGCTGACCATCAGATTTACAGTGCTATATTTTTTTTTACATAACTCAGACAACCCCTTTAAGGTTTTTTTGGTATTTTATATCTTAAATGCACTTATGTGAATTAATTAATAGTAATTTTGAAAAAATTTGATAAATTTGAAGACAATTTTGCATGTTGTGGCAAATCATGACGTCTAGGAGTTTTTTCAATATTTTATTTGTTTTCAGCACACCAAAATACATGGAAATTAGATGAAAATAATCAAACAACTTTTTAGTCACAGACCTGTGTAATGCTGTAATATCCCTTTTCTTTAGTAATAATTCTGGAGGGATTGGCATTGATATTTAATCTATAATATTTATATAAAAAAAATAGGCGCATAGAAAGAGTGCATGCTCTTCTGCAGTTTTGTGTAGATGTTTCCGGGTCGAAGTTTGGGCAAACAAGGATGGAGCTATGATGTATGTGCATAGTTTATAATATATACATACATGCATAGAATACAGACACATTTATATCTTTTTTGGAACAGCTCTAAAAATATTTATTAGTGTTCACGCGCTATTGCGACTGGCCTCGTGAACCTATTTTACAAAAGTACATAGGTGCCTGTGTTGCCTTTATAAAATAGGCTTAAAATAATTGCCTTTTGTGCTTCACATCATAGGCATCCTCTTATAAAATTACGCAGGATGGTTGGAAAGAATTCCATGATCCGTGCTGCTCATGCTTTCCCTGCTTGTCCCTTTGAAAGTTGACAGGAAAAAGTACACACTCCAAACTGCACTCCCTATTTGTGTAGGTGCTTTTCCCATGCAAACTTGCACATTCTTTTGACAATAAAACCCCCCCAATTCTCTACTCACATCCCACCCACAGGAATATCTCCGCCTGATATGTGCATATAGTTATCTGCTAATAAATATTCATGCACATAATTATACACATGTATGTGATGGGCATTTTTCAAAAAATGCATTTCCGCGCATAAAGCCCTATTTCATATGTGGGAATACCTTTGACAGACTGCCCTTCCCAGGGATTGGACAGCATGTACGTGGTATCATAAGCACTGAACAATACTGCAGGATTCCAGTCCAGGATGAAGTCCACAAAGTACAGCATACACTTGTGGTCAACATTATTGGCACCCTTGCAGTTCAGCCCCTTAATATTCAATGTCTCGTAAAAAAAATTAGCCAGTGAAATGACTTTGGACTATATATGCACACATATTTAATATACAAAAGAATCAAATAAAACAAGACCAATTAAAAAAGAAAATAGTAGGAAATGGTATAAAAACTGGGACATTGCCAGGACATGATTATTACAAACTAATCAAGTGTACAAAAAAATATAATTACGTTAACATCAATAATGTAAAAATAAACTTGGGATCATGGATCCCCCCCCCCCCCCCCGTTGTTTGGGATCTACTGTCTGGTCTTGCCTATCGGCACCAGATGCTTAAGTCCGGGCCTGGTCACTTTAGGGGCAACTTTCAAACAATGTGTGAATGTACTTTCTATAAAACAACAGAATGTCTGACAAATCAAGTGACATGATTATTGGCGTCCTTATAAACAATTCTAATCAGTTTGAACAGAAGAACCACATTCTCATTGCAGTAAGATTAGATGCACCTGTGATCAATTGTCAGTACTCACTTGACTTAAATCAACTAATGAAAGATGGCTCTAATGTTTAAAATGGCCACATTCACTCCCTGTTCCATTTTCACAATGGTGAAGACAAGAGAGCTGCCTGAGACCATCAGAAAAACCATTATCACCAAACATCAAATGGGTACAAGGCCATCTCCAAAGACCTTCACATTCCTGTGTCTGTAGTTTGCAATGTTATTAAGAGGGTTTCTGCTCATGGAACTGTCAAGAATCTCCCAGGACATGGTGGGAAGAGCAAAATTAATCTAAGACGTCTTTGAAGGTTAGTGCAAACTGTTGGAAAAGCACTATGTACACAATATCCAAAGAGCTTAAGTCTGACCTAGAGCAATCTGGAGTGGTGGTTTCAACCCACACCATACACTGTACACTAAACAAAGAAGAACTTCATGGGCGAAGGCCAATGAGGACCCCACTGCTCAAAGACAGACATAAAAAAGCACGCCTGATCTTTGCCCAAACCCACCTTGAAAAACCACAATCCTTCTGGGAAAATTTTCTGTAGACAAATGAAACCAAACTTGAGCTCTTTGGCAGTGCAGATCAGTGATACATTTACAGACAAAGAAATGAAGTTTATAAGGAAATAAACCACCCTTCCTACAGTTAAATATGTTGGAAGTTTCATAATTTTGTGGGGCTGTTTTGCTGCCTCAGGAACTGGAGGCCCAGATTAAAGGAATCATGAAGTCAGAAGACTACCAAGGTATTTTGGAGTGAAATGTGCCACCTAGTGTCAGAAAGCTAGGTCTGGGTTGAAGGTCATTGACCCAAAACATACATCCAAAAGTACAATAGAATGGTTGAAAAAAGGAGAAAATGGACCTTTTTTAAATTGGCCAGCAATGAGTCCTCATCTCAATCCAATTGAGAACCTTTGGAAAGAGCTGAAATCTGCCATTGGTAAAGGAATCCTGGAAACAGTCATGAGCTGGAACAAATTGCAGTTGAAGAGTGGGAGAAACTACCAGCATACAGCTGTAAGAAGCTTATAGATATCTACAAGAAATGTTTGGAGGCTGTCATCACTGCCAAGGGTTATACAATCAAATATTAGTGAAGAATGCCATTAATCCTGTCAAGGTCATATTTTGTTTCTGAGAAATTACTATGTCTAAGTTGCACAGACATCTTTTTTTTGTTGTATACCTTTGAACATACTATTAAAATATTATGATGACATACAGTTGGAATATTTCCAATTATTTCTCAAGATATTATACACAACATACCTAAAATGCAAGGGTGCCAATAATGTTGACCACAACCGTAAATAGAGTATAATTGCTCTGTGTTTATTGGTGTTAACATTTTCTGTCAGTATCTCATATTTTGTCTAGTTCATTAAGGATTCAGTAAAACGGATACGGGTTGGACTGTAGGAAACAGCTTCCTCCTGAAGTGGTGGAATTACAGATGTTGTAATACACTCACATGAGCTGTTAATAAACTCCTGTGCATTTTTTATTTGTACAAATTACAGGTCAGTTATGCAAGTAACTTTAGCATGCTCGAGAACCAAGATGGAAATAAGTGCTTGCCTTCATTAGTTATGTATGGTTTTGTAAAACCACTTAGAAACATCAATAGGCAGTTTATAAATGTTTTAAACAAATGCTCCATTTTCAGCATATCAGTGAGCAAGAATCTGCAGTGGCATCTAATTGGATATTGGCACCACTGGAGATGGCCACTACACTGCTGGTGGTGGACTGCTCAGCACTGTGCCTTTTTCATAAAATACATGGGGTAATTTTAAAAAATATTGTGCACGTGTAAAACATCTTTTATATGTGAAAAATGGCTCTTATACACGCGTGCAAGTATGTGTGCCCATCCGTGGCATACCAAGGAGGGACAGGAGGGGCCATGGTCCCCAGGTGCTTGCCTGAGGGGGGGAGCACTGGAGAGCTAGAGGGGAGCCACACCTTCCATACCTCCCTCCTGCCATGGCCCCTTCAACTGGCCGGGCCAACAGCAGCAAAAACGATTAGAGGCAGAAACAGCACAGACAGAAAAGAAATGAGCACTACTGAGCCTTCACACTTCCCGCACTTTCCAAAGTCCTGCTGCATCCTGCCCCGTCTGACACTGCTTCCTGTTGCCATGAGGGTAGAACGCAGCAGGGCTTTGAAGAATGTAGAGGTGCAAAGGCTCAGAGGTGTGAAGGCCCAGCCAATTGAAGGGGCTGTGGCAGGAGGAAGGAAGGGAATTTGGAAGGAAAATGTTCCCAGAGTGAGCACAGGGAGAGAGGGAGAGCTGCTAGACTGCATGGGAAGGGGTATAAGAAAAAAGAGGAAAGATGTTGGAGCATGGAGATGGGGAAAAAGAAAGGGGGGCAATGCCAGGCCAAGGACAGAAGAATAGGGAAATGCTGGCCTATGAAATGGAATGGGTGGGGATGGAGAGACGAGAACAAGGAGATGTTGGACCTTGGGGGAGGGGGAGTGAAGGAAAGAGAAAGGAGAGATGCCTGCTTACCTTACCTCTGGAGGCCTCCAAAATCCTGCCAGCCATCAGCCATGGCCAGTCTCCTCAGCTTGCTCCCACTATCACACGTGCTCTGACTTCTCCCACTACCGCTTCCCTCAGCACCAGGACAAATGGTTAGACAGGAGCTCCTATCAGCACTGAGAATGCTGCCTCATTCCCTCACTTCGGGGAACACCTCCTAGCAAGTTGCCATATCATCAGCACATCTCCTTATACTGTACATCCTTATACACCCACTAGCACTGATGTCCGTCTGGTCATGCCCACAGGCACATGGGAACCCCTCCCCTCTGCTCAATGATCCACCTTCTGGACTGGGGAATTCCATCCCTCTCCACCATCAGTGCCAAGGCTCCCTCTGACCTCTGAAGCAGAGAGGCAGCCAACAGTGTCAGTCTCAGACACAAGGACAGGGGCAGAAGCAACAAAGACAGGTCTAGGGGCTCCTGACGCTGTCAACACCATAAGCATCCTTTCAGCTTCTCTTCCTTCTCCTCTTCCTCCTCCTCCTCCCCAGAATGACTAAGGAAGAAGAGCACTCATTCAAGGCTTTGCCGCCCCTTCTCCTCCTCCAAAGGCTCCAGTGCCCATAACTATTCCAGCATGCACACCTCCAACTACAACCACATGGAGACCAAGATGGTTGTCCCCCCCAGCACCAGGTGACTCAACTGCCAAACCTTCACCTCACCACCTGCTGGACGTGTTCTCTTGATTCATGGCCCAGCACTGACAGGCACCACCATCCACTCACTGGGATGCTAGATGCAATGGAGGCTGCAGCCCATCTCCCTGGAGCACAATCTCTTGGGCAGAAAGGACAGCAGTCTCAGCTTCAAGGACTTTGTAAATTCCTATATTCTAGCATACCTGCCACTTCTGGATATCCTACCTCCCCAGATATTCCTCCAGACTCACCACCCCCTCTGTCTCTATCAGCCTCGCCACTTAATGATCTCACCTATTCCAGAAATCTCTAGAAGCTGGCTACCCAACTTTCACTGTCACCCTGCTGCAAGCTGGACTCATGCAATGAAGTCCTCTATCTGCTAGTACCTGGAAACCTGAAAAGCCTGGTATTGATCCCTGTGCACAAGATCCTCCTAGAATGCCAAGACAAGATTTGGCAAACACCCTTCTCAGGAACCCCCACGTCCAAAAGACTGAAAGTCAAGTATCGGATCTAGCCAACCCCAGGCTTCAAAAGGACTCAGTTACCACATCAATCCCTCATTGTATAATTGGCCTTGAAGAAGTCAAAGAGCTTCCACAGCCACTCCAGCATCCCTCCAGAAAAGGATTATAAGTCTTTGGATACAGCGGAAAGGAAGGCCTTCCAGAGCTCCATACTGAATGTCTGCATTACCGCTCATCATTTCCAACATATTCTCTACTATGGCTTCCTCTTTGAAAAGATCAGAGGTGGCCTGATGCCCCTCCCTTTGGCTCACAGAGACCAGGTTTTACCCATCCTTCATGACTGTCGAAAATACCTCATTTAGTCAGCATTCAATGTGTTTGAGACCACCCCCTGCACCGCCACTATGGCCATTGCTGAGAGCCTCAAGCCTCCATGAGGATGCCTACAAATATCTTGCTGACGCTCCTTGCTCAGGCAAAAATCTCCTTGGAGACAAGGTCAAAGAGATGGTCAATGTAATGAAAAAACACTGCACACTTTACGGACCCTATCCTCTGAGGGGCTGAAATGCTCTCCTATGCCCAGAAGACAACATGGCTCACAATACCACAAGGGCTCTTCCTCCCCTCATCGCTACAATTCCTATAGCCCATCACCAAAAACCATTGCCTCAACATAACTTTCACCAGAAGAGATTACGACCCAAGGAACAAAAGCAGCAGAAGCAGCCCTCCTCCACCTCCTCCTAAAACCAGTTTTTGCTGGGAAACAGAAACTATACGATCAGGGGCCACCTCTCACACTTCATGGAAGCCTGGATGCAATTAACAACAGTCAAATGGGTCCTCAACATCATAACAAAGGCTGCTACATAAGATTTCCACACATCTCTCCCTCCCAGACCTCTAACCTTGACCATGGTTCCTCTGTCCCCTCTCCTCTTTGTGGAAATACAGCCCTTACCAAGCTGGAGCCATAGAACCTGTGCCTCCAGAAGAGATCAACCAAGGCGTCTATTCTTGCTATTCCCTCATCCCCAAGAAGACCGAGGGTTTCCATCCCATCCTGGACCTTCAACTTTTTTAACAGATGCATCGTTAGAGAGCAGTTCTGAATGCATTTTTTGGGGACCATCCTACAACTTCTTCAACCCAATGACTGATTGGCCTCTCTGGACCTCCAGGATGCTTACACTCACGTACAGATGCACCACACCCAGAGGAAATATCTACGTTCTCCATCTTCAACTCACATTGCCAATATTGAGTCCTTTTCTTTGGACTTTCCTCGTTGCTGAGAGTGTTCACCAAATGCATTGCAGTAGTCATTGCATACCTCCATAAGCAGGGTGTGTGTGTGTGTATGCATTGCAGTAGTCATTGCATACCTCCATAAGCAGGGTGTGTGTGTGTGTTTGTGAATGCATTGCAGTAGTCATTGCATACCTCCATAAGCAGGGTGTGTGTGTGTGTTTGTGAATGCATTGCAGTAGTCATTGCATACCTCCATAAGCAGGGTGTGTGTGTGTGAATGCATTGCAGTAGTCATTGCATACCTCCATAAGCAGGGTGTGTGTGTGTGTGAATGCATTGCAGTAGTCATTGTATACCTCCATAAGCAGTGTGTGTGTGTGAATGCATTGCAGTAGTCATTGCATACCTCCATAAGCAGGGTGTGTGTGTGTGTGTGTGTGTGTGTGTGTGTGTGTGTGTGTGTGTGTGTGTGTGTGTGTGTGTGTGTGTGTGTTCCCCTACTTCAATAACTGACTCATTGTGGGACCCTCTCGCCAAGAGACTACAATCTCTGTGTGCACAGTGCTAACCTGCATTTTCTGGGCTTCCTCATCAACACCAAGAAGTCCCACCTGACTCTGAACCAAGCACTGGAATTCATCAGAACAGACATGCACACATCCTCTTCTAGAGTGTGCCTGCCATCTCAGCAATTGAACACTATCACCTCCTTGGCTCAGCAAATCTCTTCATCAGACACAGTCATAGCCAGAGCATTCCTGCATTTCCTAGTACACCTCACCATGGCGGCTCACATGGTACCGTTGTCCAAGGTCCACATGTGCCCATTGCAATGGCATCTTCGAGGGAAGTGGATCCAGCACACACAACCACTATCTTGCATGATTCCTACTGATACTTCCACCCAACTAAAACGCGAATGATGGATAAATCACAGCAAAACCTCACTGTTGGCAGACCTCTCCAATGGCCTCACCCCCACCTAAAAATCACAACGGATGCCTCTAAACTTGACTGCGGGCCCCCCTCCCCCCAAGGTGGCCTGGGCCTCCTGCAAATTATGCAGGAAAGCATGCAGGATCTGGAGGTTTTCTGTCCCCATCTCTTGCCTCCTACAAACCATTTATCTCCCAGGAGAACACAACAATCTCACAGACAGTCCCAGTCAGTATCTGGACCCTCACGAGTAGTCTCTCCATTCCAGCACTGCCTTGGACCTATTTTGACAATGGGAAACGTCGACTATAGACCTCTTTACCAGCAAAAAAACAAGGGAAAATGCCCTCTATTCTGCTCCAAGTGTCCTTCAACTCGCAGTCTGACCCAAATGCCTTCTTAATTCACTGAAGACAACAGCAGCTCCTCTACACTTACCCACCCACACCATTGATAGCCAAGACACTACTGAAGGTGATATTTGACAAAGCCCACGTCATCCTATTTTCTCTCCACTGACTGAGGCAGAGGTGTTTTCCATACTTACTCTGCCTGTCCAAGCACACTCCATATAGGCTGCTGACCCGCCTGAGCTTCATCATGCAAGATGGGGAACCACGTTACACCCCAACCTAAAAGTCCTCAGCATGGATGTTGAAAGGGTGACTCTCAACACACTTCACCTCCCCTCCAGTTGTAAATGTATTTCTAGCCTCCAGATGCCCATCAACTAGAGGATCCTACAGCTTCAAATGGAAAAGGTTCCAATCTTGGTATTCCTCTGAATAACTCAACCCTTTCTCTTGTCCGATGACATCACTCCTTCAGTATCTGTTCGGCCCTGAAGACAGCATCCATCAGAGTACACCTCGGTGCCATCTTGGCTTATCACAACCAGCTAGAGGGTAAACTGGTATCAGCCCACCTCCTTGTGGTAAGATTCATGAAAGACCTCCTGAACCATTTCCTGTCGTACCAACCAGCCCTCTCCTAGGTCCTCAACATCGTCCTTCTCCTGCTCATGCTACCCCACTTTGAACCTATTGAGAGTTCCTGCCTCAAGTTCATCACTTGGAAAATTCCCTTCCTCATCATTGTTACATTGGCTAGATGTATTCATGAGCTGCAGATCCTAGTGGATTACCCACTCTACATTCTGCTTCTACCTGACTGCACAATTCTGAGGACCCACTGCAGGTTCCTGCCCAAGGTGGTATCCTCCTTCCACATTAATCAAACCATTGTGCATCCCTCCTTCTACCCAAAACCACATGTAATGCTGAAAGAGTGACATGTACATACTGTCGACTGCACTCGGACCCTAGGGTATTACATCCGCAGAAAAATGTTCCACAGGATTAAGCCTCTCAGCTCTTCATCTCCTATGACCCTTACAGGTTGGGAGCCCCAGTCTCAAAGCACATACCCCCCCTTTGAATCTCAAGTGGCATCTCCTGCTACAGGTAGGACTACAAGTAAAAGACAAGGTCCACGCAAACCATCTATGAACCATGGATATCACCCTGGCTAACCTGAATTTTGTCTCCATAGTGGACATCTGCAGAACTATCATTTGGTTCTCCATACACACCTCCATTAAATATTGCTGCTTGGATGCCCTCTGCCTACTGCAGACACCTTTGGGGGCACTCTGTCCTCCAGATGATGCACACACCCCAGATGCACACCACATCTGTAAGCGATGCTCCCCTAGACCGGACAAACCGATATCTCCAGTTGCCTCAGTTTGATTGCTGCACTGTTGTTTGGGTTACTTTCTCTTTGCTTGTTTAGAGCTGTCTGGCATCGCTTGTTTACAGAAAAAGAAAAGTTCCATCATGTTTCTGATAAGAGTTCAATTTATGTTCCTATAGATTCACATGGCTACTCTCCTCATTACCATGATCACTTGCACTTGTCTGCCAACTCCATTGCAGTTTCATCTTGCTACAGCAACAGGTTGGGCCGTAAGGAGAAGGGGCCATGAGACCGGCATGCAGTGCCTTCCCTTACACCCCTCAACTAGGGAGACACCAGGGCCGGCCTATCCACTAAGCGGCTGCCTAGGGCGGCTGAACTTGGTGAGTGGCACAGTGGCTTTGTACCGCCGCTTTGGTGCCTGTGGCAGGCCATGCGCTTGGGCCCCACTCCGACGCAACTTCCTGTTGGAGGTGGGCAGGCATGGCAGTCCATGAGTGGGCACCAAACAGTATGGCCTGCCCGGGCGCTGAAGCAATGGCAGAAAGCGGCCACTTCCTTTGCGTCCCTCTAGTCCAGTCCCGGAACCTGAGAGTTCTGCACCTCCTCCAGCAGCTATGGAGACTGACACATGTCATCACTTTGATGAACCAATAGGCAAGGACCGCCTCTCCCCGCCAGTTTCAGTCTCCATAGCAGCTGGAGATGGTGATGAGCCTAGGGACTGGGCTCAGAGGGTAGCAAATAAGCAGAGTTTTGAAATTTCAATTTAGCTTTTAAAATTGGGATAGTTTAGTTTTTTCATTGCCTGGGAGGTGTTCAGCAGTGAGTAATAGAGCTACAGAGGCTGGTTGGCTTTCAGTTTCTCCCTTCTACTTCAGTTTGCCTGCCTTCTACCTCCCTCCACCCCCCTCCCCCCCCCCGGCAGCGAAACACTGAGGAGACGTTTTTGCCGGGCCGGTGAGAAGGGTCTCCCTGCTCCCGAACCCGCTGGTAAGGGTGAGGAGCAGGTGGCAGGCGCCACCGATATCGTGCCTGGGGAGAGCGCAGAAACGGCACGCTGACTGTGGGGGCTGTTTCTCTGCCCGCAGCCGAAGCCGCTGAGCTCGGGCGGCGGTTCGGGGCTCTCTGGAGGATCGGGAGCCTTGGAGGCAGGAGCGGGAGGTAAGAACTGTTTCCTCTTTTGGTTTTGGGGATCAGTTGTGTGTAGGCGCGTCCGGGGGGCTCGATTCGCCGCGGGCAGTGCTTCGCATGTGTGAGGCAGGGGCCGCATGGTGATCGCGCGGGAAGCGTGCAGCGGCCATTTTAGGTTTGCTTTGGCCTTGGGTTTTCTGTCAGCACAGCGCGTCGGGAGAGCCAGAGGCTTCATTTTTCCCTGGTTTTGCCTTTTGGGGCTGCGGGGTTACCTGGAGGTACTAGAGTTGGAGGTGCCTGGCTGAAAAAAAAAAAAAAAAGGGAACCCAGGCTCGGTAAACGGCTGGCTGAGTTTTTGGGCTTTTCTCAAGTTGTCTCAAGTTTTGGCCAAGCTTGCTTGCTGGACTGTGTTTTTTGTGGGCTGCTGGGCTCTGTAGGAGCATGCCTGCTAAGACTAGGTGTCTTGTGTGTGGCACTAGGCGGGGTTCGCTTCTGGAGTCCGGGGTTTGCGGAGTCTGTACCCAAGAAGCAGCTGTGATGGAACAAGCGTTGGAAGGGGGGGTCAGGAGGGCTGGACAGGCGGTCCCAGAGTCAGGGGGACGCTCCCTCACCGTCTCGAATTCCCTCGCAACCGGTGGCAGGGCCGTCTATGGCGGGTGAGGTTCCGCTACCGCAAGCACAGGGGTCAACGGGGGGCAGCCTTTGGTCCCTTCGGATCTCCTTGTGCTGTTGCAGCAAACGTTGTCTCTCCTACAACCCGGTATGGTCGCTCTTCTGCCTGGTGATCGGGGGGTGAAGCGTCTTGGCAGTCCGGTGGCTCAGGAGGCGGCAGGTACCCCGGCTAAGAGGCGTAAGGTAGCGGGGGCGGAGAGGTCGCCGCCTCTGCCTGTCGCAGATCTCGAGGAGGACGATCTCGAGGAGGATTCTGTAGCAGAGCTAGAAGAGGGCTAGCTGCCCGAAGAGGAGCAGCAGGCTAGGGTGGTCAGAGTGTTTCGGCGGGAGGAGTTGCCGGCACTGATTACTGAATCCCTGAAGGCCCTTAACATGCCAGAGGCAGTTCTGTCGACGAATGAGGCATTGGAGGATCCGTTGTTGCAAGCGGTGCGGATGACGCAGCAGCGTGTCTTTCCTGTGCACCGGGTGTTCCGGAATATGATTCAGGAAGAGTGGGATGTCCCCGAGTCGGCCCTCAAGGGATCTAGAGCTCTTGCCCGACTCTACCCACTGGCGGATCAGGATAGAGAACTTTTTCGGTCTCCTAAGGTTGACGCGGCTGTGTCGGCGGTTACGAAGAAGACGACAATCCCAGTAGAGGGGGCGGCGGCGCTTAAGGATGGTCAGGATAGGAAGTTAGATACGTTGTTGAAGCAAGTGTTTGACATCAGCGCGCTGTCCATGCAGGCCTCAATTGCCGGGGCTTGGGTGGCAAGAGCCTGTCTGCGGTGGTCTCAACGCCTTCAGGGAGATCAGGCAGCGCAATCGGTGGAGGAGGCTTCTCGCCTAGAATCCGGGTCTGCCTATTTGGCGGATATTCATTATGACCTGATCCGGGGACTGGCCAAGAGTATGGCTTCAGTGGTAGCGGCCCGAAGGTATTTATGGTTACGCAACTGGGCAGCGGACAGTTCCTCCAAGGCGCGGCTTAGTAAGCTCCCCTTTAGGGGGAAGCTCTTGTTTGGTGAAGATTTGGATAAATTGGTTAAAGATTTGGGTGAGTCCAAAGGGGGGCGTCTGCCAGAGGATAAACCTAAGCAGGGCCGTCCTAACCCGGCGCCCAAGGGAACGCAGCGGGAGATTCGTAGGTTCCGTTCGCCCCGCTTGGGGCAGTTTCAGCGTGGCAGGTTCCCTGGGCGAAGCCAGGGGTTTCGAGGCTTTCGAGGCGCAGGTAGGGGTTTTGCGTCCGGAGCAGCTTCCAGCTTTAAGAAGCCACAATGAGATGAGGGGGGCTCAGGTAGGGTGCGAGGCCATCGGAGGTCGGCTACAGGACTTTTACCCTGCCTGGGTCCAGATAATGTCAGATCAGTGGGTGTTGGAGGTTATTGGAGAGGGTTACGCTCTGGAGCTCCAGCGGCCAGTGGCAGACGTATTTATCCAGTCGCCTTGCAGAGCGCGGGTCAAGTGCCAGGCGGTGCTCGAGACGCTTCGCAGGTTGCTTCAGCTGCGGGCCGTGGTGCTGGTACTGTCGGAACAGTGCGGGTACGGTCGATACTCCATTTATTTCATGGTGCCAAAAAAGGAGGGCACTTTTCGGCCTATCTTAGACTTAAAGAACGTGAATCGCTGTCTCCGGGTTTCTCACTTCCGGATGGAGACGCTTCAGTCCGTGGTTTTGGCAGTACGAGAAGGCGAGTTTCTAACGTCACTGGATCTCACAGAGGCTTACTTGCATATCCCCATTCGGAAAGAGCATCAGCAATTTCTCCGTTTTGCGGTGCCCATGGGTCATTTCCAGTTCCGGGCATTGACGTTTGGCTTGGCGATGGCGCCGCGGGTTTTCACCAAGGTGATGGTGGTGGTTGTAGCAGCGCTTCGCAAGGAGGGAGTGCTGGTGCATCCGTATTTGGACGATTGGTTGATTCGGGCAAAGTCGGAGGAGGAGAGCAGGTTGGCTACTTCCCGGGTGGTGCAGGTGTTGCAGGACCTAGGGTGGGTAGTCAACTTCTCCAAGAGCAGGCTGATTCCTTCTCAGTCCCTGGAATACCTGGGGGCGAGGTTTGACACTGCGCGGGGGAAGGTGTTTCTTCCGCTGGACTGGTCTCTTCATTTGAGGGAGCTGGTAATGAGGTTTCTGTCCCGCAGAGCCCCCACGGCTTGGCGGTATTTGCAGTTGCTCAGAACAATGGTAGCCACAATAGAGGTGGTGCCGTGGGCCAGAGCGCACATGAGACCGCTGCAGAGGGCGCTGCTGCGCCGTTGGTCGCACCAGTCGGATGCACTTTCTCAGCGCCTAGTGTGTCTGCCTCACGTGAGACGGGAACTTCTCTGGTGGACGCGGCCGGAAAACCTGGAGACGGGAATGCCCCTAGAAGCTCCGGTCTGGAGACTCATGACGACTGATGCGAGTCTCTTGGGATGGGGAGCGCATTTCGAAGGACGGTTCGCACAAGGGCAGTGGTCTGCGATAGAGGCGAGCTGGTCGATCAACAGGCTGGAGATGAGGGCGGTGTATCGGGCCCTATTGCAGTTTCAGCAGGGCCTGGGTCGGTCAGCGGTTCGGGTGCTATCCGACAATGCGACTGCGGTGGCATACATCAATCGGCAAGGCGGCATAGGGAGTGCTGCATTAGAAGCATAAGCCAGTCAGCTGTTGACCTGGGCCGAAAGACACCTGTTGGCCATCTCGGCTCAACATGTCGCAGGAGTGGACAATGTCAAGGTGGATTTTTTGAGTCGGCGCAGAGTCGATCCAGGAGAGTGGTTGCTTCACCCGGACGTGTTTGCCCTAATCGCGGAGCGCTGGGGGAGGCCGATGATGGATCTGATGGCGACCTTCGAGTCGGCAAAGGCGGAATGGTTTTACAGCAGGCGTCGGGAGCGGATGTCAGAGGGTCTCGATGCTTTGGCACAGGAGTGGCCGTCCGGAGGTCTCGTTTATGTGTTTCCTCCCTGGGCTCTCATCGGTTGCGTGGTGCAGCGCATAGAGCGCCACCAGGGCCGGGTGGTTCTGGTGGCGCCAGATTGGCCGAGAAGGCCGTGGTATGTGGATCTGGTTTGATTGCTGGTAGACAGGCCGTGGCGGCTTCCTCTGAGGGTGGGTCGATTCTCGCTTACGGCTTGGCTCTTGAAAGGACGAGGATGACAACCAAAGGATATTTGGCGGCGGTCATTTCGACATTGCTAAAGGCGAGGCGGCGGTCTACATCCTTAGCTTATGTGCGGGTCTGGCGCATTTTTGAGGCCTGGTGTGCGGACAGGCGGGTGAAACCCTCGTCGGCATCAATTGCACAGGTGCTAGCATTCTTGCAGGACGGGTTCGAGAAAGGGCTAGCGGCCAGTTCTTTGACAGTACAGTTGGCGGCGATCTCCTGTTATCGCGGGAAGGTCCAAGGAGCGGCATTAGGGGGCCATGCGGATGTGAAGCGATTTTTGCGAGCTGTATCGCATTTGCGTCCTCCTCGACGGTGCTCGGTGCCGCCGTGGGACCTGAATCTAGTGTTAGAAGCGTTGGTTAGGGCTCCTTTCGAACCTTTGGATAAGGCATCTTTGAAGGATTTAACGTTGAAGACAGTTTTCCTGGTGGCCATTTGCTCCGCGCGTCGGATTTCTGAGTTGCAGGCTTTATCTTGTAGAGAGCCATTTTTGTCGTTCTCAGATCAAAAGGTGGTGCTGCGGCCGGTTCCCGCGTTTTTGCCTAAGGTGGTGTCAGTGTTTCATGTTAACCAGGTGGTCTCGTTGCCGGTGTTTTCTGTAGAGCAGAAGGAAGCCATGGGAGGTAGATTGGGTCGTCTGGATGTTCGGAGGTCTCTGAAGCGGTACCTTCGCGAGACGGAACCTTTTCGTAAGTCTGATCGCTTGTTTGTGTTGTTCAGTGGGCCGCGGAAAGGCGAAGCGGCGTCTAAGGCTTCCATCTCTAGGTGGTTGAAGGAGGCCATTGCAGCGGCATATATCTTGAAAGGTAAGGTGGTGCCGGTGGGTCTCAGAGCCCATTCGACTAGAGCGCAGGCAGACTCTTGGGCAGAGTTTGCTTTGGTGCCGGCGGCTGAGATTTGCAGGGCGGCGACTTGGTTGTCCTCGCATTCATTTGTTAAGCATTACAGGTTGGATGTGCAGGCGGCCAGCGATGTGCGGTTTGGATCGGCGGTACTTCAGGCTGCTCTAGCAGGACCCTCCCGTTGATCTTTACTGCTCTGTTACATCCTCTCAGGTTCCGGGACTGGACTAGAGGGACACAAAGGAAGGTGAAATTAGACTTACCTGCTAATTGTTGTTCCTTAAGGAACTCTAGTCCAGTCCCGGAGCCCACCCGTGTTGCTGTCAGTTTCCTTTCGGAGCAGCCTGAGGGGCGAGCACGGCAGGTGATGTGGTGGTCAGTAGGAGGGGCTGTCTCTCTCTCTCTCTCTCTCTTTCTCTCTGTATTTAGTTCTCAGTTTCTATTTCTACTTTTCTCGTTCTACCTGAGCGGTCAGATATTCCTCTGCAGTTTGGGGGGGGAACCTTCTTTTTAGTTCTATGACTGTTTTTAGCGAAGAATTTGTTGTTGATAGTTGGTTTGCATGACTAAACTACTTATTTGTTGCTCTGCTGAGTCTGCTTTGTCAATAGATACTGGCGGGGAGAGGCGGTCCTTGCCTATTTATACTGGTTCATCAAAGTGATGACATGTGTCAGTCTCCATAGCTGCTGGAGGAGGTGCAGAACTCTCAGGTTCCGGGACTGGACTAGAGTTCCTTAAGGAACAACAATTAGCAGGTAAGTCTAATTTCACCTTTTAAACTGTTGCTGCTGCTGCTGCCGCCGCCCAGCCCTCCACCTCCCCAGACAGGGGGAGGGGCGGCTCGGCTGGGGTTCCTGCCTGGGGCAGCAGAAACCCTTGGACTGGCCCTGTGAGTCACTATTATTTGGCTGACTCGTCATGCTTGTCCATGAATAATATAAGGTTACTTAATTGTAACAGAGGTTCTCCTTAGACAGTTTTTTTTCTGAGCTCTGGGAGGGCATATCCACTTTGGGCACCATTGGATGATGTCACCCTCCCATTCCAGGCACTGTCAGATGATGTCATCCCATTGTGTGGCTGACTTATCCTGCTGTCTACAGAGAACTCCCATTACAGGTTAAGTAACCTTGCTTACTTTGCTTATTCAGGAAGCCCAAGAATATCTCCAGCTTCCAGTGCAACCTGAAGTACAGAGCTTTACAAGTTGGAGATGCGCAGTCAGTCATTTGTGAGATGGAGAATGTTTTAAGTTCCTGTTACTTGACTTCAAACCCTCCTGCTATTTCCTCAATCCTCCCACATCCTCTTCCTCCCTTCCCCCAAAAACACTCCATCCACTGTGGTGCCACATACTAATGCCTGAAACAATTACTGCTTTTGTTTAATCCCCAGAAATGCCCACATACTCCCCTCTTATTTGTTAGGTTGGTGTGGCACTTCAGGATAAAGGGGCCTACAATAGACTATACCCCTCTCTCTCTCTTTCTCCCGCCCTCCTTTTGCAGACTGTGGTGAAAGTACAAGAGAAATACAAGTTTATCTCCTTCCTATGTGTTCTTAAATTCTGAGGAATCTACTTGGGTAGTGTGAATAGAATAATTCTTCTCTTCTTTTCCTTAATGTCCTTGCCATTAGTCTCAATAAACTGAATTGGGTTTCTCTCTGAATCGACTGACTGTCTGCTAAAAGGGTAACCGCCACATCTGCTCCCTCCATCAGGCCTTGTGTTGCTAAGCAACAGTGAAAGTGCCGTCAGAGTCCAATCTGTCCACAGGACTCCTGGACCGTAAGCCTGCAGGCTAAGGCCATATCCCCTTCATTTATTTATTGTAAAGGCTGATTCTTCACCTACTTGCCCTAAATTAGCATTATTAATTCATTTGATGATAAGTCACTGCCATGTTAAAGAGAGCACTAGGCTTTCTTTACCATACGACTTCTCTTCCATTGTATTTGGGTAGTAGACAGCAGCTAACCCATTGATCTAAGACCATAGCTAAGGTTCAGAGATAAGGGTCAGAGTGTACTGGGATGGAAGAAAACCAGGACTGGGCTGCATTCTGAGGGCATGGGGCTATATAACATGGCTGGTGCCATAGTCAAAAATGCTGGGAAAAAACAATAGGGGCAGATACAGGAAATGAGACAGTAGTTTCTGCTGAATTAGGTACGAGGAATTGCAGAGGGTAAAGGGAAGGAATGGGGGAGAAAATGTTTTAAAAGAAAGGAACAGGAAGGAGAGGACATTGCAAAGGACCACATTCTGCCCTTCCACCTGTAGCAGGTAGGCAGGAAGAAGGGGCGATAACGTCACAGCTGGTGACCTCACCTGTGGGCCCCAGCCCCTGCAAGACTTTACGTTGGTGAGGCCTCACTTGGAGCACTGTGTTCAGTTTTGGAAGCTGTATCTCTCTAAAGATATAAAAAAACTTGAAGACGTTCAAAGGAAAACAACCAAATTTTTATGGGATTTGCGTCAGAAGCCATATAAGAAGAGACTAGAAGACCTAGAGGAAGGAGGGACAGGGAAGATATGATTCAGACCTTTATATACTTGAAAGAAATTGATGAATAAACAAACCTTTTTCAAAGGTGCAGAAGGTATAAAGCTACAGGACATGAAATAAAGCTACAAGGAGGGTAAACTTAAAAGCAACTTCAGGAAGTAAACTTTCATGGAAAGAGTGGTGGATGCCTGGAATGCCCTGTTGGTGGAGGTGGTGGGGACAAATACAGTGGCTGAATTCAAAAAGGCTTGGGATAAACACAGAAGATCCATATATAGCAAGAGGAGCATCTCTGCTTAAAGCAAAACATAAATGACTTTTACACTTTAAAAAAGGCACAGAGCCAGGGTAGCCTGCATGGGACAGCACTTAAAACCAAAGGTCAAGGCATAGAACGGGAATAACCTGCACAGAGTGGCAGCTACGAGCCAAAGTAAAAGCACCTTTTTGAGCAGATTGTATGGGCTGTGCTGGTCTTTATCTGCCGTCATTTACTATGGACCCGATATTCAGCAGCGGCAGCTAGCACGATTACAGCGCCTAGCCGTCACTGCTGAATGTTAAACCCGGATATTCAATGCTAGGGCCATATCTGGCCACTGGCAGTGAATATCCAGGTCAGCCGCACAGTCCAGAAGCTAACCGGGCAGCAGCGATATTGATCCGCTGCCCAGTTAGCTCCCGTGGGCCAGCTTTTACCATGCCTGTCTTTACCTGCAGGTCGCCAACTGGGCAGTGAATCAATATCACTGCTGGTATCGCCCCCAGAACTCCCCGATGCTAAGCGGTTAGCATAGGGGCGTATAGTGGTGGTACTGGGGATATCCTGCTTTTGAGGCATTTACTTGGTTTACAGGCCTGTAAACCATGTAAATGCCTTTCAGTATCAGGCCCTATGTTACTATGAAAGACATGAATCTGTTCTGAGTTACTTGAAAAGCAGAATTCAAGCACAGCAAGGAAATGAGTGTATGACTGGTGACTTAGCCTTAGTGGATTGCCATGGAGACAGGGAGGAATTGTTGGGTAGTGGCTGGGTTAAAATCTACTACAAAGCTCCCCTAACAAATTTGTTTCTTTTCTGCAACGGCCCCTACCGTACTGATGGAGGGGTTGCTATTTTTTTCCCACAAATCCTACAGGTAGGGCCAGCCCATCCACTAAGCGAACTAGGTGGTCGACTAGGGCGGCAGACCCTGGTGGGTGGCTCATCCTTACACGTTGCATGCCATCGCCACACCATCCCCAAAATCCAGCCTCTCATCGGGGATTGATAGTTGGCACAGCAATCACCTCTGTTTCTACAGTATGTTTCTTTAAGGCTGTAGCAGTCTTTAAAGCAGACACTGGCATCCTGCCACTTATGCCCCCTCCGACTTCCAGGAGCCTCGGGCCATGAGTGCGCACATGCGCTTTAAGGTCTGCTGCGGCTTGAAAGAGGTGATCGCCCTGCCGCCCATCAACTCTTGGTGAGAGGCTGGATGTCGGGGACAGCAAGGTGGTGTGGTGGGGGCAGCACATCAGGCCTGCCTAGGGCGACAAGAACTCTTGGGTCGTTCCTGTGTACAGGTCAAGCATATTGACTCTCCTCCTCTCTCTCCCACATAGTCTCTATAGCCTCTTCTCTTGCCTGTTAAATTTAAATTTTGCTCCCCATTGTTGTCCTCCTCTCCCTAGTCTTCATTGGAGTGAGATCTGTAACCTTATTTCCTTAATTAGTACCCAGTTTCCTAGATTATTCATCTTAGGAGATTTCAATGTACAAGCCAACAACCTTTTTAAAAACTGTGATCAAGCTTTTCTTCACTTCTGAATGACCTCTCTCTTTGCCAGCATGTCCACCCTTCAACTCATACTGCTGGACACACCATTCTTAGCTCCACTACTAACCCAGTCAGCCTCTCAGCTATCTCTTCCAGTCCTTACCCATGGACTGATATTTTTCTTCTCACATTACCATCCCTTCCTCTTCCCTTCCTTTACCTGCTTAATTCCCATGGCTATTGGTCAAGAAACCTCAAATTTATTAGTAGTAGAATTACTGGCCCTGCATTGTGACAAGTTTCATTCCACCTTCTCCAACCTCTCTACTTCTGATCCAATATCGACCTGGAACCTTCTCCTTACCCAGACAAAGATGCCACTGCCCCCACCACTACATTCCCCCTAAGTCTAAACCCCATCATCCATGGTATCGCTCAGGTTTATAACTTCTGAGGTCTCAAAGGAGGCAAAAGGAATGCCATTGGTGGAAACACCCTTCCCTATCTACCTTATCTGTCTATAAGGAATGCTCCTCTGACTACCATAGATCCATAAACTCAGCTAAGCACCTACTATTCTTCCATTATAAAAGCCCATAGCTATCACACTAAAAAGCTCTTTAATGTTTTTTCTAATCTCACACAATCTCCTTTAGACTCTCCCAAGTTCTCTCAATCCAGCCCAACAGCAGACCAACTTGCCACTAATTTAGATCGAAAGAGGATGCTATTCGAGATGCCCTTCTCCCATTTCTCAGCATTCTTTTTCCCAAACTCCGACTGCCTCTTGGTCTTTTTTTTTAGCAAACCAACTTTGTTCCTTATCAGTAAGGTTTTGGCCATAATGCAACCCACAACTTTCCCCTCTGATCCCTTACCCTCCTGGCTGCTGAAAAATCCCGTTTTGAATCTTTCCACTACCATTTATGTTCCATGGTTGATAATTCTCACTCCTCCGATGAAATATCCTCCTCTGGAAACATTCTACTATTATCCCCAAACTCAAACATTCCAATTTAGATCATCTTGATCCCATTGCAACAGTTGTGGTCAACATTATTGGCGCCCCCACATTTTAGGTATGTTGTGTACAGGGCCGTACCAAGCCATAATTGCACCCTGTGCTACTTGTACATCTGGCATGCCCCCATACCTCGATGTTCAGCCAGCTGCCTTCTTTTGCCCTGCTGCCGCCGCTTTTTGTTTTCTCGGAGGCAGCGGCGGCGGCAGTGAGGCAGACCCGACTTTATATTTTAAAAAACCAAACAAAAAACATGCGGGTCTTTTCGACTCCACGCTTGTAGGCAGGTCATGTCCCCCGTTCCATTCTCTGATGTAGGTCACATCAGAGGAGGGAGGGACCAGGCCTGCCATTCAAATGCGGGTCTTTGCAACTCCGCTTTGAATGGCTGGCTTGGTTCCTTCCTCCTCTGACGCGACCTACATCAGAGAAGGGAAGGAGGGACCCGACCTGCCTACAAGCGCAGAGTCAGAAAGACCGGCGCATTTTGTTTTCTTACTTTTTTAAATTTGAAGTCAGGTCTGTTCCGCTGATGCCAGTGTCGCCACCGGTGCCGCCACCGCTGAGAAAACAAAAAGTGGCGGTGGCAGGGCAACACCAGGCAGCCTGGGGAGCCGGGGCTGGCAGCCTTAAATACGCCCCTAATCCTTTTGCGCCCTGTGCGACTACACCGCTTGCACAGGGCTAGGTACGGCGCTGGTTGTGTACAATAAATTGAGAAATACTTGGAAATTTTCCAATTGTATGTCATCTTAATATTTTAATAGTATGTTCAAAGGTATATAACAAAAATAAGATGTCTGTGCAACACAGTCGAAGTAATTTCTGAGAAAAAAAACAAATATGACCTGGACAGGATTAACAGCATGCTTCACTAATATTTGGTTGTACAACCTTTGGCTGCCTGCTGTGTTGTACAACCTTTGGATTATGGTGCTGGCAGCGAATACTGTGTATACCATGGACTGCCCGAAGAACAAACCAGTCGGTACTAGAGGAGATCAAACCTAAGCTTTCTTTAGAAGCTCAGATGACAAGACTTCGACTTTCATACTTTGGACACATCATGCGAAGAGAGAGATATTAGAGAAAGACATCATGCTTGGCAAGATAGAAGGTCAACGCAAAAGAGGAAGGCCAGCAATGAGATGGCTCGATACAATACCAGCAGCTACGGGTACCAGTCTGTCAACAATGAGCCGCCTGACTGAAGACCGAACACAATTTAGGATAGCTATCCAGAGGATCGCCATGAGTCGACTTCGACTCGACGGCACTTAACAACAACAACACAACCTTTGGCAGTGATGACAGCCTCCAAACGTTTCTTGTAGCCATCTGTAAGTTTTATACATCTGTCTGCTGGTAGTTTCTCCCACTCTTCAACTGTGATTTGTTCCAGCTCATGAATATTTCCAGGATTCATTTTACCAATGGCAGATTTCAGCTCTTTCCAAAGGTTCTTGATTGGATTGAGATCAGGACTCATTGCTGGCCAGTTTAAAACTGTCCATTTTTTTCTTTTTAACTATTCTTTTATACTTTTGGATGTATGTTTTGGGTCATTGTCCTGCTGGATGACCCATGACCTTCGACCCAGACCTAGCTTTCTGACAATAGGTAACACATTTCGTTCCAAAATACCTTGGTAGTCCTCTAACTTCGTGATTCCTTTAATACATTCCAAGCCTCCAGTTCCTGAGGCAGCAAAACAGCCCCACAAAATTATGGAACCTCCACCATATTTAATTGTAGGAAGGGTGTTTTTTTCCTTATAAGCTGTATTTCTTTGCCTGTAAATGTATCGCTGGTCTGCATTGCTCAAGTTTGGTTTCATCTGTCCAGAGAACATTTTCCCAGAAGTATTATGGTTTCTCAAGATGGGTTTCGGCAAAGATTAGGCGTGCCTTTTTATGTCTGTCTTTGAGCAGTGGGGTCCTCTTTGGCCCTCACCCATGAATCCTAATTTGTTTAGTGGGTGGCTTATGGTGCGGTTTGAAACCACCACTCCAGATTGCTCCAGGTCAGCCTTAAGCACTTTGGATGTTGTACGTAATGTTTTTCCAACAGTTTGCACTAACCTTCGAAGACTTCTTGGATTAATTTTCCTCTTCCCACTACATCCCGGGAGGTTCTTGACATTTGTAAGATGTGGTCAGGTTACTCTCCTGTAGGTCCTGGGTTCATTTCACTTCACAGAGGCAGTAGGGCTTGTAATAAGACAACCAAACAGGTGTGGCTTGGAGAAAGGTTTTTTTATGTAGAAATAGGCTTATTACATAGGTATTGAACAGAGGTATATAGTGATTGTTACAGAGCTGCTTCAGTGTGCCTCAATGAATCTGTGTGTGTGTGTGTGTGTGTGTGTGCATGTGTGAAGTGTGAGAGAGAGAGGTAAGAACATGTGGGTCAGAGCCTCATGGCAAGGTGTGTCCGATGACAATAGGAAGAGAGAGAGAGAAGTGGGGGAGGGGTGAAGAGAATTGATTATCAGAGCCTCCTGTCCTTCATGTCCGATGAATAGTGGAAGAGAGAGAGCAAGAGGAAGTGTTTCTGTCCTTTATAGTGAATTCTCTAGCAACTCCCTTTGAGGTCTGCTATTGTTTCTAGCCACTCCCTTTGAGGTCTGCTATTCTTGATTTAGCAGGGAGGGGCTGCAGACCATTCTCAACAGGCCCTGAGACTGACATCAACAGGGGGTCAGAGTTAAACTGCCCTATTACCTTTGGAGACTGAAATCACCAGAGTAGCACAGCTGCATGAAATCCAAGGTCTGGGGAAAAAGCCATGACTCCTATGTCATGTATGCTGACAACATTTCCATGAGCAGAAATCTTCTTAATAAAATTGTGAATTGTAGACACAGGATTCCGAAGGTCTTTGGAGATGGCCTTGTACCCCTTTGAAGTCAGATGTTTGGTGATAATGTTTTTTTTTTCACCATCTCAGATGGCTCTCCTGTCTTCACCATTGTGAAAATGGAACAGAGAGTGAATGTGGCCATTTTAAACATCATACTTCGTTGGTTGATTCAAGTCATGTGAGTACTGACAATTGATCACAGGTGTGTCTAATTTTACTGCAATGGGAATATGGTTCTTCTGTTCAAACTGATTTGAATTGTTTATAAGGGTGCCAATAATCATGTCCTAAAATAAATAAAAGCCCCACAGATATCACCACTAAATCCATCTCATTTGGTTGATAAAGCTTACAAACGAGCACTATACAATCACCCTGAATGGTGGAAGGATCAGGATTTTTCAGCCAAGGATTCAGACACAACTAATTGTTTCATTGGGGTGCTCCCTTACATGCCAAACACTACAGAGAACTTGTATTTTAAAAACTCATTAGCCCATTTTGTCATTACATGAGTGTTTCCAACGGCCTCTCATGATGGCTTACCGTAGGGGTTCTAATATTAGTGACTTGGTGGTTAGAACCTCTACATTGGATACAAGAAATCAAGCATCTAGTGAGAGGGGTCATCATGCTTGTGGCACATGTGATTTTTGTTCAACAACTATTGAAGGTTTCAATTGGACTGACCCACAAATAGGTCGTGTCTATGTTTTGAATCATTCTACAACTTGCTTATCATCTTTTGTTGTTTATCTCATTATTTGTCCTTGCACAAAAAAATATGTGGGAATAACTTCACGTGTGATTAAGAAACGATTACAGGAACATCGTTCTCGCATCAATTCCCATGTTACTACAGCTCCACTGGCACTTCATTGTCTTCAACAAGGACATTGTTTTGAGGATTTAAGATGGTTAGTACTTGATGCTGTTCCAAGTCCATCATGAGGGGGAGATCAAGCTAGCCAATTGCATTTTAAGGAACAACGTTGGATTTTGCATTACAATCTACTGCTCCTAATGGTCTCAATTCTGAGATTGAATGGTGGTCATTACATCATTAATTCACATCTGTTTCTCAACGGTTAGTTGTTACCAGCCCTTGCTCTAATAATGGACGTTTGACGACTTCATTTCCAACTTAAGTGCTGTTTGATTGACAGAAACGATATAAAACCGGAAAGGAAGTTTCATTGGGTCACATTGCTTGAGAAAGAGCCAGGAGGACGAAGAGCTTGAAACACGACGTTGTGTTGCAGTGCCCAATGGAGGGTTACCTTTGCCATAATGTGCATCATATCAGCTAAGTAAAAGCGTAGAATTGGTGCTATTGTAAGCTGATTTCATTTGCTATTTGTAGCAGGATCCTTTTTGGCAGGCAAAACATGTTTCAGTAGGCCATACTAGCAGATTCCCTTTTACCACGACGTTGGATTTGAAATGGAGTTCAGCGTTTTTTCAATATTGTACAATTGATGGGACAGCTAGAGTAATTCTTGAGGTGCACTCTGGTGGGTGTTCATCGTGTTACATTCTAAGCTGTGTATACGGAAGATCTTAGAGTTTATTTGATTAAAAGGAGGGCCCACTACAAGACTCACTGAGAAAATTATTCTGATTCAACTAATGCAACACATTGAGGCACTGAATGCACGATACCCCAAACAATCAGGTTTTCATGCAGGTCACAGCATTGAAACCACACTCGCTTTCATGCTCAGCGACTTTCACTCTGCTCTTGACCATGGTGATACTGTCCTTCTGGTCTGCCTTGATCTTACCGCTGCCTTTGACCTCATTGATCACTTGTTACTACCCAGACAAATAATAGATCTTGGCATCATAGACACTATTCTTCAGTGGTTCACATCTTTTTCAGTAATAGAAGTTTCTCTGTTCTTTTCTACTCTGCAATGTTGCCTATCTACCCGCCCAACAGTGTAGTTACTCGCCTGTAACAGGTGTTCTCCAGGGACAGCAGGAATCAGTCCTCACATATGGGTGACATCGGCACTGATGGAGCCCGTGCGGAGCATTTCCCCAGCTTTCAAAGAAAGCCCTTGGAAATGCCACAACACATGCGTGGTCCCCTTCCCACCCAAAGGTGCCATCTTACTCAGTCAGTGCCATAGCTATAGCCCCTTCAAGAAGATGGCAAAAATATACAGCAACTCCAAGGGGAGGAGGGAGGGTTGTGAGTAATTACACTTTCTCCTGAAACAAGCAGGAAGTCAGTCCTCACATATGGGACTCCCTAGCTACAGGCTACCGAGGACCTGTAGGAAAAAGTACGGCAGCGCCATGAGCAGTCGCCAGTGAGAGCCGAAAGCAGCCCGAGGACCCCGGGTCCATTGATGGCCACGCTCCCGGTAGCTGGAACAAGAAGGGTCGGAGGACAGGAGTTGCTTAAACCCCAAACAGATTACAGAGTACAGCCTGGCCGAACACGGCGTCCCAGTGGGACTCTCTCTCCAGGCAGTAATGTACCGCGAAGATGTGAGCGGAGGACCAGGTGGCGGCCCAGCAGATGTCTGCCAATGGCACCGAGTGCAGGCTAGCGACCAACATCGCCATCACTCAGATATTGTGAGCCATGACTTGGCGGTCCAGGGGAAACCCGGCCTGGGCCTGGCAAAGGCGATGCAGTCTGCCACCCAGATGGACAAGGTACGTTTGGTGACCGCCAGCCCCAGACGGCTGAGATCGAAGGAGATGAAGAGCTGGCTAGATCTGTGGTGGTCCCGAGTCCGCTGCAGGTAGAAAGAGAGAGCCCTCTTACAATCTAAGGTGTGGAGAATCGCCAATGCCCAGTCGGTGTGAGGCTTCGGGAAGAAAGTGGGCAGCACTATCTCTTGATTGAGATGAAAATCTGAGATGACCTTAGGAAGGAACTTGGGGTGAATCCACAAGACCACCCTGTTCCTGGAGTTTGCTGACTCTCCGGACAGAGGTGAGAGCCACCAGGAAGGCCACCTTCCATGACAGATGCCGCAGCGGGCAGTTAGCCATGGGCTCAAAGGGCGGCTTGGTCAGCTGCATGAGGACCACATTGCGGTCCCATTCGGCCAGAGGAGGGGCTGGTAGGGGGCCTGGAAAGGAGCAGGCCTCGCATAAAATGCGAGATGAGCGGTTGCCCTGAAAGAGGCTTACCCTCGATGGGGTGGTGGTTCACTGAGATGGCACTCAGGTGAACTCTGACCGAGTTAGACTTCAGGCCAGTCTGCGAGAGGTGGAGCAGGTACTGCAAGATCAAACTGGTAGGGCATAAAAATGGGTTCGCTCAGAGCTCCAAGCACCACACTGAGAACCAATACCATTTGAAGGTGTAAGCTCGTCTACTCGAGTCCTTTCGTGAGGCCGAAAGAATGTCCTCGATCTCCACAGAAAGATGGTAGGAGGCTAAAACGACCCACTCAGCCACCAAGCTGTGAGGGATAGGGACCTCAGATTGGGGTGAAGTAGAAGACCCTCCTCCTGTGTCAGCAGCTCCGGTGAAAACCCAGGAGAGACCAGGGGCTCCATCGAGAGACAGAGAAGCAGGAGAAACCAAGGCTGCCTGGACCACCTCAGGACTATGAGAATCATCGAGGCCCTGTCCCGCTGGACCTTGAGAAGGGTCTGGGCAATGAGGGGCGTCGTTTCCCACGAGATGAGTAAGGCATCTGGGGCCACCCTGCCCGGGTGTGGGAGGGGACTACAAAACCGGGGGAGCTGCGAATTCGCAGGATTGGCGAAAAGGTCCAGGTCTGGAGTCCCCCAATGCTGGAAGAGCCGCTGCGCCGTCCAGGGACACAGGCGCCACTCGTTCGACTGGAGGACTCTGCTGAGCCGGTTTGCCAATGCATTGTCCTGGCCCAGGAGATAAGTGGCCCGGATGGTCATGCCCTGGCTCACCGCAAAAAAGCATAGGGCTGTCGCCTCTGAACAGAGGCTGTAGGAACTGGTACTTCCTTGTTTGTTCACATAGAAAATCATGATCTGGTTGGACCAGCATCGCTCGGTGCTGCAGGCGGTCCCTGAAAGCCTTGAGTGCAAGGCGAATGGCCCGGAGCTCCCGCAGGTTGATCTGCTGCCCGGACTCCTCGAGGGACCAGGTCCCTTGTGTGCACCACCGCTCACAGTGGGATCCCCAGTCCACCAGGGAGGCATCCATAGTCAAGACCACCTGATTCTCCGGAGCTTGGAAGGGCATACCTCGAAGCAGGTTCCGAGACTCCTGCCACCAAGTGAGAGACTCTGCCATGCTGGAAGAGACCGAGATGGGGTCTCTGAGACAGCCGGTTGACTGTGCCCATTGTGCTCGGAGGTAGCATTGTGCCGCCCGCTTGTTGAGATAGGCATTGGGCACGACATGGACCATGGAGGCCTTGTGGCCGAGAAGGCGAAACATCGTCTGGGCCGAGACGGCCCTGTGGCACCACACTTTGGATGCCAGGGACATGAGGTGGTCCGCCCTGTCCTGAGGAAGGAAAGCCATGGCCCACAGGGTGTCCAAGTGAGCCCCGATGAACTCCAGGGACTGAACTGGAGTGAGGTGGGACTTTGGTAATTGATCATGAACCCCAGATGCTCCAGGAGGTGAATGTTGTGGTCAATGGCCTGCAGGGCTTCAGAGGCCATGCCTCCTGTTACGAGCCAGTCATATAGATATGGATAGATGAAGGTGCCCTGCAGCCGGAGGTGGACTGTAGCCAAGGCCAGGCATTTCATGAAGAAACGCAGGGCGGATGCGAGGCCGAAGGGAAGCACCCTGTACTGGTAATGGTTTCCCTGAACCATAAAGTGGAGGTACTTTCTGTGCTTGGGATGGACGAGGATGTGAGTGTAAGCATCCTTTAAGTCCAAGGAGCACAGCCATTCGCCCTGCTGGAGGTAGGACAGTAATGTTCCAAGGGAGAGCATCCTGAACTTCTCCCGCACTAGAAACTTGTTTAGGTTCCGCAGGTCGAGGATAGGCCAAAGGCCCCCTGTCTGCTTTGGGACAAGGAAGTATTGAGAGAAAAACCTCTGTCCTCGGAAGTGCGGTGGGACTGGTTCTACCGCCCCGTCCTCGAGGAGGCCTGCGAGCTCCTGACTCAGGAAGGCCTGGTGCTGGCAAAGCCAACTTGGCTCCCCGGTGAAGTACGGAGGAGGGAGCTGGTCCAGATGGAGGAGAGAGCCCTCCCGAACGACCTGGAGGATCCAGGCGTCGGTGGAGATGGACTCCCACCTGTAGGAGAAGTGGACCAGAGACCCCCTGACAGACAGCCGCCCTGTCAGCGGACGAGAGGCTATGCCGATGGTGTCAAAACCCCGAGGTTGGCTGAGCTGGCGTCGGGGGTTGGGTCTTGCGACCTTTCGGTTTACGAGGGCCATGGGCTGTGCTCATGCTCTGACTGCCCTGAATGGGGGTCGACGCCAGCGGGTAGGACGGGTAGCCCTTGTACGGGAGCCCCTTCTGGTGCGGAGGAGGAGGAGTTTGTTCAGAATGGGAGGAACTGGCACCAAGAGAGCTTCCTTTGGAGGGGCTTCATATTGAAGAATATCGAACTCCTCTATTGACTCGGTGGCAAGCGCTAGAGCCCGTGCCATGTCCCGGATAAACTCCAGAAAGGAGGTGTCTTCAGGAGGTGACCACCGCCTCTGGGTTGGCAGAGAGGGGTCCAAGGAGTGGTCTTGGTGGGATTGTCTCTCTGGGGAGGTTTCCCCGTCGGACTCACACTCTGAGTAGTCCGTGGAGGACTCAAGATCGGCTTCCGAGGCCAAAACCTGCCCGGAGCCGGAGGTGCTCGCCTGAGAAGATCTAGCACCTGAGGACTGGGATGGAGATCGAGACCCACGCCGAGGATCTTCACGAGGCTTTTGGTTCTTGGGGGGTCACTTTGGTGGCCCAGAGAGTTGTCGAGGTCCCTGCAGTCTCGAGGCACCAATGCCTGTTGGGCAGTGAGGAACACAGAAATGCTGTGCTCCAAGGCCAGCATCCGGGCCTCCCACTTGGGAGTGAGGCCCTGCGACACCGATGCTGGGGTGACCAGGTTGGGTGTTGAGGAGAAGAGGAGGTCTTCGCTGGGACGACCCTCGGGAGACCGGGTGCCTTCGCCAGAGGCCTCCGTATTGGTTTGAGGTACCTTACTGAGCTGCTCCCTCTCCGACTCCAGTTTGCCGAGGTGGGCTGAGAGACTGGGCGCGTGACCTCTCATGCTTGTCTGGCGCCCCCGACAAAGTCTTCGCGGCCTCCTTCTTCTTCTACTCACGTTCTGGTGACCCCTGGTCAGAGTGCCTCTGGGCCCAGGGAGGAGCCTTGGGAGACTTCAAGTGTTGCAGAGCCGAGAAGCGGGAGGCTACCGGGGATACCAGGGCTGCCTTACAGAAGGGATCATCCAGCTTCTGCTTACAACTCTGGGTGGCCTTGGAGGACATCTTCTTACAGAGGGAGCATAGCTCCGGGTCATGGTCAGCTCCTAGACACCTGAGACAACAGTCATGGGTGTGCATGAGTGACATGTTTTTTGAACATCTATCACATTTCTTAAAACTGGAGGCCATTGGGGGAAACAGACCCCTGTGAGGACAAAGACCCTCGACTTGGCCAGCGGTTAAAAAAGTGCAAAAGCGCGGTAAAACACAAAAAGGCAAAAGGGAAGAAACCCGAAACCAAGGCCGAAGCAGAGGTGCTCGAGAGACAGGAAGAGGACCGGCGAAGGCCAGATAGCAAAAACCAGTTGGAAACAGAAAAAGCTTTTTCTGGGGATGAGACGCATATCTGAAGGGCTCCGCGGAAAAAGGGAGACTGAGTAAGATGACATCTTTGGGCAGGAAGAGGACCACGCATGTATGGTGGCATTCCCAAAGGCTTTCTTTGAAAGTTGGGGAAATGCTCCGCGCGTGCTCCGTCGGTGCCGACGTCATCCATATGTGAGGACTGACTTCCTGCTTGTTCTTGGAGAACGTGGGATACCCCAGGGTGCCATTCTTTCCCATCCCCTTTTCAATCTCTTTATCAGCCCTCTGGCCACTCTTATCCAGACTCAAGGCTTTAATCCTTATTTTCATGCTGGTGACATTCAACTCATCTATCCCAGCAATTTCTTGCCTCCTAATCTTTCTCCTCTGAATAGTTGCCTCAGTGCCATAGCCTCCTGGCTAAATTGAAACTTAATGTGACCAAATCCCACGCCATGAGGATTACTGGCTGGGACTTTTGCCCTTCAGTGGCACCCTAGCTGTTAGGCCAAGATCTTACATTGATCCTGAAAGTCTTAGGTCGTTTATTTGATCTTTCTCTCTCTCATTCAACTAACAAATTTCTTCTGTTAAATTTTGCTTCTTCTTCCTCCATCAGCTTTGCTCCACAAAGTCCTACCTCACTCAAGATGCTCTTACCACAGCAGCATCTGCATTAATATTATCTAGGCTTGATGATGGCATTGTTGAATACCTTGGGTTCCCTGTATCCTCATGGAAGCGCGTTCAAAACACACGGACGATAACTATCCAACTCATCCATGATTCTCAGAAAAACAATATTCTTACAACACTTTACATACACTATCATTGTCTCGATAACTTATTAGGTCATATTTAAAATCTTGCTCATCATACACAAAATCTTTTATACCAATCTTTCTTTTTATTTATCCACTGTGTCCACTGGGCACCTCATCCCAAGGGTGATACAGATACAGGTGATCTAGCAGATTGCCTTTTCAGGCGCTAGCCACCTACTGAGATCCACTATCACTTTGTACGTTGCACTAGGCCCAAGCCCTCACCACTGGGCTTTGGTGGTTGATCCTTCATAAGGCCAATGCCCCGGAGGTCCTTCTATGCCTCCTTCAGTAGGTGGTTACGGTGGGACACGCCACTGTGGCTAATCCATAGCTCAAGCAGAAATTACCATCAGTATGGTTGTGATTAATTGTATTTGATATACCGCAACAGTATACGCAATCTATGCGGTTTACAATAATTTAAAAGAACAGTAGAAAAAAAAGAAAGAAACTCCATATATAAACAGGACAGCAAAAGAATCGTAAGAAAAGGGTGAAAAACGAAAAACACATACAAACACACAGTGCATCAGAGACAACGCCTGCTAGATCCGGCATAAAGCACCGTCCACCTCAGGAGATTAACTATTTGATTGAATGTTAAAAACAAATTCAAAAAGATGAGTTTTGCGCATCCGCTTGAAAGTCCTGAAATTCAGTTCAGTACATAAGGGTGCTGGTAAAGCATTCCACAAAGTCGGGGCCGCAGCCGAAAAAGCTGTTTTCCATGTGGACTGCATGCTTCTTCAGCACGCTCGTAACCTCTTTCAACTTATCTCTTATGTAGCATGATCGCTGATAAGTCTCCATGCAAGTCTATCTTATGTCCATCCATCTCAATCTCTGGCATTGCCTGTGCTTTCCCTTTTAAGGGGACATGTAACAAACAGACCACTAAATCCTGGGGTAAGTCTAATCTCTGGGGTCCCAAGACATGGTGTACCTGCTCTATTTATTTATTTATTTTTTTTATTTAACAGTATTTCTAAACCGCCTTATCATAATAATCAAGGTGGTATCACAGCAAACAATCTGGTAGTGTGAGTGTGTTATACATGCAGTGAGGGTGGAAATTTAGTTGGGTGTGTGTTGTATTGTGAGCTAGATTGGTTTGAGCTATGTACAATGTGGGCTATATACAGTGGTGCTAAAAACATTTTATATACATATAGTGTTAGGCGGTAACGTGTGCTGCTATACAGTTACTTAGTTTATGTGATGTGTCCATAGTGTTCTATGAACAGCATGGTTTTCAGCTGTTTTCTGAAGTCCTTGAGGTCTGTAGTTGCTCTCAAATCGTCCGGTAGTTTGTTCCATATTGTTGGAGCAGCCATGGAGAGTGCTCTGTCTGTTGTGTCCTTGCGTGTGTGTTTGTATTCACTTGGGGTGCTGACTCGGTTGTGTGTTTGTTTTCTTCTAGGACGTGTGCTGGTGTCTGGTTGTATGAGGGTGTGCAGGCTGTTGGCTGATGTTTGCTGTTTTATCTTAAATAGGTTTATGATAGTTTTGTATCTGATGCGTGCATCGATTGGAAGCCAGTGTAAGTCCTTTAAGGTGGGTGTGATGTGCTCCTGTCTTGCAGTTCCGGATATGATTCGTGCTGCGGTGTTTTGTGCCAGTTGGAGTGGTTTGATGGCTTGTTTCGGTAGTCCAAGGTATATCGGATTGCAGAAGTCCAGTAGAGGGGTTATCAGTGCTTGACAGACGGTACGGAAGTGTTCTGGGGCGAGGAGTGGTTTCAGTCTCCTGATGATTCGCATCTTGTAGTAGGCTTTTTGTATTGTTTTGTCTATGTGTGTCTTGAGATTGAGTTTATTGTCCAGCGTAACCCCGAGGTATCTCACTTCTGACCTTATTGGTATAGTAATGTTTTGTATCTTTAGATTTGGTGGGTGTATGAAGCTTTGGTTCCGAGTGATGATTAAAGCTTCAGTCTTGTTGTAGTTTATGGCGAGGTTGTTGTTTTGACACCAACTGGTCATTTGTGTAAGGCAGTCTGTTATCTTAGAGAAGTCCGGGTTGTCGATTGATATCGGGGTGTATATCATGATGTCGTCCGCATAGATCGTGTATTGAATGTTGTTCTCTTTCATGATGTTGCATATTGGTTGGATGTAGATGTTAAATAGGAGTGCTGAGAGCGCAGAACCTTGAGGTACTCCTTGACGGACTTTGATGGGTCGGGATGTGATGTGTCCCACCTTGACCTGTAGCTGTCTTTCGGTTAGGTATGAGTGGAACCATTTCAGTGTGATACCGTGTATACCAGTGTTCTGTAGTCTTTCCAGGAGCGTGTTGTGGTCCACTGTGTCGAAGGCTGAGGAGATGTCGATGAATATCATTATGATTCCGTTCCTGGTGTTGTCAATTATTCTAAGGATGCTGTCGAAGAGGTAGATCAGTAGCGTTTCGACACCGTGGTTGGGACGAAATCCGTGTTGGCTGTCGTCGAGTGTTTCGTGTGCTCTATGGCCCAATTCTCTCCTTCACCAGTGCTCCCATTGTTAAGCACCAGGTGATACACACAATGAGTCACCTCCTCCACATTCACATACTGTTCTGTATTGGACACTTTGCATATACGCACGTTCAGCACCTCATATGATTTTTCTTTAGCCTCCAATTTATATTGCATCTCACTCCACAACAGATCCATTTTATCCACTCGGGCGATCAGTCTCACCAGTGCCTCATCCTGTTAATCGGTCCTCTGTTCCAACTCTTCAGTGTGGTGCCCCAGCTCAGCACTCTCCTGCCTCATGTCATCCAACATTTCTTTCATCTCCCCCATCGGCACTTTAATTTCAGTTTTAATCTCAGTCTTAAATTCCATCAACAGCACCCGCATCTCGTTGCCTAGGCATCGAGTTCGGTCTATTTTTATAGTTTTCATTCTTTTCTTTTTGTGGCACCTTCACGCCCTTTTTTTCCCACTGGTAGCCTGGAGAGTCTTCGACCTCACAGGGGTACTTTTTTTCCCCATGGCTAACCAGTGACTTTAAGAAGTGTGATCGGTGCTCTAAAATTGTCTTTGACCGACACACACGACTGCTGTCTCCGCTACCTTAGGCCAGACCACGACCCAGCAGCCTGCGGTCTCTGCAAGAGGATATCCAGTAAGGCCCTCAAGAGCCACCAGCAGCAGCACGATAAGTTTTTACCTAAGTCCCCGGTGCCTCCGAAGGCCAGGGCCTCATCTGAGGCCCCGACATCTCGGACGGAACCTTCCGAACCCGAATCTCATCATGGGTCCTCAGAAAGGGAGTCTCCCTCAAGGGAACCCATGAAGAAAAAGAAACCCTCAAAGGCGGCGTCCTTGGATGGCTCCGACTGGCCAAGTGCTCCCCAAGCCCGGTCCCGCAGTTCGAGACGTTCATCCAAGGCATCGGAGAAGGAGCAGCCTGCGAAGGTCCCCCGAAAGGATCTGACTGTGGACCGGCCTCAGTCCCCAGACACCATCCTCGTCAAGGATTCCCCTTTGGGGGAGCCAGCATCAGGCCAGAGTCCCCTGATGCCAGCGCTGAAGGCTGCAGAGCCTTCTGGTCTGGAATCCAGAATGGTGGCCCTGGAGCGCAGTTTGTCTGCCTTCATGGACCAGCAGCGGGTGCTGTTGTCCGGCACAACCGGTTCATCTGCCCTGACACCGGGACCTCAATCTCCAAGATGTCCCTGAATGCCGAGCTGATCCTCGAGGTCTTTCGGCCTCGAGTCGATCCTCGGCCGAGGTTGCAATCTGAGTCCTGCTTGATGGGACCGCGGTCATCCCCAACAAGTATGCTGAGCACTGGCTTGCAGGGCATCGGGGGCACTGAGGCCTGCGGATCAGCCCTCCTATGAATCCTCAACAGACTACTCCAAGAGGGAGACGGAGGACAAGGAGTCCCCTGATATCTGTCACCACCGCAACGTCCCATCTGACTCTCCCGTCTCAGAGCCTCGATGGCAGTCCCCGCCCAAGGATATGGGCTTCCTTGATTTTGTCAAGGACATGTCTAAGGCCCTGGCATTCCCGACCAAGTCTGAGGAGGACCCTTGGGTGGATGAGTTGGAAATCCTCCAGGTTGAGGCCCCTCTGTGGGAATCGCTCATGGTGCCCATACCTCCCATCCTGGAACGTCTGATGCTCCGAATGTGGGAGACACTGGCTTCGGTACTGGTGGTGAGCAAATGGCTCGATTCGATGTATCGAGTCTGCTGGAGCCTGATATTCAAAAGTCACAGCTGCCGCATAACTCCATGGTGGTGCAGTTGGTCATGCGTCAGCTGAAAAGCCAGAAGACACACTCCTCGGTGCCCCCCCGGCAGGGAGGCCCGCATTCTGGACGCCCTCGGCAAAAAGTGTTATCAGGACTCAATGCTCATCGGCCGCATCCAGGCCTACCAGCTGTACATGGGCATGTACCTGAGAGACATGGCGAAGGAACTCGCCGTGTTCTCAGCTGGTCTCTCCGAGGAACCCTTGCAGCGGTTCAAGAACCTGGCCAAAGCAGTCCGTGAATGCTCCAAATTCATGGGCTTGAGTCAGCGGCTCGAGTAGTGGCAGCGGGCATCAGTGTACACCACCAAGCTTGACTACAGTCGTCCGACCTCGAGCAGTGGGTTCAGGACAAATTGGTCAATGTCCCCTGCCAAGGAGAGAACCTCTTCGGCAAACCCATGGCCAACAAAGCTGCCAAGCTGGAGACTAAGTTCATGATGAGGACCAGGCTCTCCAAAAAGACCGCTGCTCCTTCCTGACAGAAGGGTTCAGGTAAAAAGTCCTTTTACCTGAGGAAGGGAGCTGTATACAGAAACTACCCACCTTATCAGGCCTCCCCAGATCCCCAACAGGGTCAGCAGGCCAAGGGACATGGGCATAGCCCTCGTAAGCAGAAGGCTCCAAAACCCCAGGCTCTGGCTCCGGCCCCGGCCCAGCCAGGGGGGATTTTTTGACTCCTTGAGCATAGCCTATCTACCCTAGGGAGATTAGCAGCCCACAGGGGGATATCTGGCCCTCTGTGCCCAGAGGTGGGTGACCATCACCACCGATTCCTGGGCAGGGAGGGTTACCTCCTCCACCTGACTCAGACACCTCCTCCTTATTTCCTGGAAGAGCCCCCTCGGGTCTCCCCTCCACCTGGACCTTCTTCTGAAGGAGTTGACAGGTCTTCTTGAGGACAAAGTGGTGGAACCAGTGCCCCACCATCTCAAGGGCAAGGGGTTCTACTCCAGATACTTCCTCTTGCCAAAAAGGACAGGGGGCCTAAGGCCCATCCTCGACCTGCGCAACCTCAACAAATTTCTGGTGAGGAAGAAGTTCAAGATGCTCTCCCTTGGAACATTGCTGCCCTACCTCCAGCAGGGAGATTGGCTATGCTCTTTAGATCTCAAGGATGCTTATACCCACATCCTCATCCACCCCAACCTGTGGTTCGTAGTGAGGGGGCAGGCATTTTCAGTACAGGGTGCTCCCCTTCGGCCTGGCCTCTGCCCCAAGAGTTTTCACAAAAATGCCTGGCAGTTGTGGCCTCCTTCCTCCGGCTCCAGGGGATCTTTGTCTTTCCCTACCTGGACGACTGACTCATAAAGGGAGGCACAGCTTCAGAGGTGCAGCAGGCCACTGCACACACCATCCGGGTTCTGCAACACTTGGGGTTTGTCATAAACTACCCCAAGTCTCACCTCCTCCCGACACAGTGTCTGGAGTTCATTGGGGCAAAGATTGACACTCTCTATAGGTGACTATTAAATTGTTTGTCAAACTCTCAAAGGCATTCCTATCCAGGGACCAAGCCAACTGTCTCAGGACTCTGGCTTGGCACATACAGTACTGTCCCTCAGTGCCCGCTCGGCTTCTCCTGCGCCTCTTCGGGCACATGGCTTCCACGGCCCACGTCATCCCCCAACGCTCGCCTCCACATGAGGATGACGCAGTGGTGTCTCCAGGACCAGTGGTCTCAGGCCATGGGCCGCCTCTGAGACAGAGTTTCTGTGACCCGCCAATTGGCGGATTCTCTGATCTGATAGCAGTTTCCCCAGCATCTTGAGGCGGGCATGCGTTTTCAGGCCCCAAGGCCCTCAAGGATCCTCACCACGGACACCTCCCTGCTCAGCTGGGGAGCCCACTGTGGAGATCTTCGCACTTAGGGCAACTGGTCACCAGATGAGAGCACCCAGCAGATCAACCTCCTGGAGCTCCAAGCCATACATCTAGCCCTGAGAGTCGTCTTTCACCACCTGCATCACCAGCCAGTGCTGGTCCAGGCAGACAACCAGATGGCGATGTTCTATGTGAACATGGGGTATAGTACCCTTTGTCAGAAAGCACTGGTCCTCTGCTCGTACGCAGTCCAACAGAGTATCCTTCTGCGGGCAGTGTTCCTGCCAGGCCAGGACAACCTGCTGGCTGACAGGCTCAGCAGAGTTCTCCAGCTGCACGAGTGGCAGCTAGATCCAGGGTAGCCAGTCGGCTTTTCCGGCTCTGGGGGGAACCCGTGATGGACCTGTTCTCCAGCCTGGACAACTTTCAGTTGCCACGCTTCTGTTCCCAGCAGGCCCACCCCTCCAGGATGGCAGCGGACGCGTTCCTTGTCTCATGGTCGCCTTCCCTCCTATGCCATTGATTGCCAAGATCTTGTTCAGGACCCTCCGTGACAGGGTCTCGCTCATCCTGATAGCAGAGGCACAGGCAACTGTGGTTTCCGCTGCTCCTCCAGTTGATGGTGGAGACCCCCATTCCCTTGGGGACCACCCTGGGATTCCTATCTCAGGAGGGGGGCACTCTCCTGCACCCCAACCTGGGGTCCCTTTCGTTGGTGCTGACGTCACCCATATGTGAGGACTGATTCCTGCTGTCCCCGGAGAACAGCTGTTAGAGGTGAGTAACTACGCTTTTTCTGCTGTCATGTTTCTATGTTTCTATTAATAATCATATGTAGTAGGCATGTGTTAAAAGGTCCTGGTGAACTGTGAAATCAGTAATGATGTATTTCATTCCAGCCCTATCATAAACATTCCATGTGTGACCAGGAGTGGCACAGTGTTCCTTTTGGACTGGACTTTTTCCAGGCTAAAGAGACATAGGCAGAGCTGGTAAAGTGGGAATCTGGAAATATCTAAAAGATAAATCTAGTCAGCGCAGTATTGTCTGACAACATTCCCACGAAGTTACATGGGAGCCCTCTACCCATGCTGTGATAATCGTGTTTTCAATCGCATGGAGCAGACACTGAAATCGTAATATTGCAGCACCTCCCCCCTCTAGCAGCTGCATGGGTGGAGGACTCCCGCACATCTTCGCAGGAACGTTGCTGTCTGGCTCCACCTCTCTAGTTTTGAATGTGTGAAAGCTGCAGTAGCTGGTACCTAGGGGGCAGGGGCAAAAAGATGCCTATGGATACATCACAGGCTGAGCAGCAGCACGCCAGGAAATGGTTCAGCCGCATGGACCAATCCTGTCGCTTTGATTTATATCCGATTGCAAAAGCCAGCCATTTTCAAATTCCCATTTATCAACGAAGACGCATCTGGGCCAGCCTCAGTGGAGCAGAGACAGTTAGGCCCAGCTTCAGTTTGTGCAGACTTGAAGGGTGCTCAGGACGATGTGCAGCTTGTGGAATGCAGACAGCATAAAGGTGGCTTTGTTTTCTTGTCAGTCCACCTCCGTCTCCCTCTCTATACTGCTTGAGAGATGTAGGTCATGCAGAGGGCTGTAGGAATCCAGGAGTCTGCCTCATCTCTTAGCTGCTGATTGTAGATTGCTTAACATGATTGTGCCACTTACTGAATGAAGTATGTATGCAGTGTTGAGTTATGAGCTTTTCTTCTTCTGAAGTGTTTTAATTTAATCCAAATATCTGTAACTTATAGCTGTAGAGCCTCCTCTAACTGTATTTGGGATCTCAGTTGGGTGGAGGGGGGGGCTTTTAACCAAAACATCTGGATTGTATATGTTAATTATTGGATGACTCTGATGGCAAATAATGGATGGCTGAACCCATAAGTCACCATCACCTGGACCAGATGGTATACATCCGAGGGTGTTGAAAGAACTGAAATATGAGATTGCAGACCTATTATTAGTAATCTGTGAACTATCATTAAATCATCTGTAGCACCTGGAGACTGGGCAATATAATGCCACTTTTTAAAAAGGGCTCCAAGGGTGATACAGGAAACTACAGACCTGTGAGCTCGACGACAGTACAGGGCAAAATGGTAGAAACCATTATAAAGAAAAAAATGACTAAACATGTAGAAGGTTTATTGAGAGAAAGCCAACATGGATTTAGCCAAGGAAAATCTTGTCTTACTAATCTGTTATATTTTTTGAAGGTGTGAATAAACAGATGGACAAAGGTGAGCTGGTTGATATAGTGTATCTGGACTTTCAGAAAGCCTTTGACAAGATCCCTCATGAGAGACTCTTGGTGAAATTAAAAAGTCATGGGATAGGAGGCAGTGTACTATTATGGATCAGGAACTGGTTAAAAGATAGAAAGCAGAGAGTTGGACTAAATGGCCAATTTTCTCAATAGAGAAAGGTGAATAGTGGAGTACACCAGGGATCTGTGCTGGGCCCGCTGCTTTTTAACATATTTATAAATGACCTGGAAATGGAAGGTGATCAAATTTGTAGATGACACAAAATTATTAAAAGCCAAAAGGATTGTGAAAAATTGTAAGAGGAGCTTTATAAACTGGAAGACTGGAGTCCAAATGGCAGATGAATTTAATGTGGACAAGTGCAAAGTTATGCACCTAGGAAAGAACAACCCAAACTATGGTTACACGATGCAAGGATCCACATTAGGAGCCACCACCCAGGAAAAGGATTTAGGCGTCATCGTGGATAATACGTTGAAACCCTCCACCCAGTGTGCAGCTGCGGCCAAGAAATCAAATAGAATGCTAGGAATCATAAGAAAAGGAATGGGGAATAAAACAGAGGATATTATTAATCTCTGTATCATTCCATGGTGTGACTGCACCTTGAATATTGTGTGCAATTCTGGTCACCATATCTTAAAAAGGATATAGTGGAATTAGAAAAGGTACAGAGAAGAGCCACCAAAATGGTAAAGAAGATGGAAAGATACCCCTATAAGGAGAGGCTAAAAAGATTAGGACTCTTCAACCTGCAAAAGAGACGGCTGATGGGAGATATGATAGAGGTCTATAAATTAATGAATGGAGTGGAACAGGTAAACATAGATCTGTTGTTTACTTTATCAGAAGTAGAAAGACTAGGGGACATGCAATGAAGCTACACTGTAACCCGTTTAAGAGTAATAAGAGAAAATATTTTTTCACTCAACGCCTATTCAAACTTTGAAATTCGTTACCAGAGGATGTGGTGGGAGCTGTTAGTGTAGTTGAGTTTAAAAAAGGTTTGGACAAGTCCTGGAGGAAAGGTCCATAAACCATTATTAAAGAGGACCCGGGAAATCCCCTACTTACTCCGGGACAAGCATTGTGGAATCTGTGTACCTTTTTGGGAACCTGCCAGGTACTTGTGACCTGGATTGACCACAGTTGGAAATGGGATACTGGGCTTGATGGACCTTGGTCTGACTTAGTATGGCATTTCTTATGTTCTTATATAAAACTGGGTTTCTGCAGGGGGACTTTGGGCCAATCTGGGCTATTTCATACCTCACTTCTGAGGCAGTACTAATTTGAAACAGAAGAAGCAGGACTAAATAAACCTCAGAGCACTGGAAACCCCAAACTGAGCATCATAACAGCTGGGTGAAAGGTATTGCCTCTGGCCCTGAATGATACTGCTGTTGGGGCAAAGGCATAGTGCAGGGGTAGAGTGAAACACTAGGGGATTGATGTAAGTTGTTCTTCGCTTAGGGCTTCTTCCCTCTTTAGATAATTCGGGACTAGCATGGACAGATTTGATTCTAGAGGCCATGTTTCTTACTTTCTTTAGCATGTGACCATGAGCTGCTTTCGTGTGATTACAAAGATAACTGTCAAATGCTTAAACAAGTATCTTAGTGGTTCAGTATAATTTGTAATTAATGAAATTTCAGTTTACGGATGCCTTTCACCCAACTCATGTTACAATAGGTCTACTGCAGTACCTGAAAGTGGGTTATTGTTGTTGTTGTTGTTGTTAAGTGCCGTCGAGTCGGAGTTGACTCATGGCGACCCTCTGGATAGCTATCCTAAATTGTGTTCGGTCTTCAGTCAGGCGGCTCATTGTTGAAAGACTGGTACCCATAGCTGCTGTTATTATATCGATCCATCTCATTGCTGGCCTTCCTCTTTTGCATTGACCTTCTATCTTGCCAAGCATGATGTCTTTCTCTAATGATCTCTCTCTTCGCATGATGTGTCCAAAGTATGAAAGTCAAAGTCTTGTCATCTGAGCTTCTAAAGAAAGCTTAGGTTTGATCTCCTCTAGTACCGACTGGTTTGTTCTTCGGGCAGTCCATGATATACACAGTATTCGCCGCCAGCACCATAATTCAAAGGCATCAATTTTCTTCCTTTCTATCTTTTTCACTGTCCAGCTTTCACATCCATATGATGTTACTGAAAATACCATGGCTTGAACAAGTCAAATCTTTGTATGGAGAGAGACATCTCTGCTCTTGAGAATCTTATCTAGGTCTTTCATAGCCATTCTGCCAAGAGCAATGCGTCGTCTGATTTCTTGACTGCTTGTTGCTTCTTTATTGATAGTTGATCCAAGTAGGTTAAAGTTGTTCACGATTTCAATTTCTTCTCCTTCAACGATGAACCTGTTGATTATGCCAGTTGTCACGATCTTTGTCTTCTTTATATTAAGGTGCAGGCCCATTTTGAGACTATGTTCTTTGATTGTGAGAAGCAAATGTTTTAGATCATCTTCACTTTCAGCCAGTAATGTGGTATCATCAGCATAGCGAAGGTTGTTGATGAGTCTTCCACCAATCTTCACACCTCTGTTGTCTTCATACAATCCTGCTTCTCTGATGATTTGTTCTGCATATAAATTAAACAGGTAGTGGGGAAGTATGCAGCCTTGTCTTACACCTTTGCTTATTTTAAACCATTCTGTTTCTCCTTGTTCCGTTCGAACTGTTGCTTCTTGATCAATGTACAGATTGTGCAAGAGTACGATCAGGTGTTCTGGTATACCCATGCTTGTTAATGTAGCCCAGAGTTTCTCATGGTTTACACAGTCAAAAGCCTTGCTATAGTCGATTTGTGCTATATCTATTTGTGCTTTATCCCTTTGGTATTCTTTAGTCTTTTCAAGGATCCATCTCACATCCACAATGATGTCTCTCGTTCCTCGCCCTTTCCTGAACCCTGCTTGCACTTCAGGTAGTTCTTGTTCCAGGTATGGTTGTAGTCTCCTTTGAATAATCTTCAGTAGAATCTTGCTGGCATGTGGGATCAGAGCGATTGTGCGATAATTTCCACAGTCAGTTGGATCAGCTTTCTTTAGTATTGGTATAAACACAGATCTTTTCCAGTCAGTTGGCCATGATGTTGTCTTCCATATTTCTTGACAGAGCCTTGTAAGTATGGTAACAGTTGCATCAGATTGCTGTAATACTTCTATGGCAATGCTATCAATGCCTGGTGCTTTGTTCTTTGATAAGGCTTTCAATGCTGCTTCAACTTATTCTTTCATCACCAATGGTTCCCGATCGTAAGGTACAGGTTGAAACGGCTGTTGGTCCACTTGATCTTTATCATATAAAAACTCTGTATATTCCTTCCACCTTTTCTTGATCTTCTCAGCATCATTCAACATAGAACCTTGAGTATCTTGTAACATTCCATTTCGAGGCTGGAACTTTTTCTTTAACTGTCGTAGCTTTAAGAAAGCCGATCTTGTTCTTCCTCTAATAGTTTCTGCTTCTATTTCCTTGCATGCGTCGTCGTAGTACTTTTCCTTGTCCTGTCTTGCTGCACGTTGGAAATCTCTGAGTTCTATTATTGTCTTTCTTTCTCCTCTGGCTTTAGCTTCTCTGCGTTTCTGGACGATTTTCAGAGTTTCTTCCGTCATCCATTTTGGCTGTTTTTGCTTTTTCACCTTTTGTAGAGACTTCTCGCTTTCTTCCAACACAACCTTCTTGATGTCATTCCATAACTCTTCTGGAGCTCTGTCATTTGTATCTAAAGCAGAAAATCGATTTTGCAGGCAGTCTTTAAATTCCTGTGGTATATTCTCAAGGTCATATTTTGCTGCATTCATGAGTGGTTTGCTCTTTTTCAACTTTAGCTTGAGTTTGCATACTAGTAGTTGATGTACCACAGTCAGCTCCAGGTTTTGTCTTTGTTGATGTTATAGAACTTTTCCATCGTTGACTTCCACAGATGTAGTCAATTTGATTTTTATACAATCCATTGGGTGAAGTCCATGTGTACAGTCGCCGCTTGTGTTGCTGTAAGAAGGTGTTTGAGATGAATAGATCGTTGGTCTTGCAGAATTCTATCAGTCTTTCTCCAGCTTCATTTCTGTTGCCAAGTCCATATTTTCCAACTACTTTGCCTTCTTCTTGTTTACCAACTTTTACGTTCCAGTCACCCATGACTATCAGGATATCCTGTTTGCATGTTCTGTCAATTTCAGCTTGTACTTGTTCATAGAACTCTTCAATTTCATTCTCTTCTGCAGCTGTTGTTGGGGCATATACTTGAATTATAGTTGTGTTGATAGGCATTCCTCGTAGACGAATAGAGATTAAGCGTTCGCTGACTGCATTGTATTTCATTACAGTTCTTGCAAGTTTCTTCTTTATTATAAATGCAACACCATTTCTTCTTTGTCTTTCATTTCCAGCATAGTAGACCATGTGATCATCTGATGCAAAGTGCCCTATGCCAGTCCATTTCAGTTTTCTGACACCCAACAGATCAAGTTGTACACGTTCCATTTCATTCTTGACCACCTCCAACTTCCCTTGGTTCATGCTTCGTACGTTCCATGTTCCAATGCGTAAGACATCTTTACAGCTTCTGACTCTCAAAGCCCACACCCAAGTCATGTTACAATAGGTCTACTGCAAAACCTGAAAGTGAGTTATTGATCCCTGTAATTTACACTAAACAAAATATCGATCCCTAGGAACACCAGTGAAACTTTATAATTAAATTTTTCCCTTACTCAGTTTTTATATTTTTTTAACTTTAAATTTTGTGGGATCCCTCATTATGAGGCTAATCCCTCTACAAACAATTGGATCTGTTTTTAATGTACAAAATATCTAAAAGTCCATAAGAATACCACAAATTCAATACACCTTCAAAAGCAGTCATATAGATATTAACATCTATCACTGCTAGAAAAATATCCATAACATAATTAATATACTTAGATGTCACTGAGGTACATTGAATAACATGGGACTTAGTTGCAGATAGCCCGGGTTAACCGTTAGCCCAGCTTAGTAGACATACCCCACTTTGTAAGCAAGTCCTCAAGATTTCTTATCCATGAAGCTAAGTGATCGACGCAATACTACATTTCAATTCAATTCTTTCTATCTAGTTCTGCATCAGGATCCAGACTATTAAATCTTGAGTTCACAAACTCTTTTCAAATTGGTGCATTCTCCAATTAGTGCATTGACAGTCTCCGTCTCTCAAATTTATTCCCAATGCAGAAACATAGGCAGTTAAAGTTACCAAGTTACCCAGTTCCAGGAATGAGATTTTAAGCCAGTTCTGAATTTCTGATCATCTCATTCTGATGCATTATGGGACCTGCAGCACTGATTCCAATTGGTAAAACCAGGGACTACAAATACCATACTGCATTGTAATGCAAATTTAAAACCAGAACTGGCAAAAAATCTCAATTCTGGAACTGGGTAACAAGCAACTCTGCATAGGCCTAAAAGCATAACATGCGTATAGTAATATAACAATATAAATCATCAAACAGAGCATAAAAATATAAAACAATAAAAATGCGTACTAGTCGAGTCCTCTCCCAGCTCTCTTGAGGGAGCTGGATCAGACTGTAGCAAAGTAAAAGCAATGACCTCAAGATTACACTCCATATATCAATAACACAAAGCAATGCATTTCTGAAACTTCATTTTTGAGACTAAGGTTGCATCTTTTTGTCTTCTGATCCCAGGCCTTCTTTATGAATTGTTTTGGAGGCTGTAGTCTTGTTTCTCAGTAGACAAAGCAGAACTGCAAGTCCAGAGATAGACTGGAATCACCTGCGTGAAGGTACTGCTATAATTCACATTACCCACGACTCAACTAGAGTTGCAGTTGTGAGAAAACCAGTCAGAGTGAAGTCTCAGCAAACTGGATTGGTAGTCCTGCACAGCAAAGCTGTAGAAAATTCTTATTAATGGAGCATGGAGTGGGAAGAAGAGCTGATTTCATGCTTGCCTTCGTTATGGGAATATTTTCCACCAGCTAAGCAAGTAATTCTTGCCCTTTGCCAGATGTTGTCTCTCAGCCACTACATGGCCATGTAATCAGCACGAGTTAGCATCAATCCTTTGGGCTCCCTTCCTTTTCCTCAAGAATCAAACCCCCCTCCCCCCCCCAGTGAAATTCCTGCTCTTCCTTTTCCCAAGACCTCAAATGCCAACCCAATCTGCAGAGTTGCATCAGTTTTCCACATGCTGTATTCTTACATTAGTAGCAACATTCCCACGAAGCTGTGCAAGAGTCCTCCACCTGTGCTGCCGCTGGTAGGAGGAGACACCACAATATCACAGCACCGTCCCCTACCGACAGCAGCGCAGGCAAAGGACTCCCATGCAGCTTCATGGGAATATTGGTTAGTAGCATGAAGCTGGCAGCAGTAGTGTCCGAAAAGAGCACAAATGGATGGCAGCAGCTGTGTAAAAGGCACATCTTTCCTCCATGGAAGGAACAGGGTGAAAAGTGCAGTTCAGTGCTCCTGATTCTTCGTCTTCTAGGATTTCTCTTATATAATTGGGGATGCGGTGTGATCTGGTGCTTGTACTTTAAGAGAAGCCCGAGGGCACGCCAGGAGTCCTCAGTTCCTCTTTGTAAATGATGCTGCGTGACATTGGACAAGTCACTGTGTGACCTAAATGACAAGAGGATGGGAACCAAGCTTTGAGCACTTCAGCTCAAAAAAACCTGTGAAATGACTTTCTGCACTTAGTGGGATTAACCTGCACAGAGCCGCAGTTACAACCCTAATCATCTTCTTGGACAGCATACAATGAAATTGGTAACAGGCACTCAGAAGCCATAGGCAGGAAAGGTTTATGGGATATCTCTATCTATATAACAAGTGGGAAAGCATGCAGAGCATGGCTCATGGAATTCTTTCTAACCCTTCTGTGTGTACACGCAACCACCCATCTATTCTGTTAGATTTTGTTTCTCCTGAACAAGCAGGAAATAAGTCCTCACATATGGGTGATGTCACTAATGGAGCCCTGCATGGGAACGCTCCCTAGCTTCTATAGGAAGCTTTTGCGAGGCACACCGCACATGCATGCCTGCCTTCCGGCCTACACGGGGCCATCTTTTCCAATCTTCTTTTTTCTGCAGTGCCCATAGGATATGTTCCTGCAGTCCGGAAAAAAGTTTTCTTCTTGGCCCTCTTGGGCCGGGTTTTTTTCTGCTTTCCTTGTCGCCTGTTGTCGGATCAGTAGGTCTCTACAGACTTAAGTTATTTTCCTTTTTCTTTTCCTAACTTTTTGGTGTTTTTTTGCCCTTTGGGGTGGTTTTCCTGCTTGCAGCAACTATTGAGTTTAACTTGGCTATGGTGGTATTTTTCAACATGTCTAAGCCAGTGAGTGGCTTTAAAAAATGCACCAAGTGTAGCAAGACCATCTCAGTCACCCACTGCCACAACTGGTGCTTACAATGCTTGGACCCGATCATCAGCCCACAGCCTGCAATCTGTGCCTGCAGATGACGTGATGGGGACTAAAGGGTCAGGAAAAACAAAAGATGTCCCTCTTTGGCTCGTCTGATTCAGCATCCTCAGTCCTAACCTTATCGTCAACGCCTTCCAAGACCTCTGTTGAGGCATCCATGGGGAAGGAGCTCCATGCCCAGTCAGAGACAATGGGCCCAAGCAACGAGAGGAGACTCTTTGATGAGCTCTCGTCGACATTGAAGGGTGAGCACCGGGAGAAAGTCTGAGTGCACCGTCATCACAGCCCTTCTCGACCATATACACAGAATGATGGCTGGGAACAGCCAGCCAAACTTCACCGGCTGGAGGAATTGACATCCAGAACAGAGGAGTCGACCCCCACTGCCCAGGAGGGCAGCTGGATGTCACCCGATGTACCAATCATTGTGGAGTCCCTGCCCGAGATATCAGCATCAGCCTTCTTGCAGGTGGTAGTTTTGGAGGAATGCCTTCAAGCCCTCGGAGCTCACTTGGCAGCGGTTCTAGCCTTGTAGAATGCAGGCTTTGCGGGGCTGATGGCGCTGTCACTGCACTCTGTCCAGCCTTTCCTGGAGACCCATGCCCTGCCTGCTGAGGCAGGTGCATCATGTGGTAGGTTGGAATCGACACCGATTCAGACAGCTGCCTGTCCAGTTTGTCAGAATCTGATGTCCAAGGACACTGATGACCACACTCAGGGCACCATGGGGGCCTCCAGCATCTACCCTCTCACTGGTTGAGGAGGCCCGACACTACTTTGACTTCCTCTTGGAATCGGAATGGGAGACCGAGGAGGAATCAACAGCTTCGGACATCTGGTCCCCTGATCTTCCATCCAAACCGTTGCCTTCTTCTGAGTGGTGTAAGTTGCCTCCTCTTTCAGGACTTTGGCAGGGACATGGCCAAGGCTATCCCCTTCTCTCTAGAATCGGAAGAGGAGCCGAGGGCGGAGGAGCTGGAGTGACGGTACCCATGCACCATGTCCTGCAAAGGCTGTTGTTGCAGCTGTGGGAAGTCCCTAGCAGACTTTTCCCATGACAAAGTGCATAAGATTATTCTTCAATTCCACATTAAATCTTCTTCTCCCCTTCTTCCCCCCTCCATTATGAACCTTTCCCCTCAACCAATATCACCCTTTCATCCTTTTCTAAAATCTCTGTTGAGGAAACCTCTCTTCTTTTATTCTCTAAACTCACTATCTGTTCTTCTTATCCTATCCCTACCCATCTCCTCAAATCCATATCCTCCTCTGTCAACCCTTTCATCTCACATATTCTCAACCTTTCGCTTTCCACTGCAACCTTCCCTGCAGTCTTCAAGCATGCTGTAATCACTTCTCTCCTCAAAAAAACCCTCACTTGACCATATTTATCCTTCTAATTATCGACCCATCTCCCTTCTCCCATTCATTTCCAAAATTCCTCAATATGCAGTTCTCCACCATCGTCTCGAATTTCTCTCCTCTCAAGCCCTTCTTGATCCACTTCAGTCTGATTTTTCATCCATTTCATTCTACTGAAACGGCTCTTGCCAAAGTCTCCAGTGATCTGTTCCTCGCCAAGTCCAAAGGTCTTTATTCAGTTCTCATTCTTCTCGATCTTTCTGCTGCTTTTGATTCTGTTGACCACCTCCTCTTCCTTGACACTTTATCCTCTCTTGATTTTAGAGGCCCTGTACTGTATTGATTTTCTTCTTATCTCTCCAATTGCTTTTTCAGTATTTGTTCTGGAGGGTCCTCCTCTACTGCCAATCCTGTCTCAGTTTATTTATTTATTTTTATTTATTTCATTTAGCTGCATTTATATACCGCTTTTCACCGGGTCAAAGCGGTTTAACAAAAGGGGGGGGTGGATTTGTATTTGATCCTTGCTTCGAGTGGTAGTATGTGTAATTTCCTCAGGACTGGAGTGATGTGATCGTGTTTTTTTGCTTTCTGGATGATTCTTGCGGTGGTGTTCAGGGCAGTCCGTAGTGGGTTGGTGTGGGTAGCAGGAAGTCCGTGATAGATTATATTGCAGTAGTCCAGATGGGGGAGCGTCATAGCCTGCATGACAGTTCTGAAGTCCTGAGCATCAATGAGTGGTCTGAGCCATTGAATCATTTTTGCTTTGTGGAATATTGTTCTGGTAGTCTTTTTAATCTGTGGAGTAAATGTGAGTGCCTGGTCTATAGTGATTCCCAGATATTTTATGTGGGGTTGAATCTTTATTTGGGTGGTTCCTAATATGAGGTGTGGTGGTGGGGTGAAGTTTGGGTCCTTGGTTACTATGAGGGCTTCAGTTTTTTTGATGTTGATGGATAGATTGTTCCTTTGTAGCCAGTCGGAGACCTCAATGAAGCAGTCTGACAGGTGGTCGTTTGTTGGGTTGGTGGTTGTGATTGGTCCATAGAGCATTATGTCGTCTGCATATATATGGTAGTTGATGTTATGCTCTCGTATGATCGAGCAGAGTGGTTGCAGATAGATATTGAAGAGCATGGCGGATAGTGTGGAACCCCGTGGCACTCCTTGATGTTGTTGAAAGGGGGGTGAGGTTGCTGTGTTTGTGCGGATCAGTTGTTGTCTGTTTGTCAGGTAGGAGCGGAACCATTGTAGTACGATGTTCTTAATGCCTTTTTCCTGGAGTCTGTGTAGGAGAATGCTGTGGGAGATGGTGTCAAAGGCTGCGGATATGTCTAGGAAGAGCATGGCATATCCAGTGTATTTGGTCTGCGTGCCTTTGATAAGGGTGTTCAGTAGCGTCGTCATGAGGGTCTCGACTCCATAGTATGGGCGGAATCTGTGTTGTTGCGGGTCCAGTATGTTGTTGTTATCTAGGTAGTCTTAGAGTTGTCGTTGAATTATTTTCTCCATAATTTTGGTGGGTGAATGGGAGACTTGCTATTGGTCTAAAAGAGGCTGGGTCGAGTGGGTCTAGGTTGGGTTTTTTTAGGGTCGGATAGAGGTCTTGAGGATGTCTGGTATGTGTTCTTGCTTGAGGGATTTGTTGACAATGTGGGTTAGGGGTGTGCTTATGTCTTCTTTGGATTTCTTTATCCACTCTGCAGGGCAGGGATCTAGTGGAGAGGTGGTGGTGTTTAGGCAGGAGATAGTGGATTCTATTTGTTCTTTTGTGATTGTTTCGAATGTGCTCCAATCCGTGACTTTGGTGGCATGGTAGGTTGTTGATGTTGCATTCAGTTGTGGTTTGCTTGGTAGTTGGAGCTGTTTGTATTGGCGTGCTATTAGTTCAGGTGGGATGTTCGGTAGCTGGTCGGAGTGGCTGGGTGCTTTTGTTAGCTTCTTGACTATCTCGAAGAGCTCGCGTGGTTTGTTTAGTGAGGTATGTATGATTTTTGAGTGGTAGGTTCTTTTTGCTTTATCAGTTTCAGTGTGGTAGGTGTCAGGGTTGCTTATGTATTTTGCTTTGTCTGATTCCTTTTTGGTCTTTCTCCATTTTCTTTCGGTTCTTCTGAGTTGAGTCTTTAGCTTAGGATTGGGGTGTACCATCTTGCTCTTGTCACAGCAGTTCTTGTTTTGGTGCTGGTTGTTGTTGCACAGGATGCAGAAGCGATTGTAGTGTTCCAGTTGTTGATCAGGTCTTCAAGATTGGAGGAGTTTGATTGGAGTTTGGGTAATATTTGTGTTAGGAAGTCCTCTTTGTTGAATGGTTTGAATCTTCTTTTAGGTTGGTTGTTATCTCTGATGTTGGTGTGATTGTATATATGGGTAATGTTATTGAGATGGTGGTCAGACCATGGCACGCATGTGATTTTCGGGTTCGTAGATGAAGAGGTGCTGTGGGAGTTCAGGAATATTAGATCAAGTGTGTTCCCTTTTTCGTGTGTTGGATCATTTATTTATTTATTTATTTATTTAGTAAACATTTGTATACCGCCGCTTCCTACGATCATGTATGATCTATGTTAGGTCCATTGCTTCCATGGCGTTGATGAAGGCTTCGGCATGTTTATCTTGTAGTGAGGGAAGGTTGAAGTCTCCAAGGATTAATTGTTCTTTTGTGGAGATGGCGCTCTCTGATACATGTTTTAGTATGTCTGATAGATCGGTGCTTGGTGTGGGCGCTCGGTAGATTAGGCATATGGAGAGGTGTCTGTTGATGAGGGTGAGTATGTCCGCTTCATTGGTTGTTTCTGATGCATGGATCCTGAGGTGGAGGTTGGATCTTGCAATGATGGCTACTCCTCCTCCTCTGGCATGGGCTCGGGAGCAGTTGTGAAGACTGTATCCATTTGGTGTTAGCTGGTTCATGATCACTGTATCGGTGTCTGTTAGCCATGTTTCTGTTATACAGAGGATGTCGATCTTTTCTGTTGTGATCAGGTCCTGGAGCATGTGGTGTTTGTTTCTGACTGAGCGTGCGTTTATTAGTGTGATGGAGAGAGGGTTGCCGTTTGAGGGATTGGGGGTGTGGATTGGTGTGGGTAGTGTGTGAGTGCTCCTCGCAGGGGGGGAGTTGGTGGTGTTTGTATGTTGGATGGTTGTGGTGCTTGGTGTGGGGTGGTTGGGGTGTGCGCTGGTATTAATGAGGAAGCAGTTGATTGGGATCAGTGTTTGGGGGTATATTGGAGCTAGGAATGGTGGCATGGCTTGAGGCGTACCTGGGAGTCATAGGGATGTGCTGCTGTGCAGGGCTTTTTGGGCACCGGGTCTTTTATCTTCCTGCTGCTCAAGATGGGCTTTTTCTCTGCTGGTGCTTAGGTATGGTCAGATGAAGTGGTGGATGGGGCTGTTTTTGTTGGAGTCCGTGGGTTGTCTGTAGGTGGGTCTTTCTAGTACTCGGGTCCCTTGGTGATTCTTTTAGGGTGTTTTGTAGCTCTTGGCATTTTTTCTTTGCTTCTAGGATCCTCTCGTCTGGTTCGATGCTGTCGCTATTTTGTTGGGCCCTTTTTGGGTTTGTGGCTGAGGTTGTTGTGATCGCTCCTGTGGCCGTGCCTAAGGGCCACGCCAGAGGGCCCTCTGGCGAGGCCCTCAGGCGCGGCTTTATCTGCCTCCCACTGCCCCAATTGGGCAGGAGCCTCTGAGCGGGACGGTCTCCCGCTCAGGCACTCTACCCCGGATCGGGGGAGCTTTATGGTCGGCGGGAGGAGTGCGGTCCTGCTGCTGGGGTCTCCAGCTGGGACGCAGCTTTATCTGCCTCCCACTGCCCCGATTGGGCAGGAGCCTCTGAGTGGGACGGCCTCCCGCTCAGGCGCTCTACCCCGGAATCAGGGGAGCTTTATGGTCGGCGGGAGGAGTACCCCAAGAGTCTGTTCTGGGCCTTCTTTTTTTTCTCTTTTTATACCCAGTCCCTCTTTGCCCTCATCTCTTCCCATGGCTTTCAGTATCATTTTTAAGCTGATGACTCTCAAATCTATCTACACATGACATCTCTCCTTTGCTCCGAACTTGTATCTCTACTTGCTTATCTGACATCACCACCAGGATGTCTCGCTGCTACCTGAAATTGAATATGGCTAAAACTGAACTAATTATTTTTCCCCCTAAACCCTCCTCCCCCTTTCTTCTTTTCTCTGTCACTGTTGACAACACTCTTCTTCTTCCTGTTTCCTTGGCCCGCAGTCTTGGGGTCATCTTCTCCACACATATTCAACATATAGCTAAAACCTGTCATTATTTTCTCTACAACATTAACAAAATTCATCCCTTCCTCTCTGAACATACTACTAAGGCTCTGTTCCACTCTTTGGTCACCTCCTGTCTTGACTATTGCAACCTCCTTCTTGCTGGTCTCTCTCAGTGTCATCTCTCTCCTCTTCAATCTATCCAGAACTCTGCTGTGCAGCTAATCTTCCACCAGCCCTGATAAACTCATATAACACCTCTTCTAAAATCACTTCACTAGCTCCCCTTCCGTTTCCATATCCAATTCAAACTTCTCCTGCTAACATATAAATGCATTCACTCTACTGCTCCTCACTACCCTTCCTCTCTTCTCTCTCCCTACACCCTCCTCATGAACTCCTCTTCTCTTCTGGCATTCTTCTCTCTATGCCCTTTTCTTCTTCTGCAACCTCCAGACTTCGATCTTTTCACCTTGCTGCTCCTTATGCATGGAACAAACTTCCTCTATCTTTACGTCAAGTCTCTCTTCTCCCTCTCTTCAAATCCATGCTAAAGGCTTACCTCTTTGAGGCCACATTTGGATCCTAATCCCTTGTTCTCCTTGTGTTTCCTTCCCTATTTGAACAACTTTGTTTCTCTTATATTGTTCTGTCTGTCTTGATTAGATTTTAAGCTCTACGAGCAGGGACTGTCTTCTTTTATATGTTTGTACAGCTTTGCGTATGCCTTGTAGCGCTATATAAATGATTAATAGTAGTAGTAGTAGTAATGGTTCCCATTGTCAGCCAGAGACTCGATTCCCTGTACCTGGGTCCTTGCCACCCAACTCCATCGAGGTTGAGTGGAGTTGGCCTTGAAGCAGGTCAAAAGCACCAAGACTCATTCTTCTGTGCCCCTGAGCCATGAGGCTCAAACCCTGGACTCCTTTGGGAGAAAATACGATCAGAGCTCTATGCTGGTTGCCAGGATCCTGGCCTTCCAGACCCTATATGAGCATGTTCCTCAAAGACATTGTGCTGGACCTGGCGGAATTTGTCACCCTCGTCCCTGAGGTCTGTTGCGAGTCCGCCGGCAAAGTAGTGGTGTTAGGCATCGCTGTCCGCCAGCTGATGTGGCTGCAGTCCTTTAACCAGGACTAGATAACTGATGTTCCCTGCCGGGAAGAGGACCTCTTGGGGGAATCGGTGGAGGAAATGGCTGAGGAGTTCGAGAAAGAGCGCATGATCCTCTCTAGGCTCTCCAAGAAGACTGCAGATCCCATGCGGAAGACACATCAGGGTAAGAAGGCCGTCTATCCTCGCCTGTGCCGACACTACCCGGCTCAGCTGCAGACCCAGCCGAAGACGCAAGCCCCTGCCAGCAACAGAGGGAGAAAGCGCCAAAGGCTCAGCCTGTCCCACAGCCCAGCCGGGGGCGGGGTTTTGATGGGTTCCTCAGGAGCATAGCCAGCTGACCGCTGTCCACTGGGGTACACCCTCAGGTAGGGGGGAAGCTTGTCTACTTTGCCCACAGGTGGCCTCTCATCACCTCAAATGCCTGGGTGTTGCAGATCGTCCAAACAGGATATCGGCTGCACCTTGTCCAGCTGCCACCTCTGTATGCCCCAGGTGAGTGCCCCATGGATCCCATGCAATGCAGCCGGCTGCTGGAGGAAGTCTCTGTGCTATTAGCCGACCTAGCCATCAAGCCAGTTTCTCTAGCTCAGGTCGGACGGGGCTTCTATTCCAGATACTTCCTGGTTTCCAAGAAGACCGGGGGGCTCCAGCCAATCCTGGACCTGTGAAATCTAAACCATTTCCTGGTACACGAGAAGTTCAAAATGGTCTCACTGGGGACACTGCTCCCATATCTTCTACAGGGCGATTAGCTTTGCTTCTTGGATTTAAAGGATACTTACACACACATCCTGATCCATCCAAGTCACAGACAGTACCTAAGGTTCGTGCTGGGAGGCCAATACTATCAGTACTGAATGCTTCCCTTAGGGCTGGCCTCGGCCCCATGGGTCTTCACAAAGTGCCTGGCAGTTTTTTCCACCTGCCTCCAGACTACAGGGGTCTTCATCTTCCTGTATCTGGACAACTGGCTCATCAAGGGTCCCACGCTGGACAGCGTCCAGCAGTCTGCCAAACTCACCATTCAGGTGCTCAAGTGGCTGGGCTTCCTGATCAACTGCCCGAAGTCCCATCTCCAGCCTACCCAGCAGCTGAAGTTCATTGGGGCCCTCCTCGATATCACCTGGGCACGGGCCTTTCTACCAGAAGACTGCATTCAGCAGCTGGTAGCAGTGGTGGGTGATGTGCTGTGCCAGCAGCACACAACGGCCTGAGGAATGTTGAGAGTCCTTGGTGACATGGCTGCCACGGTGCATGTCAACCCTCAAGCCCATCTCTTCATGCAGCAGGCCCAATGAACTTTAAGCATGCAATGGAAGCAGGTGATGGGCTGTCTCTGGGACAAGGTCTTGTTCACCGTGCTCTTCGTGAGATCCCTCGACTGGTGGCTCAAGCCGGTGAACTGCTGCATGGCCTCCCATTCCAGGCGGCCCTCCCCTGCAAGACACTTATCAAGGACATATCCAAGCTTGGCTGGGGAGCTCATTTTGACAGTCTGCACACAAAGGGCCTGTAGTCCGAGCAAGAGGGACTGTGGTCCAAGCAGGAGAGCCTGTTCCAGATCAACTTTCTTCAGCTTTTTATTTATTTATTTTATTTATACTGCGCTCTTTAGAATCAGTACGGTTTACATGTATACTAACAGGTACTTTTTATTCCCTTGTCCCCGAAGGGCTCACAATCTAAGTGTACCTGAGGCAATGGAGGGTTAAGTGGCTTGCCCAAGGCCACAAGGAGTGGCCATGGGACTAGAGACCCCAGTCCCTCTGGCCTGAAGTTGCTTGTCCCCCATGCAGGAATTGAACCCCCGGCCTTCCGACCTGAGGTAACCTGTCCCAACCACTGAGCCACTCCTCCCACTTCAGGTGATAGCCAATGCCTTCTGAGCGCACCTGGCCAATCAGGTATCCAGATTCAAATTGACAACCAGGTGGCGATGTTCTGTGTGAACAAGCATGGGGGGGCACAGGCTCATACCTTCTTTGTTGGGAGGCTGTCCGGTTGTGGAAGTTTGCCCTGCAACACGGCATGGACCTCAGAGTGAACTCAATGGCCTAGCATGCCAGCTCGGCCATGTCCTTCAACTACACAAGTCATCACAGTGCAAAATGCCTAAGTAGCCCTGTTCTGCTCTCGGAGGCTAGCCAATAATTGCTTGGCCTCTGATGCCTTTCTCCTCCACTGGGGGGAGAGTTTGCTGTATGCATACCTCCAAATACCACTTGGGGCAAAAACCCTCCTGAAGTTCCAGGCCGACAATGGCTTCATTATCCTCATCGCTCCTTATTGGCCTCGGCAGCCGGGGTTCCCACTACTGCTACAGCTCTCTCCAAGGGAGCCTCACACCCTGGGATCCGCCCTGGACTTCATCTCATGGAGGGCAGAACCTTGCTGCACCCCATCATCCACTCATTGGCCCTCACGGCATGAATGCTGAACGGGTAGTCCTCTCAGAGCTCAGTCTTCTTGATGGTGTCACCAACATCCTTCTGGCACCCCACAAGGACTCTACACACAAGGCCTAAGTGCTAAAGTGAAACGGGTAAATGTAGATTGGTTGTTTATGTCATCAAAAAGTAGAAAGACTAGAGGAGAAGCAAGGAAGCTACAATGTAACCCATTTAAGACTAATAAGAGAAATTATTTTTTTTACTCAGCACGTAATCAAACTCTGGAATTCGTTACCAGAGGGTATAGTAAAAGCTGTTAGTGTTGCTGGGTTTAAAAAAGGTTTGGACAAGTTCCTGGAGGAAAGGTCCATAAACCATTATTAAAATCCACTGCTTGTCCCAGGACAAGCATTGTAGAAGCTGTGTGCCTCTTTGGGAACCTGCCAGATGCTTGTGGCCTGGATTGGCCACCATTGAAAACAGGATACTGGGCTTGATGGACCTTGGTCTGACCCAGTAAGGCATTTCTTATGTTCTTATGTTCTAGGTTTGCCGTGCTGAGGTGGGCCTGCGCTGAATTTAACTTCAGGCCTGAGTCTGAGAGGTACAAGAGGTACTCCAGCAGCTCATCCATGGGCAAGGCACTAGACCCCTTCTCTTGCACCGTGGATCAGCTGCTGGAGTACCTCTTGTACCTCTCAGACTCAGGCCTGAAGTCGAAATCAGTGCAGGTTCACCTCAGCACGATAGGAGCATACCATCACGGCTCCGGGGGGAAGCCCATTTCGGCCAGGCCTCTCGTGGCTCGCTTCATAGAGACTTGGGATCTCAACATGGTACTTGCCCAGCTGATGTGGGTCCTATTCAAGCCGCTGGACTCGTGTCCCCTGAAATTCCTGACCTGGAAGATCCTTTTCCTAGTGGCGGTTACGTCAGCCCAATGCATCATTGAACTCCAAGCCTCAGTGGTTCACCCACGTTACACCGGGTTATACCAGAATAGGGTGGTGTTTTCCATGCACCCCCGCTTTCTGCCCAAGGTGGTCACTGCATTCCACCTCAACCAGTTTATAGTCTTACCGACTTTCTACCCCCAGCCTCACACTAACCAGGAAGAGGTGGCGTTGCATACCTTGGCTGGCAAGTGAGCTCTAATCTTCTCTCTAGAGTGCACGATGGTGCACCCGCTAGTCCACCCAGCTGTTTGTTTCCTTCGACCCCCAGTAGGATGGGCGCCACTGTCTCGAAGCGCATGCTATCCCTCTGGCTAGCACACTGCATCGCTCACGCTTATTCCCAGGTGGGGTTGAGCTTGGATGGTCATGTCATGGCCCACAGCGTCCATGCTATGGCTGTGTCGGTGGCCAACCTTTGCTCTGTTTCTGCAGAGGAAATCTGCAAGGCTCCTACATAATCTTTGGTATATGCCTTTGCAGCCCATTACTGTCTGGATGGGGATTCCCGACGGGACAGCACTTTTGGCCAGGCCATGTTCTGGCATGTCTTTGGGTCTTAAGAGTCAGCTCCTGCCCACCAGCCCTTCTGTCCATCCTACACAAGCCCCTCAGATCGATGTCTGCTGAGGATACTATATCAGACGAGTCTCTCGAGAAACAACCTTGTTGTTCTTCCTGGCTTCTCCAGTTTAGTCGCCCCTGTTGGGTAACGGTAGCCTGTAGCTAGGGAGTTTCATACGTGAGGACTTATTTCCTGATTGTTCATGTTGAAAGCATAGTTACTCACCTGTAGCAGGTGATCTCTGTGAACAACAGGAATAAGTCCTCACAACCCTCCATCCTCCCTGGGGAGTTGTCTTGGCTGCTGCTATTAGACTGAAAAAGATGGTGCCACAGTAGGAGGGAAGGCATGTGTGGTGTGCCTCCCAAAAGCTTCCTTTGGAAGCTGGGGAGCGTTCCCATACATGAGGGCTTACTCCGGCTGTTCACGGAGAACACCTGATACAGGTGAATAACTATGTTTTATTGTGTGTGCATGTATCTCTATTTTTTTTGTGCTTGTTTGTGTGGGTGATGCAAGACAGTATGAATGTACGGTACATGTGTTCGTTGTAATTTCATGTGTGCCTTGTGTGTCTGAATGCTTGGATGTATATTTCAGTGCATGTGTGGATATGTTAGTATGTGAGTAGTTTTATAATCTGTGGTTTCTATATTTCTGTAATAGGGAGAGGGGAGAGCCGTTTGCCAGGTGCAATTCCCTAATTGCTATTGTGTTTGTGTAGTGCAGCTGTTGGAACGGCTTTTCCTATAGAAATGCATAGAGGTGGGATTTGGCTTCGGCTTCAGCTTCATTACTCTTCTACCTCCCACCATATGCAGAAAATAAACTTGTACAGCATAGGAACTTACCCCATCTCACCTCCTCCCTTCCTGTGAAGAGCAGCATTCATAGAAACATAGAAAACGATGGAAGATAAAATCATACAGTCAATCTAGGCTGTCCATCCATGAGAAACATTAAGTTCTACAATTCCTTCTTCAGAGATCCTAGGTATTTGTCCTATGTTTTCTTGAATTCAGATACAGTTCTTATTTCCACCACCTCCACTGGGAGACTCTTCCACAGATCCACCACCCTTTTACCCTCTTCCTATGACCTCTTGTTCCAGAGCGTCCTTCCAAATGGAAGAAGGCCACCTCCTGTGCATTTATTCCACCGAGGTATTTAAATGTCTCTAGCACATCACCCCTCTCCCACCTGTCCTCCAAAGTATAAATATTGAGACCTTTAAGTCTATCCCCATATTCATTATGCGGGCTTAATTTGTGCACAAATAGGAAGTAAAACTCTGGAGCCTGGGAAAAAGGTGGTCAGGCCGGGAACAGGAGATGAAGGATTGGATTAGGGAGTAGAGTGAGTGTACTCTGCTCTTCTCATCCCTCCCTCCTCATCCTTGCAAGTTGCCTGGGAAGGAGAGCCTGGAGAAGAACAACTCTGCTGCTTTGAAGTCTGAAAAGACGTGGTAGAACTGCATTCCAGGCCATTCCCCCAGTAATTAAGCCTTGGCCTTATGACAAAGACTACTGACCAGACAAACTCTATCCTGTCTATACACAATACTCCAAATGAGGTCTCATTGGAGACTTATACAAAGGCACTACCACCTCCTTTTTCCTGCTGGCCAATCCTCTCCCTATCCATCAAGCATTCTTCTGGCTTTTGCTGTCACTTTTTCTACCTGTTTGGCCACCCCAGGTACCCCAGGTACCAAGATCATCCAGTATGGTCACCCCAGGTACCACTCTTCTTTTGTGCAATGAAATACTTCACTCCCTATACTGTACAACTCCCTTGGGATTTTGCAGCCCAAATGCATGGCCTTGCATTTTTTAGCACTAAATCTTAGCTGCCAAATTTTCAATAGTACTTCAAGCTTCACTAGATCCCTCCTCATGTTATTCACACCTTCCAGTGTGTCTACCTACTCTATTACAGATCTTGATACCATCTACAAAGAGGCAATGCTCCGCCCCCAGAGCCTTCCCATTGGCTGGATTCTATCCACAGTCCTTGTAGCTAGTTACATTGGAAGCAAGCAGGGCAGGCCCACTCACACAGTGTGGAGGAGGGTAGGTTTAGAGAACTACACGGATTGAGGATTTAAACCGAAAAATACCAAGCTAGCAATGCGCCCTGTGCGATGGGTGATCCTGGTGCAGGAACTCACTTTTGTCGGGCTTCCTAGAAGCCCAGTGACAGCGCCGTACCTAGCACAGGGCACAAAGGATATAGGGGTGCATTATGGGCTGCCGGCCTCCGCTTCCTCCTACTCTGCCCGTTGCTGCCCTACTGGTGCCGCCACTTTTTGTTTTCTTAGCGACAGCGGCACCAGTCACAGTGGAGCAGACCTGACTTTAAATAGAACAAAACAAGCGGGTCTTTCCAACTCCACACGTGTAGGCAGGTCAGGTCCCTCCCACCCTTCTCTGATGTAGATTGCATCGGAGGAGGGAGGGACCAGGCCAGCCATTCAAATGCGAAGTTGCAAAGACCCGCGTTTGAATGGTTGGTCTGGTTACTCCCTCCTCTGACATGTTTGTTTTTTCTATTTTTTAAATCTGAAGTCAGATTTGCTCTGCTGCCGCCAAGAAAACGAAAAGTGGTGGCAGGCAAGGGCAGGGCAGCAACCAACTGGACATCGAAGACATGGAGGTATGGGGGAGATGGGGGGAGGAGCATGCCAGATGTGCAGTAGCACAGGGTGCAAGTATGGCTTGGTACAGCCCTGCCCAGTGATAACATCAGCATTCCTTCTGTACTTGTGCCCTGAGCGGCTGCAACCCTCACACAGCCCTTGGTATGGCCCTGGAAAAATGTTGCTATGTTAGCCTTCCATCCAACTTTCAGACGTTAATGTAGAAATCAGTAGAATCATGAAAAGGACCAGACCATTGTCTGTCCAAACCTCATGATTCCCAAGACATTTGATAGTGTCCCCGAAACTTTGGACCCTAGGGATGTTCTTGGCTTGCCCAGTGCAACATATAGTAGCCTGCATTCCACATAGCAACCAATAAGAAAGCAATACAGTTCAGTCAGTAGCTTTCATAGTAAAAATAACTGCAAGAAAATTTCAGTGTGAAATGCAGTACATCGTTGCTAGGGAATTATTTCTAATCCCGCTATGTGTGTGTGTCCTGTGCATGTGTTGAGTCTGTGGTGGGGTAATTAGGGAGGAGATGGGACATTTCCAATGGATGTAGTATTGGGAGTTGGTGACAGTTTGGGGGGGATATTTTTTTGGGTGGGCAGTATGCAAGGTGATGGGACAGCTGCAAGGGGTAGTTTGAGGGGCTGGAGAAATTGTGGTGCGGTAGGTTTTGCGAGATGCAGTTTGTGGGGTGGTGGGGCAGATGCAGGAAGCAGTTGGCGATGTGAGAGAGAGGCAGGGATAGTTTTTTGGGGTGGGGCAGTTTTCAGGGTACTGAGTCAGTTGCAAGGGATCGTTTTTGATTGTGGGACAGTTGCAGGGTGGTATTTGTTTGGAATGGGAGCAGTTTGTGGGGTGGTGGGACAGTGCAAGAGGTGGTTGTCAAGGTGGTGGGAGAGCTGGGAGGTAGTTTTTGGGGGTGGGGCCATTGTATGGGGGTATATTTGTTGTGGTGGGGACATTTGGCAGGTTGGTAGAATAGTTGTGAGGAAGTATTTTGAGGAGCTGGGGCAGTTTTGGGGGTGGGGTAGTTTGGGAGAGTAGAAAACAGGGAGAGGACGTTTAAAAGGAGCACGTCCCTAACTGCTCTGTTTCAGTGTATGTAAGTTTCTATGCTACGGAAGCTGGAACTCCTCCTCCTTCCATAGAATGCACTGGGCTATTGTGGGGGAGGCTTATATCTCTGGAACCCCTAGCCTGATGTGGCCCATTTTCAAACTCCATGTCTTTTTACCAGTTTTTCTCACATGCAAAGTTTTGTTCCATCCCATTACATTTCCAGAGCGTTATTTTGCCCCCAGGCAGATGGACAGATAGATATTTTTAATCCCTTTTGTATAATTCTTCCCAGCTTCCGTTGGGTTGGAAAGAATGCTCTTTGATTTATGCGGATGGTTTATGAGTTTGCACTGGTGTCCACTCTGCACATGCACTAGACAGAATTAGTGCACACTCACTATTTTTATTTAATTTTTAATTTAAAATGTGTTGCTCGCCCATCCACAGGTCTGTGCAAATAACCATTAGCAAGCACAAACCAACGGAAAATACCCAGGGCTGGGGCAAAGGTATTGGATGCTCTTGGTAAACCTTCAGCCTTATGTCCTCTCACACTCCTCTAAGCTTTTGACCATTAAATGAATAATCACGATCATCCCAGCACCACCCTCCCATAACAATCCTGTAAAAATGCAGAAATGGACTTTGCTTTGTGTGTGTGTGACGCTCTCCCTGCAGTATAGAAATGTGCCGACGGCTCTTTGAGTTTGTGCAGCTGTCAGGATCTGTTGCTTTGGCGGCGGCTGCTGCTGCTGCTGCTCTTTGCTACCCCCAGAGGCTGCTGCCCTAGACAGCTGCCTAGTCTTGCCTAATGGTTGGGTGGGATCTGACGATAGCCCTTAAACAGATTAACACATTGAAAACCACACACATTGTAACAGACAAGTGCATGTCCCTTTCCTCCATTTGCAAACTCATATATGTCTGGGGGGGAGGCGCATATTAAATACGTCTCATTAAGACAGCAGTGGATCTGGCTTGTATGAGGCATCTTGTGAATATATTTGTGTCTCTTGAGAAAGTGTTTGTATGAGTGTGTGTGTGTGTGTGTGTGTGTGCGTGTAGTGGTACAGTGTGATGCAAGAATGGCACATGTGTGCATGTATAATGTGGGAGAGTGTGTGGTGTATGCACATATGCCTAGCTCTGTCTAGGGTGGGGAGTGGGGCTGTGTGCCAGACTGCGAGAGTGGCATGCATCCATATCTGTGTGGCAGGGATGTCAGCTCTGTGTGTGTGGGTCAGGGGTATAGGCTGAACATTTGTGTAGGCACGTGCACTTATGTGGTGTGGGATTGGGGGGTGGTGTGCTGTGGTGTGGTGTGGGGGGTGCATACGCATACATATAGTGTGTGATGGCGGTGTGGGTGTGCAGATCTGTGTGATTCAGGGCTGGGGTATGCCTCTAGGCATATAGACATTCTGGTCCCTCCCCCTGCAGTTTTCCTGTACTCCCCCCTTCGGTGCCTCTCCCATTTCACCTCTGCTCCCCTTCCCCTTGTACTTCATTCCCCTCTCTTAGGATCACCCCCTCTCCTTTCATGCTCACTCCCTTGCCAATGCCCCTCTCACACATTCATCTGCTCTCTTCCCCCCTCTAACCTCTGTACTCTGGAGACCTCTCTACTTCTCTCCCAGACAGCTGGGCTCCCCTTTGGCAGGCATCTCTCGTCTAGGCCATGGTCACAGCCTGCAGCATCTCTTCCACCAGGAGGGGACGTGGTCCCCACTGACAGCCTATCTTCTCTTCTCTTGGCCCACAGCTCTTCTTCCGTGAGCGGAGGACAGGATTCCCACTGGCGGTGCTGCTGCAAAAGGGGGAGGGGGCATAAGCATCTGTCTGTGCATGCACAAACAGACACGTACAGCTAGACAAACTTGTAAACAAAAAACCCCGAATGAACCCTCTGCAATAGATGCTATTGTTTGTGCAAAACATGTCTAATTAAAAATCACCTGTTACTATGACAATTTGCTTTATCTGCCATCTTACCAGCAACCCCAGTTGGACACCTACAGTCCAGCATTCTAGTAAGCACATGCTCATTCCCTCTAGTACATGAGCAGAATGGCCGTTGGAGTATAAGGGAGCCATGGCTCACTGGCACCCTCTGGGAGAGTGGGAACAACTGGCCATCCCTCCTGTCCCTGAAAACTCCAACTTAACCTGGGGTAAGCAGGATGGGGGCTGGGGGATCATTGTTTCTGGAAGTCAGCTGGGGGAGGGGGGAGTGTTATGGACATGGGAGTGAGAGCATTGTTTTCTAGGGAGGGAGGGTGGAGGCTCAGTAGATGGCGGGCCATTGCGGTCATTGTTTTTAACATGCTTTCCTGCTAGTGTGCAAAATGCACAAAAGACTGAAGCTTCATTCACTAAGTTCACCATGAGGGAAAGTAGCTTGTGATGTGGGATCGGGAATCTCTGCATTCAGAGGCCAAAGAACCTCTCTGGCCTTGGGTATAAGGAAAACGGGAGGAAGATAATATATTTGGGTAACGGATTTTATTAAATATACTTAAAGTTAATCACAAGAAAGAAGAAAAGAGCTGATGTTAGCAGTGGGATTCACCCAGCATTTGGTAGCATCCAGTGTTCAGTGCAGGACAAGCATGGCTAGACCAAATGCAGTATACAGCCTAGAACTTAGTCGTGTGAATGTGAAGACGCCCTAGCATGGAAGCCATCTGCCTGATTGCATAATGACATTACACCAAGAGACACCAGTGAATCACATGTTCCTAGCAGCAATAAAAAGCACCCATCTCCCACCACCTCTACTGGTCTTTTCTTAAGAAAATGGGTGAAGCAAAGGAAACTTAATGGGGTAGGAAACAGCTTTCATGCCATCCAGGAGGATGCCTCCGGCACGGGAACAGGTAACGTGATAAAACTCCCAAGTTGCCGAGCTTCTATGCAGCAGCAGTAACAATGCTAAGAGCTTGTTTCCACCTGGGTAGGACAGGAGATGGCAGAGCTAATGTCACAAGGCTCCTCGGTACCAGGTCATAGGATGGCTGAGGAGAGGGGCTTAAGAAACCTGCTTCCCAGTGCTAAGCCAGGAAGGTAACTGGACCCTGGGGCTGCTCTGGGCAGTTTAAAAGTCTTTGAACAAATGTTTGGAAAATGTGGAAGCACGGTGAACCCGCCCCCTCCTCCCCCCAGTCTGCAAGGATTTACTATTATTGAATCAGAAGGTAGGAATTCACATGCTCTCTGGCTCCTGAAAATGCAGCACAGAGAGAAAAATTGCCTTACAGAATCCCAGACTGGCTGACTACTTCTTGTCTCCTATAAAGGAGAATGTCCAAACCCAGGTTCATTTGCTTGGCTGAAAGATGCCCTCTTAAATCCAGATAAGAGAACGTGTTGGCTTTACAAAGAGTCAGTCCTGTGAGTGTGTTTAGGTCAGGGGAGGTGGGAGGATTGCTGCATGCATCCATGTGCATTTTCCAATCTGCGTGCGCTATCGTGTTCCTGTGGCTGCCCACACAACTAGGGAACTGCAAAGCATATATTTGTTCTTCGTGGTAGCATTTTTTCAAAGGGATGCTACCAGGCTAGTCTTGCTCTGGAAATTAGTAGCACACAGTATGACACGCTGTCCCTCCATGCGTTGCCCAACCAGTATTACTTACCTGTGCTACATCAGTCACAGCATGGCCGTTTGTACCCTATTAAAGGTTTTTCGCTGGTGGGATGTGCTAGGAGTCACTGGTGTGTTAGTGCATACCATTAACCCTCTGCCAGTGCAGTTTAGTGGTTAGTGTATAGAGATGGGGCCAACAGTATTTAGAGTTGCGAGGGCAGAACTCCAGGTCTGCCAAAGAGCTATATCACATTTGAATGTCGGCTGCTGGTTTATGGAACGCGGAAGGTGATTCCTGGCGCTTTATCACAGCAGGAGCTGGGGCAGGACTGCCACCGGTTGGCTACATGCCTGGCTTGTCCTGCGGGCTATGAATCCAGCTGCGTGCAAGCTAAGAATCCCAGGAGTCTGCTGATGAAGGAAGCAGCGCCCTGGCCCCGACGCACGTGGTAGCAGCTGAGAAGAATCGCAGTTTGTCTTCCAGTGTTTTCTGAGCTTCCTTCGTCAGGGTGTCCTGTGATCATGCCAGGAGGCACTTTACTGATCACACTGCAAGAAAGCAGTGTGGCAGCAACATAACTCCTCTGTTCTTCTTGGCAATCTCCTCTTTCACGCTTTTCTTTCCCCTCCCCAGCCCTGCTTGTTTTGACAGGCTTCTTTAAGTGGGGCTGGGCAGAGGCACAAGACAAGTTTCTTCACTGAATCTCCTGTTCAGCAGTAATGTCCGAGGCCAGTAGGAGGGAGGCCTAGTAGTCTGCAGACTGAGAAGTGACATCAGTAGTGACATTGCAGGGGGCTCAGTCAAGGACAGGACACAGGCGTGGTCCACAACCTGCAGAATCTAAGCGCAGCACATAATACACAATCACTGCTGTCTTCTGACTTTTCCTTCAGTTACTTATCCAGCCTCGGCAGCGTCTGAAGCGTCTGTGCATATCATCTCTGCTGTCACGGGGCTAAGTGTCGCGATATAAGCCACATGATTTCACAGCTCTTAGTAATTTATTTCTATTATAAGACTTGGTCCCATGGCAGCAAGATGTGATCCGCTAATGTTCATGGTCTGCCGCTGCCGGGGCTGGTCAGGGTAATCAAAGACAAAGCCGGGAGGCGGCGCGGCAGTGTTTGTCGCACTCATCTCCTGTTTGCCTTAAAGTTCTGTCTCGTGGAGGGAGGGGAGTTACTCCCTCTTGGCCACCATGGGGTACCTTCTACAGAAAGATGGCTTGGAGGTCCGAAATCTGAACTTATGCCGCTGGGTGACGTTATAATGATTTGGCCATATTTGAGGACTGGGGAGTTGCAGAGGATTTGATGTGCAGCACTGCAAGGATGGATACCTGTGCATACAATGGGGCTTAGCAGCTCACTAGAGCAGGGCTTTCCAAATTGGTCCTGGGGACCCCACCAGGAATATGCATGAGATCATTTTGCATATAGTGGATCTCCAGAGTGGAGGAGTAGCCTAGTGGTTAGAACACTGGCTTGGTAACCAAGCAACCAGGGTTCGATTCCCACTAGCACTCCTTGTGGCCTTGGGCAAGTCACTTAACCCTCCATTGCCTGGGAAGAAAGGCCTGGCAATCTACTTCCGGTGACACTGCCAAGAAAACCCAGGAGCTTCTGGGTCGCCAGGAGTCAGGACTGACTCGAAGGCACACATTGCATTTTTTGGATCTCCAGTGCATGCAAATTGATCTCATGCATATTCATTGTGGATGTCCTGAAATATTGACTGACTCTGAGGTCCCCAGGACAGGTTTAGGAAGCTTTGCCCTCAAGGAAAAACTTTCTTCCTCTTTTTCTTCCTTTTAACTACTTTGGGAACAAGTTTGCAAACTATGCATTTTGATAGATTTTGCAGCAGTTCTGAAAGAAAAACGTAAGTACCTGTTTTCAGTCTGAAAATCACCCAGGAAGAAAGCTTTTGCTCCAGACACCTCCTCCATCAAAGATAACATGTATAGTTCAGAAAATGCAAAATCGTGGGGATTCTTGCCTTCTGTGACCTGAACTGACCTAACCCTAACTTTGATAGATGGCGGTTGTGGGGGATCATATTTTGGTTGTTCTTATTTCTGGTTGTCATCTTTACACTGTTATACTTCTTTGATTGCAAACCATTTTGAAGTACAGTTGTCATAACAATGGTATATAAAAAAAATTTAAAAAAATAAATAACTGTGCCTCCGGAACACCTCTACCAAAATTTTGGAAAAAGGCTACGTATTCTGCACTGGGGATGCTTTCACTTGCCTAGAGGGTGACCATTACTTTTTGTAAATAACCATTTGCATATGTGAATAGCTTTTTAACATTCCCCTCTGGGATAATTTTATAAGATGACACCTATTTTAAGCCTCTTTTATAAAGGCAACATTGGCGCCTATATCTCTTTGTAAGAGGGGCTCCCGAAACCAGCCCCACGAGCGCACCGATGTGGTGGACACATGTACTCGCGCTTCAGAGCTGCTGCTGTAAATATCTGCATGTATTCTTTCTGTTTCACACATCCGTTCTTGCTTCATGCAAACTACCTGCACACAGGGCTTGCACAAGTATGCGCCATCTGCTCAGCACCTAGTCGTCGATGCAGTGCAGTTCTAGCAAAAAAGCTGCCTTAGGCAGGGCTCTTTCATTAGTACACGAGGGCCATAGGCCAATTTCAGCAGTCCGTACCACTATGTACGTCTTGAAAAAAAGCCATACAGAAAGGACCAAGGCTTTCATAAAATGACCCCTTTATATGTTCATTTAGCAACACAGCCACAAATGCCCTGCCAATAAAGTCTTCTGAATCTGTAAGCACCAAAGTAGAGAGAGGGCAAGAAATGGCAGGTGACGCCCTGTCTGCTGGGGAATTTGCTGCTGCTTCTTCTGATCCATGCGGCTTGGTCATACCCTGTTACGTTTTATGAGGCAAAATCTTATGCAATGCTCCAAAAGGGTTTCTGTGTGCATATCCTTCCATGTACCTCCATCATCATCATCGCTTATTGCAAACCAGATCCGTTTGGGCAATTTCTGCAAATGCTGTGTGATGCTGCAGTAACCCCTCAAAGACGGTCACTGACCAGAAGGGTAATACTGAACCATCTCACAGTGCCACAGAGCTCTCTGTCTGCATGGCCACACCACGTCTGGAATAGGGATCATCTGCTAGCACGTTAAATGTGAGAGTATTGCACTTTGTCTTATTTTTAACCAGCTGTCCTTTCCTTGCCTCCTCAAGAAACCTGCAGTTCTGGGAGCTGACGTTCCGCAGCAGGTCTTTCCTCTACAAGCAGGTACTGTCTGTTTTGGCATTCGTTCTTATGACCTGACCAGCATTTCCCAGTGGGAATCTGAAGCTCACACCAGGGTTGAAAACCTTTACAAATGTTGACACCTCCAGCTACTGATAAACCAAGTAGCAGTGGTGAGGGGAAGGGAAGATGGAATTTTGTCAGAATGCTAGAGTTTGACCTTAGATAGTAAGCAGTGCCCTCTAGTGGCCAGTGGGTAAAAAAAATCCGTTTTTAATTAAACGTCCAGTCGTTTCTGCTTTGTCTACCATTGCTTTTATTGTATATTTGAATATCACTGGAGTTTCATGTCCCAGGTGTGCTGGAAGGCATGAAGCCAAAGGCTGAGTGACACCACATTTGGGATCTCTGGATTGCTCAGAGCTATAGCCAAGACTGATTTTTGGTGGGGAACTAGGTTAACATGGGCAGTGCAGATGTTGACACACTGCTTCCAGTTCTCTCATTGGTTTGTACTGCTACTGACTGGGTGATCCTAACTCCAAAGTCAGGGGAAGGGGTCTACCCCCCAGCTCACCTGGTAGCTATGCCTCTGGGATTGCTGGAAATTATTTCTTATTCACTGTTATTTCTGGTCTGTATTCTGACAAGATTTCAAATGCTGGTGTGAAAGGTTAACTTTACATGTTCCAGCCATCTAAGGGGCTTATTTAATAAAGGTTTCCGCCCATTTTCTGTCTGGAAAAGGCTTAGTAAATAAGGCCATAAGTTTAAGGACTCCGACTCCCTCAGTCCACTCCCAAAAATCTAAATCTCCCCTGGCCGTCCCTCAGAAACATACTGAGATTCTTTTCTCAATACTTTAATTCTGTAGGGCCTCCCTCATGCACTGGTCTGCACTGCCTTCCGGGATGAAGATGTGATGAACTTTCCTTTCCCTTCCTTTAACGGGATGTCTCTTTGAAGCTGCTGTGCCAGCCCAGGGTCAGTGTTGCAACCTTCAGGAAAGTGCGCAGATGGTGTCAGTTCCTGTAGGAGTGAAAACAAAGTAGCAGTGGGCAAGGGGCGTCAATAAGAAGGATACGGGGGGCATCCACAACATCTGACCCCAGGATCCCCTTAATCCTTTCCTCAGGCAGCCTCGAGGAAAGCCTCCTGTGGAAGATAAAGTGACAGCTGTGAGCAGTGATGATCTAGGATGCTTGCTCTGACCTGAAGCTGAGGTACAGAGGGAGCAGGGGTTGCCTCTTAAAGCCCAGCTACTCCCTGCAGAGTGAAATGGGAGCAGATGCTGCGATGTGGCAGGGACTCGTGTGTAGTCAGCGCAGATGGGGGAGGCGAGCAGAAGCATTAAGTGATGCACATGTTGGATTTCATCAGAGCCCTGAATAGCTTTGTGGAGGAGTTGCTGCAGCGCTAGAACAGAGGAAATTGTCTCACTGATTATAAGCTGCCAGAAGAACACAAATGTTGGGTGTTTAGAAACTCTTGAATATCTCTTATGTAAAGATGCAAGGCGACTGTTAGAGTCAAACTTTTTATTTCAGTGCCTTCAAAATCAGTTCTTTTAAACTAAGTTGCTAAACAACATGGCAGACCTGGAGGGCTCATTCTAAAGGAATCTTCCATCATTCCTCACAAGGCTGAAAACTATCACGTCATCCTCCCTCCCCCCACCTATGAATTTACTGACCACAGTCTAAATCATGAGCCCCTCACACACACACACACACACACGTTAGCCAAGAGAGGTGCAATTGCACAAACCCAGCACATGGGTGACTAGTGTTCTGAAACACTTGCCTCCCTTGCTTCAGAATTCGGGGCAGGGCAACATTGGGAGGAAGTACTGGGGCATCCTGTCATTTAGTTATCAGTCCCGCCTCCTTGTTAGGGTGTAACAAGGCTTTGTATGCTCTGATGCATTTTACTGGATCCACCAAAAAAAAGCTGAGCTTCCAGGGCACAGGGGTTTCTCTTCTTTCTCCAGGATCGCTGGCCCGTGGCATGTTCTAGAACCACAAGCCGGTCGTTTTTCGGGATAATCACGATGAATATATAGGAGACGCCTTTGCCTACAATGGAGGCAGTGGATGCAAATGGATCTCTTGCATAGTCAATGTGGATGTCTTGAAAACCCAACCAGCTTGAGGCACTCGACGATCAGAATTGCCTGGAACAATCTGTAAATTAATTGGTGTCCCTGCTGTACTTTGGGAGAAAATGGAATTTTTAACATATCTGTCAAAACATATATTGCAAACCAACATTTTTGAACCAACCCTCCCCAGCTGCTGGTTGTCACATGATAACTCTTAAAGCAGTAGAGCAGAGTGTGAGCTTGGTGGTGGTGGTGGTAATCCAAACCCTGCCGGAGACTGCACCGTGAGTGGGGAGCTTGTCAGTAATGACTGAGAATGCAGGTTGCCCACACTTTGTCTCTTCCCACCACAGGTTCGCAGAATGACCGGCATTCTGGTGGCAGTTGGCCAGGGAAGGTTATCGGCATATCAGGTCAAGGAAATTCTGGAGACAAGGGATCCTCTGGCTTTCCCAGGGAAAGCCATTGCGCCGCCAGAAGGACTCTTCCTCAAGCACGTGGCATATGATGAAATTGGTAAGTGGGCAGCCCTCAGCACCGCGTGCTTAAATGCATTCATTTGTTTCAAAGCAAAGTAGGAAGAACTATTTGGACAAGATCCCGTCTGATTTAAGAGAGACTTAAAACTACTCCGCTAATTATGCTTCTGCTACCTTTGTGTTGCTTCGCTATATGCTTTCTTTTTTTTAATCTTATTAGGCACATTTTATCAGGTATCCTAATAGGTCACTAGACCTCAGAGTAATGTAACAGTTAAGCCACAGAAATTCAAGTCACTAGACCTTAGAGTAATGTAACAGTTAAGCCACAGAAATTCAATTACTCCAATTGTATGTAAATATTTCCCGAACCGATCACCACGTTTTCTATCTCATTTGGATTTGTGAAACCGGGTCTCAGGGAGCTATTGTGATAACAAAACCACTCGTTGCTCCTTGTTTGCATCAATGACCCGTTTTTGTATTCACTCGATTCCAAGTTTCTTTAAAGTTGCACACTAAATAAACAATATGAAAGTCAGGCTTATCTTTTTGTTGATATCCCTCAGGCTTGACTTTATGTTGATGTCCCAACGCCAGACTCAGCGCCGCTACGTTTCACGAAAGTTTTTGTTTCTTCAGGGGTTTACAAGCCGACTTCAAATATTACCAACAGTTTCTAGAATAACGGAAATATCATATTTAAAAACCACCAACTTATAAATTTATTTTAAAAGATTTACATATCGCTCTTTTCTGTAAAAACAGCTGAATGCTGCTTACCAACTGCTTTTTACCCGAGAACATGCGCCTCAACAGGTACACAAAACGCCGCGCATGCAGCTTTTGATGTTGCAAACCGCTTATAAACATTTAGGACAATTAAAGCTCTTTAACTCTGATGAACTAGTTGAGTGCATTGATTACGTGCACAGATTCCAATCAATTTGTGTGTTTAAAACTCCCGGGCTTACTGTCTGTAAAACATATATCCAACGTTGTTCCCGAAGAATTAAAGTTTGATCGAGGGATCTCCCTCCAGTGCCTCTAAAAACACGATCCACACAAAAACATCGTAAATCTTCAAAAGTATGACGGTATGCGAGGCAATGTTCTACTATGGGGGCTATTAAGGCTGAAAAACCCCCCAGGCAGGCCTATAGTGTCCACCAGATGATCTTTGCTGGAACCGCTTTCAATATATTTGGACTCTTTTTTACGACCATTAGTGCCACGGATTCCTTCGTATGTACGAGATACCATGCATTTTTTACAATTATTGGAAACCAACACTCAATGGATCATGGAGCCAGAACTCTGGTTAGTTACGTTAGATGTTAATGTTCTATATACCAATATTCCTCAAAGAAGGGCATATGAAGAAGTGATGGCAGTATTGAGGACCAGATCGGAATTGTCAGCAGCACAATTAACTTTTTTGGATCAAATTACTCAATTAGTGCTGTTTCAAAATCACTTTCAGTTTGAAGACAAAATATATCATCAAAAAACAGGGGTAGCGATGGGCGCCACTTGCGCCCCCTCTATTGCCAACATTTATATGGGTGCCTTTGAGTCACACTGGTTAGAACAATCAGATATGTATTCTCAGGTTCGGCTTTGGTGCCGATATATTGATGATATTTTTGTTCTATGGGCAGGTTCCTTACAATCACTTAACATGTTTGTGGGGTGGTTGAATACCAGGGAGACTGCGATTCAATTCACCAGTACTCAGAGTCAGACAAAAGTTGCCTTCCTTGATGTGGAAGTGAAGAAGGGGAACACTGGGTGGGTTACTAGTGTTTTTTGTAAGCCAACTGATCGTAACGCTTTGTTACATTATGACAGTTTACATCCCCGTAGATTGAAGAACAGCCTCCCGTTCTCTCAGTTCCTCCGGTATAGGAGGAATTGCACTGATACTCATCAATTCAAACTTCAAGCAGCCAGTTTAAAGGAGAGGTTTTCTAGACGAGGATATCCTAGCCATATAATTGAGATGGCTTATAAACGTGCCTTGTTTAACCATCGTGAACAGTTATTAGTTCCTAGATCCTCTAATGTGACAGATACAACAATCAATTTAGTTACTCAGTATTCACCGTATAGCAAAGACATAAAGAAGATCCTTCAGAAACACATGAATGTTATTCACAGTATACCGGCATTAAAAGAGAAACACATTAGATGTGTTTGGACACGCAATCGAAACCTCAAAGAAATACTTTGTCCCACAGTTCTCAATCCTTCCACTGTATTAGGTTTAGAGAAACCAGCGGGTCATTCTCGTTGTGGTGATTGTGCATTTTGTGAGCTCAATCAAGAAATTTCAGCCTTTGATTATCATGGTAAAAGATACAACTTACGTCATGCAACTAATTGCATTACTACACAAGTAGTATATGCTATACAATGTCCTTGTCAGCTACTTTACATCGGTAAAACTATGCGTCCCTTCCAAGATCCGTTTGGCAGAACACCGAAGTAGATTAAAGTGTAAGACCTTAATAGCCCCCATAGTAGAACATTGCCTCGCATGCCGTCATACTTTTGAAGATTTACGATGTTTTTGTGTGGATCGTGTTTTTAGAGGCACTGGAGGGGAGATCCCTCGATCAAACTTTAATTCTTCGGGAACAACGTTGGATATATGTTTTACAGACAGTAAGCCCGGGAGGTTTAAACACACAAATTGATTGGAATCTGTGCACGTAATCAATGCACTCAACTAGTTCATCAGAGTTAAAGAGCTTTAATTGTCCTAAATGTTTATAAGCGGTTTGCAACATCAAAAGCCGCATGCGCGGCGTTTTGTGTACCTGTTGAGGCGCATGTTCTCGGGTAAAAAGCAGTTGGTAAGCAGCATTCAGCTGTTTTTACAGAAAAGAGCGATATGTAAATCTTTTAAAATAAATTTATAAGTTGGTGTTTTTTAAATATGATATTTCCGTTATTCTAGAAACTGTTGGTAATATTTGAAGTCGGCTTGTAAACCCCTGAAGAAACGAAAACTTTCGTGAAACGTAGCGGCGCTGAGTCTGGCGTTGGGACATCAACATAACGTCAAGCCTGAGGGATATCAACAAAAAGATAAGCCTGACTTTCATATTGTTTATTTAGTATGCAACTTTAAAGAAACTTGGAATCGAGTGAATACAAAAATGGGTCATTGATGCAAACAAGGAGCAACGAGTGGTTTTGTTATCACAATAGCTCCCTAATAGTCTGAGACCCGGTTTCACAAATCCAAATGAGATAGAAAACGTGGTGATCGGTTCGGGAAATATTTACATACAATTGGAGTAATTGAATTTCTGTGGCTTAACATTTTATCAGGTGCCTATTGGGGAGGCTCCAGCCAGCTGAGAATCCATACGCACAGGTTTCTTTATGCTTACGCAAAGAAACCTTTGGGTTCAGATTAAGACAAGCAGGCAGGGAGGATTTTCTCTGGCAGCAGTGGCTGGCGAAGAATGAAGAAGCCGCGACTGCCGCCAAAATCATTGCAATCTGCTCATGGGGACCCCATCACCCGAGGGTAGAAGAGGGCATGGTGAAGATCAGTGCAGTCTGCCTGCGGGGAACCTATCTTCCACGGGAAGTGGAAGAAAAAAACCCACGCAGCTCTGGGCTTACCTTCAGGCCAGAGAAAGATTAGACATGGGGGAAGAAGATGCAGAAAAAGCAGGAGACGTTAAAAGGGGCAGTGGGCTTGGAAAAGAATAGGGGGAGGGAAGGGGGTGAGAGTGCAAAGTGAGAAGATAAAAAGAGGAAATCTGGGAAGGGGAGCAGAATTGAGGGAGGGGCAGCAGGCGAGGTGCTGGAGGGTTGGAGGGAAGAGTACAGGAGATTGAAGTTGAGATGAGTGCATGGGTGTAAAAGGCCAGAATGACTATATGCCATCATGTGCAGCCCCCCTACCCAGAAAACACACACAGTGGAACCTCATGTCTAAACCACACGCAGATGCACCTCAGCCCTGCACCATGCACACACACACACTCCAGAGAGACACAAATATGTAGATAACACCAGTTATAAAAATGCCTCAGCCCTGCTACTGTAATGAGACACTCTCCTCTTCCCTCCTGCCAACATATATGTTTCAGTTTGCAAATGGAGGAAGGGGAAACGTGTCATTTTGTCATACTATAAGTGGGATTTTAGAAGGGATGTCTAGAAGGAATCTGGGACGTGTAGAGCAGAACGTTCAAAAATCCAGGGGAGCGGCAGCAGTGAAGGGAAGCGCGTACGGGCGCCATCTGAAATCGCTACATCTCCACCCCGAAAAATGAATGTCCCAGTAAACGGGTCTGAAAATGGGCCCTGTGCAGATAGCAATGTTGGGTACATGCACGGGCGTTGGCCATTTTACAAATATGGATGTCTCCAATTGCACAATCTCAGAACAGAGGACTTGGACGTGCTGACGGGGGTATCACAGAAAGGGGGAGGCATACTGGCCTGCCTTTTCAGATATTTGGCAGCGAACCAGTAATGACTGGAGTTTGTATTTATACTCAGCTTTCTTCGGGTGGGAAGTAACAGCTCTGGCGATGTAAGCGCGTTATGCGATTTTCCCTGGAAGTCTTACGTCATTTGTCACATGAGCAGGTGTAAGCATGGACGTCTCGTTAGCCAGGGCAAGGCATGTTTGTACTCTTCTGGAATCGCACCGTGACATGCATCTCCCTTGCTCTGCCCAGGCCACACCGCTACCTCACTACATGGGCGTTCTCACGTCGAGGACGTCTATATACCTGGCTTCTAAAACGGGTCTGAGGATGTCTGTTATTTGCCTGTATAAATGCTCATTTTCAGACATCCAGCTCACAAATAGGGCTTCTAAAATACCCCTCTATAAGTGTACATTTTTCAACTTGTATAATAAATGACGACAGGCAAAGTTCAAAGCAGCTCATGCCGTCTGCCCTGTTAAGGGTGGTACCTTTTGAGTAGATATACATAAAAGTTTCCATATGTAAATCAAGAAAGGCTTCCTCCACCCCCATGTCTTTTATCTCACCTCTCAGTCCTTTTCCCACCATTCCCCTTTGTACCTGTGCCCAGTGTACCCAAAATTTAGCTTTACTTAAAAATCCCAACCAAAGTAAGATAGTAAAGGTGAAAAACTAGATCTGTATTTAAAGCCTCCGTGTGCTACCTTTCAGCACTACTTGTACATCAGTTGGGAGCACGAGAAGGGGCTTTTTAGAAGACATTAGTCCATTTACATTTTCTATATGCATTTAAAAGCATTGATCTGCTCCAGTTGTAATTTGTTCAGCTTTCTCTCGTGGCCCAAAGCAGGTTCCATGTAGAAGGTATTTTCCTGTCCTTGGAGGAACTGCAGTTTAAGAGAGTGAAGTGTCTTGTTCAGGGTCGCAAGGTGCATCGGTGGCTCGCTCTCAGCCTGCTGTTGTGACCACTAGGCTACGCCTCAACCCCTGTTTCAGTTCCAGTGATGGCCTCCACCTCCTGTGATGGTGATCATTTCAGGCCTCGTCATCTTCAGCATTGCTTCTTACAAAACCGATACTTATGCCAACACTCAGGCCAGGCCCTCTTCTATCTTATTATCAAGTTTGCTAATAATCCCCACAGCCAAGGTCAGCGACGAGGCCATTAGGAAAAAATGTAATCCATTCTCCCTAATCCATGGGGTTTAACCATGGATCCCCCATGCAGGAAGACTGATGCTGTTGTACCAACTCAGTATAGCGCTCTGAGCACCCCTCAGTGCATCACTGTGTATTGATCAGCTTTCTCCAAGTATTCCAAACCTCCTGCGTCCCGTGCATTTCTTGGTTGTCATGTCTTCATGACATTTTTTGCTGAGACCGAGCTTGGAAACCACTTGTTTTTTAGTAACCAAGAGAAATACCTTGGCAGGGATCATTTGTGATTTCATTCTGAGCTCTCAGCAGGGTGCCCGATTAGAATTCTAAAAGAATTGAGCTCTCCATCAGCTGCAGTGGCCTGCACATGGGTGCCAAAATCTTTTACTGCACAGTCCAGCTACAAAAAACCCCAAACTCCATTAAATATTCAGGCCTTAAATAAATGGGTTTCCTGTGCAAGAATCAATAAATGTGGGTTAGATTTGGACACTGTTTTCCTGTTTATTTTCCAAATGTTCCCAGCTTTCCCTCCTCTGTGGTAGACATTCTTTGTTAAAACAGCCATCTTAGGTCTAATGGAGTCCTAAGCAGTGACGTCATCCTGTTCCTATGGGTTTCCTGCTGAATCAGAAGCAGGACTGGGGTATGGCACAATGGGCATTATTCATTCACAAGGACCCGGGAACTTTTTCCTCCATTTTATATCCCCTCAGACTCCCTTTGTTCAATCATTGCAACAGTTCTCAGCTAGGAACTCTGTAATTGTGAATCTAAATCTGGCAATTAGGCACCACTGTTATGAAACAATGGAGATTCCACGCCCCTCACTAGCGGATGCGACAACTACCATCACAACCTCTTCAGTTCAGGGAGTGCAAGACTTCACCCATGAATCGAACACAGATTTTTCAAGCATCAGACTGGTCCTTTTAAAACAATAATTTTAAAGCATATGGGGGCCAATATTCAAAGCCCTTATCCAAATTGCTTGCGGAGGGGCCTATTTGGATAAGGCTACTGAAGAGAAAATCAGCAGCAATATCTGGATAGTGCTACTCAGTGCCTGCACAGACCACCACCACACTATCCAGTAGTACAGGGGCAGTCTGTGGACAGATCTAGGGCAGGATGGCCATACATGCCTACATTATCCAGAGAGCAGCAATTGTCAGCCAGCATTTATGTGGATAGTGGCCATTCAATCCGGATCTTCAGTGGCTCAGTAGCAGTCACAATCTATATATTGGAGGAGTAGCCTAATGGTTAGAGCACGGGCTTGGGAACCAAGAGACCAGGGTTCAGTTCCCACTAGCTCTCCTTGTGGCCTGGGGCAAGTCACTTAACCCTCCGTTGCCTCAGAAAAATCCAAGTTATCAATGACCCTGTTTAATGTACATTGCCAAGCTTAAGAGTTACAATGTAAACCACTTTGACTAAATGATGAAGCAGTATAAAAAAAACTTGTAAAATAAATATTGCCACTGAATATCAGTTTTATTTTTAAGTGCTTCAGTTGACCGCCGTGGCACTTACATATCAGCTGGTTTGAAAATCAGCCCTATGAATGGCTAGGATGAAAAATCCTGGTTCCTTCCAGGAAAGCAAATTTTATATAATCTAAACACTGCTAATTTCCTTGCTAATACTGTCCAAGCCATGCAGTGTGGTCACCTCGTAACGCTTCTGAGCTGCATGCTATTAGTATATCTTCAGCTGCTGCCGTAGCTCCAGTGTTTTAGCAGAGAGGTAGGAGTCTCTGACAACCTTTCAATATTAGAGAAGAGAGAGGTGGGTGTAATTGCGGCACGAACCCTGAAATGTTTTTACCCTCTGATCCACTCAAACAAGGAGAAAGGATGCCTTTCTGCATGTGACTTGGAGATGGTAGGATTGGTTTCCCAGGAAAAGGGAAACTAGATGCCGTACCTTGCAAGCAGCAGATATAGAGAGCATCTTTGATTTCTGATTTAAGGGAGTAATAGTGGAACTGCCTGTAAATGCGTGCACACACTTTCACTGAGGATTCTGCTGGATTTTCAAAGCAAAGGCATACAAGTGCTGTCACTGTGCAAATTACCCCAGGAAAACTACGGGCAGACATTCACATCTGTTATTTAGCGCACTTCATTTTTCTGAAGTAAGATATGCACATAGGTTTGAAAATCCAGAAGCATTCATGTAATTGCAGACCCCATCCACTCTTCAGGAACGCCTTCTCTGTTAATTTTGTTGTTGTGAATGACTGACTTGGAATATGCCCTGGCAAGACTGCATAAGAAATGTAGCAGACATCCAAGACAACCCAGAAGAGATTGGTGCTCACCATCCAACACTCTTCTGATTCTGGAAGGTTTTTTCTTGACCTATGCAGGACTGATTCAGGGTGTTCGCAGCCTAAGCAGACCTTAAGCTTTTATTTATTTATTTATTTTTTTAAAGTATATCCTGCAAGAAAACTTAGGTAGATAACATAAAGCATACATAAAAGTTACACCAAAAGTGGTTACATGACATAACATATCCATACCTGAAAAACACCTAAACCGGCTAGCAACAATGCTCAAAAAAAGTCTGACACTATCCACATAAAAACGAATTCATGCAAACAGCTGGAAAGGCTTGTTGAAGTAACTGTGCCTTCAGTATTTTCCAAAATGTCTGAAATGCAACGCAGTTCTACAGGCAAAGCATTCCAAATGTGCAGAACAGTCATAGAAAAAATCCTGTTACAAAACACTTGAAAATGAATCTGCCAAAATGATGGAACATCTAACAGCAAAATCTCCTGCGAGCCTAAGAAACGAGGAGGGCAGTAAACCCACTGACTGTCAAAATCTATTGTATAGCTTTGGATGCCTTGCTGTTTGCCACCCCCTTGGAAGTTGGCTCCCTAGGCAACCCTCTTGTTTGCCTGATGGTTGGGCTGTCCCTGGACCTATGATGTTTGAGAGGAGTATGGCTTAAGACTTCTAGCCTATGAAGTTCTCTCAGGTCTTTTTCCCTCCCTTTGGTTTAATTTGTTGGCTGACTGAAATTGAGAATTAGAAGAGTGTTTTTCATATTGGATAGAAATGTAGTGGGACATAACCTAGCATAGCCTGTTGGAACAGCTACACACACACAAGCTGCCTGTGTGTAACTTCACCCACACATAGCTTGGGCAGTTTTATAAAAACCCATTCTCAAAAATGATCCTGTAAAACATTAGCATTTCATGTGCTCTCTCGTAGCATGAACTGGCTCAGACCTCAAAGAAGCAGAAAAGCAGAGCAGGGGGAAAAAAGGCTTTAACCTATTTTTGCTTTTCTTCTTTACAGATTTTTGAAGACTGATGATATCTTAACAGTTATCTCAAAGGTGCTTATTTGTGGTTTGTTTCTTTTTTTTACTAAATAAAAGACTGTTGCTAATTATGTCATCTGAATGCTGAAAATTTTATTAGATTTTGTAAGAATAATTTAATTGAGCACATTAGCGTGATTTGTAAATAAAAATGATGTATTTACCATTACATGATATAGTATGATCTGCTTTGTCCTGAAAAATAGACTTCTGTAGTACATTTCTACAGTACTATACATCCAAAAAAAAAGGATCTTGAACTTTAGGCGGCAGTACCAGCTTGCAACCACACAATGGCACACTTGAGATTCTTTTACCCAGTGATGTCACATTGCTGAGATTTGATACCTTGGGGTGATGGTGGGGGAGAACCCACCTTTCAACCGATGCTCTGTGCACATATTCACTGTCTTGATTCATAGAAATTCTTCTGTTAGAGCGGAAGATGTGGAAAACTTAGAGAGAAACATCCTTTCCTAGCAGGAAGACTTTGTATAAAGTAGTAGTTCCCAGCCTGTGGTCCATGTTCCCTACTACAGGGGTCCACAGGACATAAAAAAGAGTCTGATGGGAATGAGCTTGGGGGAGGAGAAAGACTGGAGGGAACTTGCTAGGGGGAGGGAGAGAAAAAGAGAGTGAAACTGATGGGGACTGGTGGAGACAGGAAGAGGAAGGGAGATAAAGAAGACTAGTGGTGACCGGCTTGGTGCTGAGTGAACGGGGTCTGTGAAGAGTGGCGAGGATGAACTTGGGGGTCCCTTAACCGTTTGGAGGTTAATAAGAAATCCACACAACCAAAAAGGTTGGGAAGCTGTGGTATAGTGTATTCATTTTATTTATTTATTTCATTTGTGTGATTTTTATACCGCCATATCAGTTAATCATAGCGGTTTACATGCAACGGAAACAACAGTGTTACATTGAACAATGTGAAGGTTACATATGAATCACGGCTATAAACATGTGTACATGATTAGTACAACAATTAACTATTTACAGCATGTGTGATCATCACGGGTATTATACATTCAGTTTTTTATGTTCTTTCATAGCAGGAGATATGCAGTGGGGTAGGTAAGGGGTTTGTTTGGGGTATGTTTATGTAGGGTTGGAGGGGTAGATGAGGAGTATATTTGAAGTTTGGATAGTGTGAGGATTTTATGGAGAAGAAATATTTAATATAATTTCCAGTATTTATAGTCTACTTTAAAAAAAAGAATAATTTTCTTCATGATCTGATTGGACCAGAGAGTTTTTACATAGAAGCACCTGTGATGTTTTGTCTCTGAAAACGGTGGCAGGGCTATCTGGGCAGGGACAGGGCACCCTGCTGGCATAATTTCCTGCAGATTGTTTTGATACTGGCAAGAGCTGAAAAGGTTTCTAGGATGAGATGGGTATTAGCTGGTTTTAGTTTGGAGTAAAGGGCTTTTTTTTAGCTGCTTCAGTGTCACAACAGTACTTGCTTTGTATGAGATCATCTACTAAGAACATAATGGTACCCAGCCCCATATAATAGCCTTTTTCTACCATGTATTTCCTAGCTTTGGTGAAGATTTTTGAATTTACCTTATGGCTGCTGCCATGGAGGGGGGAGGCAGGAGACTGGAGGACAAAACTTTGTGCCTTAGAGCTGCCCTCTAAAGCTTGACGCTCTAGGTGATGACCTAGTTTGTCTAATGGTAGTGCCGGCCCTGAGCATACTGAGTGGGTCCTTGAGGTGGTGTGATGAGGTTGGCCAGGTGTTCTGGTATTCCTGTGTGGAGTCCTTTATGGATTTGTAATAGGACTTTATATTGGATCTTTGTATCAACTGGGAACCAATGTAGGCTCTTTAAAGCTAGTGTGATATCTTCATTCCTTGGAGTGTTTATTAGGACTCTGGCTGGTGTGTTTTGCAGGAACTGCAAGAGTTGACTTGATGATTTAGGTAAGCAGTGGCTAAGGAATTGTAATAGTCTAAATTTAGGATAAGGGCATGCACTTGTGTTTTTCAGGTCTTTATTTATTTAGCTGTATTTATATCCCGCTTTTCACCGGGTCAAAGCGGTCAATTGGGGGATACATTTAACACGAGGGGATATGAGACACATACGCTAATACTTACAGGGAACATGGGCAGTGGAGGGTTAAGTGGCTTGCCCAAGACCACAAGGAGTGCCTATAGGACTAGAAATCCCAGTCCCTCCGGCCTGAGATTGCTGTCCCCAGGTAGGACTTGAACCTCCAGCCTGAAGTACCTTGTCCTAACCACTAGACCACTCCTCCCACATGGGTCTTGGGTGAAAAATTATTTTACTGCTCGGAGCCGTCTAATTGCAAAGAAGGCTGATGCTGGAACTGCAAATATTTGAGGCTCAAATGTTAAATGTGCATTGATTTTACAAGCTAATAGTGTGATGTGAGATCATAAAACAGAAATCAAGTGCAGCGCAGAGGAAAGCCTCTGAACCCCTACGTGCTGCGCTCTGAAAGTGCAACAGATCCCGCTCTCTCTGACACAGAGTTCCTGTTTGTTTCAGAGTGGAGTGCGCAGGGGTTCAGAGACTTCCCCTACACAGTACCATCATTGCTGGTTCCGGGAAATGTTGCAGCGATAGCGGGGAAGGGGAAAGAATGATGGTCTAGGGCAGCTAATGCTCTTGCACCGGCCCTGAGCACGCTGTCAGCAAATAAACGTTCTTTCCCTTCCATCCATCACAGAACGCTGATTAGAAACAACCAGACATACAGCTGTCTCTTCTTATGGTCCCCGTACGTGGATACATTACCGCACACTCTTAAGAAGTGAGCTCAATAGAAACTGTTTTAAAATAGCCATAAGTGTTTGTTTAGCTCTGGTTTGAACACCTGGTATAGAAAGTTGTCAAATAAATAAATAATACTCATTTCTCCGGGAACAAACAGGAAGTCAGTCCTCACGTAGAGGTGACATCAGCACGACAGAGCCCGGGGGGGGGAGGGGTAACTTCTCCTCAGCTTTCAAAGAAAGCATTTGGGAGATGTACCATGCATACGTGGTCCCCTTCCTGCCCAAAGATACCATCTTGCCTTAGTCCCTTGTTTTCCATGGAGCCCATTGGACATGTGTCTGTTCCCCTGGAAAAAATGTTTTTTTCTTTTATCTCCAGGAACAAGCAGGAATAAGTCCTCACATATGGGTACGTCGGTACCGACGGAGCCCGTGCGGGAAAGCTCCCCAGCTTCTTAGAATAGAAGCTTTTGGGACCTCCCACTGCACATGCGCACTGCCTTCCCGCCTTCCTGAACAGCTCTCCTCAGTTTCTCTTTTTCCGCGGAGCCAGCAGGTCGTGTTCCTGTCACCGCTGAAGAAATTGTTATTTGTTTCTTTAGACCGCGTACCTGCCTTCCCCATACCGATACCGGTATCGCCGGTCTTTTCTTTCTTTCTTTAAAAAATTATAATTCTTTTTTCTTATTTTTAGCTTTTTGGTCACTTCAGAGAGGCCTCTCGGCCTACTCAATTTCTCCTCATGGAGAAGCCAGCCCCTGGATTTAAGAAGTGTACCAAATGTAATGCTGTTATTTCAGTCACAGACACCCATGAATGGTGTCTGAAATGTTTGGGGCCTGACCATTCCATACCGGACTGCCCATCTTGCTCCCACATGTCTATACGTGGGCTGCAGAACCGGGCCAACAAATTCCATGTGCTGTTTGCTTCAGAGAATACAGCATCACAGTCATCCAGGTCTTCTTCTCCGGATGGATCTCAGGTAACCAAACCTTCTGTGGGCAAGTCCTCAAAGAGCAAATCTCCTTCAAAGCATCGAGAGGCTCTTAGCTTAGAACTTGAGGACCCTGCCCCAGCCAAACACCCCCGGCGGGAAGTCCAACTTCCAAAACCGCCAATTCAGGGGTCTCAGGTTGATATCGATGCTACGGCCTCGACAGATCACCTGTTAGCCTGCTCTGGGGTACCGGGTCACTCCGGTACCGACATCCAGGCAGCTATGGCGTCCATGGGCGATACTGTACAGTCCATGCAGCAGGCCGTCATGGCTTTCATTAAAGCTGCAACGCCATCGGTTCCGCTTTCAGCGGTTCCGGGCCCGATACCGGTATCGTCCGCCATGCCGGTATCGAGGCCGTCCACCTCTAAACGCAAGTCGGTACCGTATGGGCTTTCGCTCCATACCGGTTCCATACCCGATACGCCCGATATCGATACCGATCGGTACGCGTATCGTGCGTTAGAGGAAAGCACCGATTCCTCTGAGGATTTTCACTCCTCTGATGATTCTGCTGAGTTTTCACTCAACTTACCTGAGGAGCCCTCTTCTCCTAAAAGGAGAATGTCACCTCCAGAGGATTTGTCCTTCCAGGACTTTGTTTTAGATATGGCTACAGCCCTTTCTATTACCACATCCTCTGAAAAGGAACACAGATCCAAAAAACTGGATATTTTGGGATACTCAAAGGCCCCTATGGAGGCAGTTACCCTGCCTATCCATGAAATCCTTCAAGAACAACTGATGGATTTCTGGGAAAATCCTTTGACTTTGTCTCCTTATTCCCGTAGGTTGGACACCATGTATAGGGTCCCTCCTTCTCCTGGTTTCCAAAAGACTCAATTGCCCCACCACTCTATTGTGGTGAAGTCTGCAATGAAGAAGATTAGGAGTACCAAAAGGCACTCTTCCACCCTCCAGGACGGGAATGTAAGACTTTGGACTCTTTTGGTAGGAAAATTTTCCAGGCTAGTATGCTTATAGCCAGGATTAATTCCTACAGTCTCTATATGGGCATGTTCCTGGAGGAACTTGCCAAAAAGGTGCGGCATTTTGCCCCCTTTATCCCTGAGGATAAAAAGCAGGGATTCCTTTCCCTAGTGAAACAACTCTTAGAGGTTTCTAAGTTCTCTAATAGGGCAGCATATGATTCCTTTGAGGGAGCCAGTAGGGCTTCGGGCATTGCTATTGCAGCCCGACGTCTTGCTTGGCTCCAGGCCTCTGATCTGGAACCTTGGGTTCTAGATGGCTTACGGAATCTGCCCTGTACAGGTGAGAACTTATTTGGGGAGGAGTGGCAAATCAAAGCCACCCAGATGGATGCTGAAAATGCCACCTTGGAAAGACTTTCAAAGTCCACTTCAATTCCTACTAAGAAAAAGTCTTTTAAAAGGCCTTACTATAAGAAGGCCAGAGTTGCTTCAAATACTGGCCAGCAGTCTTCTCAACCTCGCTATACTGCTAAGCGTCAGCAATCCAAACAAGCACGAGCTAAGCCTGCAGCAGCTACTGTAGCTCAGCAGGCTCCAACCCCTCAGGGGTTTTGACTTGCTCCTAGGGAACTTGCCACTTCTGGTTCTAACACAACCAGAACCTCTCACCATACCCGGAAGGTTGGTTCACTTTGCTCCCAGATGGGAACAAATCACAACAGAACAATGGACCCTCTCTATCATTCGAGAGGGTTACAAACTTCATTTCTCCAGCCTTCCTCCCCATCATATGGTGAGACCATTCAATTCTCCCCAATCTCTCCTAACCCTGTTGGGTCAAGAGGTTTCCTCTCTTCTTGCCCAAGGGGCCATAGAAGAGGTTCCTCTTCCTCAACAAGGGTCCGGTTTCTACTCCCCTTATTTTCTCATTCCAAAGAAGACAGGGGGATTCAGACCAATCCTAGATCTGAGAGAATTGAACAAATTTCTTCAAGGAGAAATTCAAAATGCTGTCTCTCGGCATTCTCCTTCCTTACCTCCAGGGTCAGGACTGGCTTTGTTCTCTAGACCTACAGGATGCGTATACACATATACTCATCCATCCATCCCACAGAAAGTATCTTCGCTTTCTGTTTCAGGGAAAACATTTCCAATACAGAGTACTCCCCTTCGGTCTAGCCTCTGCTCCAAGAGTATTCACAAATGCATGGCAGTCGTAGCCGCATTTCTAAGAGGCATGGGAAATCTTTGTCTTCCCATATCTGGACGACTGGCTCATCCGAGCTCCAACTCAGTCACAGGCCCAGATTTCCCTGGACCACACAAGGAGCCTTTTGCAGTATCTGGGACTGGTAGTAAACCTTCCCAAGTCCCAACTCATCCCTACTCAATCTCTAGAATTCATAGGGGCCCAGTTGGACACCATCACTGCAAGGGCCTACCTTCCATGTTCGAGGCCAGCGCCTCCTGAGTTTGGCCTCCCAAGCTCAGTCCAGCACTCACTTGACAGCCAGGGAAATGCTACGCCTACTGGGTCATATGGCCTCCACAGTGCATGTGGTGCCCTATGCTCGTCTTCATATGAGAGCAGCTCAATGGACCCTGGCCACTCAGTGGACTCAGGCGTCAGGAGCGCTCTCAGACCAAATACAAACCTCGATCGTCTGTTTTGGTCCCTCCACTGGTGGACTTCCACCAAGAATCTGTTGTTGGGGGCTCCATTTCAACCATTGCTACCCCAAGCAACCCTCACAACAGATGCCTCCCAAACAGGGTGGGGAGCCCATCTGCAAACTCTCTCCACTCAGGGCACTTGGTCTCTACAGGAGACCACCCTTCATATCAATCTTCTGGAACTGCGAGCAATTTACCTTGCCCTCAAGGTCTTCCACTCCCTCCTAGCCAACCTCACTGTCCTAGTTCAGACGGACAATCAGGTGGCCATGTTTTACATAAACAAACAAGGAGGGACGGGCTCTCTGTCGCTTTGCAACGAAGCTCTAAGACTATGGGCCTTCGCCAGAGAGCATCAGATTCACCTGCTAGCAGTGTATCTCCCAGGAGTTCAAAACTCTCGGGCAGACAGGCTCAGTCGAGTTCTGCTGCCACACGAATGGTCCCTACATTTGGACCAAATAAACCGAATCTTTCAGGAATGGGGACCCCGGACATAGACCTCTTTGCAAGTCCGTGGAATGCCAAACTTCCCCGGTTCTGTTCCAGAACTCCGTGTCAGGGAGCTCAGGCTACGGACGCCTTTCTCCTGAATTGGAGTCAGGCATTCCTATATGCCTTTCCACGCCGTCCTGTGATTCACAAGACTCTGTTCAAACTCCAGAGGGATCATGGAACTATGATCCTCATAGCTCCACGCTGGCCACGCCAAGTGTGGTTCCCTCTACTTCTACAGCTCTCCCAGGGATCCTACTTGGATCTGGGAGCTGCGCCAGACTCCTGTCTCAGGAGGAGGGGACTTTGTGGCACCCAAACCCCAAATCCCTTCACCTCAGTGCTTGGTTACTGAAGGCTTAGCCTTCAAGACTTTCATCTTTCCCAACCAGTGAAAGATATCCTTTCTGCCTCTAGGAAACCCTCTACCAGGCGTTCCTATGCTTTCAAATGGAAACGTTTTTCCACTTGGTGTGCTCAGCAGGGTCTTGACCCTCTGGCACTTCCTTTGAATTCTCTTCTTGATTATCTCCTGCATCTATCCAATGCAGGCCTCAAGACGAATTCGGTAAGAGTCCATTTAAGTGCTATTGCAGCATCCTTGAAACATATAATGGACAACCTATCTCCTCTCATCCTCTTGTTGCAAGATTCATGAGAGGCCTGACTCTCACTAAACCTCCCATCAGACCACCCCCGGTCGCATGGGATTTGAATCTAGTGCTCGGTCAACTTATGAAGCCACCTTTTGAGCCAATGTTTTTCCACCTCCTTGAAATTTCTTTCCTGGAAGGTCCTCTTCCTCATTTCAGTCACTTCGGCTCGCCGCATCAGAGAGCTGCAGGCTTTAGTGGCTAATCCCCATTACACAAGATTTCATCATGATAAGGTGGTCCTTAGGACGAATCCCCACAATATGCCTAAAGTGGTCTCGACTTTTCATCTTAAACAAGAGGTATAACTACCTGTCTTTTTTCCAGCTCCTCATGCATCCAATGCACAGAGGAACCTTCATACTCTGATTGTAAAAGAGCTCTCGCTTTTTACCTTAATAGGACTCAGCCACATCGAAAGTCTTCTCAACTTTTTGTGGCCTTTGATCCTTCCCATTTGGGGACTTCCAGTCTCCAAGCGTACACTTTCCAATTGGATTGCTCAGTGTATTTCTTTTGCTTACCAGAGCAAAAACATTTCTCTGGAAGGCCATGTCACTGCTCACAATGTAGGGCCATGGCAACTTCTATGGCTCATCTGCACTCTGTTTCCATAGATCAGATCTGTCGAGCCGCTACCTGGGCCTCGGTTCATACCTCATAGCCCATTACTGTTTGGACAAGGACTCCCGCCGGATGCCTTGTTTGGCCAGGCTGTCCTCAAGCACCTGTTCCATTCCTAAACAACTCCTGCCCACCTTCCCAGAATGGATGCCTGAGATCCATACGAAGATGGCGAACCTTTACAGGGGATCCAATGCATCTAAGCTAGGGAGTCCCCATATGTGAGGACTTATTCCTGCTTGTTCCTGGAGATAGCACAGTTACTTACCTGTAACAGGTGATCTCTGGGAACAGCAGGAATTAGTCCTCACAACCCACCCACCTCCCCTAGGAGTTGTATCTTTTATCTATCTATCTTCCTGTCCTCTCTCTGTTGACTCAGCTAAACTCGAAACTGAGGAGAGCTGTTCAGGAAGGCGGGAAGGCAGTGCGCATGTGCAGTGGGAGGTCCCAAAAGCTTCTATTCTAAGAGCTGGGGAGCTTTCCCGCACGGGCTCCGTCGGTACCGACGTACCCATATGTGAGGACTAATTCCTGCTGTTCCCAGAGATCACCTGTTACAGGTAAGTAACTGTGCTATTTCTCCTTTTTCCAGTCACGTATCAGCTCCCTTACCTGCCCCCGAGCTCGCTTGCCTCGGCATCACATCACGGGTCCTTTTTCTATCTTCATCGGCACAGGTTCACACCTTTTTCCTGGCTGGGCCTAAGGTGTTTGACCTCGCAGGGGCCGTCTTCCCTACCATGGCCTCGACCAGCGGCTTTAAGTCGTGCGACTGCTGTGCCTATAATATTTCAGGCATGGACCTGCACAACTGCTGATTCCTTTGCCTCGGGCCAGATCATGATCCCTGGTCTGCAGTCTCTGTAAGCAGATGACTTCCAAGGCCTTCAAGAGTCATCAGCAGGGGTGGGAGTCCATCTTCCACAAGACGGACTCAGCACAAGAGACTTCCATAACGCCGTGCTCCAAGGTCCTTTCTGGGACCTCAGGGAGACCATGCTGCCTCAAAGCCCCAGGGCTGTGGAACTTCAAGCTGGGGTACCCCAGAGGAGGACCACAAGAAGAGCCAGAATCTCTCTAAAACCTCATCAGCTGATGAGTCTGGGAAAGTCCCACAGGCCCCAGTCCCACAGTCCCTGGCGCAAGGCCGAGGGCGTTGGTCGGGAGAGGCTATCCAAGGTGTCCCGAAGGGAACGGTCTGCATCAGGGGATTGACCTCGGACCCCAGAGACTCAAAGACTCTCCCTCGACGGAGCCGGCACTGGACCCAAGACCCTTGGTGCCCGTGCCAAAGGCTGCAGAGCCATCTGGCCTCAAGGCCAGAATGGCAGCCTTAGAGCGCAGTTTGTCTGCCTTCATGGTCCAGCAGTGAGCTCTGATGCCCGGTTCCTCCGGGTCTTTCTCCCAACCACCAGGCCCTCAACCTTGAGGAATTCCCTGGAGATCAAACCGATCCTCGAGTGCCATCAGCCTCAAGAGATCCCTCGGCATCTGTCCCGGTCCTCAGGGCCGAGGTCTTCCCTGCTGTGCCACCGGGTTCTGGACTTAACCCCGGAGCACCGGGCCACCCTTGTTACCTCCACAGACTACGAATCTGATTGGGAGACTAAGAATGATGAGTCCCCAAACACTTGCCACCACCGGGCTGTGCCCTCAGATCTGACTCCTCTGGAGTCACGGCGCTGGTCTCCACCCGAGGACATGGCTTTCCTAGACTTCGTGCAGGACATGGCTAAGGCCTTTGCTTTCGACACTGAACTGGAGGACGACCCTCGGAGGGAGGACCTCAAGATCCTCCAGTACAAGGCTCCTCCAAAAGAGGCACTTATGATGCCCATTCTCCCAATCCTGGAATGGCTGCTTCTCCGGATGTGGGAGACCCCTGCTTCAGTGTTCATAGTGAGCAGGTGGCTGGACTTGATATACCAGGTCTGCCAGAGCCCTGGCTTTCAAAAAGTCCAACTGCCTCACAATTCCATGGTGGGTGGAGTCTGCTATGCATCGGCTCAAGAGCCAGAAGACGCACTCCTCGGTGCACCTGGGTAGGGAGACCCACGCCATGGATGCCCCACGCAGCAACCCTGGTGCAAGTTGGTGGGAGTTTTTGACTCCTTGGGCATAGCATCCCCCCCCCCCTACAGAAGTCCAGCCCAGCAGCCCACAGAGGGGCATCTGGTACTTTATGCTCACCAGTGGCTGACCATCACCACTGACTCTTGGGCCTTTCTAGGAGAGCCCACCAGGACTCCCCTCCACCAGATCCTGCTGCTGCAGGAGCTCGCAGGCCTTCTAGAGGACCAAGCTATCTCAGGGGCAAGGGTTCTACTCCTGCTACTTCCTCATACCAAGGAGGACCGGCGGCTTCCGGCCCATCCTGGACCTGTGGGATCTAAACAGGTTCTTGGTGAAGGAGAAATTCAAAATGCTCTCCCTTGGAACACTACTACCATACCTCCACCGGGGAGACTGGCTATGCGCCTTAGACCTAAAGGATGTGTACACACACATCCTCATCCATCCCAGCCACAGATACCTTGGGTTCATGGTGGGAGGCAGCTACTACCAGCACCGGGTCCTAACCTTTGGCCTGGCCTCCGCCCCAAGGATATTCACCAAGTACCTGGCAGTAGTCGTGGCCTACCTTTGTCTACACGGGGTCTTTGTCTTCCCCTACCTGGACAACTGGCTCATAAGAGGGTGCACCAGTGCCAAAGTGTAGCAGGCGATGGCATGGCATATGCTGCCAACACTTGGGACTTGGGGTGATTTATCACAAACTCTATCTCCTCCCGACACAGTGTCTGGGGTTTATAGAGGCATGGTTGGACACCGTTCAGGCCAGGGCATTCCTCCCTCTGGACAGAGCACACCACCTCATGGCACTGGCCAAAGTCATGCAGCGCCGTCACTCGGTGTCCGCCCACCTACTGCTCCACCTGCTGGGTCACATGGCATCCACAGTTCATATTCTGGACGCCCATCTCCACATGAGGACAGCCCAATGGAGCCTCTGCTCCCAGTGGATCCAGGCTACATGCCGGCTGCGGGACAAGGTGGCGGTGACCCATCAACTGGCTGACTCCCTCGGCATCTACAGGCCGGGATGCCCTTCCAGGCCCCTGCCCCTCAGAGGGTCTTCATTACGGATGCCTCCCTACTGGGCTGGGGGGCCCATTGTGAGAACCTCTGGACTCGGAGCAGTTGGTTGCAGACAGAGAGCCTACAGCAGATCAATCTTGTGGAGCTCCATGCCATATCCATGGCCCTCAATCACTGCCTGAAAAAACAGTTGGTATTGGTCCAGATGGACAACCAGATGGCAATATTCTACATCAACAAGTAGGGAGGCACAGGGTTGTACACCCTCTGCCAGGAGGCAATGGTCATTTGCTTTTGTGCGAGCTGCCATGGAATGCAGTTGCGGGCGGTTTATCTTCCAGGTCAGGACAACACCCTGGCAGACAGACTAAGCAAGGTCCTCCAGCTGCACAAGTGGTGGCTGGATCCCAGCGTGGCCTGTCAGCTCTTCCAGCTCTCGGGAATCCCCCTGATGGACCTCTTTGCCAGCCCGATCAACACTTAACTGCCCTGCTTCTGCTATAGGCAGCCACACCCTTCCCGGCTAGCAGCAAATACTTTCCTCATCCCATGGGTGTATGGCCTTCTCTACACCTTCCCTCCCACCCTGCTGATAGCCAAAACCTTTTTCAAGATCTAGCACAACAGGGCCTCACTGATACTCTTAGCCCCTTGGTGGGTCAAAAAGCCATGGTTCCCCCTGCACCTTCGCCTATCCACGGTGCCTCTGGTTCCCCTGAGTTGTGTCCCGGGTCTACTATAACAGGAGGAGGGCTCTCTCCTACACCCTACACCCCAACTTGGGGTCGCTGTTGCTAACGGCCTGACTGCTGAAAGGGTAGCCTTGGCCCCTTTCAGTCTCTCAGGGGAGGTGGAGAAGGTCCTCCTTGCCTCCTGTAAGACCTCCACCAGATGAACTTATGCCTTCAAATGGTGGAGATTCTCGATGTGGTGAGCAGAGTGGTTGGTCATCCTGTTCTCCTGCCCTGTGCAGCTTGTACTGCAATACTTACTTCATCTATCCCAGGTGGGACTAAAGTCCAACTCTGTTAGGGTGCACCTCAGCACACTCACAGTACACCACCATCTCATCAAGGGCAAGTCCCTCTCATTCAATCCCTTGTGACTCACTTCCTGTGGGGTTTCTTGTTGTCTAAACCTCCTGTCCACCTTCTGGCAGAACAATAGGACCTCAACATGGTGCTGTCGTAACTAACAGCCCCATCATTTGAGCCGCTAGCTACATGCCCCCCCCTAAGGTACCTCTCCTGGAAGGTTGTGTTCCTGGTAGCACTAACATTAGCTCACAGGGTGAGCGAGCTCCAGGCATTGTTGGTGGACCCACCTCATATGAGGTTCTACAGGAACAGGGTCATGCTCCGCACGCACCCCGGGTTTCTTCCCAAGGTGGTGTCCCCGTTCCACCTCCATCAGGAGGTGGTGCTTCTCACTTTCTTTCTGTGGCCTCACACCAGCAGGGCAGAGGGCTGTCCTTTACATCTGGACTGTAAGAGGGCCCTGGCCTTCTACCTTCAATGTACCCAGGGCCACCGCCAAGCCTTAGAGCTTTTCATGTCCTACAACCCCAGCTAGCTGGGGGCAGCGGTGACCAAGCTTACTCTGTTCACTTGGGTGATGGACTGCATTGCTCTCACCTACGAGCAGTCTGGGCTCTCGCTGGAGAGCCGTATCATGGTGCACTTGCATCAGGGCCATGACAGCATTGGTGGCAAACCTGCGTCCATTCCTCTGTCAGAAATCTGCCAAGCTGCCACCTGGTCCTCAGTCCATACCTTCACAGTTCATTACTTCCTGGAGAGGGCGTCCCATAGGGACAGTGCCTTTGGCCAGGCAATACTCCATCATTTGTTCGGGGAGTAGGCAACTCCTGCCCTCCAGCCTTTGGTTTGTCCAGGCTACTGGAGTACTGGTTCTCCACTGGACACTTAGGTCGCTCATGGGTTTATTATTCCAGGATTCATCGCTACTGCTCACGGCTCACCTTTTTTCGGGTCACCCGTAGCTCTTAGAGGTTTTTCATTAGACTGTAACTAGGGAGTTCCATATGTTGTGAGGACTGACTTCCTGCTTATTCCCAGAAAGCATAATTATTCACCTGTAACAGGTGTTCTCCGGGGACAGCTGGTATTCAGTCCTCACAACCCTCCCTCCTCCCCATGCAGTTGCTTTTTGTCATTTTTGCCTTCTTGAGCTATGTCATATAATGAGGCAAGATGGCATTCTCGGGCAGGAAGGGGACCATGTATATGTGGTACATCTCACAAAGGCTTTCTTTGAAAGCTGGGAGAAGTTACCACATGGGCTCCATCAGTGCTGTCACCTATATGTGAGGACTGATTGCTGCTGTCCCCGGAGAACACCTGTTACAGGTCAGTAACTACACTTTATTTATTTATTTTAGCTATGCTTATATACCGCTTTTCACCAGATCAAAGCGGTTCACAAAAAAACAACAATAGATACATTGAAGTATAGGATAACTTATTTACAGGGGGGGTGGTATACCTTCACTAGGGAGGAGAATTTTGTTTATTTACATTCCTGATTTGATATGCATCAGTTTTTCTTAACATATCTACAATTCTCCTTTGCATCTCAGTCCATATTTCTCTGGTGGTTCGTGTGGGCATGTGTTCACTGTATGGTGCTCTGATCTGTCCCAAAATGTTCTCTGAATAAGTGGGTCTTTAATTGTTTTCTAAACAAAGAGAGGACCTTGTTTCGGATTTTGGTTAGGAGGGAGTTCCATGTGGAGGGCGCGTAGAGTTCAAAAGCACAGGTACAGGTTTGAAGGTTGTACTTTGTCCTTTCATGTGGCACTGTCAGCATGTTGTTAGCGGCCTGACGTGTTGGTCATCCAGAGTTCAGTTGTTGTAGTAGTGAGTGGAGGTGTGATGTTTGGTGCTGGTGTAATGCTTTATGAATATTAAGGTTTTGTACTTGATCCAGGCTTCCACTGGGAGGCTGTGGAGATGCATCAGGACTGGGGTGATGTGGTCATATTTCTTCACCCCTTGGATGATCCTGGCTGTCATGTTGAGGGCTCTCCGTAGTGGATTGAGAGTGGAGTGTGGAAGTTCTTGATAGATCGCATTACAGAAGTCCAGATGGGGGAGAGTCATCGCTTGTAGCACTGATCGGAAGTCATGGGAGTCTAGAAGTGGTCTGAGACGCTGTAACATCCTGGTTTTGAAGAATATTGTCCTTGCTGGTTGTGCAATCTGCTGCTTGAATGAGAGGGTTTAGTCGAGAATGACTCCCAGGTACTTTATTTGTGTCTGGACTCTTATCTGGGTTGCTCCCAGGTTGAGGTGTGTTGGTGGGTGAAGGCTTTGTCCTTAGTGACAAACAGTGCTTCTGTCTTCTTGAGGTTGATTTTGAGATTATTCTCTTGGAGCCAATTGGAGACATCATTAAAGCAGTCTGTTAATTGTTGGTTTAGTGGATTTGTGGTGGTTATTGGACCATAAAGCATAATGTCCACTGCGTATATGTGAAAGTTGATGTTGTGTGACCATATTTTAGTGCAGAGTGGCTGTAAGTAGATGTTAAAAAGCAGTGCCGATAGTGATGAGCCTTGTGGTATCCCTTGTGTCTGGCGGTAGGGGGTGGAGGTGCTTGTGCTAGTTCGTATTAGTTGATACCTGTCTGTTAGGTATGACTGGAACCATTGTAGAACTTTGTCCTGTAGTCTGTGTAGAAGGATATTATGAGATACAGTGTCAAATGCCGCCAATATATCCAGAAAGATAAGGGTGTATCCGGTGTGCTTCATCTGTATTCTTTTGATTAATGTATTTATCAATGATACCATGAGAATCTTGATCCCATGTGAGGGTCGGAACCCATGTTGCTGTGGGTCAAGTAGGTTGATCTTGTCCAAGTGGTCTTGAAGTTGCTGTTGCACTGTCTTCTCTATGATTTACACGGTGAATAGGAGGCTTTGCCACTGGTCTGAATGATGTGGGATCCAGTAGGTACAGTTCCATTTTCTTGAGGGTCGGGCAGATGATGGATGTTTTTAGGCAAATGGGCATCAGACCTTGCTTGAAAGATTTGTTAGTGATGTTGGCAAGTGCTGGGTTTAGCTCCTGTTTTGTCACCTTGATCCAGTTGACTGGGCAGGGATCAAGAGGAGAGGTGGTGGTTTTGAGTGATGATATAGTGGCTTTAATCCTCCCTGCTAATTGCTTCAAACTTTCTCCATGCAGTATTGGAAGTGACATCCTGGTAGTTTCCTGTACGTGTGGGTGGGGTGTTGGGATTCGGTTGGAGCAGTTTATATTGTGCTGTGAGTTGCTGCGGTAGCATGTTTGGGAGATGGCTAGACTGATTAGGGGTTTTGGTCAGCTGTTTGACAATGTCAAAGAGCTCACGTGGGTGGTTAAGGGATGTATTTATACGTTTTGTGTGGTAGTTTCTCTGTGTGTCGTCTGTTTTGGTGTGGTATTCATTTAGAGCATCCATATATTTCATTCTGGCCAGATCATGTTTGGATTTCCTCCATTTTCTTTCTATACGTCTGAGTTGTGTTTTCAGCTTCCGTAAGGTGGGAATGAACCAGCGTGTTCTTGCTGGTCTCTCTTTTTTTTCTTTGGGGTGTCATTGAGCTTGCTGCTGTAGCTATTATGGTATTCCAGTTGTTGGTTAGCACTTCAAAGTCAGACTGTTCTGATTGTATATTTGGTAGGACTTGTTTGAAGAAGTTGTCCTTATGAAATGGTTTGAATCTCCATGTCAGGCGAGTATCCCCTGTCACGGTCATTAGTTGATAGGACATGATGATGGTGACAAGACTGTGGTTGGACCATGGTACAGTTGTTATCCTGGGAGTCCTGCTCAAGATGGAAGTTTGGGAGCTAAGTAATATAAGGTCCAGGGTATTGCCCTTCTTGTGTGTTGGTGCACAGACGATTTGCGTCAGTTCCTTAGCTTCCATTGCCTCAAGGAGAGCATTTGCGTGCTTCTTCTGCATGGATGGGAGGTTAAAATCACCCAGGATTATCAGCTCTTTTTTTGGCAATTTCTGATGTCTGTTTGAGGATATCTGATAGGTCAGAAGTCATTGTAGGAGTTCTGTATGTCAGGCAGATTGATAGGTTTGTTGGGGGGGGGTCCAATTTCAAAAGTACTAGATTATTTAATAATACAGTAGGAATACAAAGTCCACATCAAGAGGAAAGCTGAAAGTATATATCAAGGATACAACAAAGAAAATAACAAGAAAAACTGAACAAATCAAACTAGATAACAATATCAACAATCACAATTATGGATCTCCATGAAATCAAACAAAATGTTACTCTCTATAGTCTATAACATAGGCAAGAAGTGAAACCACCTCAACCATTTTCCTTCCCGGACAGAAAAGCTTCCACCAGTTCTGACTCAAAGAAAACATACTTAACACCCTGATAAATTAAAACACGTTTACAGGGGTATTTATGAAAAAAAAGAGGCCCCAATAGCCAAAATTCTAGGTTTCAAAACTAAAAAAGCCTTCCTGCGTTTGTCGGTGAGTCTGCATACATCAGGGAAAATCTGTATCGGGCTACCACAAAAAGCCTGATCCTTCTTAGAAAAGTACAATCTTATAATCAAATTCTTATCAGCCAAAGTCATAAAGGAGGCTATTAAAGGTTGCCCTCTGTGAAATCACATGCAAAGACGATTCCAAAAATGCAGAGACATCCAAAGTTTCCACTGGAAGAGAAATCCCTTTAACATTATTTGGTGAGGAGATCTCTGTGTTAGGAAGTGAGGGAACATAATAAATTGAAGAAAACATTATAGCTTCAGAATCCTCAATCAATAGAATCTCCTTAGAATACTTATAAAGCAAAATACTAGGAGATAAATAATGCGTCCGCGGAAAATTCAGAAACCGCAAATTTTTTGCCCTAACCGAATTTTCCAAGGACTCCAGTTGATGATGAATAGTAACACTGTCCCGGATTGAGGAAGAAAGAGGAGCCTGAGCAACAGAGACCTGCCCCTCCAATTTATTCAAAGAACAATTACAATTAGCAATACAAACGTCATGATCTGAAAATTTCTGTACAACAACTTTAGAAAATTGAGATATTTGGGTGAAAGAGGACCACAAAGAAGTCTCGATGTGGGCCACCACTCCCAAACATCTCGCAGGGAAACATCATTAGGAGACACCAAAGTTGAAAAAAAAAGAAGGCAGATTCAAGGTTTTTATTGGTGGTTACTAGTATGTCTGATTCCTCTGTACTTTCTGTTGTTTGGGACCTGAGGTGGAGATGAGATTTTGCTATCACTGCTACTTCTCCTCCTTTGGAATGTGTGTGTGAACAGTTGTAGAAGCTGTATCCTTGGGGAGTGAGTTGGTTCACGAGTACGGTGTCCATCTCTGTAAGCCAAGTTTCTGTTATACAGAGAATATCAATCTTCTGCGCTGAGATGAGTTCTTGGATTATGGGGATTTTATTCCTTGTTGACCGTGCGTTTACGAGTGAGTGTTTGTGTAGTTACTGTTACTGAGCGTGTGTATGGTTGGGATAGGTTTAAGCCTTTGTAGGGGGTTGGGTTTTAGGCAATGTGCTCAAGGCTGGTTGTAGCTGTGATGTACTATGTGTAGGTATTGTGGTTTGTATATTGTGTTTGCATATTTGACTAAGTAATATTGGGTAGGTGGGGGAGCTGTTAGCAGGTATGTTGGTGCAAGAAAAAGAGGCATGATATCTGTTATACCTGATTTTGCTGGTTAATTTGGCCAAGTTGATGGTGCTTGCTTTGTTGGTAGCTTGCTGTTTGGTGATTTGGTTTTATGCTTCTTGGTGCTGCTAGGCTGTCCAAGTTTGATGTGGTTGAATCATGACCGGGCTCTTTGCTTGTCCTTTCCTGCGGTCCTTGCCCAAGGGCCCTTTGGCGTGGCCCGTGGGCGTGTGCCCTGTGGTGCCTTTATTTTAAAGTGTTCGTTGGCGGCCCCTGATTGGGCTGGGGTTGGGGCTGGGGCTGGAGAGCAGGAGGTGTTTCACCTCGTGCTCTCCTGCTCTACTCCGATCGGGGGAATGGTGGTGGAGTCAGCTGCAGCTCACACAAACATATGGCAACAACTAATATCCTAAGACCAGTACTCTGCCCTGGAGTCTGTAATTCTTCTCCCAAACTAGCTCCCAAAACCTGTTTTTCCTCCTTTCTCACCCTTTGCCTCCTATCTGTACCTTTAATTGTAGTTCTTCAGAGTATTCTTCATACTGTTTTACGCTGCTTTGTGAAAAGTGGTATAAAAATAACCAAATAACCAAATAAACTAAACCTTAACCACGTGAAAGAGGAATGACTAAGCCACACCTGGTCGAATGTCTTTTCTGCGCCCAAAGACAAGGCAACCAGGGAAGTATCTCTTTTCTGCACATTGGATAGTACATTTAGGAACTGAGCATTATTAGATGTTCCCCTTCCAGCCATATAGCCATTTTGATATATAATATAGCCCAAGACCTTGGTGAGCCACATTGCTAAAACTTGGCATATAATTTGCAATTGGTTCTGCACATAAGTCAGATCTTTATCAGGTTTACCAGTAACTACAATTTTGGTCTCTGTAAAAATTCCTCATAAGTTCAGACAGAATAAAGCTGACAGAGGTCGCCCCAAGGAAGGAAACAGAACATCCGAGAAAACTCTGTAAAACTCCCCCTCTAGCAAATTCTTCTGAACTTCAGAGAGAAGTGGATGTTCCAATCTGTCTCTATATAAGCATCCAAGGCAAAGGCGAGACCTTTTAAGTATATAGGGCCCGATATTCGAAGGGCATTTACACGGTTTACAGCCCAGTAAACCATGTAAATGCCCTAAATCGGGATATTGAACAGCACTTACATGGTTAGTGCCGTCGAATATCCCTATGCTCTGTGGTTAGCATTGGGGCGTGTTAGGGGCATTCTGGTGCAGAGTGGAGGCGGAGCTGCCGCTAACTGGGTAATGACGCAATATTGCTGCTACCCAGTTAGCCTCGGCAGCTCCGAGCTATGTGTGGCAATGCCGTCACCGCTGCATTGAATATCCAGTGTTAAGGGTCGGTGGGTGAGGCTGTGCACCGTAGCGGCACATAGCCTGCCCAGCTGAATATCAAGCCCATAGCTCTTTATAACTCGTAAAATGGTTGAACTATGTCCTTATATTTAACTTGCTGAATTCCCTGTGTATTAATCAAAAACATGATCCTCTCTTTATTCCATTTAGCCCAGAGATACTGAATGAGATGTCTAGATTTGTTTCTCTCCTCATAGTACCTAGAATTTTGCATAAAAATATCTATACCTGCCTGTTGGCTTAAAATCAAATTATACTTAAATTTGAGCTTATGCAGCTGTAGATGAAGAGAATTATGCCTTGTACAAATGTGTTGCTGTTCTGATGTTCTAATCTGAATCTCTAACTCAAAGTTACCTAGTCTGATTTTTTTCTGTTTGACTGAGCAAGAAGTTTGTTCTTCTCTAATAGTAACTTTAAAGGCAGCTCACCAGGTACCTAGGGACCTATCCTGAACTTGATCCTCATCAAAATACCTCTGATAGGCCAACTTAATTTGCTCTTTAAACGGCCAGTATTAAACCTCCATGTAGTAGCCTAGTGCTCAAATCAAACTATTGAACTTTCATAGTCATAGCTACATGATCTGAAACCATGATACCAGTGGATACCATCTTTCCCAGGAAATACTGGCAAAAAGGCTTTAACTTCACAGCAGGAGCTTTTCAGTGTTATGAACTGCTTATAGGGTAAATGGGCTCCTCAAGGAAAACAACATCAGGTCTTTGCCTTTCCATATACAAAATATACATTTTTTTATTTTTGACTGGATTATTGAGGCCCTTTGTTGTTGTTAAGTGCCGTCGAGTCGGAGTCGACTCATGGCGACCCTCTGGATAGCTATCCTAAATTGTGTTCGATCTTCAGTCAGGCGGCTCATTGACGACAGACTGGTACCCGTAGCTGCTGTTATTGTAGCGATCCATCTCATTGCTGGCCTTCCTCTTTTGCGTTGACCTTCTATCTTGCCAAGCATGATGTCTTTCTCTAATGATCTCTCTCTTCGCATGATGTGTCCGAAGTATGAAAGTCGAAGTCTTGTCATCTGAGCTTCTAAAGAAAGCTTAGGTTTGATCTTCTCTAGTACCGACTGGTTTGTTCTTCGGGCAGTCCATGGTATACACAGTATTCGCCGCCAGCACCATAATTCAAAGGCATCAATTTTCTTCCTGTCTGTCTTTTTCACTGTCCAGCTTTCACATCCATATGATGTTATTGAAAATACCATGGCTTGAACAAGTCGAATCTTTGTATGGAGAGAGACATCTCTGCTCTTGAGAATCTTATCTAGGTCTTTCATAGCCATTCTGCCAAGAGCAATGCGTCGTCTGATTTCTTGACTGCTTGTTGCTTCTTTATTGATAGTTGATCCAAGTAGGTTAAAGTTGTTCACGATTTCAATTTCTTCTCCTTCAACGATGAACCTGTTGATTATGCCAGTTGTCATGATCTTTGTCTTCTTTACATTAAGGTGCAGGCCCATTTTGAGACTATGTTCTTTGATTGTGAGAAGCAAATGTTTCAGATCATCTTCGCTTTCAGCCAGTAATGTGGTATCATCAGCATAGCGAAGGTTGTTGATGAGTCTTCCACCAATCTTCACACCTCTGTTGTCTTCATACAGTCCTGCTTCTCTGATGATTTGTTCTGCATATAAATTAAACAGGTAGGGCGAAAGTATGCAGCCTTGTCTTACACCTTTGCTTATTTTAAACCATTCTGTTTCTCCTTGTTCCGTTCGAACTGTTGCTTCTTGATCAATGTACAGATTACGCAAGAGAACGATCAGGTGTTCTGGTATACCCATGCTTCTTAATGTGGCCCAGAGTTTCTCATGGTTTACACAGTCAAAAGCCTTGCTATAGTCGATAAAGCACAAATAGATATCCTTTTGGTATTCTTTAGTCTTTTCAAGGATCCATCTCACATCCGCAATGATGTCTCTCGTTCCTCGCCCTTTCCTGAACCCTGCTTGCACTTCAGGTAGTTCTTGTTCTAGGTATGGCTGTAGTCTCTTTTGAATAATCTTCAGTAGAATCTTGCTGGCATGTGGGATCAGAGCGATTGTGCGATAATTTCCACAGTCAGTTGAGGCCCTTTACATTCACTGAAAAAAAATTGCAAAATTTAGCTGTAGATCAGGCCCATCTCAAAAATCATAGGCATCAACGATTTGATATATAGAGCATCTTTTCATAAAACACCCAGTGGGAATGGCTGACAACAGGTCATTGATACAATACCCCTATTCTGAGTATGAAGCATCGTCATTCAACACACACAGCTGAAACTAGAACAGACAACAATATGAAGAGCACCAAATAAGGGTCCCAGAGAGCTCAATACCAAAGGCATATCAGGAGGACCATTCTATATAATACAAGCCTCTTAAAAATTCTAACTAAATTATATTTCTTATATCCCCACCATCTGCTAAGAAAACTATAACCAGTTGCCTAGCGACAAAGGAACAAAATGTATCTCTCTGACCACATGCCTCTTTGAACCCTCGCTTATCTTATCCCACACATATCACCCTTCAAGCATACACACGCTATACACTAAAACTATAGCCAATCATACTCATTCAGCCCACAATGAGCACTCTGCACATGGCAATTTGACCTATATGTTGAAAAAGGAACCAATATAAGAAAAATTCCACAGCTGGAGTAATTCTAGAATCTAGACTCTATACAGCGCAAAATACACTTAGTCCTGGAGTACAAGTAGACCCGGAAAAACACAAGAAGGAGCAGAGTGTCTTGCGCTACCAGCTAGGAAACACAAAGGAGCAAGATACGAAGATGTGGATGTTGGTAGAGCCTTTAATGGTGATGGTCAGAGACCCCGACGCGTTTCGGCGTGGGACGCCTTCTTCAGGGGGTACAAAGCTTAAAAACAGGGGAATAGCACATAATATTAAATTAAAAATATAAATAATTAGTGAAATGAATAATACAACAAACAATACATGGAAAACATAAACAATTAGATTAATACCATATATACATTAAAAAATAATAAGTAAATCATTGCAATTGCCAAAGTGATTACCCTTATAACTGTGTAAACTGATATAGAGCAGTGTACATTAACTATGAGTCTTTTTAAAATAGTTATGGGGATCACACAAATATACAATAAAAACTCTCTAAAAGATTACTAGGGAGACGCAGGACATGAGGATTGAAACCAAAGGGTCAGGCAGACCAATAGATAATAATTGGTGTATGTAATAGACATGTGTTGAAAATGAAAATGAACAATAATAATAATAATAATAAATGCATAAAAGGGATGATGCTGTATTAAAAAGTCAAAATGATAATAAACCAACTGAACATGTAAAAATTGGTGAAATGGTAAAATACAATATTAAATTGAGTCTATAGACATAGATATTAAACTACAAATTACTGCTGTTAGGGCATAATAGTACTTGCAAAGAAAAGGGGGGATGAGGAAAATATAATAATGATAATATAAAAAATAAAAAAATAAAAATATATAGACGGACGAAAAGTGATGATAATAATAATGGTAATAGTACATAGATAAAAACTATCCCATTGAGCATTCAAAGGATATTATTGATCCTTATAATGTAATTAGGATGTTAGAATACTCAATAGGACCACTAACCTGAGTCGATTTATTAATTTGTTTGCATCATGTTCAAGAATTGTTCAATGAACTGTTGATTGAAATATGAACCATTGGCAAAAACAACAAAACCAAGAAACAAACGGGAAAAAAGAGATTAGACTAATTAGGCTATGAAAAATATTCATGTGTATGTCATGTAAATCTATGTAAAATTGTGTTCATGGAAACATATGATGTATATTAAATACATAATTATCATGAGGTAGTATGAAAAAACAATTGAGGTTGATCTATTCTTGTGATGCTCCTGACTGTTGCGATGCCCTTTACTTAAAATTGATGGTACTAAGGGACAGTGTAAACGAAAATGGTAGGAACTGAAAATTATCTGTTGGACCTTTAGTTAATTCATCTTTATCTAGATGTCTGATATATTGCTATGGAAAAATGCAGTGGAAGTTACTGTGCCTTACATAACGTTGTAAGGAGGACCAGTTGGATAAATAGCCAAGAAATTCCCTTATCTAATAGGACCGTCACCTTATTGAACAGTAAAACCATACTGGACAATCAACTTGAAGCGATGACTATTTAAAACAGCATATAAATATGTAAAATTGAATCGATGATGGTGTTAATATATGCACCACTTGTATTAATCTTCCTATAGTGCTTGTAAACATGGAATGTAGAAGGTAATCATAATGTTTAAAATCAATTAACTACTCATAAAAAACCGGAGACTTGTGGGGAGGAATGGCACATGATGACTAGTATTAGCGATTAGCAATACTTATTTTGAGTCTACACCGGCAGGACGCCGTAGCGATAGATGTTAAAAACAGTACTTTATGACGTGATAAACCTGAACTTATTGTAAACCGTTTAAAAGGATCATGGTGCTGTGGAGTTATAATACATAAAAATTATGTTATATGATTGTAAATGAATGAAATACATGTAAACTGACCCAGACTCAAAAGGTGCGTTGATCGTGTCGTCCTAATGTAGGGCAAGAGGAGCCGCTATTCTAATCGTAGAGGAGAAAACAGATTGTGTTATATTTAAAATAAACTGTTTATGAGACTGAAACTACACTTAATAAAGGCGGGAAATTACCCGACTGTACTAGTTAAAAAATGAGAATATTAATGACTTGAAAACATTTATTGTGAAAAAGTAAAAAAGGTAAAACCGGCAGTACTCATTAAGACTACAGGAGTCCTGTGTGATCACTATGTAAGAATAACACCGCTGTACTAAGCTTAAAAACAAAGGCACGATCCAAAACTGACGATAATATAAAACATCCGCCGATGATATTGTACCATAAGGTTGTAAACAGAAGCCAGACAACATACCTGAAAAGCTGAATTTCCTGCCGCCAGCAGTAGAGGAGAACTTTGAAGAGCGCTTGTGAGAAGCCAGATTTTAAAACGTCAAATTCCCGCCAAAATGGGAGAGGTTACTAAGTGGGGAGGAGCTTATTTGACAGGACTCGTCAACCGAAATTCAAAGTTCCATATGAAGTTCTGTGTTTTAAGATTAACTACCATGCCAGAAAATATCATAAAAACGATGCTGATGCAAGATATTGTTCATGCTTGCCAACCAATTTATATGATAAGCTTCCTTGGTGAACACTGCTATATTTGTAAACAGTGATATTTAAGATGTGGTGAATAATGTCCGAATAGTGAATAAAGCTATCAAAAATATGAGTGGCTTGCTGATAAGCATAAATATGGTCACTGGATAGATAAATTGAAGTATCTATAAAAACACAGAGAGGTCTACCTCTTGATTAAGTCCGTTAGGTTCCAGACTGTTAAACTCATAAATGAACCTTTGTTCAAGTTTTAAAAGGGCCTTGTTGATGTCTCCACCTCTCCAATGTAGTGTAACTTTTTTCAGGACCAAGAACTTTAAATCGCTAATTTTGTGACCTGTTGTGACCCAGTGTGTTACCAGAGGTTTATCTGCAATTTTTCTTGAAGAAGGCGTCCCACGCCGAAACGCGTCGGGGTCTCTGACCATCACCATTAAAGGCTCTACCAACATCCACATCTTCGTATCTTGCTCCTTTGTGTTTCCTAGCTGGTAGCGCAAGACACTCTGCTCCTTCTTGTGTTTTTCCTGGTTCCCAGGAGCCATGTTCTCTCCTTGGAAAGAGATCCTCAGCTACAAAGAAGATGATTTGAAATCTATGCTACCTGAGGATCCATTCTTCACACAAGAAGAATCTTCACCGGACATAGATGAAGAATGGAGAGAACTCATCTGGATGATGAAAAAATACATTAGGGAGGACCTTCACGCGGCCTCCCTTCTTGAGTACTGTCGAAAAAAGATCATCCCAAGGGGATTGAGGATCCAGAAAGCCCCTGGCATGTTCAGGGATGACAGTAGCTTTATGACAGATTGGGTAAAAATACTCAATAAATGCTCATTAGATCTTATGATCTTGTTGATTAATACCTCCAGACGCAGGACTGAGGCCCTTAAACCCAAAATAGACTCCAAAATAGAACAACTGAAAAAACAAGATAAGCATTATGATAAAGAAAGAAAAGATTTTGATAAAAATAGTTTGGAGTTTAAACAGGCAACCAAGAATAAAAAAATCAAAAAGTATAAAAGGGATGAAGAAGATTACAAACTAAATATGGTCTACTATTGGACATACAACAAAACAGAACAAAAAGATAGACACAGAAGCTTTTCCAATAAAAGACCGTTTAGGTCCCCTAGACCACATTCTAAAAATAGTTACCATCAGAAAAAGTATAACAGACCCCAATCTAGATCTCCATCTCCACTACAGGAAGAAGCAAGATTACACAAAAGGTCACGCCATCACACAAACGATCGGTTAGACCCCTCTGAGTCCTTATTTTCGTCAGTTCCTTCACATCCCTCTAGGCAACCACGCAGTCCTAAGAAGGATTTTCACAAGGAGACCCTTTGGAAAGGAGGTGGAAGAGACACATTTCACAGGTCACCAAACAATTGGCAGGCCAGACCCAGAGAACCTCCATTGACACATGGAATGGCCCCAGAGAAAGGCCATTCACGGGAACTTGCAGCCAAGAGACAGCTGGATTGGGACCTGTGAGTAATGTCGTCAATCTATCTAGTTATCAACTTACGGACAATGAAATACAAGTATTAGAGAAAGGATTGTCCTATGTTCCCACTAAGCAGCATGACAAGTTCACTACATGTGTAGAGTTATACAAATTTTTTAGAAAGATTAGAATAACAGATTTCTTTAGAGGGTCCAAACATGACGTGGCTGACCCATCAATAGTCAAAAACCCGTCCACATGGGTCCCTCCCAATAACAATGCCATAATCACTGCATATGAACATATAGTCATGTCTAAGGTAGCTAAATTATATCAACAGAAACGCACTCATAATTACTATAACTTGACAGGTCCACATAAAATGGCCTTGAAAAACCTACAGTCCAATAATAATATTATTATAAACCGGCCGACAAAGGCGGAGCAATAGTTGTTCAAGATAGAGACAACTATATTAAAGAAACAATGCGCCAATTAAACAATACAGCATTCTATGAGAAAATCTTTGATGATCCAACATCAGTCATACAGCAGAAAATTGACACCTTACTCTATATTGGCAAAGAAGCTGGTTATCTCACTACTCATGAGATCAATTTCCTTAAAGTTTCTCATCCGGTCATACCAACAATATATATGGTACCAAAAATTCATAAACACTCGTTAATCCGCCAGGACGACCAATAGTGTCCGCCATAGGTTCTCTGCTTGAACCTCTTTCCAAGTTTTTAGACGTATTATTAAGACCTTTCGTTCCAATTATTCCGTCATACGTACACGACTCCACACATATCATCAATATCTTGCAAGATTTTGAAGGATATAACAATGATCTTCTGCTGGTCACATTAGACATTAATTCGTTATATACGAATATACCACAACAAGCAGCTTTAGAAGTGTTAACTGACACTCTCCTTTTAAGGCCTAAACCCATCCGTATCCCAACCTTTTTCTCACACAATTAGCCACATTGGCTATGACTGAGAATTATTTCAATTTTAGGGGTATTTATTATAAACAGATAAAAGGAGTTGCCATGGGGTCATCCATGGCACCAGACGTTGCCAACTTGTACGTTGCTCAATTTGAGAAACAATTCATGACACGACATCCATATCAATCTAATATCAAACTATGGAAGCGGTACATTGATGACATCCTCATCATCTGGGAAGGCACAGAACAACTATTACAACATTTTTTCGCATGGTTAAATAATTTGGACCCTAACTTACAGTTTGAGGGGCATTTCAGTGCAGATAAAATCTCATATTTAGACATCATGATTAAAAAAGATACTAATGGATTTTCTACAGATCTTTTCCAAAAACCAACGGACCGTAACACTTTATTGAAATTTGATAGTTACCATAACCCCTCACTTAAACACAATCTACCAATCAGCCAATTCCTTCGGATCAAAAGACTATGCACATCAGATGCAGATTTCGAACAACAAGCAGTCAGGATGCATAATAGATTTAAAGATAGAGGCTATTCTTCTAAATGTATCAAAAAAGCATATGTTAGAGCATGCATGACAGAACGCTCCACTCTATTGCAAAAGAAAGATCGACAAAAAAAAAAGCAGACAAGATTGTTTGTGCTCTTACATATACTCAACTTTCTAAACCAATCATCAATATTCTAAGAGAAGAATGGCATTTACTCACCTCTTTACCACAATTTTCTACTAAACGATTAATGATAGCGTATAAAAGGAATCCCAATCTTTCCAATTTATTAGTCACGTCAGCTCTCACAAGGTGCAACCCTCCACCTAAGATTAAAGGTCACTTCAGTTGCGGAAACTGTTCAGTTTGCCTTCACACCATTACAGTCAAAAACAGCTTTATTCATCCCACAACATTACATAAAGTATATTTACACAACTACACAAATTGTAAAACGTCCAATGTTATATATCTGGTGTTATGTCCCTGTAATTTGGTATATATCGGTAAGACTACGAGAGAAGTGCGCACGCGCATTATTGAGCATAGGAGCAGTATTTCAAGAAAAATTGCAGATAAACCTCTGGTAACACACTGGGTCACAACAGGTCACAAAATTAGCGATTTAAAGTTCTTGGTCCTGAAAAAAGTTACACTACATTGGAGAGGTGGAGACATCAACAAGGCCCTTTTAAAACTTGAACAAAGGTTCATTTATGAGTTTAACAGTCTGGAACCTAACGGACTTAATCAAGAGGTAGACCTCTCTGTGTTTTTATAGATACTTCAATTTATCTATCCAGTGACCATATTTATGCTTATCAGCAAGCCACTCATATTTTTGATAGCTTTATTCACTATTCGGACATTATTCACCACATCTTAAATATCACTGTTTACAAATATAGCAGTGTTCACCAAGGAAGCTTATCATATAAATTGGTTGGCAAGCATGAACAATATCTTGCATCAGCATCGTTTTTATGATATTTTCTGGCATGGTAGTTAATCTTAAAACACAGAACTTCATATGGAACTTTGAATTTCGGTTGACGAGTCCTGTCAAATAAGCTCCTCCCCACTTAGTAACCTCTCCCATTTTGGCGGGAATTTGACGTTTTAAAATCTGGCTTCTCACAAGCGCTCTTCAAAGTTCTCCTCTACTGCTGGCGGCAGGAAATTCAGCTTTTCAGGTATGTTGTCTGGCTTCTGTTTACAACCTTATGGTACAATATCATCGGCGGATGTTTTATATTATCGTCAGTTTTGGATCGTGCCTTTGTTTTTAAGCTTAGTACAGCGGTGTTATTCTTACATAGTGATCACACAGGACTCCTGTAGTCTTAATGAGTACTGCCGGTTTTACCTTTTTTACTTTTTCACAATAAATGTTTTCAAGTCATTAATATTCTCATTTTTTAACTAGTACAGTCGGGTAATTTCCCGCCTTTATTAAGTGTAGTTTCAGTCTCATAAACAGTTTATTTTAAATATAACACAATCTGTTTTCCTCCTCTACGATTAGAATAGCGGCTCCTCTTGCCCTACATTAGGACGACACGATCAACGCACCTTTTGAGTCTGGGTCAGTTTACATGTATTTCATTCATTTACAATCATATAACATAATTTTTATGTATTATAACTCCACAGCACCATGATCCTTTTAAACGGTTTACAATAAGTTCAGGTTTATCACGTCATAAAGTACTGTTTTTAACATCTATCGCTACGGCGTCCTGCCGGTGTAGACTCAAAATAAGTATTGCTAATCGCTAATACTAGTCATCATGTGCCATTCCTCCCCACAAGTCTCCGGTTTTTTATGAGTAGTTAATTGATTTTAAACATTATGATTACCTTCTACATTCCATGTTTACAAGCACTATAGGAAGATTAATACAAGTGGTGCATATATTAACACCATCATCGATTCAATTTTACATATTTATATGCTGTTTTAAATAGTCATCGCTTCAAGTTGATTGTCCAGTATGGTTTTACTGTTCAATAAGGTGACGGTCCTATTAGATAAGGGAATTTCTTGGCTATTTATCCAACTGGTCCTCCTTACAACGTTATGTAAGGCACAGTAACTTCCACTGCATTTTTCCATAGCAATATATCAGACATCTAGATAAAGATGAATTAACTAAAGGTCCAACAGATAATTTTCAGTTCCTACCATTTTCGTTTACACTGTCCCTTAGTACCATCAATTTTAAGTAAAGGGCATCGCAACAGTCAGGAGCATCACAAGAATAGATCAACCTCAATTGTTTTTTCATACTACCTCATGATAATTATGTATTTAATATACATCATTTTTCCATGAACACAATTTTACATAGATTTACATGACATACACATGAATATTTTTCATAGCCTAATTAGTCTAATCTCTTTTTTCCCGTTTGTTTCTTGGTTTTGTTGTTTTTGCCAATGGTTCATATTTCAATCAACAGTTCATTGAACAATTCTTGAACATGATGCAAACAAATTAATAAATCGACTCAGGTTAGTGGTCCTATTGAGTATTCTAACATCCTAATTACATTATAAGGATCAATAATATCCTTTGAATGCTCAATGGGATAGTTTTTTATCTATGTACTATTACCATTATTATTATCATCACTTTTCGTCCGTCTATATATTTTTATTTTTTTATTTTTTATATTATCATTATTATATTTTCCTCATCCCCCCTTTTCTTTGCAAGTACTATTATGTTCTAACAGCAGTAATTTGTAGTTTAATATCTATTTGCTATAGACTCAATTTAATATTTGTATTTTACCATTTTACCAATTTTTACACTTTTACATGTTCAGTTGGTTTATCATCATTTTGTATTTTTTAACACAGTATCATCCCTTTTATGCATTTATTATTATTATTATTATTGTTCATTTTCATTTTCAACACATGTCTATTACATACACCAATTATTATCTATTGGTCTGCCTGACCCTTTGGTTTCAATCCTCATGTCCTGCGTCTCCCTAGTAATCTTTTAGAGAGTTTTTATTGTATATTTGTGTGATCCCCATAACTATTTTAAAAAGACTCATAGTTAATGTACACTGCTCTATATCAGTTTACACAGTTATAAGGGTAATCACTTTGGCAATTGCAATGATTTACTTATTATTTTTTAATGTATATATGGTATTAATCTAATTGTTTATGTTTTCCATGTATTGTTTGTTGTATTATTCATTTCACTAATTATTTATATTTTTAATTTAATATTATGTGCTATTCCCCTGTTTTTAAGCTTTGTACCCCCTGAAGAAGGCGTCCCACGCCGAAACGCGTCGGGGTCTCTGACCATCACCATTAAAGGCTCTACCAACATCCACATCTTCGTATCTTGCTCCTTTGTGTTCCGTACAAGTAGACCCGGCCCCCAGTGTCCTGAAGCAATGTGTTATAACAACATCACATTACAGGCATCAAAGTTTGGTAGCGTACATCAAAAGTAATGTGTTCAAGGTACCACGGACTGCATAAAAAGTAATCCAATAAGAGTAACTTGTGCATTCTGGAGTACATCTATAAACCATAGAGTCATCCAAGCCCCATCAAAGCATGGTTGCCCTTTCATTGATGGTGTCCCGGGACGGAGGCAGAGGAAATCTCACACAGTCAGAATTTCAAAAGATATCTGCCACAGACCAAATAAAGTTCAGCTCTTGCATGCTTGCGTGTTCATGTTTGCATTTGACAACTCCTGAATGTATGTTTTTGGTGCCAGAGGATCCTCAACGATACACGTGCTGGTACGTAAAATAACCTGCATTTGGCCCGGAAGAGAAGGCTGAAGCATGCACTGAGCGCTTTTCATTGCAACCTTAATGCCAAAAGCCCTTTCTTTCTGGTAACCGTCTCTTTGCTTAAGTCCGAAAATATAAGAATGGCCTTGCCTTTGTAAGTTATTGGCATTTTCAATTTTGCCTTCTGTGAAATTGTCATCACTTGTGGATATCATAAGATCTTTAATAAAATTGGTTGTGGAAACTTTGCACCAGGGACTATGGATGCAGGAGATTGGTGAGCCTGCTCAGTCACAAAGGGCCACGAAAAATTAATGTCCAAGTCTTTGGCAACTCCTGCTTCAGAAAGGCCACCAGATCAGCACCCTCCACGCTCTCAGGGATTCCTAACATCTGTAAGTAATTGCAGCAAGCCCTGTTATTCTCATCTTTCAGAACACATTCAAGTGTGGTAATCTTTTTGGTCTGCAGCTGCAGCTCTCCAACCCATTCCTCATTACCCTGACAGAGATTTCCAATGAGACCATTCCTCCACATTGCTCTTTCATCTCGGCCAGCTCAGCCCGCACCCCTGTGAGGGCTTTTTTATTACCTTGCAGGATTTCCTCAAGTGGCAAGAGCTCATTCATTAGCAACTGAAAAGTAACCAACTTCTGAGTCTTTCCCTGCCGCCATCTTGTGTGAAGGTGGTGGTTCACACACAGATCTTTTTACAGGCCGATTTCCTGGAGAAGTCGATCTTTGTAGATTTACAGACGGCCATTTCCCTAAGATGTTGCAAACCACGAATAGGGGACAGGGGTGAGAGTGGAAAGAATGATGGTCTAGGCCAGTTAATGCCCTTGTACCGGCCATGAGCATGCTGTCAGCAAATAAACATTCTTTCCCTTCCAAATGCCACAGAACACTGATTAGAAACAACCAGACATACAGCTGTCTCTTCTTATGGTCCCCGTATGAGGATACATTACTGCACACTCTTAAGAAGTGAGCTCAATAGAAACTGTTTTAAAATAGCCATAAGTGTTTGTTTAGCTCTGGCTTGAACAACCGGTATAGAAAGTTGTCAAATAAATAAATAATACTCATTTCTCCGGGAGAGAACAGGAAGTCAGTCCTCACATAGAGGTGACTTCAGCACGACAGAGCCCGGGGGTAACTTCTCCTCAGCTTTCAAAGAAAGCATTTGGGAGATGTACCACGCTTGCGTGGTCCCCTTCCCGCCCAAAGATGCCATCTTGCCTTAGTCCCTTGTTTTCCATGGAGCCCATTGGACATGTGTCTGTTCCCCTGGAAAAAAGTATTTTTTTCTTTTATTTCTCCTTTTTCCGGTCACGTATCTGCTCCTTTACCCGCCCCTGGGCTCGCTTGCCTCAGCATCGCATCATGGGTCCTTTTTCTTTTACTATCTTGATCGGCACGTGTTCACACCTTTTTCCTGGCTGGGCCTAAGGTGTTTGACCTTGCAGGGCCGTCTTCAATACCATGGCCTTGACCAGTAGCATTAAGCTGTGCGACTACTGCGCCCATAATATGTCAGGCATGGACCTGCACGACTGCTGCCTGCTTTGCCTTGGGCCGGACCATGACCCCTGGTCTGCAGTCTCTGTAAGCAGATGGCTTCCAAGGCCCCTAAGAGTCATCAGCAGCAGAGAGTCCATCTTCCACAAGACGGACTCAGCACCAGAGTCTTCCACAACACCACGTTCCAAGGCCCCTTACGGGACCTCGGGGAGACCATGCCGCCTCAGAGACCTGGGGCCATGGAACCTTCAGCTGCAGCACCCCAGAGGACCACCACAAGAAGAGCCAGAAGCTCTCTAAAACCTCATCAGCTGATGAGTCTGGGAAAGTGGGGAAGTCACATAGGCCCCGGACCCACAGTCCCTGGTGCAAGGCCGAGGGTGTTGGTCGGGATAGGCCAACCAAGGTGTCCCGAAAGGAGCGGTCTGCATCAGGGGATTGACCTTGGACACCCGAGACCATCCTGGTCGAAGACTCTCCCTTAACAGAGCCAGTTCTGGACCCAAGATCCTCTGTGTCCACACCAAAGGCTGAGGAGCCATCTGGCCTCGAGACCAGAATGGCAGCCTTAGAGCGCAGTTTGTCTTCCTTTATGGCCCAGCAGTGGGCTCTGATGCCCGGTTCCTCCGGGTTAGCACTCCCAACCACCAGGCCCTCGATGAACTCCCTGGAGGTCGAGCTGATCCTCGAGAGCCATCGGCCTCGAGAGATCCCTCAGCATCGGTCCCGGTCCTCAGGGCTGAGGTCTTACATAGTAACATAGTAAATGACGGCAGTTAAAGACCAGTATGGTCCATCTAGTCTACCCAGTAAGATGGCAAGAGTAGGTGCACCTTCCACTCTGTGCAGGCAACTGCTTCCCATGTCTTTGTTTAGGGGTGAACCCACCGCTCCGTGTAGGACACCCCTATTTGTTGCGAAATTAGATAGTTAAGATTATTTTGATTTTATCCTGTTGCTGTAAAGGGATCCACTGTGTCTATCCCATGCCATTTTGAATTCTGTCACTGAATTTGCCCCCACCACTTCCATCGGGAGGGCATTCCAAGCATCCACCACCCTTTCAGTGAAAAAGTATTTCCTGACATTGCCTTTCAATTTACCACCTTGCAGCTTCATGTTATGCCCTCTAGTTTTACATCTTCCCCGTCTTTGGAAGAGGTTTGTTTGTTCATTATTTCTCTTTAAGTATTTAAAGGTCTGAATCATATCTCCCCTATTCCTCCTCTCCTCCAGAGTGTACATATTTAGGTCTTCAAGTCTCTTCTCATAAGGCTTCTGACGCAGGCTCCAAATCATTTTGGTCGCCTTCCTCTGAACATACATCCTTTGCAAGATATGGTCTCCTCACCAGTGACTTATACAGTGGCATTAGTCCCTCTTCCTTTCTGCTGGTAATTTCTCTTTGTATGCAACCCAACATCCTCCTGGCTTTTGCCACCACCTTGTCACACTGTTTTGCCACCTTGAGATCCTCAGAAATAATCACACCAAGGTCCTTCTCCTGGTCCGTGCACACCAACCTCTCGCCCCCTATCGCGTACATTTCCCTTGGATTTCTGCTTCCCAAGTGCATGACACTGCACTTCTTCGCATTAAGTATTAACTGCCAAGCATTAGACCATTCTTCCAGCTTTTGTAGATCTTTCCTCATGTTATCCATTCGCTCAGGGGAGTCCACTCTGTTGCAAATTTTTGTGTCATTTGCAAAAAGACAGACTTTTCCATTCAGTCCTTCAGCAATATCACTCACAAATACATTGAACAGGGCCGGGCCCAAGACCGAACCCTGGGCACCTCGCTAATCACCCTCCTTTCATCCGAGTGAGCTCCATTTACTATCACCTTCTGTCGTCTGTCAGTCATCCAATTTCTGATCCAGTTTACCACTTTGGGACCCATCCCCAAACTACTGCGTTTATTGATAAACCTCCTATGAGGAACAGTATCAAAGGCTTTGCTGAAATCAAGGTGATGACATCCATCGCATGCCCCTGATCTAGTTCTCTGGTCACCCAGTCAAAGAACTCATTCAGATTTGTTTGGCAAGATCGTCCTTTAGTAAAACCATATTGCCTCAGATAATGCAACCTGTTGGTTTTGAGAAAGTCCACTATTCGCACTTTCAGGAACGCCTCCATTACCTTTCCCGCCACCGAGGTAAGGCACACGGGCCTGTAGTTTTTCACTTCTTCCCTGTCACCACTTTTGTGAAAAGGGTACCACATCAGCCATTCTCCAGTCCTGAGGAACTTCTCCTGTTTCCAAGGATCTGTTGAAAACATCCTTTAACGACCCTGCAAGGACCTCTGAGCTCTTTCAGTATTCTGGGATGTATCTCATCCTGTCCCATAGCCTTGTCCACTTTCAGTTTTGCAAGTTGTTCTAACACTTCATCTTCTGTGAATGGTGTGGTATCTACTTCATTCCCATTTTTATATTTGGGAGTCACAGGTGGTCCTTCTCCAGGATTTTATTTAGTAAAAACAGAGCAGAAGTATTTGTTTAGCAATTTCGCTTTTTCAATGTCACTTTCCACGAGTCCATTCCCAGCACTTCTGAGTCCTGCAATTCCACCTCTGATCTTCTTCCTTTCCCGAATATACCTGAAGAAAGTTTTGTCGCCACACTTCACATCTTTAGCCATCTTTTCCTCTGCCTTTAATTTTGCTATCCTTATTTCTCTTTTTGTCTCTTTTAGTTTGATCCTGTATTCCTTTCTGTGTTCCTCTGTTTGCAAGCTTTTGAATTTTGCGAAAGCTGTGTTTTTTGCCTTTATTTGAGCAGCCACTTCTTTGGAAAACCAAATAGGTTTCCTTCTCCTCTTGTTTTTATTTACTTTCCTTACATATTTATCTGTTGCCCTTTTATTGCCACCTTTAGTTTAGCCCATTGCAATTCCACTTCCCTTATCCTCTCCCACCCTGCCAACTCCTCCTTCAGGTACTTGTTCATTTTACTGAAGTCAGTGTTTTTGAAGTTTAGGACTTTGAGCTTGCTATGATTGGACTGCACCCTGGCTTTTATCTCAAACCACACCATGTGATGCTTGCTGCTGCTCACAGGGGCACCGACCCAGACATTTGACACGCTATCACTGTTGGTGAGCACCAAATCCAGTATTGAGCTTTCTCTGGTTGGTTCCATCACCATTTGTCTAAGTAACGCATCTTGGAAAGCATCCACAATTTTTTTGCTTTCCAGATTTGCAGGAGTAATCCAGTCCACATTGGGTAGATTAAAGTCACCCAATATGATCACTTCCCCCTTTGTGGCTATCTTGGCAATATCTATATCTGCTTAGTGCCCGCGGTTTAGACCGCAGGGCCGCCAGGCTCTGGGCTTAACCCCGGAGCATCGGGCCACTCTTGATACCTCCACTGACTACAAGTCTGATTGGGAGATCAAGGATGATGAGTCCCCAGACACTTGCCACCACCGGGCTGTGCCCTCAGACCCGTCTCTTCTGGAGTCTCGGCGCCACTGGTCCCCACCAGGGGACATGGCTTTGCTAGACTTCATGCAGGACATGGCTCAGGCCTTTGCTTTCGACACCGAGTTGGAGGACCCTCAGACGGGGGACCTCAAGATCCTCCAGTGTGAGGCTCCTCCGAAAGAGGCACTTCTCCCTAGATCTTTTTACAGGCCGATTTCCTGGAGAAGTCGATCTTTGTAGATTTAGAGACGGTCATTTCCCTAAGATGTTGCAATACACGAATAGTGAAGGGAGGGGGACAAAGATAGGAAAAAATTGTCTATTAATAAAGTTTCCTGGGAGCAACATTCCTACACAGCTATCTGAGCTGAGATTCTCTAGCACCCCCTTCTCTGTACCTTTTCTAATTTTGCTGTATCTTTTTGCCCACTGGGGAAAGGGAGGATGTAGTAAAGTAAGGAGAACTGCTATAAGGATTGGAAAAGATAAGATAATGTGTTCTGGCTTTTGTCTGCATTACTTGTTTAAGCCAAGTCAGGGCTATAAACCATTTGTGCAGCTATTTATGTATGATGTCAAGCTTGGGTTAGGACTTAGAATGAGACCTTTCAGCCCTGCTCCTCTCCACCCACTCCTTCCTCAGTCAATTACACTCAGCATCTAACTGCTAGAATCAGAATCAATCTGTGGTTGAAGGTTCTTGGTTTGACATAATAAAGAGCTACTAAATCACTTAATCCCTTTCTTAGTTAAGAATCACTGTAGTAGATAGCTCCAGCTAAATGTTTACTGTAATCCATTATTTTTAATTATAATTCAGTGTAATCCGCCTTGAATTATTTTGGGTGATTTTGGGTTGATAGCTAGTGGCAGGGACGGTGAGAGTGTGACAGTTATTTTGTATTTTGTTTATTATTTTATTGTGACTGTTGCTTTATGATGTTTTACGAATTGAGAACCCGCTTAGAATGTTTCACAATTTAGCGGTCCATAAAGGCTCTTAAATAAATAGAGTAACTGAATAATGTCTAGATGAGGAGGTTTTTTGGGGATGTTTTTAAGTATTTGTGTTTAATTTTTGACGAAGTCTGCTATATTTCCAAGTCTGGCGGGGCCATCAAACTTTTTGCCTACCACTCCCTTCAAAATCTAAGACCATGTCACAGCTGAAAAGCTCTTCTGTTCACTCCCCACCCACACAAACCAAAGCAAGCTGCACAGATCTGGTGAGAGATACCCAGAAAAGGCGGAGGAGCTTTCTGGCCTTGCAGCAGAGTGCTTCCGGCTCTGGGTGCTATTTTGTATCAATATAAGCAATTTCTCTTTTTTTGAACCCCAGCAACTTGTTCAGTTGTTGCAGGAAAGGGAAAGTGTGGTGGAGGAATGACTTCCTGTACCGGCTGCCATGTAATGTTATCCTGCTCCTCATATTATAGTTTTTCCACGTTCTATTAAGAACATAAGACATGCCAAACTGGGTCAGACCGAGGTCCATCAAGCCCAGTATCCTGTTTCCAACAGTGGCCAATCTAGGTCATACGTACCTAGCAATATCCCCAAAAGATACAGGTTCCACAATGCTTGTACTGGGGTCAAGCATTGATATCCTGGGTCCCTTTTTAATAGTGGTTTATGGACCTTTCCTCCAGGAACTTGTCCAAACCTTTTTTAAACCCAGCTATACTAACAGCCCTTACTACATCCTCCGGTAACAGATTCCAGAGTTTGATTACACGTTGAGTGAAAAAATATTTTCTCTTATTTGTCTTAAATAGTTTACCCTGTAGCTTCATTACATGTCCCCTAGTCTTTCTATATTCTGATAGCATAAACAATTGATCCACGTTTATCCGTTCCACTCCATTCATTAATTTATAGACCTCTATCATATCTCCCCTCAGCCGTCTCTTTTCCAGGCTAAAGAGCCCTAACCTTTTTAGCCTCTCTTCATAGGAGTAGCCTTCCATCCCCTTCACCAATTTGGTGGCTCTTCTCTGTACTTTTTCTAATAACGCTATGTCCTTTTTAAGATACGGTGACCAGAATTGCACACAATATTCAAGGTGCGGTCGTACCATGGAGCGATACAGAGGCATTATAATATCCTTTGTTTTATTCTCCATCCTTTTCCTTATGATACCTAGCATTCTATTTGCTTTCTTGGCCGCCGCTGCACACTGGGCGGAGGGTTTTAACATGTTATCCACGATGACTCCTAAATCCTTTTCCTGGGTGGTGGTTTCTAATGTGGAGCCTTGCATCGTGTAACAATAGTGTGGGTTGTTCTTTCCTAGGTGCATAACTTTGCATTTGTCCACATTAAATTTCATCTGCCATTTGGATGCCCAGTCTTCCAATTTATCCAGATCCTCCTGCAGTTTTCCACAATCCTCTTGGGTTTTAACAACTTTAAACAGTTTTGTGTCATCTGCAAATTTGATAACCTCACTAGTTATTCCCTTTTCCAGGTCATTTATGAATATGTCAAAAAGTAGCGGACCCAGTACAGATCCCTGGGGTACTCCACTATTCACTTTTTTCCATTGATTTTCTATTGATTATCTGATACTTTGATCTGTATTGTGGTCTAATTTAATCAAGTTGGTTTTCTTTTTACTTGTAACTAGTGATATATTGTGTTTTCTGCTATTTCTTTTTATTCAGATTTTTGCTGGATATGTATGTTAAAATTGATATAAATAAAAAATTGATGAATCCCTTTCTTAGTCGAGAACCACTGTACTAGATAGCGCTAGCTAAATGTTTACTGTAATCCATCATTTGTAGTTATAATTCAGTGAAATCCGCCTTGAATTCTTTTGGGTGATTTTGGGTTGATGGCTGGTGGCAGGGATGGTGAGAGTGTGACAGTTCTTTTTATTTTATTGTAACTGTTGCTTTATGTTGTTTTTACGAATTGTGAACCCGCTTAGAATGTTGTACAAGTTGGTGGTGGTGTTGTTGTTAAGTGCCATCGAATTGGTGCCAACTCATGGCAACCCTCCGCATAATTGACCTAAACTGTGTTTGATCTTCAATCAGGTGGCTCATTGTTGATAGAGTGACATCCATAATTGCTGTTGTCGTATCGATCCATCTCATTGTTGGCCTTCCTCTTTTGCGTTGACCTTCTACCTTGACACAAATATCTCAAAATGGACTAGTGCTAAAAAACTTCTTTCACACCAATTCAGCATGCTCAACTAATAGCTCATATATAAAGAACATATTAATAATGTTGGACTTATTATTAAAGTTGCCACAAATTGGCCACTTATAATATTAAAGTCCTTTTTTCTTTTTTTAAGTCATGCCAAACACCCTTTATGGTTGATGCAATAAATTGCTCGTATACAAGACATATATAGGGTGTACCAAATGGCCCATAAAACTGCAGCTATGTGAACATAAGTCCTGTTTGTATACTCAAAATAAATCTGCACTAATAGTGAAGCAGTGTTTAGAATATAATCATGCTTTTACAGAATTGACTTGAAGAGTTTTGCATTATATCCCCCAATATTGGACAGGAGGCAATCAAGAACAAAAACTTGAATTAGAAAGAACAGTTTTGGATATTTACTTTGGATATGATTAGCCCTAAAGGTTTAAATACACAGATTGAGTGGAACACGTTGGTATAGGTCGGGAGTATTATTGGAGACTGGACCATTCAGGTTGATACAGGAGGAACTTCAGTTGGCATAATAAGAATGCTGCAGACATTTTGAATGCACACCTGAGAGCTCATGGAGAAAAGTATAGGATGTGAGGAATGAGGCACTTAAAAAAATTTTGTATTTGGATTGATTTGGGCCTTCTACCTTTTGAAGCATAATGTCTTTCTCCAAGAATATCTCTCTTTGCATGATGTGTCCAAAGTATGAAAGTCAAAGTCTTGGCATCTGAGCTTCTAAGGAAAGCTTAGGTTTGATCTCCTCTAGTACTGACTGGTTTGTTCTTTGGGCAATCTATGGTATACACAGTTTTCTTCACCAGTGTCATAATTCAAAGGCATCGATTTCCTGTCTGTCTATCTTTTTCACTGTCCAACCTTCGCATCCATATGACGTTATTAAAAATACCATGGCTTGGACAAGTAAAATCTTTGTGTGGAGTGAGACATCTCTGATCTTGAGAATCTTGTGTAGGTCCTTCACAGTCATTCTGCCGAGAGCAGTGCGTCATCTGATTTCTTGACTGCTTGTTGTTTCTTTATTGATTGTTGATCCAAGTAGGTTAAAGTTGTCAACTATTTCAATTTCTTCTCCATCAATGATGAACTTATTGATTTTGCTAGTTGTTGGGATCTTTGTCTTCTTTATGTTAAGGTGCAGGGCCATTTTAAGATTATGTTCTTTGATCTTGAGAAGCAAATGTTTCAGATTGTCTTCACTTTCAGTCAGTAATGTGGTATCATTAGCATAGTGAAGGTTGTTGATGAGTCTTCCTCCAATCTTCACACCTCTGTTGTCATCATAGAGTCCTGCTTCTCTGATGATTTGTTCTGCATATGAATTAAACAGGTAGGGGGAAAGTATGCAGCCTTGCTGTACACCTTTGCTGATTTTAAACTATTTTAGTGTTCCTTGTTCCATTCGAACCAATGTAGGCTCTGTTGAATAATCTTGAGTAGAATCTTGCTGGCATGTGGGATTAGAGCAACTGTGAGATAATTTCCAGTCAGTTGGATCACCTTTCTTTAGTATTGGTATAAACACAGATCTTTTCCAGTCAGTGGGCCATGATGTTGTCTTCCAAATTTCCTAGCAGAGCCTTGTAAGAATAGTAACAGCTTCATCCAATTGCAGTAATACTTCAGTGAGAATGCCTGGTGCTTTGTTCTTTGATAAGGCTTTCAATGCTGCTTCGACTTCTTTCATCACCAATGGTTCCTGATCATAAGGTACAGTTTGAAATGGCTGTTGGTCCACTTGATCTTTATGGTATAATGACTCTGTATATTCTTTCCGCCTTTTCTTGATCTTCTCAGCATCATTCATCATGGATCCTTGAACATCTTGTAGCATTCTAATTTGAGGCTGGAATTTTTTTCTATAACTCTCATAGCTTTAGGAAAGTCGATCTTGTTGTTCCTCTGATAGTTTCTGATTCTGTTTCCTTGCATGCATCATTGTAGTATGTCTGCTTGTCTTGTTTTGTCTTGCTGCATGTTGGAAATCTCTGTTGAGTTCTGTGATTGCCTCTCTCTGCTCTGGCTTTAGCTTCTCTGTGTTTCTGAGCAATTTTCAGAATTTCTTCAGTCATCCATTTTGGCCATTTTTGCTTTTTCACCTTTTGTAGAGACTTCTCACTTTTTTCCAACACAGCCTTCTTGATGTCATACCATAAGGATGCAGTAGGATAAGGAGAACTGCTATAAGGACTGGAAAAGATAAGATAATGTGTTCTGGCTTTTGTCTGCATTACTTGTTTAAATCAAGTCGGGGCTATAAACCATTTGTGCACCTATTTATGTAAAATGTCAAGCTTGGGTTATGACCCACAATGAAACCTTTCAGCTGTGCTGCTCCACCCACACCTTCCTCAGTCAGTTACACTAATACTTTTGCTTAGAACAACACACACTGCCCTAAATGTCAGCTGCAGATCGACACCTGTAAGCAGAAAACTTAGCAGCCTGACCTCCCTTGATAAATCTGGTCCTTGGGCTGACTTACCATATGGGTATGGAAGGAGAGAAAGGCCTGGCTGATGCAAGGTTAGAGGCCCACCCCTTTTCTTTATCACCCATCATATTGGCAGCTCAGCATCTAACTGCTAGAACCAGAATCAATCTGGGGTTGAAGGTTTTTGGTTCGACATAATGAAGAGCCACTAAATCACTTAATCCCTTAGTTAAGAACCACTGTACTAGATAGCTCTAGCTAAATGTTTACTGTAATCCATTATTTGTAATTATAATTCAGTGTTATTTATTTAACTGGTTTTATATACCGTCTTTTGACAAGTCAAGGTGGTTTACATAGAACAGTAACTTAACGTGGGGCACATATTATTATTATTTATTATTATTATTATTATTATTGTGACTATTGCTTTATATTGTTTTATGAATTGTAAATCCGCTTAGAATGTTTTACAATTTAGCGGTCTATAAAGGCTTTTAAATAAATAGAGTAATTGAATAATGTCTAGATGGGGAGGTTTTTTTTTTGGGGGGGGGGGGTTAATATCTGTGTTTAATTTTTGACAGTCTGCTACATTTTCAAGTCTGGCAGGGCCAGCAAACCTTTTGCCTACCACTTCCTCCAAAATCTAAGACCACGTCACAGCTGAAGAACCCTTCTGTTCTCCAGGAACAAGCAGGAAGTCGGTCCTCACTTATGGGTGACATCGGCACTGACGGAGAACGCGCGGAGCAATTCCCCAGCTTTCAAAGAAAGCTTTTGGGATTGCTGCCACGCATGTGTGGTCCTCTTCCCGCCCAAGGGTGCCATCTTGCTCAGTCTCCCTTTCTCCACGGAGCCCTTCGGACGCACATCCTTGTCCCGCGGAAAAACGTGTTTCATTTTTTGGCCGCTGGCCTTCTATTTTTCCGGTTGCACCGGTCCTCTACCCATCCTCCCCCTGCTCTTTCTTTTCTTTGAGCAAGGGGACATGTTTTTGTAGCATTTTTCCTTTTGTGGGCTTCGCATCCTTTTTTCTCCCAACCGCTGGCCACATCGATCTTCGACATCGCGGGAGCCCTTTTTACCCCGATGGCCATCGGTTTCAAAAACTGCAACAGGTGATCCCAAGAACATGTCGCTTATGGACACACATGACTACTGTCTGCGGTGTCTCGGGGCCAACTATGATCTGGAGTTCTGCTCGCTTTGTAAGCAAATGTCCTCCAAGGCCCTGCTGAGTCATAAGCAGACGTCCGACGACATTTTCTGTAAGGCCACCACAGAATCCCTGGTGGCACCCCTGGTTGTCTCTCCGCAGGTGGAATACCCTACCTCAGCCGCACGCTTAAGGCAGCACTCCGACCAGGGATCCCCCGAGGAGGAGCGGCGTAAGAAGAAGACGACCTCGAAGTCGCTGTCGGGGGCCCCAGACGAGGGTGAGCACGCTCTGTCGCTCAGCCCCCTGCATTGTTCCCGACAGTCAGACAAGAAGCAGCCTCGAAAGGTACCTCACACAGATACAGGGGCCTCCGGCAATGGCGCTCGGTCTCCTGTGGGCCGTCCTGGCAAGGACCCCTTCTCCTCAACGCTCAACCTGGTGACCCCGGTGTCGGCGTCACAGGGCCCCACGCCCATGTGGCAATCTCATATGCTGGCACTAGAGCACAGTGTTTCTGCATTCTTGGCTGACCAGAAGGTGCTCACACCCAGCTCAGCTGGTTCATGCCGAGAGACCGTGACTACCTCGAGAAGGATGTCAAAAACCACCTTGGAAACCCCCGAGAGCTGTGGGCCTCGTGAGGGTCCTCGGCGTCTGTCTTGCTCGCCTTCCCATTCCTTGGGGGGCGAGATCCTCCAGGGCCTCTGGCTCAAAACGGGCCTCAGCCTCTGGACAGGGTGATCTACCTGAATCAGATTCCTCCTCGGATCTCTCGGGTTGGGAGTCAGATGGGGAAACTTCCCCGGAGACCCGCGCCCACCAGGACCTCCCTTCGGACCCGTCCCTGCCTGCCTTTCAGCAGTGTTTGCCACCCGAAGACACCTCCTTTTTGGTGTTTGTGAGGGATATGGTGCGGGCCCTTAACCTGGCTACCCAGGCCGAAGAAGAACATCGAGCTGAAGAGTGCGATATCCTGCAATATGAGTCTCCGCCTCGGGAGTCTCTCACTGTCCCAGTGCCTCCCATCCTGTCCAGGTTTCTTCTCCACATGTTGGAAACACCTGCTTGGTTCCCTTAGGAAGACTCAGCTTCCCCACACCTCCATGGTGGTGGAATCAGCGATGCGGAAGCAAAAGGGCCCGAAGTCTCATTCTTCGGTCCCGCCAGGCAGGGCATCGATAGCCCTCGATGCCCTGGGTCGCAAGGCCTACCGAGGGTCCATGCTTGCATGCTGTATTCAAGCTTACCAATTGTACATGGGCATGTTCTTACGTGACCTCGCCAAGGAGCTCAGGGACTTCTCCGCAGGTTTCGCGGGTGAACCCCTCCTGAGGTTCCAGACCCTTCTGAGGTCAGCCACAGAGTGCTCCAAGTACATCTCCCACGCAGCACACGATGGATTTGAATCCTCGGCCCGGGTGGTGGCTGCTGGCATTGGGGCTCGGCCTCAGGCATGGCTCCAATCCTCGGACTTGGAGCAGTGGGTCCAGGAGAAGCTCCTGGATGTCCCCTGCCTCGGCGAGCAACTTTTTGGTAAACCCATCGAAGACAAGGCCGCCGAGATAGAGACGGAGTTCGTAACTCGAACCTTTCTCGCGCGCAAGACCTCCTCCCTTCCTCGGAAGAAGCCTCAAACTAAGAAGCTGTTCTTCTTGAGGAAAGGCCTACCCTACCAGGGTTACCCACTCTATCCATCTACTCCCGCTCCGGCCACAGCGTTGCAGGGGAAAGCACCCCACGCCCACCGTAAGCCAAAAGGGCCCAAGGCACAAACCCTGGCGCCACCTCAGCCCGCTCTGGGTTTTTGACACCAGCAGCGTAGCCGTTTGCCCCCCAGCAGCTTTGCAGCCGGTGGTGGGGGGACGCCTGTCCCTCTTCACCCCACAGTGGGCGTCCATCACGTCGGACACCTGGGTCCTCCGGGTGGTCCGAGACGGGTACCGTCTCCACTTGGACAGGCTTCCCCCTCCCTTCTCCCCAGAGGACCAGTCATATCTACAGCGCAAGCTAGACAACCTCCTCCCCCAACAGGCGGTCAAGAAGGTACCATTGCACCTTCGGGGTCGGAGCAATTATTCCCGGTATTTCCTCGTCCCGAAAAAGACGGGAGGACAGTGGCCTATCCTCGTCCTCAGAAAGTTAAACAAGTTCTTGGTGCGGGAGAAGTTCAAAATGCTTTCGCTTGGCATCCTGCTGCCCTTCCTCCAGCAGGGCGATTGGCTATGCTCCTTGGATCTCAAGGATGCTTATGCCCACATCTTGATTCACCCCCCCCCCAGCACAGACAATATCTGCACTTCAGGGTGCAAGGGGAACATTACCAAAAAGAGGGTGCTCCCTTTCAGACTCACGTCCGCCCTGCGGGTCTTCACGAAGTGCCTCTCCGCGGCCGCCGCTTCCCTCAGGCAGTAAGGCATCCCAGACTTCCCCTATCTCGACGACTGGCTCATCAGTGTCCTCGACCGGAGAAGCTTGATCAGCGGCATCCTGCACGATTCTCCTCCTCGAATGCCTGGGGTTCCTGGTCAACTACCCCGTCCCACCTCAAACTGGTGCAGGCCTTGGAGTTCATCGGCACACACCTCAACACCCAGGTGAGCTTCCGCCTTCCTGCTGGCAGACCAGGCGACCCACCTCCGAGCCCTGGCAGCTCAGGTCCAGAGCAGCACTCGGGTCATGGTGCATACTATGCTGCGCCTCTTGGGGCACATGGCCTCTACCGTCCATGTCACCCCCCCCCCCCCACATGCACAGGTGGACGACCCACTGGTGCCTCAGGTCACCTCAGAGACCCCATTCAGGCCTCCCACAGCTTTGCAGGTCTCTGGACTGGTAGCAGGACCTCCGCAACCTCCTCCGTGGGCTGCCCTTCCAAACCCCACAGCACGAGCTCGTCCTGACAACGGACATTTCCCTGCTGTGGTGTGGAGCCCACTGCAGTGCATTATGCACTCAGGGGCAATGGTCACCTGAAGAGTCCCTGCAGCAAATAAACTTGCTCGAGCTTTGGGCGGTCCAATGGGCCCTGAAGGCCTTCGAAGCACATCTGAAGGGGAAGTCAGTACTCATGCAGACCGACAACCAAGCAGAGATGTTTTACATCAACAAGGAAGGGGGGCACAGGCTCCCGCCTCCTCTGCTGGGAGGCGGTCCTCCTCTGCTCCTTTGCCTTCCATCGGGGAATGACTCTATGAGTGGTCTACTTCCCGGGCCACGAGAACATCCTCGCATCTTGTTCCATCAGTGGGGGACCCCGACCATGGACCTGTTCGCCAGCCTGATGAACACACAGCTTCCCCGCTTCTGCGGCCCAATTCCGCACCCGAGCAGGGAGGCCCCAGTTGCATTCCTCTTGAGTTGTACCTCCAGTCTTCTTTACGTGTTCCCTCCCACAAGGTTCAGCAGGATCAGGTGTCAGTGATCCTCGTCACTCCTACGTGGCCTCGACAGCCATGATTCCCGCTCCTGCTGTGGCTTGCATCCGAGCCCCCAGTTCCCTTGGGCTGCTCCCTGGACCTGCTAACGCAGGAGGACGGCCGGGTGCTCCACCCGAACCTGGCCTCATTGTCCCTCACAGCCTGGCGGCTGAATGGGTATTCCTAGCCCCGGCTGGATCTTCCGAAGGAGGTTGAGGAAGTCCTCAACGAGACAAGCGTATGCCTTCAAGTGGCAGAGCTTCTAGATCTGGGGGTTCAAGCTCCAGATCGACCCATTTTCTTGTCCTACCCGATGGGTCCTCCAGTACTGCCTTCATCTCTCGAAGGAAGGGCTGAAGTCAAACTCTGTCAGGGTGCACCTGAGTGCCATATCGGCGAATCATCTCTCCATCGAGGGAAAACCCCTCTCTGAACAGCTCCTGGTCTCCTGCTTAAGGCGGGGCCCTCTTGCTTTCTAAACCTCCCATCTGGCCTCCCCCAGCAGAGTGGGACCTGAACGTAGTGCTCATACAGCTTACGCGTCCATCTTTCGAGCAGATAGCGACCTGCTCACTTCGGCACCTATCCTGGAAGGTGATCTTCTGGTAGCTTTGACCTCAGCCCATCGAGTCAGTAAGCTCCAGGTCCTCATGGTCGAGGCTCCTTACACCAGGTTCTGTAGGAACAGGGTGGTTCTCCGTACCCACCCCATGTTCCTACCGAAGGTGATATCGGATTTCCATATCAATAGGAGATAGTCTTACTGACCTTCTTCCTGAGACCCCATGCCAACCAGGCATCGGCAGTTTTGCATACACTTGACTGCAAGAGGGCTCTTGCCTTCTATCTGCAGCGCACCCAGCCTCATTGCAAGTATGTCCTATGATCCCAATCGCTTGGGTCAGGCAATCACAAAACGCACGCTCTCCATCTGGGTGGCGGACTGCATCGCCTTCGCTCACGCAAAGACGGACGCCCCTCACTGGATCGGAGGGTCACCGCCCACAGCGTCCAAGCCAAGGCGGCTTCGGTGGCCTCACTGCGCTCGGTGCCTCTGATGGACATCTGCCGGGCTGCGACCTGGGCTTCGGCGAATACCTTTGCTTCACACTACTGCCTGGAGAGGGAGTCCTGCCAGGTCAGTGCCTTCGGCCAGGCTGTACTCTGTAATCTGTTCGGGGTATAAGCATCCTGTCCTCCGATCCTTCTCGACAGCTACCGAGGGTTTCGCCCCGGGGACCCGAGGACTCGGGCTCCTTCAGGCATCGGCTTCTGCTTACGATCTTGCGGAGGTGTTTTTTGGTTACAGGTTCGGTAGCCTGTAGCTGGGGAGTTCCATAAGGGAGGACTGACTTCCTGCTTGTTCCTGGAGAAAGCGTAGTTGCTCACCTATAACAGGTGTTCCCCAGGGACAGCAGGAATAAGTCCTCACTACCCTCCCATCTCCCCTGATGAGTTGCTGGATTTTTATCCTTCCCTTGCCATCTTCTTGGTAGGGCTCGAGCTAAGGGATCTGACTGAGCAAGATGGCAAGAGAAGAGGACCATGCATGTGTGCCAGCAATCCCAAAGGCTCTCTTTGAAAGTTGTGGAATTGCTTCGCGCAGGCGCCATCAGCGCCGACATCACCCATAAATGAGAACTGACTCCTACTGTCCCTGAATGTCTTGATAAATTGGAAGACTGGGCATCAAAATGGCAGATGAAATTTAATGTGGACAAGTGCAAGGTTATGCACCTAGGGAAGAACAAACCAAACTATGGTTACACGATGCAAGGTTCCACATTAGGAGCCACCACCCAGGAAAAAGATTTAGGCGTCATTGTGGATACCATGTTAAAACCCTCGGCCCAGTGTGCAGCGGCGGCTAAGAGAGCAAATAGAATGCTAGGTATGATAAGGAAAGGAATGGAAAATAAAACAAAAGATATTATAATGCCTCTATATCGTTCCATGGTGAGACCGCACCTTGAATACTGTGTGCAATTCTGGTCGCCGTATCTTAAAAAGGATATAGCGATTTTAGAAAAGGTACAGAGAAGAGCCACCAAAATGGTAAATGGGATGGAAGGATACTCCTATGAAGAAAGGCTAAAAAGGTTAGGGCTCTTTAACTTGGAAAAGAGACGGCTGAGGGGAGATATGATAGAAGTCTATAAATTAATGAACGGAGTGGAACGGGTAAACGTAGATCGATTGTTTACCTTATCAGAATATAGAAAGACTAGGGGACATGCAATGAAGCTACAGGGTAAACTATTTAAGACTAATAAAAGAAAATATTTTTTCACTCAACGTGTAATCAAACTCTGGAATTTGTTACCGGAGGATGTAGTAAAGGCTGTTAGTGTAGCTGGGTTTAAAAAAGGTTTGGACAAGTTCCTGGAGGAAAGGTCCATAAACCATTATTAAGAAGTGACCGAAGATATCAATGCTTGACCCAGTACAAGCATTGTGGAACTTGTGTCTCTTGGGGAAACTGCTAGGTACATATGACCTAGATTGGCCACTGTTGGAAACAGAATACTGGGCTTGATGGACCTTGGTCTGACCCAGTATGGCATATCTTATGTTCTTATGGAGAACACCTGTTATAGGTGAGTAACTATGCTTTCACTCCCCACCCACACAAACCAAAGCAAGATGCACAGATCCAAGCTGGCCATTATAATGCATCCGAAACATGTTACAGATGTCTCAGAATTCCCAAATACTCTTTTCATTTCATTTATTAGATATTTTACCTGTCCTTACAAAAAGACCAAGGCAGGATACAATAAAACAAACATAATAAAAACCATAAAATAACAGCACAAACAACACATTTCATTCTAGAACCAGGTCTCAGGGTTAGCTCTCCGGTCTAAGCCTACACTGAACATTACATCTGTGCAAAAGAAGACAGCAGGGGCCGTCGTCTGAATGCAAAAAAGTGCAGCAGCTTCCTGTGGAAGCTCTGAATGCTGCAAAGAGCAAAGCTGGGGAGGGGGTGGCTGGGGCTTTCTTGCTTGTTACACACACATTAAATCGTAGAGCACAGGAAATACAGTGAGACTTAGAGCCTTGGAGCAGTGAAACACTGGGTTCAGAGGCGAGGATTGCAGTGTACTAGATGAGCTTTGGTAAGTCATTTCTAAGAGTACCGATACTATTTTCGGAATTTGTTTGTTATTTTGTATGGTAAATCAAGGATATACTGCTGCTGCCTGGGTGGTACCGGTTGTATAGTATGAGGAGTCATCCCACTATTTGCTCGGTAGATAAAAAGGACTTTTTAGTTTAATACCTGTTAAAACACTAAATGTCAGGGTTAAAGGGCTGACTTAGCCACTAGGCTAGGCAGTCGCCTAGGGTGACACTGTGCAGCTGCCGTCAAAGCAGAACAATAGCTCCTGACAGTCACACAAACTCAAAAGAACCATTAGCATGTGCTTTTACCCAAAGGCAGGGTGCACACGTTTCGGCTTTTAGAAATTGTCCATACTATATTTACTTAACAAAATTTGGGGGACTGCCCTCTAAGCAGTTTACACAATCCAGTAATTGTTCCAGACAATAACAATTAGAGACATGTTCTAAATCATCTTATGAGAACGTCAAGGCTGGCCTAAAAACACCCCTATTCAGTTTAGCATTTGAAGGTCCTAGACTTACAAACTTGTTAAATATTACTTTCAAGTTGATTTCCCTGTTCAATGTATAATGTTTTGTTGCAATGTAAACCGATTTGACCGTAGGTATAGAACAACTGTTAAATAGATAGATAGATAAATAAATAAATAAATAAAGGCCAGTGACAGAATGGCAGTGGGCTAAAAGCGTTTTTTTGCCTACAACCACTGCTGTTTTTCCTGTCTGTAGTTGTAGTTTATCAGTTTTCTTTTGTTTGCTTGTTTTTTTAAACAATTGTTTACCACTTTGCTATTTGTTTTAAAAGTGGTATATTAAACACAAATAAACTATAAAAGACAAAACTAGACAGACTATCAAATAAGATAGGGGATGGCTAGAAAACAATTCAGCCAAAAATTACAAAAACATGGAGCCAGGAGAAACAAAATATATTTAAAAGTATGATCTGCAATTATATGTTTTTGCATGATTGTTCTTGAGGGGTGGGGTAAAGTGATCATAATTGTTGGGTTTAATTAGCAGAGTATTAGGGGGGGAAACTAGGGGTCTGAAGGATACCTGAGGGGGGGAGCAAGGCTGAACGTCTGCCTAGAGCACCTAAAACCTTTGCCCCAGTACTGGGAGACGACATGTCCCCCAGGCAATTGTCTTGTTCCCTTTCTTCCCATCTCCCCACTAATACTGGCACTGAACATATTGGGAAACGGTTTGGTGTCTTTTTACATGGTAGTCACACTAGTTTAGTAGAAACAAATTTACCAAAAATGGCTTAAGAAGACTGCTTCCTTTTTGTTGGTGGGTGGGAGAGCGGGGGACAAGGGGAATTTTGCATCCCTGTCATAAAAGAAGTAAAAGTAGACAAGGTAACACCATGACAAAGAAAGAGGAATTAGTTAAACATAGAACTAGCTGGATAATGATGAAACCTTTGTAAGCCTGAAAAATGTCCCAAGAACATAAGAACAGCCAGATGAAGGTCCGAACAGTCCAGCATCCTGACTACAACAATGGCCAGTGTGGGTCACAATTATTGCTGATCCCAAAAAGTAGATCTATTTCTCATAGCTCATTTCAAGGGATAAGTGATAGCTTTCCCATATCTACCTTTTTATGGACTTTCCCCTCCATGAACTTGTTCAAATCTCATTTGAACACCACATCCCCTTGCAACAGATTTTACAGCTTTATTATGTGACACCTGAAAAAATACTTTCTACAATTTCTTCTGTCTCCTGGTTAATTTTGTGGAGTGTTCTCTTGTTTTAGTGTTTGAAAAATTGAGCAACTATTCCCTATTTATTTATTTTATTTTTGTTTATTTATTTAACATTTTTTATACTTCTATCATTTCAGTCAAAGCAGTTTACATTGTAACGTTAAACTTGGTAATGTACATTAAACAGGGACATTGATAACTTGGATTTTTCTGAAGCAATGGAGGGTTAAGTGACTTGCCCCAGGCCACAAGGAGAGCTAGTGGGAATGTATAAAATCACGAGTGGGGTGGAATGGATAAACTTCTGTCCTATCTCCTTTCAGCTGCTCTTTTCCAAGCTGAAGATCCTTAACCTGCTTAGCCTCTCTTCATAAGGGAGGTGTTCCATCCCATTTACGTCGCCCATTTCTTAACCTCTTCTAGTTCTGCCATCTCTCTTGAGACGGGTGACTAGTAGGGGAGGGAGTTCGTTAATGCGCCTGATTTAGCACACACTGACTGACTTAGGGGCACTTTAACCAAAGGCCACTAATTGGTTAAGGTGCATTTTAGTGTACGGTAACTCGCAGCTGAGAACCCTAAGACGTGCTAAAACGCATGTTAAGTGGGCGGGTTGGGGCGCAGTGTGGGCATAGAGAGCACATTGCCATTAGCATGAAGGCAACAGTCGTGCACTCAGTGGCAAGGTAGCAAGTGCACATAAGGATACTTTTATGAGCATCATTAGGTATACCTGAATTAATCGCACTGCACATTCTGGTTCGTGACCGTGCACTAACTGGTATGTTCCTGACAACACACATTGGTTGCGCTTACCGTGTATTACTTTTGCCACTAATCACACGATAAGTGCACATCTTTAGTAAAAATATTGTGTGCAATTTGTGCAATATTGTGTGCAATTCTGGTCACCGTATCTTAAAAAGGATATTGTGTTATTAGACAAGGTACAGAGAAGAGCCACCAAAATGGTAAAGGGGATGGAAGGATACTCCTATGAAGAGAGGCTAAAAAGGTTAGGGCTCTTCACCCTGGAAAAGAGACAGCTGAGGGTGGATATGATAGAGGTCTATAAATTAATGAATGGAGTGGAACAGGTAAATGTAGATAGATTATTTACTCCATCATAAAGTAGAAAGACTAGGGGACATGCAATGAAGCTACAGTATAACCCGTTTAAGATTAATAAGAGAAAATATTTTTTCACTCAACGCATAATCAAACTCTGGAATTCGTTACCAAAGGATATAGTAAAAGTTGTTAGCGTAGCTGGGTTTAAAAAAAGGTTTGGACAAGTTCCTGGAGGAAAGATCCATAAATAATTAAAAAGGACCTGGGAAATCCACTGCTTGCCCCAATACAAGCATTGTGGAACCTGTGTCTTTTGGGGAAACTGCTAGGTACGTATGACCTAGATTGGAAACAGGATACTGAGCTTGATGGACCTTGATCTGACCCGGTATGGCATTTCTTCTGCTTTAAGTGTCCCTCAATTCATTAGTTAGTGAATGTTAAATCAATTTCATGTGCATTAAAAATTCCCTATTAAAACAAATATGGGAAAAATGCAAAAACAAATTTTGGGACAAATTTGTGGGAAAAAAATGTAAAACTAGCTGAATCTTTCTTCCCTGTGCACACTGCTAGCAGGCAGAACTGCACACGACACCCCAGGTACTTGTAGAGAGGGATAATGATTTTCTCAGTTTTGTTCTCCATTCTTTTTTTAATAATTCCTAACCTTGTGTTTGCTTTTTTAGCAGCTGCCATGAGCTGAAAATTTCAATGTATTGTCCACAAAGGCTCCAAGACCTTTTTCTGGAGTGGAGACTCCTAACACGGAATCCAGCATCATGTATCTGTAGCTGAGATTCTTTTTTCCTATGTGCATCACTTTGGATTTGTCTAAATGGCAAATGAAATGTAATGTAGACACACAGGGGTATGTTTACTAAGCAGTCTTAATGTGCAGCCGGCGTTAGTGTGCAGGATGCCATATAAGGAGTGGGCGTGTCGGTCTTAACGTAGCATTTCTGGTTACCGTGCGATAAAGGGAGCCATGGCACGTCAATGCACGTTAGCCTGAAGTAGGCGTGCTGACCAACAAACACAGCAAGAGAGGGGTAGCACAATGGTTAATACATTGACTGCTGAACCAGGGGTCATGAGTTTGATCTCCCAATGGGGTTAATGAGTAAGGCTGTCTGAGGCATTACACTTTACTATAAAGCAGTGCTGCTAGAAGCATTTTCCTTTTTACTTTAAAGCAGTGCTGCTGGAGGCATTTTCCTTTTTACTTTAAAGCAGTGCTGCCAGCAAAAACACCCTCACAGTGCTGTAATCTTCATGTGCAGTGCATCATGGGTACGAGTGGATTAACCCTATCCTGGTAACCACAGCAGACAGTTTGTGTGGTGACCTGCAGTCCTTCTGTAGCCAGCCAGGGATTTGGTCAGAGCTATAGAGCTGTAGCCCACTGGTTACTTCACTGCCTGTAGAGCCAAAGGTTGTGGGTTTGATCCCACAGTGGGGTTATTTATTGGAGCTGTCTGGGGCAGTTCCTTTTTTTAATTTAAATTAGTACTGCCAGCAAAAACACCCTCACAGTGCTGTAATCCTCAGGTGCCCCATAAGGCGCCTTATGAGGCACCTTAAGGATATAGCACTGTGAGGGTGTTTTTGCTGGCAGTACTAATTTAGATTAAAAAATGAAACTGCCCCAGACAGCCCTAATAAATAACCCCACTGTGGGATCAAACCCACACCCTCTGGCTCCACAGGCAGTGAAGTAACCAGTAGGCTACAGCTCTACAGCTACAAACAAACCTCTGGCTGGCCACAAAAGGACTGCAGGTCACCACACAAACTGTCTGCTGTTGTTACCAGGATAGAGTTAAGCCACTCGTACCCATGATGCACTGCACATGCAAAGCAGCAGTCTACAGATGAGCACAAGATGGGGTATGCACCCCTACAGCACCTAGGCCTGGTAGGGGGTACTGACCGTGCGCGTTACTGGCACAGAGTAGCTACAGACCATCACATTGTGCGGGTACTGTGCTCACCCTGAGGGTGAGGTGGGGCGCCCAGCACCAGGTCCACAGCACCTGCCCTCCCTGAGATAGGCTATGCTGTAGGTCCCCATTAGTGCCAGTGTGTGATAGGTAGTTCTTTCAGACACACCTACAATACACCTGTGCCCATATGTATATCCCAGTCATGTCTAGCCCTTGTGGACTATGATGCACCAGAATAGTGCATATCCTCTGTGGATGCCATGGCCACATGATTCAAGGGGGGGGGGGGGGGTTGGACCCATAGGCGGATTATGTAGTACTTGCTCTCTGGGGATCAGGGTGGAGGACAGGATCTCCCCCCAACAGATCCACATTCTACAGCCTTGCCATGGTGGCAGTAGAGGGGACCAACAACCCCAGTCCTGCTGGGAAACAGATGCACTACAGGGCAGTCAGGGCAGATCTGTAGCATTCCATAAGGCAAAAGCAGACAGACAGTAGGCCTGGAAATGCTCAGCTGCCCCCACCACTGTCTGACATTCTCCAGCAGCGAGCATAGTGAGTCTCCAGCCACTGCGCGCTGCAAGGTGTTCCAGTCATACACATACTAACTGCAGACAGTCTGCTAGCTAGTCCACAGTGCATGTTCCTGGAGGAGATGTGTGCACCCAAAACTGGGATGTGAGCACACCCACCAAGCAGATACGTCAGTGATTGGGCCCCCAAAAGGAGAACCCATATATATCACTTGAGAGAAATACTATGCAGCACTATGGGGGATCCTAGCCATGCCATGGTCACTGCTCAGTCAGGGTGAGAGTGACCTCCCAGCAGGACATGCTGTAGCCACCCTGTCTGTGCAGGTGGTGGCCGGGCACTACAATGTCCCAGCCAGTGCCCTATGCCCTGTGCAGATGCAGCCTGTCCGGGCTATACCCACAGTACCTTGCTCCTCATTATGCACATTGGTAGGCCAATACTGGCAACAGTGCTAGCAGTGTGGGCTGAAGAGGGTGTTGGCAGCCACCACACACTGGATAGACAGACACACACTCCTCACACCTATGCCAGCGTTGTGCAACTATAGAGGTGTTTGGCAGCCCTGGCCAACGCACCAGTCCTGGGCACAGTGCAGGCATGGCTATGGTACGCAATACTGTAGGAGTCACTCCCCAGGGTGGTAAACACTGTCAGACACAAGACCTGTAGCACACTCCACAGACATCAGAAAGGTTGCTATGATGCAGCTCAATCAGCAAATTGTGCTTAACTTAGGAATTGCTATCTGCCAGTAATCATAGCAACCTTTTGATAGATGTGTACCATATTCCCAGGTTTGGGGTGGCATTGCTAAGGTATGCAAGTGCTAGTATTGGGAGATGCACACAGGGCCCAAAATCCTGCCTCTCCAGGTGGCTTTGGATGATGGAGCCTGTGGGTGCGGGTGAGTCTGCCCCTGTTGACCGCTGCTCTAGGGCAGAGGTTCCCAACTCCGGTCCTGGTGGGCCAAACCCTGTTCAGTTTTTCATGCTGTCCCTAATGAATATGCATGAGATACATCTGCATACCATGGGGGCGGTGCATAGAAATGCAGCACAGCCATAGTTATTGGAGACAGCATGGGACCTGAATGGTGTTTGGCCCTCCAGGACTGCTTTTGGGGGACTCTGCTCTAGGTAATGCCCATGTTTATGGTGTCTGTGCTCTGTAGGGTAAATGTAGGTGTTTTGGGCATGTTTACGTTATCTGCACTAAAGGTTCTGTCTGTATTATCGCATTTTAGTAGTGGGTAAAATATGGGGACTGGGTTGGCAGGAACCACAGCTGGGACTTGAACCTGTGACCTTCTGCTCCTGAACACACTGTACCACCGTGTTGCTACAGAGACAGTGCATTCCCTGGAGATACCATGACTGTTTGTCAGACAGAGCCTGTCTGTTGCAGTGCACGGCACCCACCTAAACAGGGCTGGGCCATGGTCTGCTCTGGGCAGCAGCCACTGCCTCCTCCACCACCAGTACCCCTCTGTCACCATGCTGACATGCCCTTCTGCTGGTGGTGCGCAGTCTCGGGCCATCCAGTGTGCGGGTAGGCGGCTGCCTATGGTGCGGGTTCTGGGGTAGGGGTGCCTGCATAGATGTCCATGCTTCCCCCCAGCACCGCCTGCAAATGTTCTGTACCCTTGGGGGGTACCTGCTGGGTACTATCCCCTGTGACACTGTGGGAAACACACTCGTGCTCGTATTGGGCCCTCATCAGTTGCTGTCTGGCTGCTCTACTGTTTCAGCATTCGTATGGGCCACCTAGGCATCACCCTAGTCCGCACTGTGGCCCAGCTGCACCACAGCATGTGCCGCCTGCAGCCCTCCGTGTCACCTTTTCCAGCATCTGTCCAGTTGCCCGTTCTGACATGCCCACCCTGCTGTTGCGGGACATGTGCATGCCATAGGAAACCTGTCCAGTAACAAGGGAAAGCCTTGATCAGCGTTATTTCACTGTGGGATCATTCACCTTGTATGGGGACAGAGCATAGCCCCTTCCAAAATTGATGTCTTATTTTTTTAGCTTTCTCGGTAGTGTTGTTTGATGTTTCCCATTTATATCACTATTGCCCAGCTAGGTTATGTTTTTTTTCCAGTTTGTTCAGGTCATTTTCAATGTTTATCTGCCCTTTTGTTCTGTGCACATGTATCACACTTATCACCTTTTGTAGGTTTCCCTGACTTTGCTGTACATTGCTGACGGAAATGGTTTCTCTTCCCTTTAAATCTACTCTAACGCCAGGGTTTCACTGGCGTTAGTTTTCAGCCCCAGAATCCACAGCGTTAGTGTGCAGGGAGCCTCTTCCCTCCCACTCTCCACCCATTGACTCCTTCTCTCCGCCCATGGGGAGCCTTCCTCCGCCCTCAGGGAGCCTTTACTCCGCCTTCAGCGCTCGTTTGCGCCGCTGAGCACGTTAGCGCGCGATAAGGTACCTTATTGCACGGTAAAGCACCATTATCGCGCGCTGTGTCAGAGCGCACATTAAGACGGTTTAGTAAACATACCCCACAGTCTGCTAATTCACTAGAGCTTTCTGCAATTCCTCACAATCCTCTGTTGTTTTAATGGCTTTGAATCATTTTGCGTCATCCCCAAATTTGATCACCTCACTCATCTCTTCTTTCCCTGGATAATTTTTGAGTGTGCCAAACTGCACAAGTCCCAGCATAGACCCTTGGGGCACTATTCTGTTGTCCCTGTTCCAACTGGAAAACTGACTGTTTAGTCTTACTCTCTGTTTCCTGTCTTTTTACCGGGTTCAAATACACAATGGGGCTGCCTCCTTTCCTGTCCCATGACTTTTTAATTTCCTCATGAGGATCTTTATCAAAAGCCTTAAGAAAATCCAATTCCATAGCATCCCTCCAGTCCAGTAAAGACTCCAGGGTTTTGTCCCACCTCCAGCAGATGGAGACTGAGTATTCCAACTTCTGTGATGTCCCTACATAAGGGGCTGAACCCTCCCTCAGAAGTCAGTAGTCTCAGTCTCCAGCAGGTGGGACAACACCAGTATAGTCTGGGCTGCACTGCAGGGCATTAAAATTAGGCATCATTTGAAAGAAAAGAAAAAAAGGGGGGTTAGGTTTTAACCTGTTTATATTAGCCAGGCTATCTTACTGAGTACAGTTAGTTGGCGGTTTGTTCCTCTTTAAGCTGCTTGGTCCCAGCTGTTTCTGGGAAACCCACAGCCATTCAATCGGCCGTGGGATTTCTTTGGAGGAAGGTAGTGTGAGTGGTCTAGAGAAGCGCTGTTCAGTCAGGCCTCTGACATCCTGCTGTCTTCCAACATCTCCTGCAGGCCAAACTTCAGCTGTACGACATTCACGCCTGCCAGCCCGGACTACCGGGTTCAGTCACGGCATTTGGTGTGGAGTGAGAAGGCACAAAAAGGGATTGCCGGCAGGTGCATGCTTGACAGAGAGGGCCCAAGCCAATCTTTGTAAATGTGAATGCGTCTGGGCATGTGCGATCGTCAGATTGGTTTGTCGTTTGCTGCGTTTCCTATCGCAGCATGCCTAAGGCAGTCTGAGCAGTCTGTGGGCTGAAGTAGGACCGTCTCTCTACATCAGGCTTCTGCCACAACTGCAAGTCAGAAGACCACGCTGTGGGAGAAGGCCTGCGGGAGATGGGCTTCGGGTCAGCAAATCAAAAAGACAGTTTATCAGTGACCAGATTTGAGACCAGGGAGGCTTTTGTGCAAGCTGAGTCTCCCGTGGTTTGGGTGAGGGTCGCAACCATTTTGAGTGACACAACATTGCCATTATTAGATGCTGTGGAGAAGGCCAGGATTCAATTCCTGGACCTTCTCGCAGGTAGGCAGATCAAACCAGAGGGCGGCAGAATGAACAGCAGCAGCCAGGGGCTCATCATTCATGCCAAATTTTGTCTTGCTCCTCCACTAAGCCTACTGTTTAAAACAGAGCCATGTAAGAGCAGTCAGGTCCAAATTAGTGCCTCTGAGACTAGCCAAAGAGGGGCAAGCTGGTGTTGGGATCCCCTTCACCTGTGGAAGCTGTGGGGGGCCAGGAGCTTGGAGATCTGGCTCTTGAGGTTGCCTCAAGAACCTCAAAGGAATCAGAGGACTCCCTGGAAGGGACCTCTGCACAAGGACAGCAAGATGGTACGGCGGACTTAGAGGAAGGAGAGATATCACAGGGAGAGGATCCCCGTATAGTGCGGGTTTTTTGCCAGGAAGAGCTGACCACTCTCATTTCCCACTCCTTGGCAGTGTTGCACATTTCACAGCCAGTGCAGGAGCAAGAATTTCCCCCTTAAGGATCAGTTGCTCCAGGGAATCCGGATTGAGGAAACGGCTTTCCCGGTCCACCAAGCTCTCAAGCAAATGAAGGAGCTAGAGTGGCAAGTTCCTGAGGCAGGGTTGAGAGGCAGCAGGGCCATGGCCCGCTTATACCCCATTCTGCGATGGAGAAGGATTTTCTAAAGGTGGATGCCATGGTCTTGGCGGTCACCAGGAAGACCACAGTACTGGTTGAGGGCAGAGCAGCCCTCAGGGACACTCAGGATAAAAGGATCAAGACCCTGTTGAAGCAGGCCTTGGAAGTAAATGCACAGGCATTCCAAGTTTCGGTCTGTGAGGCATATGTGACTCGTGCATGTTTGCATTGGACGAAAAGTCTACCCAAGGTCGGCATGTCGGGTCTGAAGCCTCTGATGGAGATCTCTGTTAAAGTCTGGCTGTGCTTACCTGACGGATACCTTATACGATCTGCTCTGCGCATCAGCTAAGAGTATGGCATTGGTGGTGGCAATTCGCAGATTCCTTTGGCTGTAGAATTGGTCCGTGAATGTGGCTTCAAAGGCACGGCTTAGCAGGCTTCCCTTTAAGAGGAAGCTGCTTTTTGGTGAGGCCTTGGAAAAGTTGGTGAAGGAATTGGGCAAAGCCAAGCCAGCTAAGCTGCCCAAGGATAAACCTAAAAGCACTAAGTTCACCTCCTCGGCGAGAGGACAGTCCAAGGACTATCAGCGGTTTAGGGCCATCTGGTTTGCCAACTATCAGAGGAGACGGTTTGCTCCGTGGGGTCAGTCCTTTTGCAGAGGCCGAAGTGCCAATGAGACTATCAGGTAGCGTCGGGTGGTGCCTCCAAGAAGACACAATGAAAGCAGGATTCAGGTGGAGGTGGTTCAAGTCGGTGGTAGGCTCCATCAGTTTTACTCCTCCTGGGTCCAGATCACCTCTGATAAATGGGTGCTGGAGGGGATCCGTAAGGGTTACGTGCTGGAGTTCATGTGTCCGTTTGCCGACGCTTTTCTATTATCTCCGTGCAAAGCCCCAGAGAAGTGGCAAGTCATCGCTGGTACTCTGCTGTGTCTCTTGCTTTTGGACGCTGTGGTACCCATGCCGAAAGAACAATGGGGGCTTGGTTGCTATTCCTTCTACTTTGTAGTGCCCAAGAAGAAAGGGACTTTTTCTCCCATCCTTGACTTCAAATATTTCAACAGGGCTCTCCACATGCCTCACTTCCGCATGGAAACGTTGCAGTCCATGATTGTAGCCGTCAGAAAGGGCAAGTTTCTAACCACCTTGGATCTCACAGAGAAGTACCTACATGTGCCATTCGGGCAGAGCATCAGTGATATCTGTGGTTTGCGGTTCCCATAGGGCATTACCAATTTCAGGCCCTACCTTTCAGTTTCGCGATGCTCTTCAGACTTTCAGCAAAATCATTGTGGTGGCAGCAGCGTTACGTTGAGAGGGTATATTGGTTCATCCATACCTGGACGACTGGTTGAGCCAGGCAAAGGTTCTAGAAGAAAGTCGCACCAGCACTCAGTGAGTGTTGGACCTCCTACGCACCTCGGATAGGTGGTCAACCTCGACACAAGTTCATTGACCCTGACGCAGGATCTCACGCATTTGGGCATGCGTTTTTGACACTCAAAATGGTCGCATCTTCCTACTGCAGGAGAGGATCCAAAAACTCCAGTGGCAGATTTGAAGATTGCTGAAGCAGGCGGCACTAACGGCGTGGACTTATCTTCAGGTGTTAGGGTCCATGGCAGTGATAATGGATCTTGTGCCCTGGGCTCAAGCGTACATGCAACCATTGCAACGGTCCCTGTTGTCACAGTAGTCATCACAGCACCATTCTCTCGCCCAAAGTCTCTTGTGCTCCTTGGAAGTCCAGTTCAGTCTAGATTGGTTGGCGTCGACTACCAATCTCCAAGCAGGCATATCCTTGGACCCTCCAGACTGGACAGTGGTGACCATGGACACCAGCCTGACTGGCTGGGGAGCTCATTGCCTCTCGCAGATAGTGCAAGGACGTTGGTCAGTGGAGCAGAGGCTGTGGTTGATCAATTGCCTTGAGATGAGGGTGGTCTTCTTAGCTCTGCAGGCCTTCTGGACTTTGGTGTGGCAGAAGGCAGTGCAGTTATCTAGACAACGCTATGATGATGGCATACATGAATCAGCAAGTGTGCACAGGGAGTGCAATACTGGCACAGGAGATCATGCCACTATTTCAGTGGGCGGAACAAAATCTCCTGGCATTGTCAGCTGCGCATCCCGCAGAAAAGGAAAACATGCAGATAGATTTCCTCAGTCGCCAAAGGTTAGATCCGGGAGAGTGGATGCTGGAGGATTCTGTGTTCATCAGCATAATGTACCACTGAGGGATGCAAGTGATGGACTTCATGACATCAGCCGCCAATACAAAGGCCAGTCGGTTCGTCAGTCGCAGACCAGAAACAATGTTGGAAGGGCTCAATGCACTTGCAGGGCCTCCACAGCCACTGATCAGCAGGGTACTGCAGGGAATAGAGGCACATTTGGGGTTCGTGGTGATGGTGGCACAAGATTGGCCACAGTGTCCGTAGTACGCGCACTTGATTCATCTCTCAGTAGGGAAGTCCTGGTGCCTACTGATGCGTAGCACCCTCCTGTCTCAGGATCCCATTCTCATGCCTAAAGTGAACAATTTTTACAAAGGGCTTGGCTAAGAGAGGATACTCATCCCAGGTGATAGCCACTTTTTTGAAGGCACATTAGCGTTCAACTTCCCTATCCTACATCTATATGTGGTAGGTATTTGAGGACTGGTGTGCAGTCCATGATATAAGAGTCATGGCAGTGACCGTACCAGATGTCCTGACATTTTTACAGGCTGGAATAGAGAAGGGTCTGGCCTTAAGTTCATTGCGCATCCAAGTGGCGGCACTGATGTGTTATAGGGGGCGTGTGCAGGGTGTTTCCCTGGTGGTACATCCCAATGTGGCCCAGTTCTTGCAAGTGGTGAAGCAATTTTGGCCTCCCGTACGCTCAGTAGTGCCGGCCTTGGACCTCAACCTGGTTCTATCAGTCTTGACTGAGGCTCCCTTTGAGCCATTGGCAACGGAAACTCTAAAGGACCTGACCTTCAATGTTGCCTTTCTGGTGGCTATATCATCCATGCAGTGCATTTCCAAACTGCAGGCTCTATCATACATTTCATTTATTAGAACTTGATATACCACCCTAAGTGGGGACAGCAGAGTGGTTAACAATAAAAACAACAATAAATGAGAAAACTCATTGGTTAGACAGGAAAGCTCACAGAAAAGGACTGCAAAGGAACATGGAGGAAAATCAGTAGCCAGGTGGATTAGGGGATAATTCAATGTCATAGGCAAAACTAAATAAGTGTGTCTTGAGTTGGGCTTTGAACTTACGAAGTGAGAGTTCTAGCCTAAGGGAAGGAGGGAGGTTGTTCCAAAGCATGAGACCAAGAAAATAAAAGGCAGAGTGACGTGTTAAATCAAGATATGCCTGTGAGGGGGAAGGTATGAAGAGACGATTCAAGTGTATAGATCGGAGAGAGCATGGAGGTTCACTGAGGATGAGGAGTGATGAGAGATACTGAGGGAAGCCGGTATGAAGAGACTTGTGAACCTGAATAAGAATCTTATAATGAATGCAAAATGATATGGGAAGCCAGTGAAGATGTATGAGTAAAGGAGTTATATGATTGTAACAAAAGGCATGAAAGATGAGTCTGGCTGCAGTATTCTGTATAAGTTGAAGCCATTTCAGGGAATATTGAGGGAGACTGGCAAGTGCTGAATTACAATAATCAATGTGAGACAAGACGAGGGAGACCACAAGGGTGATAAGAGCTGGGACAAATTGAAGAGATCTGACAGCCCTGATACGGCGGAGAGAGTAGAGGGAGCATTGGGTAATCTGGATGAGATGTTCATGAAATGAAAGTGCAGAGTCGAGGATGACCTCAAGGTAATAGAAAGAGGAGGTGAGCTGAATTGGAACCCCTGCGAGGGAGGGTTCAACAGACGGTGATGAGGTAGAACCTGTGAGCCAGGTAGCAGTTTATGAAGGATGAAGAACAAGACAGTTTGAGGATAACCAGGTGGCCACATGAGAAAGGCAGGAGTTCAAAGGCAAAAGGTCCGGAGAGTAAAGATTGGTATGGTGAAGAAAAAGAATATCATCGGCACATAGGTAAAATGAAATGCCAGATTCTTGGATAAGAAAAGCCAGAGGTGTAATAAAGATGTTGAAGAGAAAGGGGGGCTAATATGGGGCCCTGAGGGACACCACAGAGAAGAGGGTAGGAGGGGGAGACAGAATTATCCATAGTAACCCTGAAGGAGCGTTGTGAGAGAAAAGACCTGACCTAATCGAGAACTCATTCCCAGAGACCAATAGAATGTAGATATGAGAGAAGAAAATCATGATTGACAAGATCAACAGCTGCAGATAGATCAAGAGAGACAGCGATTGTGACATTAGTATGGTTGAGAGACTGGTGAACCTCACTGAGCAAAGAAATAATTTTATTTATTTATTTATTTAATGTTTTTTCTATACCGCGCTATTTCTCATCAGTGCGGTTCACAAGTAACAAAATCGTTCAGTGTAGAAGGTCTACAATGAGCTTACAATAAACGGGGCATTTAACAGTGATAACATGCGAACTATATACAATCGTCGGCCAAGATCGTAATTGCAGCCCGGCACTATTTACAAGTTAAGCAACAACATGATTATATACAATCTAGGTGCGAGTCGCATAGTGGGGACAACGCATCATTATATAGGTTTATTTCAGATATCAGAATTAGGTAACACATGACTAGATACATTCTAATTACATATTGCAAAGTAAGAGCATATCATTGTTACATAGGTTCGTGTCATATATCACAGGGATGGCTACGGAATAGGGTTAGGCTACGGAGTAAGGTTAGGCTAGTTGATCTGAATGGGGTGTGAGGTGGGTGCTCTGGGGGTGCTGGTTTGGGCAAGTGGTATGGATGGTTTTGTGGAGTCATCTGAATTGATAAAGTACTGAAGAAACAGATGGTGCTTCAGTGCTTTTCGAAACTGGGGGAGGTTGTTGATGGCACGGATGTCTGGTGGCAGGGCATTCCAGCAGGAAGGTGCATAGAGTGCAAAGGCGCGGTTACGCGTGTATTTGGAGCATTTGGTAAGTGCTTTCGGGAAAAGTAGAGTGTTAGTGGCTGCTGATCTTCTCATCCTGTTGGGGGGTGGGGTTGATGAGGTCGGAGAGGGAGATGGACGTGCATTTGTAGATAGCCTTAAAGGTCATTGTTAGGATCTTAAAGGAACATAGAAACATGATGACAGAAAAAGACCACATGGCCTATCTAGTCTGTCCTTCCATAACAACAACTACAACAGTCCACTTTTTACCTTTAGAGATCCTCTGTGTTGGTCCCATGCTTTTTTGAATTCAGTTACTGTCCTCATCTCTACCACCTCCACTGGGAGACTATTCCATGGATCCACTACTCTTTCCGTAAAGAAATATTTCCGCATATCACTCCTGAATCTCTCTCCCTTCACCCTCATCCCATGTCCCCTCGTAGCAGAACTTGCTTTCAATTGAAAGAGGCTCTCTCCATGAACATTTATGCCACGGAGGTATTTAAACATCTCAATCATATCACCTCTATCCCGCCTTTCCTCTAAGCTGTACATATTAAGATCCTTACGTCTGTCCTCATATGCTTTATGATGAAGCCCACTAATCATTTTAGTAGCCACCCTCTGCACCGACTCCATCCTGTTCACATCCTTTTGAAGGTGCGGTCTCCAGAATTGCACACCATACTCCAAATGAGGTCGCACCAAAGACTTATACAGAGGCATTATCACCTCCTTTTTTCTGCTAGCCATTCCTCTCCGTATGCACCCAAGCATCCTTCTAGCTTTTGCCATCGCCTTTTCTACCTGTTTAGCTACTTTAAGATCATCAGACACAACCACGCCTAGGTCCTGCTCTTCTTTAGTGGACAAAAGTACTTCACCTCCTATACTGTATTGCTCCCTTGAATTGCTGCAGCCCAAATACATGACCTTACATTTTTTAACATTAAATCCCAGCTGCCAAATTCTAGACCATTCTTCAAGCTTAGCTAGATCCCTCCTCATGTTATCTACACCTTCCTGGATGTCTACTCTACTGCAGATTTTGGTATCATCTGCAAAGAGGCAAACCTTACCCGACAGCCCTTCCGCTATATCACTAACAAAAGAATCGGACCAAGGACAGATCCCTGGGGCACACCACTGGTAACATCCTTCTCCTCAGAGTGAGCTCCATTTACTTGTACTCTTTGTCACCTCCCACCCAATCAATTTCGAACCCAAGCAGTAACTTTAGGGTCCATCCCTAGGGTGCTCAGTTTGTTTATAAGTCGCCTGTGAGGAACAGTGTCAAAGGCTTTACTGAAATCTAAATACACCACATCTAGAGCTCTCCCTCGGTCCAACTCCCTGGTTACCCAGTCAAAGAAATCAATCAGATTTGTCTGACAAGACCTGCCTCTGGTGAATCCATGCTGCCTCGGATCCTGTAATCCGCTGGACTCCAGAAACCTCACTATTTTCTCTTTCAGCAGCGTTTCCAATAATTTACTCACCACCGAAGTTAAACTAACCGGCCTGTAGTTTTCAACCACATCCTTACTTCCGCTTTTGTGTAAAGGCACCACATGAGCCTCTCTCCAGTCCTTTGGCACCACTCCCGACTCCAACGAGGCATTGAAATCCTGCATTGGACAGGGAGCCAGTGCAGGTGTTTTAGCACTGGGGTGATATGATCCTTCCTAGATGCTCCATGAAGTATTCTGGCTGCAGTGTTTATCGCAAGCTGCAAGGGGTTTAGCGAGCTCTTAGGAAGACCGTGCAGTATGGAGTTAGCGTAGTCAAAATGAGGCATTACTAGCGCTTGATAGACTGTTCAAAAGTCATTCGGCTTTAGAAGCTGTCTCATATGGCGCAGTGTCCGGATTTGTTGGTGGAATGACCAGAACAGAACCCTATTTGGCGGGGATGGAGTGTATTAATAGATTTGAGGTGAGCGTTCAGTCGTTGGGAAACCAGCTTCTCAAGAAATTTAGATAGGAATGGTAAATTAAAAACTGGCCTGTAATTCGAGGGGACTGCTTTATCCGAGAAGGTTTTTTTTCCAATATTGGGTGATTTAAGGCTTTCTTCCAGATGGAAAGGAAAACACTCGAGATGAGACTAGAATTAATGAGAGAAAGAATAATAGGTTTGAGGGCTAAAGAATTTTCTAATAGCCAAGATGACGGAAGGGAATCGTGGTTGCACATTGTCTTATGTATGATTGTCAGGGCCTTTGACAAAGCAGTGTGAGAAACGGGATTAAAAGCCTTCCATATAAGTGTCGGGTGAAGTGACGGAGATGAAGCAAAAGTGGGGGAGGAGGGGGTAGCAGGCAATGGCTGGGTAGGGGAAGAAGGAAGAAGACCGAGTTGGAGGGTGAAAATTTTATCATGAAAGAAGGTGGCCATTTGCAATGAAGTAGGGAAAGTGCCTTCAGGGGAAGACTGTGAAGGGGATACTGCCAACAAGGAAAGAATGGCATGAAGCTGTTGGGGTTAAGGTGATGAGTGGGCGATGAGAGAGGAAAAGTAATCTCTCTTAGCAGCAGTAATCAAGTGATGATAGAAGCAATGAGCCTGATGAAATGAGTGAAGAGCGGATAGGGACTTAGTGCATCTCCAATGACGTTCAGCTCTACAAAGCTGAGTGCGTGCAAGTCTAAGACCATGGTGAAACCAGAGTTGGTGAGAGCGTTGCTTGGGTTTAAAGAGCCGGAGCGGGACTACCTGATCAAGAGCAGAAAGAAGAAGGGAATTCCAGAGATGAGTCTGTACATCAATGGGACAACTCTGAAAAAAGGTAGGAAAAATGACCTCTGCCAGTGGAAAGATTGAGATAGTATCTTTAGGGAGTCTACGGAAGAGCAAGGGAGGGGGATCATGGGTGATGAGAATACCAGAGGGAGGGGAAGGAGGAAGAAGAAAAGCAAAAAGAATGAGGAAATGGTTTGTCCAAGGGAGGGGAAGAGCAGAAGGGTGATGCAACTGTGAGGGAGGGTTTTGGGTGAAAATGACTAAATCAATGGTGTGGCCAGCACAAACAGTGGGGAAACCAATGTACTGGATAAGGTGAATATTGAAAAGATGGGCATGAAAGGACCTATCCCGAAATCTATAGTCTATATGTATGTTGAAGTGACCAAGAATGTATAAGTTAGGATAGAGAGTAGAGGCCTCGGAGATTGTAAGCAGGAGGGACTCTCAAAGAGAAGCGGATAAGGAGGGGGGGGGGGAGAATAAAGTAGGAGGAAGTGAGTCTGAGGCTGCGTTTCTAGAGTTAGGAATAAAGCTTCCGGGTAGTGAAGAGCCGGGGCAGGTTTCAGAGATAACAAGAGTGGACCGATAGATGATAGCAACACCCCCACCTGCAATTTAGCAAGCCGCAGGAGAGAGCACCAGAGCTTGCTAATGACGGTTAAATTATGGAAGGAGACTCCTGACGGACGGTAATGGGACAATAGGCAGGATTGTGAACCATGCAGGTGTGAGGAGGACTGGGAGGGGCAGAAGGCCATGGCAACCTGTGTATAGGTATGTAACTCATAGGTAGAGGGAGTTGATCCGGCTGCAAGCAAGCATGGTGCAGGTCAAGGTAGGGGGAAAGGTAAACAGTGCTAGTTACTGATCTGCTATGCCAAAGCTCCATGCCAAAGGGTCCTTTGGCGTGGGCCTGCCAGGCGTGGGCATGCCAAATGATGCTGACGTTTAAGCTGTGAGAGAGCAGGTGAATGACTGTTGAACAGTACTGTGTTCACTGCGGTCTCGTGCTGAAGCTTCAATTTAAAAACAGCTGCTGTGATTTAAAGAGCCCCACAGAAAGTTAGAGCAGAACTGACATTCACAATGCGAGAGAGCTGGTGAATGGCTGATCAGCAGTACTGTGTTCACTCTGGTCTCATGCTTCTGTCAAGAGAAAAAGTCACTTTGTGTACAGTTCCGTCCTTTCTGCCCAAGGTGGTGTTGGCATTCCATGTGATTCAGGCAGTGGTACTTCCAACCTTTGCTGGTTCAGATGATCAGCACTTGCGTGCGCTCAAACACACCAAGTCTTTCAGGAAATCGGAACAGTTGTTTGTCCACTTTGGTGGGCCGCAGTAGGGGGAGGCCGCCTTGAAGGCCCATTTCTCGTTGTCTCAAGGAAGCGATTGCATCTGCCTGCTTGTTGCGCAGGGAGCCTCTATCGGCCGGTCTGTAAGCACATTTCACTCGAGCCAGGCTGCATCCTGTGTGGAAGTCATTCTGGTTCCACCAGCTGATATTTGTCAGGCAGCCACTTGGTTGTCGCACCATTCCTTTGCGCGGCATTACCATTTGGATTACAGGTGCAGCAAGATGTGTGTTTTGGGAAACAGTTGGTGTGGGCTGGGATTACTGGTTCCTCCCATGCTTAAGTACTGGAGTCTGGACTGGATTGGAGGGATACTATGGAAGGTAAAATTAGGCCTTACCTGCTAATTTTCTTTCTTTGAGTCCATCCACTCCAGTCCAATCCAGAACCCGCCCGTTCATTCAGCTTTTGCGAGGCCCAGCAGGAATTGTCTAGGTTTGCAAGCGTGCTGGGTCTTTGTGTGTTGCCCTCCAGGGAGGTTGTTAAGAGACATTGGCTAAGTGTATCCCAGAGGACATGCCTTGTGCTACCAGCTTTAAGGGTGTGCATTTGTAGATAGTTTGGGGAGGACTTATTGATGTTTCTCTGGTTGTTGATTTATTCTACTTGGAAAGAATCCTGGAGGGAGGATTCACTCCCTTATGTGGTGACATCACAGAAGTTGAAATGCTCAGTTTACATCTGCTGGAGATGGGACAAAACCATGAAGTCTGGATTGGACTGGAGGAACTCAAGAAAATAAAATTAGCAGGTAAGGCCTAATTTCACCATACACTACATCGATCGGCTCAGATTTTTCTGAATATTTACATCAGTGGTTTTCAACCCTGGGACCCCCAGGCTAGTCAGGTTTTCAGGATTTCCACAATGAATATGCATGAGATAGATCTGCATACAATGGAAGCAGTGCATGCAGATCTCTCTCATGCATATTCACTGTGGATATCCTGAAAACGTGACTGGCCTGGGGGTCCCAGAGAACTGGGTTGAGAACCACTGGTTTACACCATCTAAAAATAGTCTAATAAATCGGGTGTTCTTAATCCAGTTCTCAGGAGCACACAGACAATCAGGTTTTTCAGGATAACCACAATGAATATGCATGAGAGAGATTTGCATACAATGAAGGCAGTGCATGCAAATCTCTCCCATGCATATTCGTTGTGGTATTCCTGAAAACCTGATGGGTTGTGTGTCCCAAGGACTGGGTTGAGAACCTCTGCAATAAATTGATAAGACAAGACTTGCTTTTGCTTGACCTATGCTGATTCATTCCCATTAGGCTGTGTCTGTCTACTGTATATGTTCAATACTTTTGGTTTTTAGACTTGCTTCAACCATGTTAGCTGGCACCAACATCAGGCTCCCCAGTCTATAGTTTTCCATATTACTGGAATACTATACTACTAAATAAATAAATTTTGGCTACCCTCCAGTTCTCAGGTACTGTGGCCATTTTAAATAATAAATTTCAAATTTCTAGTAACAGGTTAGTAGTTTTCATGTTTGACTTCTTTCAGACCTCTAGAGAGTGAATACCATTCAGTCCTGGTGATTTGGTATTCTGTTATATCTACAGTGATTTGCTTTAGTTGCACAAAATCATCACTGTCAAAAAAGGTTTCTAGTATGAATATGATCCCAACATCTTCTGCAGAAAAGTCCAAAACAAAGAATTTGTTAATTTTTTTTCTGCTATTTCTATGTCCTCCCTGAGCAGTCCTTTTTATCCCTTGGTCATCCAGTGGTCAAACCCTCATGGATTTGCTTCAGATATACTTGAACAGCTAATTGATAAACTAAAGAGCAGCAAATCCCCTGGACCAGATGGTATACATCTCAGGTTGCTGAAAGAATTGAAATATGAGATTGCAGAACTACAATTAGTAATCTGTGACCTATCATTAAAATCATCTGTAATACACAAAGATTGGAGAGTGACCAATATAATGTCAGTTTTCAAAAAGGGTTCTGGGGGATGATCCAGAAAATCACAGACCAGTGGTTCTCAACCCAGTTCTCTGGGACCCCCAGGCTAGTCACGTTTTCAGTACCAGGCAAAATTACTGAACATGGAGATAATCATGGTTTAATGGCAGAATGCCAACATGGATTCAGCCACGGAAAGTCTTATCTTACTAATCTCTGATATTTTTTGAAGGTGTGAATAAACAGGTAGATAAAGGTGAACCGATTGATATAGTGTATCTGGATTTTCAGAAAGCCTTTGACAAAATCCCTCATGAGAAACTCCTGGGGAAATTAAAAATCCACGGGATAGGAGGCAATGTACTGTTGTGGATTAGGAACTGGTTAAATGGCCAATTTTATCAATGGAGAAAAGTGAATAGTGGAGTACCCCAGGGATCTGTGCTAGGCCCATTATTTTTTAACATATTTATAAATGACCTGGAAATGGGAATGAGTTAGGTGATCAAATTTGCAGATGAGACAAAATTATTCAAAGTTGTTAAAACACAAGATGATTGTAAAAAATTGCAAGAGGACCTTGAAAAACTGGGAGACGGGGCATCCAAATGATAGATAACATTTAATATGCACAAGTGCAAAGTTATGCACTCAGGGAAGAAGAACCCAAACTACAGTTATACGATGCAGAGTTCCACATTAGGAATCACTACCCAGGAAAAAGATCTGGGCATCATCGTGGATAATACATTGAAACTCTCTGCCCAGTGTACAACTGCAGTCAATAAAGGAAATATAATGCTAGGAATCATAAAGAAAGGAATGGAGAATAAAAAGAAGGCTATTATAATGCCACTATATCGTTCCATGGTGTGATCACACCATTGAATATCATGTATGATTCTGGCATTAAAAATGACATAGTAGAATTAGAAAAGATACAGAGAAGGGCGACAAAACTGGTAAAGGGATGGAAAGATATCCCTACGAGGAAAAGCTTAAAAAGGTCAGGGCTTTTCAACTTGGAAAAGAGATGGCTGAGGGGAGATATGACAGGTCTATAAAATAATGAATGAAGTGGAACGGGTAAACATAGATCAATTCTTTACACCATCAAAAAGTAGAACTAGGGGACACTGCAACGAAGGTACAATGTAGCACATTTAAGAATAAATTGGAGAAAATATTTTTTCACTCAACATGTATTCAAATTCTGGAATTTGTTACCAGAGGATGAAATCTAAGTTGTTAGTGTAACTGGATTTAAAAGAGCTTTGGATGAGTTCCAAGAGGAACAGTCCATAAACTATTATTAAAGAGGACTGGGCAAATCCACTGCTTACCATGGGACAAGCAGCATGGAATCTATATACCTTTTGGAAACCTGACAGGTACTTGTGACTTGGACTAGCCAATGTTGTAAACAGGATACTGGCCTTGATGACCCAGTATGGCATATCATATGTTCTTACTATGGATAGACTGGGCAGATTGGATGAGGGTCAAGTGTCTTTCTCTGCCATCATCTACTATGTTACTGTGAATCCACCATAAAGCGTAGTTACTCACCTGTAACAGGTGTTCTCCAGGAGCAGCAGGAATCAGTCCTCACTTATGGGTGACGTCGGCGCCGACGGAGCCCTCGCGGAGCAATTTTCCCCAGCTTTCAAAGAAAGCCTTTGGGAATTGCAGCGCGCATGCGCGGTAGTCTTCCCGCCCGAAGGTGCCATCTTAGCCAGTCAGATGACATAGCTAAAAAGGACAGCATAAAAATTTGCAAAACGAACATAAGCAGGACGATTGCAACTCCAAGGGGAGGAGGGAGGGTAGTGAGGACTGATTCCTGCTGCTCCTGGAGAACACCTGTTACAGGTGAGTAACTACGCTGTCTCCAGGACCAAGCAGGAAGTCAGTCCTCACTTATGGGACTCCCAAGCTCAAGGCTACCGGAGACCCTAAGCACAAAAATGAGCTCCCTCTAGCTCAGCAGCACAGAAGGAAAGAATCTTCGCTGAATTATCACCCACCGGTAGCCCACATCCGGGATGGAGGGTAGGAGTTGCTCAGACCTCAAAGAGATTACGGAGGACTGCCTGTCCGAAAGCACTGTCCCTACGGGACTCCCTCTCGAGACAGTAATGGACCGCAAAAGTCTGGCTCGAAGACCAAGTAGCGGCCCGGCAGATGTCTGCCAGCGGAACAGAGCGGAGGTAAGCCACTGACGTGGCCTTTGCCCGAACGCAATGAGCCGTGACTCGACTTTCTAAGGCGAGTCCGGCTGCCCCATAAGCCCAAGAGATACAGTCCGCAACCCAGATGGACAGAGTACGCTTGGAGACCGGGAGCCCCAATTTATTGGGGTCAAAGGACACAAAAAAGCTGCGCAGCTTTACGGTGCTCCCGCGTACGGTCAAGGTAGAAGTTCAACGCCCTTCTACAGTCCAGGGTATGGAGGACCGTCTCAGCTCGGCTGGAGTGTGGTCTTTGATAGTAGGTTGGAAGTACCTCATCCTGATTCTCGTGATAAGGGGAGACCTCTTTAGGCAGAATCTTTGTGTGAGTCCGCAGGTCTACCCTATTCTTGTAGAAACGAGTGTAGGGGGGATCAGACACGAGGGCATGTAAGTCACTTAAGCGCCTATCGGAAGAGAGGGCTATCAAGAACAGCGTTTTCCAAGACAGAAAACGGAGAGAGAGAGCAGGTAGCCATAGGTTCAAAAGGCGGACAGGTGATCCGCTGTAAAAACCACATTCAGGTCCCAGTCAGGCGCTGGCGGGCGCAGAGGTGGTTTAAGTAGTAGGAGACCTCGGAGAGAAACCTCGCTACGAGAGGGTCGTTGGAGAGAGGTCTGCCGTCCACCGGCACATGATGTGCGGAAAGAGCACTGAGGTGAACTTTGACGGAGTTGGACTTAAGTCCCAGATTAGAGAGGTGTAGCAAGTACTGTAAGATCACCGACACCGGGCAGGAGAAGGGATCCTGAGACTGTTGGGTACACCAGACTGCAAAGCGACGCCATTTAAGGGCGTAGCATTTGCGGGTAGAAGGCCGTCGCGAAGCCAAGACGACCTCCTCCACCTCTGCCGGCAAGAGGAGAGGAGCAAGGACTACCCTCTCAGCAGCCAGGCCATGAGGTTGAGAGACCTGAGGTTGGGGTGCAGTAGGGACCCCTGATCCTGGGTGAGGAGATCCGGTTGCACCCCCAGAGGGATTGGATCCTCCACCGCCAGTTGCAGCAAGAGCGGAAACCACGGCTGCCTGGGCCAGCGAGGGGCCACCAGGATCATGAAAGCTTTGTCTCGGAGAACCTTGAAAAGGGTCCGAGAGACTAACGGGATGGGAGGGAAAGCGTACAGAAGGCTCCCCGACCATGAGATCAGAAAGGCGTCCGCCGCCACCCGAAGGGGGTGAGGCTGACGAGAGCAGAAGCGAGGAAGCTGCCGGTTGTGAGGACTGGCAAAGAGATCCACTGTGGGGAGGCCCCACCTGAGGAAGAGCTTCTGAACAATCAAGGGGTCCAGACGCCACTCGTGCGGCTGGAGGACCCTGCTGAGTTTGTCCGCCAGGCAATTTTCTTGGCCCGGGAGATAAACTGCCTTGAGGAGAATGCCGTGACTGACGGCCCAAGAGCAGAGCTTCTGTGCCTCCCGGCAGAGGAGGAAGGAGCCCGTGCCCCCCTGCTTGTTCACGTAGAACATGGCAACTTGATTGTCCGTCTGGACAAGGACGGACTGTTGGGAGGTCAGGTGGGAGAAGGCCTTGAGAGCTAGGCGGATCGCCCTGAGCTCCAGGAAGTTGATCTGCTGAGCAGACTCCCACTTGGTCCAGAGGCCTTGAGTACGTGCCTCTTGGCAATGGGCTCCCCAGCCCAGGAGGGATGCATCGGTGGTCAGCACCCGGGTCGGCTGAGGTGACTGGAAAGGCATTCCCAATACCAGGTTCGGCTGCCGGAGCCACCACCGGATAGACGAGACCAGCGGCTCGGAGACGCGCACCAGGTCTGCTAGGCCGCCCGTGGCCTGTCGCCACTGCTGGCGGAGACACCACTGAGCAGGCCGCATATTCAGGCGGGCATTGGGGGTCACATGGACGGTGGAAAGCCATATGGCCGAGCAGTCTCAGGAAGCGCCTGGCGGAGACCAGGGGCTGGCTGCGAAAGCGGTCGGCTAGGTCCATGAGCCGCTGAGCCCTGTCGAGCGGTAGGTACGCTCGCGCCTGAGGGGTGTGCAGCCTTGCGCCGATGAACTCGAGATCCTGTGAGGGGAGCAAAGTGGACTTTGCGAAGTTGATGACAAAGCCCAAGTGCTGCAGCAGAGTCACCGTGCGGCACGTGGCGGTGGTGACCTCCTGAGCGGACGCTGCTCTGATGAGCCAGTCGTCGAGGTACGGAAAAACATAGAGGCCGTGAAGCCGGAGATGGGCCGCCACGACCGCGAGACATTTTGTGAAGACTCGCGGTGCGGAGGACAGGCCGAAGGGCAGTACTCTGTACTGGTAATGATTTCCTGCCACCACAAACCTTAGGTATTGGCGGTGGCTTGGGTGGATGAGGATGTGCGTGTAAGCATCCTTTAGATCCAAGGAGCATAGCCAATCTCCCTGCTGGAGGTAGGGCAGAAGGATTCCAAGGGTAAGCATTTTGAACTTCTCCCGCACAAGGAACTTGTTGAGGTTGCGCAAGTCCAGGATGGGTCGGAGGCCTCCTGTTCTCTTTGGTATCAGAAAATACCTTGAATAGAAGCCCTGACCTCTCAGGTGGTGTGGCACCGGTTCCACCGCCCGATCCTGCAGAAGACCTGCTAACTCCTGAAGGAGCAACTCCCTGTGCAGAGGGGGGCGCGGAGGCTCTCCCGGAAAATAGGAGGGAGGGACCTGATGGAAGTGGAGAAGGTAGCCCTCTCGCACGACCTGAAGCACCCAGGCATCTGCGGTGATGCTGGACCACCTGTCGGCGAAGTGAACCAGCCGGCCTCCGGTGCTGGGGGGAACCAGCGGGGGGGGGAGAGGCTATGCTGAGCGAGTCAAAAACCCCCACCCTGCTGAGCAGGGGCTGGTGGCGCAGGCTTGGGGGCTTGCTGCCTACGGGACCCGTTACCCCGTCCCTTGGCCTGCTGGCCCTGTTGGGGAGCTGCAGGGGCCTGATAATGGGGGTATTGTTTGTAGGCAGCCGCCTTCCTCGGTTAAAATGTCTTTTTTCCCGAGCCCTTCTTTTTCTGGGAAGGGGCGGAGGTCTTCCTAGAAAGCCTGGTCCTGGTGAGAGTCTCAGTCTCAATTTGTGCAGCCTTTTCCGCCATGGGCTTGCCAAAGAGGTTTTCGCCTCGGCAGGGGACATCGACCAACTTGTCCTGTACCCAGGGCTCAAGGTCGGATGACTGAAGCCAAGCCTGTCGGCGGGCACCGATGCCGGCTGCGGCTACTCGAGCCGAGGCTTCAAAGCCATCATAGGCTGCCCGGGACATGAACTTTGAGCATTCCCGAATACCTGTGGACAAGGCTAGGAACCTCCGCAAGGGTTCCTCGGACAAACCAGCGGAGAAGCCGGCTAGCTCTTTAGCCAGATCCCTGAGATACATGCCCATGTAGAGCTGGTAAGTCTGGACACGACAGGCGAGCATAGAGCCCTGGAAGCACTTCTTGCCAAGGCCATCCAGGTTACGGGCCTCCCTTCCAGGAGGCACCGAGGAGTGCATCTTCTGGCTCTTAAGACGATGCATGGCCGATTCCACTACCATGGAATGGTGCGGCAACTGCGCCTTTTGAAAACCAGGGCTCTTGCGGACTCGATAGATAGAATTGACCCGCTTGCTCAGGACCGGCGAGGAGGCCGGACTCTCCCACATGCGGAAGAGCAGTCGTTCCAGCATAGGAGGAACCGGCACAGTAAAGTGCTCCCTCGCGGGAGAGTCATACTGGAGGGCGTCGAGCTCTTCGGCTCGAGGCTCCTCCTCGGGGTCCGCAGGGAAGGCCAAAGCCTTGGCCATATCCCTAACGAAATCCGAGAACCGGGCATCCTCCGGGGGGGACTGCTTCCGAGGCTCGGACTCCGGAGAGTCCGATGGGACACACCGAGTCCGGAAAGAATCAGGTGACTCTTCTTCCTCCGACTCCCAGACCGACTCCGACGAGGACTCGGTGGGGTCGGCTCGGGCAGGGTGCGGCGCCAGCCGCCCCGACGCCGAGGGAGTCGGCGTCGGCGTCGGCGACCTCGGTCCCGAACGGGAGGCCGAGGGCGACCTCGACCGAGGATCGACTCGAGTTCTCATCGACTCGAGGATCGGCTCGGTCTCCGGGGTCGACTTGGACGTCGACGTCCCGGCGGTCGGGGCAGCGACGCCAGCGAAGCCAGCGAGCAGTGCCCGCTGCTGGTCCATGAAGGCAGACAATCTGCTCTCCAAGGCCGTCAACCTGAGTCCGAGCTCAGGCGACCCAGCAGCCCCCGACTCGGGCCCCGACGGCGTCGGGCCCGACGTCGGCTGACGCGGAGGCGAGTCCAGAAGGACAACAGGACTTACCCGGGCAGGCATCTCCGACTCCAGGCGAGGTCGCTTCGGGAGGTGATCCTTCTCCAAGGACCCGGGGCGGCTGTCGGGGCTATGCGACCTGGCCCTCGCGGAGCCAGGAGCGTCCACCGACGCCGCCCTCGCGGGTTTTTCCTTCCGTCGATGGTCCCCGGAGGGAGAACCCCGGTCGGAGGAGCTCCGTCGACGGTCCGAACTGGAGCCTTTCGACAGTGAGGCCTCCGACGAGGTCCGGGTACGGCTGGGGTCAGCGAAGATTCTTTCGCGCTGATGCCGCCGACTTCTCAACGCCTTCGAGGACAGTTTGCTGCAGGGCCCACAGATCAGTTCCTCGTGATCTGGGCCCAGGCAGCGGAGGCAAAGGTCGTGTGAGTCGGTGAGTGACATATTTCGGTCACACCGACCACACCGCTTAAAGCCACTGGCAGCCATCGGGGAAAAAAGGGCCCCTGCGAGGTCAAAGGACCGGGCTGCCAGGGAAAAAACGAAAACGAAAACTGACTAAGTCAGAATAACCGAAAAACCGTTAGAGGACTCGAGACCGGCGTCGCGAGTCCGGGCGGGGAAAACGACCGGCGTCGAACCGAAAGAAAAAAGGATAAATACAGAGGAAAATCAACTTTTTCGCGGGGACAAGACGGGGACGTCTGTAGGGCTCCGCGGAAAAAAGAAGACTGGCTAAGATGGCACCTTCGGGCGGGAAGACTACCGCGCATGCGCGCTGCAATTCCCAAAGGCTTTCTTTGAAAGCTGGGGAAAATTGCTCCGCGAGGGCTCCGTCGGCGCCGACGTCACCCATAAGTGAGGACTGACTTCCTGCTTGGTCCTGGAGAAATAGGCTGTTCGCTTTTTGTGGACCATGATTCCCAAAAGCAATGCAAAATAAGCACCACAGAGATGAATCGCTCAGGCCTAGTGGGAGAGAAGGCATCATATCCTCTATATGGACCAATATAAGGTCTTGGACACAGTGTCTGATTCAGCTGAATCACACTATGATTCATTTCAAAATAGTATTTTGTTCTAAATTTCAGAAAATTTCACTAGTTATAGGAGGGAGTAGAACTGTGAACTGTATACATATGGAAATAGTGGAGGGAGTTCAAGGCTCAGGCAACATACTTAAAGCGTGCCAGCCTACTTGCTAAGACACCCCTGTGCTTCCTGTGGTTTCTATTCATCAAACAAACTTTTAGGGGAAATTTGCTTCATTACAGAAACTTGCATATCTATTTTTAAATTTTCTTGTCACTTAATATTGCAGTCTACCAACCTCAGCACAGGTTTCTAAATCCAAACCCATGCAACGCTTGTTATCAAGGCAGCACTTGCTTCACAGGTTGTACATGTTACCTCCTGGAGAGTTTGGTAAAAGCAACATTTTCATCTGTGATTGAGCTTGTTGGCTCTGCGACCAACCAAGTATAGCAGAACAGACCTAGCCTCCCTTTCCTCCTCTGATGGGAAAATGATGAATGGCAACTCAACTTGTGACTTGCATGCAGATTTCCAGTACCATCTCTTCTCTGTCCTCTACAGCCTCATCTTCATCCTGGGTTTGACAGAGAATGTCTTAGCTCTCTATGTGTTGACTTGCAAGGTGAAAAATACCACTCAGTCCTATGTATACTTCATCAACCTAGCAATAGTGGATACCATCTTTGTCTGTATGCTGCCTTTTAGAATCCACTATCATATTAATGAGAACAATTGGATCTTCGGGGATATCACCTGCAGAATCACTGGGACCCTCTATTTCACCAACATCTACCTGAGCATTGGCTTCTTCACATGTATATGCGTTGATCGTTACATCGCTGTAGTGCATCCTGTGACATACCTACGGATTAAGGTCAGCCACTACAGCATAGTGTTAACTGTGCTACTTTGGGCTATTGCAGTGGCTATTGTAGTTCCTTTGGTCTTGGGAGGGCGTCTGCACAATTTCACAGAGCACAATAACAAGACAGCTTGCTTTGAGAGCTTTCCTGTGAGCAGCTGGATGACACGGATGGTGCCCTACAATACCTGTGCCTTGGTGTTTGGCTTTGTTATACCTTTCAGCATCATCATAATAAGCTATCCTTTGATTGCTAGACGTATCTCCAAGATCAAAGCTAGCATTCATAAAAAGAAGGCTCTGAGAACTATCTTCATGATCCTAGCTATCTCCATCCTGTGCTTCCTTCCCTACCACATCACGCACCTTCTGCATTTCATGATGCGGACCAAACTTCTCGACCACTGTGCCTTTGCTAGCTTCATCTACAAACTGCGCCGTATCACCCTGGCCATGGTTAGCTTCAACAGCTGCCTGAACCCCATCATGTACTATTTTACCTCCACCACCTACAGTGGCCAGCTCACACTGAAGTTCCGAGGACTTAGAGCCAAGAAGGTTTATACCATTTATGATCGAGATATGACCCAACTCAGCTGCACTTACAGAAATAAGCCATGAATAGTGGAAATGATATAGAGTTTCTCAGCTGTAATTATTCCACAACCTGTATTATTTTCTCTTCCAGTCATTGGATCTCCTTCTGTCCTCACCTTTCCTATCAGTTGAACTGGTTGCATTGCCATGGGGAGCAGAATGTTAAGAGGTAAACGGTTATTAAGTAATATATCTAGGGCAAGGGTTCTCACTTTGTCCTTGAGACACACCTAGCCAGTCAGGTTTTCAGGATAACCACAATGTATGTGCATAACAGATTTGCATACCATGGCGGCAGTGCATGCAAATCTCTCTCATGAATATTCATTGTGGTTATCCTGAAAATCTGACTGGCTAGGTGATCTAGGGTGAATTTTTAATCATTTGGGCTGTTTGGTGTTTTTTTGGAACTCCTTTTTGGTTTTTCAGTTCAATAAAAACTACACCTGAGATCTAGCACCATGAGCCTTCATACATAGCTGCCTAGGAATTTGTTATATCTCCCAACTCCCACACTTACCTGATTTGGTCATCACAGCAACAATCCTCTGGTTCCTTCCCTTTGAAACTCCACTATTCCGGGCCTTGGCTCTGGCTGTGTGTGTCACCATTGAACTATAACCTTAACAATACTACTCCCACCAAGGCTGTACTGTTCATCCCACTATAGAGAAAAGGCAGTTCATTTGCTCCGATGTTTGTCCATTTTTGCTACTCCGTGCCTTGCACTGGCAGCATTGAGTTGAGGAACATCCACCTAGCAGACAAACTGCAGTTTGCCTGTGTGTTGGAAACCAGCGGTCCATACAGGAAGGGGACAAGAGTGTTGAGAGGTGGTGGACAACAGACAGGCAGAATTAACTCTCTCTTCATTTGTGTTACCGCTAGTTTCTTAATAGCATTAGATTGATTTATTGTTCACATATTAAATAAGGTTACCCAATTTTTTGCAGGTAATCTGGGACACTTGTTATCTGAAGCAGAATGTGTGGGGGGGAGAGGAAAAGGGATACCTTGGTTCTAGCATTCAGCAACAAGATGTGGAGGAGGGAAGATGAGTTATTGCCCTGCCCCCTCCATCCCCATCCATCCCATGACAGCAGCAATATCATTTTGAAGCAGACCAATCCACGGAGAAATTGAAACAGTGATTCATTTCCCCCCAGTACTATGCAAAATGCATTTGTGGTCAACATTATTGGCACCCTTGCAGTTCTACCCCTTAAGGTGAAATTAGACCTTACCTGCTAATTGGCTTTCCTCGAGTGCCTCCAGTCCAGTCCCGACCCGACCTCTGGGTAGTCACTCCCCACCAGCAGCTTGGAGACTGAGCATATCATCTTTTGATGACATCAGTGTGCTTAGGCAGCAAGCGCCACCTACCAGACCCAGTAACCTATTGACAAAACAGACTCACAGGAGCAACAAATAAGTAGTTAACTTTTGAACAAAGGATATATAATGCTCAATAAACTAGAACCAGGCCCCCCAAACTAACCAGGGAACCTCCTCCACAAGGAGGAAGCAGCTTACCCATCAAACCTCCAAGCGCCTGCCAGACACAAGCTCGTCACTACTGCTTCTGCCAAAACATCAAAAGAAACAAAATGTAAATTTCTGTCATGCTTGTTACTGCAAAAATGCAACGTGTGCCTTCGAGTCAATGCTGACTCCTGGCGACCCCAAAGCTCCTGGTTTTTCTTAGCAGTGTGACCGAAAGTAGATTGCCAGGCCTTTCTTCCGAGGCAATGGAGGGTTAAGTGACTTGCCCAAGGCCACAAACAGTGCTAGTGGGAATCAAACCCTAGTTGCTTGGTTACCAAGCCACTAGGCTACTCCTCCACTCCTAATGCTTGTTATTAGTGTTTTGTTTTATCTTTCCTTTTGTTTTGTTTTGCTTTTACAAAAAGAAATGCGGCTCTGCAAGAAAGGCTTCCGAGCCTCTGGCACCGTGCAAAACCCCAGGACCACCCACGCAATGACGACCTTCTTCAGGCCTGGGGTCATTACGCTACCTAGGTTGCTGAAGCAGGGAGAGTTCTGGGACTGGATTTGAGGCACTCAAGAAAAGCTAATTAGCAGGTAAGGCCTCATTTCATCTTCCTTATCATTCCTCCAGTCCCATCCTGACCTCTGGGATGTACCATAGCAGTACTGACGGGAAGGACCTGCGAGCCCAGCCTGAATCACTGCCACACCAAACCTCGCGTCCCCTGCCGCCTGAACATCCAGGCAATGATGCTTCACAAAGGTATGGGGCAATGCCCAAGTGGCCACCCTACAACTATCTCCTGGCGGTACTAACCCACCTCCGCCCACGAAGCAGCCTGAGCCTGGTTGAATGGGCCCGTAACCCTGCAGGTACCAACCGACGCGCAACAGATAAGCTGACGCAATAGCCTCTTTAATCCATCTCAAGATGGAGGTCTTAGACATTGCCTCCCCCTTATGGAGTCCTCCAAACAAGATGAACAAGTGATCAGACTTCCAAAACGGCGCTGTCCTATTCAAATAACACCACAATGCCCTCTGCACATCCAGGAGGCGTAATTGCGGATCTCAGACCCCCTTGGACACCCCCCAGAGTACTGGCAGGATGACTGGCTGGTTCAAATGAAAAACCAAGCGTACTTTAGGCAAAAACAAAACAATGGAACTGGATGTAGTACCACCTTCTCCTTTGAGATGGAAGGAAAGGCTCCCGACACGACAGAGAGCTTGGAGCTCTGAAATCCTCCTGGCAGAACAGAAAGCAACCAGAAACACCATTTTAAGCATTAGGTCCTTCAGCATGCAGGAGCCCAGAGGCTCAAAAGGCTCTTCTGTCATCACTGATAAAACCAAACTGAGGTCCCAAGGAGGCATCACCAACCACAGCAGTGGCCAGACCTGCTTTACTGCGTTTAAAAAAAACGCACCACATCCAGATGAGCCCCTAAGAATATCCTTTGTATCCTTCTGTGGTAACAATAGCTGCCACTTGCACTCACTAGAACTTGCAGGTCAGACCCTTGTCCAGGCCAGACTTCAGAAAGACTAGCACTTCGGGCACCGATGCGACAAAGGTTGGCACTGTTGTTTCGCAAACTAGGCTTCAAAAATGCACCACACTCAGATATAAGACAATGATGTGGAGTTCTTCCGGGCCTTCAATAAGGTCAAAATCACCTGCACCGAGTAGTTATGCTTCCTCAACCTAGCTCTTTCAAGCCCTGTGCCATAAGCAAGAATCAATCCACTTGAGGCATTCGGACCAGCCCCTGGGTCAACAGGTCGGCCCGGAGTGGCAGGCACCATGGCCGATCCACTATCAGCCAGACCATGGCCACCTTGGCCAATCAGGGGCAATGAGAAGGACTTGCCCCCGATGTGCTTTGATTCATTGCACTATATGACCAATGAGCACCCATGAGGGAATGAGAGTAGGCCATCCATGGACCAGCACTGCACTAGAGCATCCAGACCTTCCTAGATTCTCTCTCCTAGTGCTGAAGAATCGGCTTGCCTTGGCCGACGTGAAGGTTGCCATGAGATCCATGATCAGTATGCCCCAACTTTGAATTATCCACGAGAACACAGCGTCATTGAGCGTCCACTCCCCAGGATCCAGATGACCCTGACTTAAGTAGTCGGCCATCACATCCACATGGAGGGATTGTACCGGCAACAAGTGCTGTCGAGATCACTTGCAGATGGCTCTCCCCCAATCCAAGAGCACACTGGCCTTGTTCTCCAGGCACATGTTTCCCTTATCCTTTTGTCAATTTATGTAGAAAGGGGTCAAAATCCTACAGGGCAAAAAAAAAAACGCCCTCATCTCCAACCGGTTGATGGGCCAGTTACTCTCCTCCGGTTTCCACTGACCCTGAGCAATGCAGCCCTCGCTGTGAGCCCCCTAGCCAGATAAACTGGCATCCATTGTTACTGGCACCCAGTGCGGTGACTCCAGGGGCATCCTGGCTGATGGGCTCTCAGGTGGTGGCTACACCCAGAGAAACATTCGGGTCCCCCCAGACAGGGTAATGGTTCTGTCAAAGGATGCTGTTGTGGTGATCACCGGTATAGCAGCACCCTCTGCAGTGGCCTCATATGGGCTTGTGCCCAAGGTATCAGCTTGATTGCCGCCACCATGGTTCTTAACACCTGTAGATAATCCCAAGCCGTTGGCACCTGGATTCTGAGGAACTGTTGCACCTGTTGATGCAGTGCCTGCGCTCTCTGCCCCGGCAGAAACACCCTGCTGCTGCATGTGTCGAAGTGGGCTCCAAGATACTCCAGGTCCTGCAATGGAACCAGCAGACTCTTGGCAAAGTTGATAATCCAGCCGAGAATTTGCAGAAATTTGATGACCCGTGCAATGGCTCACTCATTGTCCTGCCTGGATTTTGCCCGAATGAGCCAATTGTCGAGGTAAGGATGGACCAACATTCACTCTTGGTGCAGCATGGCCGCCACCATACCATCACCTTAGTGAAGGTATGCGGAGCCATCACCAGGCTGAAGGGTAATGCACAGAATTGGAAGTGCCCCAGGGATACTGCAAAGTGGAGAAACTGATGATGCTCCGGACGTATGGGAATGTGCAAATAGATCTCCGCGAGGTCGAGGGAGGTGAGAAACTCTCCTCTCGAACATATTGGAGAGTCTCCATATTGAAATGGGGCACTCGCAGACACTGGTTCATTTTCTTGAGGTCGAGAATAGGTCAGAAGGAGCCTTACCTTTTGGGCACCATGAAATAAATGGAGTATCGACGGTTTCTGCACTAATCCTGGGATACTCGCACCATGGCCCCTAGCTTTATAAGCTGCCCCACGGTGTCTTACACTGCTTTTGCCTTGTCCCAAGCCTTGCATGGGGATTTGTACAAAAGAAGGAGCGAGGGGTCTGACGAACTAGAGCGCATAGCCTTCCCTTATAACCTCCAGGACCCATTGGTCAGATGTGATCTGCTTCAGACCGGGTAGAAGTCACATAGCTGACCTCCCACGGACGCCACCTCTGCCTGGGCCTGCCTTGCTTCATTGTGCCTTTTTCAGAGCAGAGGAAGGCAGAGTAGTATCCTCGTCCTGCTCCTCTAAACCCCTGAAAGGCTTGTCCATGAGAGGAAAAATGTCCCTTCTGGTATAGAACAAATCGCATGGCGCAGAAACACCTAAAATCCCATGCCTGACCCTGTGACAGAGCTGCGGAGTGCCCCTGCTTCTGCTTGTCCTCAGGGAGATGCCCCCCTGTAGAATACCCCAAATCCTAAACCAACTTATCCAACGCCTCTCCGAACAAGAGTCTGCCTTTCAAGGGTAGCTTACTTAACTGAAACTTAGAGGAGACATCCTCCAACTAATTACACAGCCAAAGATAGCGGCACACCGCAACCACAGAGGCCATGCTCTTAGAAAGACCTCTGATGAGATCGTAGAAGATGTCTGCCAGATAAGCAGCTTCCAATTCCAGCTTTGCTGCTGAAGGCTCCAGGGGCTCCTCAGCTGGCTCCAAAATGCCCTGCACCGCATTCTTCCTGGATTATCTGTTTAATCACACGATGTAGGGGAAAAATCTTCTGCAATTTTCAGACGGCTTGAAAGAGCGGGTCTTCCAGCGCTTCCTTGTCCGGCTGTCCACATGCCGGCATGTTGTTTTGAGCGACTGGAAATAAGGGTCACCAACTCCTCACGGCAGAAGACATGGAAAATACAGGATTCTTCCTCCTGCAGATCTTGCCTTCTTCCATCCCTTCCGCGTCTCCATCCAAGTCCTCCAGATCATCCGAGTGAAGGGAGCTCGTCTCTTCTCCTGGTTCCCCCTCAATCCTATGCCTGCTAGAGGCCAGCTTATCTTCCATATAGCCTTCTCTGTTGCCACCCTCTTCCTTCCTTCTTCCAAAGAAGGGGGGTGGGGCGGATTGTCTTGTCCCTGCTGCATCATGCAGAATGCCTTGTACATGAGGATGATGAACTCGGGAGAACTCCCCCACCCCAAGGCCATCACCTGAAGGTCTGGGAGAGGTGTGCTCCCTACACCAACACTGCAGAAGTGGAGTCGGTTCCTCCCTCCAGCTGTGCCATCGCCCCCAAGGAGGGCGAACCATTCCCCCCACCCTTGCCACCACTCGGACACCCATGAGGACTTGCTTATGCAGACTTCTCCACACTAACCTCCTGTAAACGGGCATCCGCCTCACAGGCGCAACATATTCCTGCAGCTGAGACCGTGCCCCATCGCACCCCACATGCAAAACAGTCCATTTTGTTTTCTTTTTAACCATTCTTTTGTACTTTTGGATGTATGTTTTGGGTCATTTTCCTGCTGGAGGACCCATGACCTTTGACCCAGACCTAGCTTTCTGACACTGGGTAGCACTCCAAAATACCTTGGGTAGTCCTATGACTTCATGATTCCTTTAATACGTGGCTCTCACCAGCACGATAAGGCTTGGAGTATAGAAGGCCTCCAGTGCCCCTTACAACACTCCTGCCAGTGCCAAATATCTAGACTGAGAGGTTCTTAGCGGCTTTCTTTGCCTTTATTTATTTACTTACTTACTTTAACTGAAACCGTAGATAGCCAGCAGAATTAAAAGCAAAAAAAAAAAACCTCCCCACAGAGGAACAGTCCCAGCCTCCTAGCAGGTCTTCCCCCTCCCCACTATGCTAGCTCTGTGCTGATTTGTTGACTAGAAAATGGTGCGGTTTCCCATGCTACTGCAAAATGAAGCTGCAACGATGTGGTCTCAGGCATCTAGCCAGAGTCGCGAACTGCAAAGAAAAAACTGCCGCAGAGCTGCACACTACCCTGAAGGGCTTTTACCTTTGCCACCAGCCCTCACACGCTCCCTCTCCCTGCCTTGCACCCAGCCCTACTTACCGGCTTCGGCGCAAAGGTGGAAGCCCGATTGCAGATCCTTAAAGTGACAGGCCTTGTGTTTCTCAATGGCTCCTCACCCGATGATGGGTTCAGGAGCCGCAGCAGCCACTACAGAGACTCTGATCAGCCTCCTCTTTCTCCGGAGAAGGGCCCCTGCCCCTAAGGCTGTCCTGATGTGCTTGCTTTTTTTTTTTTTAAACCAGGATTTATTAATCAAACTGCTCCTCTTCCTTCTGCCACTAAAAGAGCGAGAGCTCCCCAGAAATAAAAGTAAAAAGAAATAAAAGCTCCTTAATTGTCCCTACAGTGAGTCCAGACCCTGGGATCACCTGCTTCAGCTGCTTGGAGACCAAGCTTACTGGGACTGGTAGGTGGTACTAGCTGTCTAAGTACACTGATGTCATCAAAAGATGACATGCTCAGTCTCCAAGCTGCTGGTAAGGTTTGACTACCCAGAGGTCAAGATTAGACTGGAGGGACGAGAAGGAATGTCCAATATTTCCCAAAATAAGTGGCCAGTGAAATGGTTTTGGACTATATATGCACACATATCTGACACGTAAAAGAATCAAATAAAACAAAACCAATTAAAAAAGGACATAATAGGAAATAGTATAAAAACTGTGACATTGCCTCAGGAACTGGAGGCCTGGAACGTATTAAAGGAATCATGAAGTCATAGGACTACCCAAGGTATTTTGGAGTGCTACCCAGTGTCAGAAAGCTAGGTCTGGGTCGAAGGTCATGGGTCCTCCAGCAGGAAAATGACCCAAAACATACATCCAAAAGTACAAAAGAATGGTTAAAAAGAAAACAAAATGGACTGTTTTAAAATGGCTACTTCAAGTCAAGTATGGAGGTACTTCAAGCATTCTCCAACAGACTTCGAGAGGGCCTGAAAACGTCAGAGATGGTCTCCGTCAAGGCCCGCCGCAAAGCCTCCAAGCTCTCTATTGAGGTCATGGAGGAACATCCCAATGTATAATTGGTAAACTTGGATGTGGCATGACAGCATGGAGCCCTGATAAACCTTGCACCCGAGGGCGTCGAGGGTACAAGACACTCTGCCCAGTGGGACCGAAGAATGAGTCTTCGGGCTCTTTAGCTTCTGCATGGCCAATTTGACCACCATCAAGGTGTAAGGAAGCTGGGCTTTCTGAAATACTGGGTCTTGCTAAACCCTATACATAGTGTCCAGGTGCTTGCTCACGACAGGGACAGAGGTCAGGGTCTCTCACACATGCGGAGGAATCGTTGGTTCAGAATAGGAGGAACCGGCACCGAGAGCACTTCCTTTGGAGGGGCTTCATATTGAAGAATATCGAGCTCCTCCGTGTGGGGCTCCTCCTCCGACTCAGTGGCGAGTGCAAGGGCCTGCGCCATGTCCCGGATGAACTCCAGAAAGGTGGTGTCCTCGAAAGGTGACCGCTGCCCCTGGATCGGCGGAGAGGGGTCCAAGGGGTGGTGTCGGTGGGAACGAGTCTCTGGGGCGGTCTCCCCGTCGGACTCCCATTCGGAGTAGTCCATGGAGGACTCTAGGTTGGGTGGCTTGAGATGGGTCGGTGACCCGCGCCGGGCCTGTTCAGAGCCAGAGGTGCTTGCCCAAGAAGGATCTCGCGCCCGAGGACCGAAACAGAAATGAAGACCTGCGCCGAGGATACTCACGAGGCTTCTGGCTCTTGGTGGTCACTGCGGCGGCCCAGGGAGTCGTCGAGGTCCCTGCGGTCTCGAGGCATATGCTGGTAGGGCCGAGCGCCAGTGCCTGCTGGGCAGCAAGGAACGCAGAAACGCTGAGCTCCAAGGCCAGCATTTGGGCCTCCCACTTAGGAGTGGGGCCCTGCAAAACAGACACCAGGGTAGCCAGGTCGGAAGGAGAGGGGGTCCTCACCAGGATGACCCTCGGGAGACCATGTGCCTTTGCCGGAGGCCTCCATATCAGTTCGAGGGTACCTTACAGAACCACTCCCTCTCTGACTCCAAAGTTTGCGGAGGGGGCTGAGAAACTGGGCACGTGACCTCTCACTCTGGTTTGGTGCCCCCAACAGAGTCCTCGCCGCCGCCTTCTTCTGCCATGTTTGGGCGACCCCTGGTCAAAGTGCCAACGGGCCTGGGGAGGAGCCTTGGGAGACTCCAGGTTTGCGGGGCCGAAGAGCGGGAGGCTACCAGAGATACCGGGGCTGCCTTACGGAAGAGATCATCCAGCTTCTGCTGGGCATGGTCAGCTCCTAGACACTTGAAACAGTCATGGGTGTCCGTGAGTGACATGTTTTTTGAAAACCTATCACATTTCTTAAAACCAGAGGCCATTGGGGGATAAAGGACCCCTGCGAGGTCAAAGACCCTAGATGCAGCCAGCGGTTAAAAAGAGTGTGAAGCACGGCGGTGAAACACAAAAAGGCAAAAAAGAAAAAACCCGAGACGAGGACCAAAGTAGAGGTGCTCGAGAGGCGGGAAGAGGACTGGCAAAGGCCGGAAAGCAAAAAAACTGGTTGGAATAGAGAAACTTTCCGGGGATGAGACGTGGAAAAAGGTAGACCGAGTAAGATGGCACTCTTGGGCAGGAAGAGGACCACGCATGCCTAGTGGCATTCCCAAAGGCTTTCATTGAAAGCTGGGGAAATGCTCCACGTGGGCTCCATCAGTGCCGACATCACCCATATGCGAGAACTGACTTCATGCTTGTTCTTGGAGAAGAGCTGAAATCTGCCATTGATAAAAGGAATCCTGGAAGCATTCATGAGCTGGAAGAAATCTCAGTTGAAGAGTGGGAGAAACTACCAGAAGACAAATATATGAAACCTATAGATGGCTACAAGAAACATTTGGAAGCCGTCATCACTACCAAGGGTTGTGCAACCAAATATTAGTGAAGAGTGCTATTAATCCTGTCCAGGTCATATTTGGGTTTTTTTCTCAGAAATTACAACTAAGTTGCACAGACATCTTTTTTTGTTGTATTCCTTTGAACATACTATTAAAACATTATGATGACCTACATTTGGAATATTTCCAATTATTTCACAAGATATTGTATACAGCTTACCTAAAATGCAAGGCCGCCAATAATGTTGATCACAACATGGATGTAAATTCTAAAAACTGATATATTCCAGTTACTAAATTGAAAATTAAATGTTTTTTTCCTACCCTCTCTGTCCCCATTGCTGGAATCAGAGACAGGAGGCTGCCAAACAAGCGAAAGTTGGAGACACAGCTCTAAAACTGGGAACAGCTGGTAACCTTACATATTAAAGCAACAAATCTGCTTGCTGCCTTTAGCCAATATAGGAGACCCTACAATTTTTTCCTTGAACACAATTCTGGATTACTAATCTATAAAACAAAGGTACTGAGCTAAAGCCCTAGAAACAGGCTCACCCTGCTACTTAAAAACAAGACTCATCCAAAGCAGAGGGCTGTAACTGGTGACATAAAAATCTTGCTAGTCGCAGGAGGAGACCAACAGAAGTCATTTTTTCTTCCATGCCTCGACCCCTAGTCCCACATCCTATGGCCACATGCTGAAAGGAGTCAACTAGCAGCAGTGCAAAGGAGCTTGTGGAACTTGCGAGACTGCAGAACCCCACAGTGTTCCAGCTTCAGAAGGAAAGTGCTCGAGGAGCACTACTTGATGACTTTCTTCGCCAATGGGAGGCCTCTGGAAGGGTGGGGGTCAGGTTTTTATTTATTTATTTATTACAATTTCTTATATACCGCACTATTTGGTATCAGCGCGGTTTACATTATAACATAACGACCATGACAACAAACTGTTTGGTTTTACATCGAACAGGGGTCCAAACATGGATAACAGGGGTCACTATATAAATGAGATATTTACATGGTATGAGTAACTTGGATAACAGGGGTCAATTATATACATGAGATATTTACATGGCAATAAGTACAAATATCATAATGAAAGAGAGGGTTGTTTCCAAAGTGGGTCATTTCTTCAGAGGGGATGTCTAGGTGCCATTGGTAGTTGGGTAGCATTGCAGGAAAAGATGGTATTTGAGAGCCTTCCTGAACTGCGATAGGTTGGCAATAGCCCTGATGTCAGGGGGTAGAGCATTCCAGCATTTAGGTACATAGTATCTGAAAGCCCTGTTTGTGGTTGATATGTTGCACTTTGACGATGCCTAGAAGGGAGTAGAAAATGGTACTTATGCTAGATGGGTGGTAGGGGGAGGGAAAATAAGAAAAGATGGTTTTGATGCCAGAGATGTGGGGGGAACAGAGGGCTGTGGAGTTAAGATGGGAACTAATGAACTGGGGGCTCGGGGAGGGGCAGGGAAAGGAAGTTAATGATGCCAAGGGACAGAAGGGAAAATGGTTGTAATGCTGGGGCAAGCAGAAGGAGGAGAAGATGGTACTGATGCCAGAAGAATGGGAAGGGAGAGGATACAAAGTAAGATAATGATGCCAGGTATGGGGAGGGGAGGGGAGAGGAAAGGAAAAAGAGAAGGTGATGATGCCAGAGGGTAGATGGGAAGGGAAGGGAAGGTGAATCCAGTACAAAATGTGCCAAGACATCAAAGCCCTTCAAAGCTTATGGAGTATTTAAAAAGGTACCCTGGTAAAGCACTACAGCCACGCCGCCCTGAATGAGTCGGATTTCAGAAGCTAAGCAGGGCTGAGCCTGTCTAGTACCTCCCCCTCAACCCTCCCACCCTCCTGCTCCTCAGCTCAGGCTGAAACTATGTCAGCTACAAGCTTTCTTGCTATAATGTATATAGTTTAACACAGATCTGTTATCTCTAGTCCCCACTCTTGTTACTTTGTTATTTGTTCCATGTAAATTGTTCCATTCAAATTATAATATCTAATCTCCAGGAACAAGCAGGAATGTAGACCTCACATATGGGTATCGTCGGTACCGATGGAGCCTGCGCGGGAACGCCCCCCAGCATCCAATAGGAACACTTTTGGGAGCATCCCTCAGCACATGCGCGCTGCATTCCCACCTTTCCAACTGTCCCTCTTCAGTTCTTCGTTTTCCGTGGAGCCGACAGGACACATACCCTGTCACTGAAAAAAAATTCTTCTTTAATCTTGTTTTCTTGTGGTCGCGTTTGCCTCCACACGACGCCTACCGGTTCCGCCGATTCTTTTCTTTAAAAAAAAAAAAATCTGAATTGTTTCTTGCAGCAACCAAGCTCTCCAGCAAAGAAGAAGATGGGTGACAACAGAATGTCGATGGTTGGACACAAGTCACCAGGGCCTGCAAAATCACCAATCCAACTTCTCCAGCCCTTGAATTGAAGAACCATTATATAGCCCTGGAAGTGGAGGAGGTGAAAGCATCCCTGGAAAAGGAAGAACCAGAGCTCAAGTACCCCAAAGTTGCAGAATCTGTGACCACAAGGAAACAAAGGGTAGTGGTGGTTGGAGACTCTCTTCTGAGGGGTACTGAGGCGTCCATCTGCCGACCAGACTTGATGTCCAGAGAGGCATGCTGTCTCCCTGGTGCCAAAATCCAAAATGTTATGGAGAGTTTGCCGAGACTCATCAAGCCCACTGACTATTACCCAATGTTGCTAATCCATGTTGGAACAAATGATACTGCCAGGTATACCTCGGAACGTATCAAAAGTGACTTCATGGCTCTGGGACAGAGGGTGAAGCAGTTAGGTGCAAAGGTGGTGTTCTCTTCAATCCTCCCTGTTGAGGGTAAAGGCCAAGGCAGAGAGGCTCGCATCCTGGAGATGAATGCATGGTTTCCTAGACCATGGGATGCTGTTCCAAGGGTTGCAGAGCAGAGATGGCATCCATCTGTCCAAGAAAGGTCAACATGTCTTCAGTAATAGACTGGTTAATCTACTGATGAGGGCTTTAAACTAGATTCGTTGGGGATGGGTGAAGAAAGCCCCCAGGTAGGTGAAAGCCCCAAGGTAGGTGATACATTAAATACCTTTATGGAAATGGGTAACAGGGGTAATGTATGGAAAGCAGTGTGTATAAATGCCCGCAGCATGGGAAATAAGATCCCTGATGTTGAAGCTTTGGTGGGAGTGGCTGACTTGGATTTAGTGGCAGTTACAGAAACATGGTTCACAGAAAACCATGATTGGGATGTAACTATACCTGGCTATACTTTATTCAGAAAAGACAGGGTAGGAAGAAGGGGAGGAGGAGTGGCACTATATGTAAAAACTACTATTAAAGCTTTGGAATTACAGAGCTTAAAAGGGAGAGAGGAGGCATTGTGGGTTAAACTAGAAAGAGGGAAAGAGAAATCTATTTGCATTGGTGTGATATACAGACCTCCCTCACAAGAGGAACAGGTTGACAGAGAGTTAATTGAAGACATACACAGCATTGCTAGGAAAGGGGAAGTGCTACTGATAGGAGATTTCAATATGCCAGATGTTGATTGGCACATTCCTGCTGCAGTATCATCTAGAAGTAAGGAGATCCTGGATTCTCTATACAGGGAGAACTATTCAGGCAATTGGTAACAGACCCCACACGTGAAGGGGCCATACTGGACTTGGTGCTTACCAATGGTGAAAGTGTTTCTGATGTTGTAGTGGGAGATCATTTTGCATCCAGTAATCACCAGATGGTGTGGTTCAGTATTAGGACTAGGGCTGTTAGAATCCATTCAAAGGTGAGGATCTTAGACTTTAGGAAGACTAACTTTGCCAAGATGGGCCAATACCTCAGGGAGTCGTTACTGGGATGGGAACAGCTGAGGGATGTAGAAAAATAATGGGCAAAACTGAAAGGGGATATATTAAGGGCAACCAACCTTTTTGTTAAAATTGTAAATAAAGGTAAATGGAAAAGGAGACCGCTATGGTTTTCGAAAGAAGTAGCTGAAAAAGTGAAGAAAAAGAGGGAGGCCTTCATGAAATACAAGAGATTACAGAGAGAGGAAGACAGGCATCTGTATTTGGAAAAACCTAGAGAAGCTCGCAAAGTAGTCAGGAAGGCAAAGATTCAAAAGGAGGAGGAAATAGCCAATGCAATAAAATGGGGGGATAAGACATTTTTCAGATATATTAGTGTGAAGAGGAAGGGCAAAAGTGGTATTGTCAGACTCAAGGGTTTTGGGGATTCATATGTATAAGCTGATAAGGATAAAGCGGAATTGCTTAACAAATATTTCTGTTCTGTGTTCACAGATGAAGAACCAGGAGCAGGACCTCAGAAAACACCCACAAACAGGAACAGAAGCGAGGGGCATCTTGAACAATTTTCAAAAGACTGTGTTCATGAGAAACTAGCTCAACTTAAAATAGACAAAGCAATGGGACCGGATGGGATACACCCTAGAATACTGAGGGAACTTGGGGACGTTCTAGCAGTTCCACTGACTGACCTTTTCAATGCCTCGTTGGAGTCGGGAATGGTGCCAAAGGACTGGAGAGAGGCTCATGTGGTACCTTTACACAAAAGCGGAAGTAAGGATGTGGTTGAAAACTACAGGCCGGTTACTTTAACTTCGGTGGTGAGTAAATTATTGGAAACGCTGCTGAAAGAGAAAATAGTGAGGTTTCTGGAGTCCAGCGGATTACAGGATCCGAGGCAGCATGGATTCACCAGAGGCAGGTCTTGTCAGACAAATCTGATTGATTTCTTTGACTGGGTGACCAGGGAGTTGAACCGAGGGAGAGCCCTAGATGTGGTGTATTTAGATTTCAGTAAAGCCTTTGACACTGTTCCTCATAGGCGACTTATAAACAAACTGAGCACCCTAGGGATGGACCCTAAAGTTACTGCTTGGGATAGAAATTGGTTGGGTGGGAGGTGACAAAGAGTACAAGTAAATGGAGCTCACTCTGAGGAGAAGGATGTTACCTGTGGTGTGCCCCAGGGATCTCTCCTTGATCCGATTCCTTTTAACATCTTTGTTAGTGATATAGCAGAAGGGCTGTCGAGTAAGGTTTGCCTCTTTGCAGATGATACCAAAATCTGCAATAGAGCAGACACCCAGGAAGGTGCAGATAACATGAGGAGGGATCTAGCTAAGCTTGAAGAATAGTCTAGAATTTGGCAGCTGGGATTTAATGTTAAAAAATGTAAGGTCATGCATTTGGGCTGCAGCAATCCAAGGGAGCAATATAGTATAGGGAGTGAAGTACTTTTGTCCACTAAAGAAGAGCGGGACCTAGGTGTGGTTGTGTCTGATGATCTTAAAGTAGCTAAACAGGTAGAAAAGGCGACGGCAAAAGCTAGAAGGATGCTTGGGTGCATATGGAGAGGAATGGCTAGCTGAAAAAAGGAGGTGATAATGCCTCTGTATAAGTCTTTGGTGCGACCTCATTTGGAGTATAGTGTGCAATTCTGGAGACCGCACCTTCAAAAGGATGTGAACAGGATGGAGTCGGTGCAGAGGGTGGCTACTAAAATGATTAGTGGTCTTCATTATAAAGCATATGAGGACAGACTGAAGGATCTTAATATGTACATCTTAGAGGAAAGGCGGGATAGTGGTGATATGAATGAAATGTTTAAATACCTCCGTGGCATAAATGTTCAGGGAGAGAGCCTCTTTCAACTGAAAGCAATTTCTGCTACATGGGATGAGGGTGAAGGGAGATAGACTCAGGAGTGATATGCGGAAATATTTCTTTACGGAAAGAGTAGTGGATCTGTGGAATAGTCTCCCAGTGGAGGTGGTAGAGATGAGGACAGTAACTGAATTCAAAAAGAATGGGACAAACACAGAGGATCTCTAAAGGTAAAAAGGGGACTGTTGTAGTTGTTGATATGGAAAGACAGACTTGATTTTTCCTTAAAGATGGCAAAACCAGCTAGTGGTTTTAAAAAATGCACTAAGTGTGGCAGTACCATTTCCGTCACCGCCATCCATGACTGGTGTCTTAAATGTTTAGGCCCTGACCATTCTCCATCTGAGTGTCTCTCTTGTATGAGGAATGACTAAAAGAGGAAGATAGAACCGGGCTGCAAAGCTCGGTACCCTTCTTTTCTTCGGATGCCAAGTCCATTGCATCGACGTCTTCAAGAGCCTCTTCTTCCTCCCATGGATCTCAAGTAACTAAACATAAAAGCCGGTCCCTCAAAGGGTAACTCTCCTGCTAAGCATTGAGATGCCATTGGCATTGCCCTTGAGGTAACCACACCGGCAAAACAGCCCCGGCAGGAGGCTTCGGCCTCCAAAGCATCAACGGGGTTCCAGGATGTTCTCGAGGCCATGCTCAGGGGTCCCGGCCGCCTTCACCGGTACAGAGACCCAGGCATCGGCAGCGTCGATAGACCAGAGATTCCTCACTATCAAGCGCAATATTGCAGCTCTCCTCACAGCTGCGGTACCGTTGACACCGATGGTTCAACGGGCACCGGTACTGACACCGGTACAGATACCAGCACAGATACCGGTACCAGCACCGACGGTACCGGCCCCCGTGGGAATTCTTCCCATGCCGTCTTTGCCAGGCATCGAAAGATCGGTACCAGATCAACTCGGTACCGACTTCGATCGATACTGGGATCGTGCCTTACATGAACATCGTGATCAGAGATACTTCGAATCCTCCGATTCCGATGACTATGAAAATTCTGCCGGTGCCAGAGTTTTTCTCCTGGAAGACTCTTCTTCTCCCCAATGCAGAATGTCACCTCCAAAGGACATGTTTTTTCAGGATTTTATTTGTGATGTTGCCAAAGGCCTTTCAATCATGGTAGCTCCTGAAAAAGAACCTAGAGCAAAGGAATTGGAAATTCTCCAATATCCTAAGGCTCCAAAGGAGGCAGCCACTCTGCACATTCATGAAATTCTTCATGATCTGATGCTCATATATTTTATATATGGGAATGTTCCTCAAAGAGGTCACAGGAGATTTGGAGCTTATGAGCCCACTTCTCCCAGATGACAGACGACAAGACTTCCTTACGCTTGTCAGGCATGCTCAAGATGTCTCCAAGTTTGTGAGTCGTGCAGCCTTTGACTGCTTTGAATGCATCAGCAGAACCTCTGCTATTGCCATTGGTGCACGACGGATTGCCTGGCTTCAGGCATCAGACTTGAAGATTTGGGTACAGGATAAATTAGGCAATATCCCTTGCACAGGAGAAAACCTCTTTGGCAAGAATTGGCAGGAAAAGGCTAATGTGAGAGATTGTCAAAATCTACAGCCACTTCAGCCAAAAAGAAACCCTATAAAAAAACCCTGTTTCAGCAAAAAGAGGAAGTTTTATCCATCCTATACCCAGCAAAGCCAAGCTCACGGTCAAGTTGCCCAAAGGGGACAACAGCAGCAATTTAAACAGCAGAAGAAGCCAAAAGGCCCGAGAGCTCAACCAGCTCCGCAGGTTCAGCCCCCTCAAGGGCTTTGACTCCTTCCTAGAGAGCTTAGCCTTCCTGCCTCTGAGGGGTCCAGAACCCCTAAATATTCCAGGCAGGCTGTGTCATTTTGCCAACAGATGGCACCAAATAACAGCAGAAAATTGGACTCTGTCCATTGTAGGAGAGGGGTACAAGCTTCATTTTCACAGCATGCCCCCTCCTACAATCCTAAGGCAGTTCAATTCCCAGACCTCTGCAGACAATCTGCTGAATCACGAGGTTTCAACACTTTTAGCCCAAGGGGCAATAGAGGAAGTACCCATCCTCCAGCAGGGTACAGGGTTCTACTCCCCCTATTTTCTTATTTCAAAGAAAACAGGCGGACACAGACCCATTCTAGACCTCAGAGAATTGAACAAATACCTGTTCCGAGAGAAGTTCAAAATGATTTCTCTAGGAACTCTTCTGCCATACCTTCAAAGTCAGGATTGGCTTTGCTCTCTAGACTTAAAGGATGTTAGTAGAGCACACCATTGACAAAGCTCTACTGAACCAGGCTGGTGCAGCAAAAGCTACGATGTGAATATTTTCCCCTGATGAAACCAATAGGAGGGAACTCCATCGTAAAGCTAAGCACTGGTTTACTATTTACTATTAAGTCATATAATTGTTTAAAAATTAATGTAGAAAAAATTCACATCAACGAATACCGTATTAGAAGGAGACTCATATGGCTAGATGTTTAAGACAGAGGTCATTGATATATTTTTAGGTATTAGTCCACTGATGTTCCATGAAACAGTGGCAACCTATAGTATCTGAGACCTCATTAGCCAAGAGTTCAATTTGATACAAGAAAAGCTTCTATGGAAGAATCACAGTAACTACTATTATTTGCATCTTTCAACTCTGTGATAGAATAACCACACCAACAATTGTTAAAGGATGTATATACTCACATTCTGATCCATCCAGATCACAGGAAATTCTTACGATTCCTTTTCAAGGGAAAACACTTCCAGTACAGGGTTCTTCCCTTTGGTCTGGCTTCCGCACCAAGAGTTTTCACAAAATGCATGGCAGTAGTAGCTGCATTCCTGCGAACCCTAGGTATATTCATCTTCCCTTACTTGGACGACTGGCTCATTTGAGCCCCCATGAGTGAAGAAGCCAGCTGTGCACTGTGTCACACAATGCGAATCCTCCAATACATGGAATTGGTAATAAACTTCCCAAAATCCCAACTTGTTCCTTCCCAGTCTCTGGAGTTCATAGGAGCCTGTTTAGATACCAGACAGTCAAGGGCTTTCCTTCCACAGGCCCGGTGTCTTCACATAGTGCAACTCGCTTCTCAAGCAGTGGGAAAATCCTCCCTAACTGCTTGAGAATTGCTACAGTTACTGGGACACATGGCATCCACAGTTCATGTAGTTCCCTATGCTCGCCTCCACATGCGAACAGCCCAGTGGACCCTATCCACACAGTGGACACAGGCCACAGGCCACAGGCCACAGGACGTCTCTCAGAAAAGATATCAAACTCTCATCGACTGATCTTGTCCCTTCAATGGTGGCAATCACTGGAGAATCTTTTAGTGGGGTCTCCTTTCCAACAACCCCTATTCCAGGCCACCCTAACAACAGATGCATCACAGGTGGGTTGGGGAGTACACCTGCATCATCTCTCTACCCAGGGCACCTGGACTCCACAGGAGGCTTGTCTTCACATAAACGTCCTAGAATTAAGAGCAATCTATTTAGCTCTTCGAGCATTCCATGCCCAGCTCAGCTACAAGACAGTCCTAGTCCAAACGAACAATCAAGTAGCCATTTTCTATGTGAACAAGCAGGGCGGAACAGGCTCTCTGTCGTTATGCATCGAAGCTTTACGACTTTGGGCCCTCGCCAGACAGCATCAAATCCACCTTCTCGTGGTATATCTTCCAGGCATTCAAAACCTTTGGGCAGACAAACTCAGCCGAGTACTGCTGCCTCACAAATGGTCTCTCCACCTAGACCAGGTGACAAAGATATTTCACATCTGGGGGACTCCAGACATAGACCTCTTTGCAAGTCCACTGAATGCCAAACTTCCCCGGTTCTGTTCCAGGATTCTGGCTCACAATTGCCAGGCAAGGGATGCCTTCCTCCTTCACTGGGGTCAGGACTTCCTCTATGCCTTCCCACCTATTCCCCTCATCCCCAAAACACTCTTCAAGCTTCAGAGAGACAGAGGTCGTATGATCCTCATAGCGCCACGGTGGCTACGCCAAACGTGGTATCCCCTGCTTCTACATCTCTCTCAAGCTGCGCCTCTGGAGTTAGGGTGTGCTCCAGATCTCCTTTCCCAAGAGAGCGGGGACCCTATGGCACCCGAATCCCCAGTCCCTGCATCTCACGGCCTGGTTGCTGTAAGCTTAAATCTTAGGATCTCAACCTTTCCCAACAGGTAAAGGATATCCTTCAGGCTTCTAGAAAACCTTCCACAAGACGATCTTACGCCTTCAAGTGGAAACATTTCACTATATGGTGTTCCCAGAAGGGGTTAAACCCCCTGGTGATACCTTTGGAAGCGATACTAGAGTATCTACTTCATTTATCAAATTCTGGTCTAAAGACCAATTCAGTAAGAGTCCATCTTAGCGCAATTACAGCTTCCTATAAGCCTTTAAATGGACAACCAATTTCCTCTCATCCTCTCATATCCAGATTTATGAGAGGTCTTCTGTTAACAAAACCTCCCATCAAACCACAACCGGTGGCATGGGATTTAAATATAGTTCTTGGGCAGCTCATGAAACCGCCCTTTGAACCTTTAGCCACTACTACCCTGAAGTTTTTATCCTGGAAGGTCATCTTCCTAATTGCAATCACCTGTGCATGTTGAATTGCAAGCGTTAGTCCTTACACTAGGTTTCACCATGATAAGGTTGTCCTCAGAACTCATCCACACTTTATGCCAAAAGTGGTTTTGCCTTTTCATTTAAATCAATTGATTTATCTTCCTGTATTCTTTCTGAGGCCTCATGCCTCTAATGCAGAGAAGAACCTTCACATTTTGACTGTAAAAGAGCCTTAGCTTTTTATCTACAAAGAACACAGCAACATAGAAAGTCTTCTCAACTTTTTATTGCTTTTGATGCTAGTCATTTGGGACATCCAGTCTTCAAGAGGACTTTATCCAAATGGATTGCACAATGCATATCCTTTGCTTATGAGAGTAAGAGTCTTCCTCTTCAAGGCCATGTCACAGCTCATAATGTGAGAGCCATGTCAGCCTCTATGACTAACCTTCACTCTGTGTCTATTGATGACATTTTGTCAAGCAGCCACCTGGGCTTCGGTACATACCTTTACAGCCCACTACTGTCTAGATAAAGCCTCCCATCAGGATGCCTTCTTTGGCCAGGCTGTTTTTCAAAATCTCTTTCAAACGTAATACAACTCCTACCCACCAACCCTGGTAGGATGCCAGAGATCCATGGGAGGAAGCATGGCCCACCTCACTATAGTTGGCTGCTTAATGGGGTCATCTCCCTGGCATCTTCAGCTAGGGAGTCCCCATATGTGAAGACTACATTCCTGCTTGTTCCTGGAGATAGCGTAGTTGCTCACCTGTAACAGGTGATCTCTGGGAACAACAGGAATTTAGTCTTCACAACCCACCCACCTCCCCTAGGAGTTGTCTCTCTATCTCTTTCCTCTCTCCCTCTATCCTTTCACTCAGCTACAGACTTAACTGAAGAGGGACAGTTGGAAAGGTGGGAAGGCAGCGCGCATGTGCTGAGGGATGCTCCCAAAAGCGTTCCTATTGGACGCTGGGGAGCGTTCCCGCGCAGACTCCGTCGGTACCGATGATACCCATATTTTATTTATTTATTTATTTATTTAGTGTTCTTTTATACCGCACTCTTTTTCATCAGCGCGGTTTACATTAAACAGAAATACTCATTGCAAGCAACAAACTGTGATGAGTTTACATATAACAGGAGAATTCAACTGGGAATTTAACTTTGGGAAAACTTTGTACATATTTGTAAAAAAATTTTTTTTTTAAAAACTTAGTACGTATTTGTAATGAACCTGTATACTTATGGAGACTTTATACATATTTGTGAAAAACCTATATACAGAGGATAGAATTTCTTAGTTACATCTTGAGTAAATAAGGTATTTGCAATTTTACTGTGCCTGTTAGAGGGATGATGATGTGCTTTGGAAATGCAGAATGAAGAGGTGGTGTTTATGGCTTTTCTGAAATGCTTGAGGTCAGTAATAGCTCTTATGTTGGGGGGTAGGTTGTTCCAACATCTGGGTGCATAGTATGCAAAGGCCCTGTCAGATGTTGAGTGTCTGCATTTTGTGGTCTCATGTGGTGTAACTAGTGTAATTGCCGCTGCTGACCTCCTGGATCTGATATTGGGAGTTGGATGGATGAGTTTTGAAATTGATGAAGGAGCTATAGTATTTATCGCTTTAAAGGTCATGAGAAGAGCTTTATATGCTATTCTGCAGTATATAGGGAGCCAGTGAAGCTCCATTAGGATGGGTGTTATGTGTTCGCCCTTTGATGCACCGTATAGCACCCGGGCAGCGGCATTCATGGCTAGTTGTAATGTATTTAGGGTATTTTTTGGGAGACCATGGAGTATTATGTTTGCATAGTCGAAGTGGGGTGTGACTATGGTTTGAAATATGGTTCTGAAGCTGTCTGGTTCCAGCATGTTTTTCAGATGGCGCAGAGTCCTTATTTTGAAATAAATGGTTTTCACAGTGCGGTTGATATGTTCTTTAAAATCCAGTCGCTGGTCAAGTATTACTCCAAGGTATTTTATGGAGGGCTTGATTGGGAGATCTGCGTCTCGTACTTTTAGGGTCTCAGGGGGTGAGAATGATCTGTTTTTTGTGACTATCAGAACTTCGGTTTTTTTGTAGTTTATGCGCATATTCTGGGTGAGGAGCCAGTCTGCTATTGCGTTAAAGCAATCTACTAGTGTTATCTACATATGTGAAGACTAAATTCCTGCTGTTCCCGGAAATCACCTGTTACAGGTGAATAACTACGCTTTCCATATAATGTTGAAGCTCAATTCTTTGTAAACCGCATTGATCCTTGGAACCACAGTATGTAAGAATAAATAAATTAAAAAATAAAATACCTAGATGAGAGACCACCTTGGAATAGCAGGGGCTTCAGAAGAAAGACCTGGCAATCTACTTCAGGTCAAACCCCCAGGGGATGAGCCAGTATCAACTCAACAACACACAACAACCACCCTATACAGTAGTGTACTGACAAGAGCACAGATGGGTCTGTCCTTCCTTCCACCTGTGTCACTGCTGCCCGGAATGCATGAAAGAAATACTGATGCTGTGAATGGCAAAGTTTTAAAGTAACCTTTGGGCCATGCTGGTCCCACAGAAGGTACAGCTCTGTTTCTCAGTTTTAGTTGTATTTTATTGGCTTATGTCATTTTCCACAAAAATCTATATTAAATTTGTGTTTTTCAATGTGCTCTGCTCTACAGCACATTGTTCTCAGCTGTCCTGCGACACAAGAGAACCCAATTTAGATAGCTTGCCGGCTTGGGTGTTAACAGATCCAAAAGACCAGTCAGGATCCGGGAATTCTTAAAGGGAAAACAACAAAGAGAACTAGAAATTAATTAGGGCCCTCACTATTGCAGATGAAGGGATAAATGTGTAGTCTGGTGTAGCTATTTCTTTGGTTCTATTGGATGGCCCCTTTTCTCTTAAGGGCAGCATGGATCACTGTCATATTTTGGCCAAGGACATAACACTGGTGGCTAGACCACACCCAAAGGAGTGCAACTGTGGCTGACATGGATACATTTTTTTCATTATTATGATTGAAAATAAAATAACATTCTCTATTTGTGGAAGACAATATCGAGAGTCTGGCGATTGAGGGGTAAATATTCTTTACTGATGCCTTTACGCTATAATCCTCATTTCAGTCTGGGGCTTAGTGATCCTTTATTTAGACATTGGGAGGGATTGGACTTGAACTCCTTGCTACAATTCTGCTCTGGAGAATGCGTGGCCTTTGCAGATTCTCAGGAGGAGTACAGGGGTTCCTCCCAGAGATTTGTATGGATAACTGCAAGTGCGACATTTATTTAGCTCTAGGGAGTGGGTGGAGTATGAGGGGAGGGGCTTTGGGATTTTGAGGTGCTATGCTGGTGCCCCCTCTCCCCCCTTAGCTAGAGAGAAAGCTATTTTTAAGATTTATAACATTCTGGTGAGAAAGGGAGACGGGAAGGCAAACTTCCAGAAGGCCTGGGAGGTGGATTTGAAAAGAAATCTAGAAAATAAACAATGGGAAAAGATATTTAAGAAAGTAGGTAAAGTATCAGTTTCTAGTTTAATAGTGGCACTCCACTATGTTTAGAGGGACTGTGGTAGTCAGGGAGATTTTATGTATATATAGTGGCATTGTCCCAGGATACAGATTTTTTTGAAGGCAGTAGAGGATTAGGTGAGACGGATGACTACAGGGCCTTGGTGGAAACTAGGGGGGAGGGCCTTTTGGGCAGGGGAGGAGAGAGGTGGCATGAGCTACGGGGTCACTTGCTGGCTATGCATGAAAACTGAGCAAGGTGTGAAATTGCATTGTATTGGAAATGCAACCAGGACCCCGCCCTGCTATCGTGGTGGCTGCGGATGCAAAGAGTTTTGCTCAAGGAACAGCTTACTGCCTTGCAATTGGCACATGTACCTTTGTTTCAAAAAATATGCGGGCCCTTTGCAAATTGTGTTGTGCCTAATGAAGAGCTGTTGTAGTGCTTAAGGGGGGGGAGGAGGGGGATTTTGTACAAACACTGTATTTGCCTTTCTACAAACTGCCAAAATCTTGTCTTTTTAATGCCATTTTTCATATTACCAGCGATTTATAGTCTTTCATATGCCATCATGGATCACAGAGGTAATTTGTCTTATAAAATGTTGGGTCAAAACTAGTATCAAAGTATACTACTGCTTTTTGCTGTGTTATAGGATATGTGATTTTGTATTATCTTTGTTTTATCTTTTAATTGTATACTGATTTTTAAACTTTGTATTGTTCTATCATTTGTTGTACCTTGTCTTCAGTTTTGTGGACAAGACGGGCAAGAAGAATAAATGAGAATGCGATTGGTAATTTGAATGCACGAAGACATTAAAAAAAAGTGTCTTTTTATTAAATAAGGAAGCCACAACAGTATGTCAAAATCTCTGTATTTCCATCATGGGTGAAGGTCGCTAGCTGGTAGTCTGCGGTAATCCCTTTTTCAGCAAAGCTGTTAAGTAACTTCCCAAATCTTCATCCTGAACATGGACCATTGCAAGAACAGAGTTTTTACAAACTATTTTGTTACATTCGCTCTAGTTTCTCAGTGTTTAAGCCTTGCAAGCATTAACATGTCTGTCAACAAGCAAAGAAATCCCTCTGCAGCCAATACACAAACAACATTTCTGTAAGAAAACCCTGCACCCAATCCCTTCAACAGGCTGGGGAGGGGAACTGAGTAAGCAGAGTATATGGTGCAGGTGGCACTTAATTTGGGGCTTTAGCTCATACTTTCTCCTTGCTAGCTCAAGATGAGTTTCATGCAGGTATAGTATGATGGTTCCTATTTCAGAAGTGGTTTGGAGGAGAATTCTGTCAGCGCTGCAGTGGGGCAGAGTGAGACTTTATACATCAGTTTCAAGAAACATGGGGACTCTGGGGGGGCACTGAGAGCACACCAGAGTCCTAGCGACAGCATACAAGGTGCAAAGCAACACCGAATGACAGATCTAAGGCAGCTGTTATATAGAAAAATCAAACTATAGTTTTAGTAATTCTAAGGATGTCTTTGAAGGTCAGGTTATTGGTAAGAGACATAACAGTAATGGCAACACTGCATTCAGGCAATTACTTATTTACAAAACTGGTTTCACTGGTGACAGCCAGAAAAGGAAGAGGATCCACCCATCACACAAGCACCCTAGGAAAAGGGTAAAGCTTAGGCTCACCTGATAAGTCCAGGAGACCAGCAGAACCTTTGTTCCTGGATCCTCAGAATGTGCCGTAGCTTGGATCAGGATAGATTCCACCATCACAGAGCCATCAGGGAGGTGCTGAACAGAACGATCCTTAAGCAGACTGGAGGTAAATTACAGAGATCTCAAGCTCATCATCATCATCATAAACACAAGCAAACGATTTTTAAGATTTTACTTTTCACTATGTGAACTGCAATTTGAACAATAAAAGTGAAGGACTGACGGACACTTTCATTAATGTAACAGAGCATTGCAAATGATAATTATTAAGCTGGCACTGACGAGGTATAGAACTTAGCAAGAGGGAAGAGGCAGCTGACGTTTTCCACCCACCTGCGCATAATCAGTTCTGCCCAGGTGCAGCTGTTTCTTACTGCACCTGGAAGAGAAATGTTGGGGGGAGGGGGGTAGAGGAGCTCTTAGTACTGGGATAATTTGGGGAATTAGTGCTGGACTTTTAAGCCTAACCTAGACATCCTTTCCCAAGCCTTCTGTGCTAAAGAGAGTGTGTGTTTATATACCTCTTGAGGTGGTTGTAAATCCTCAGCACAGTCTCCTGTTCCTTGTGAGTATCTTGAATATGGACGCGGCAGGTGAATCGTAGCTGGTGCTCTCCAAGTCCCATCTCCTTCAATGCTTGCTCAGAAGAGACCAAGCGGAAGCTCTGCCAGGGAGGAAGCAGCAGAAGACTAAGTCCAGTCCTGTTAGACTTCAGGGAACACCTAAACTCAGATAAGATCCCGGAAAGTACTCAAATAGAAAAAGAGAGACCAGGCATGAAATCATAATACCACACAACACATCTACCTTTCCGTTCAGTTCCCCTGGCCAGCCAGTCTCTCTGTTTATTGTTTATGTTTTTATGTTTATTAAAAGATTTATTATACCGCCCAAGACCAAAGGTATCTGAGTGGTTTACAATAAAATTAAAATAATTTAAAAAACTTAAAAATAGACTGCTAAGGAGGAAAGGAACGCCATTAAAAATAGGAAAGACTAGAGAAAAGGCAGAGAAAAGCGACAGAGCACACATCAGCAGGAGGAGGGAGAGGGAGACATAACTGTGGGTGGGAGGTTAAACGCCAGACAAAAGAGATGGGTTTTGAGTTGCGCTTTGAAAGACTGGAAAGACTCTTCTGCACGGAGGAAAGGGGGGAGCGAATTCCAAAGTTTAGGGCCCAAGAAGTAAAAAGCAGAGGAACGGGTAGATTCAAGGTGAGCCTGGGAGGGAGAAGGGGGGGACAACCGGTTTGTGTGAATGGAGCGGAGCAAACGATGAGAAGTGCGGAAATGGATCTGATCAGCAAGATAGAGAGGGATGTAATGTTACAGTAATCATCCTGTCCACACTTGCCACAACACCACTGCTTCACAGAGCACACAGATAGCACCTCAATGATACTGCACACACGCAGTGAAAGTGTTAGGGTGGCTGCTTTGCTCATTTGAAGTTGCCAAGGGTACGGCTTGGGACTTACATGGTCTTTCATAATAAGGGTGCCATGCATCAGTTTAGGCTTCTTGCTGTCCGAAAGGAGCCCTGTCATGGGAGAAGGACATGAAGACCAGAGTGAACGCACTGCACAGTTACAGAAAACAAGCTGCTTCCAACCCACTGTAAGGCTTTGTCTGCAGAGAAAAATCAATGCCTTTCTATAGGTAATCTGAGTGAGGAATGAAACTGGCTTCTTCCTCCTTCTGCCTTCATCCATCAGACTTACCTAGGGTCGTCTCTCTTTTCAGCAGTCCAAGAGAAATGTCCACAGGGATATTGGGAGTGGTGACCAAGGTTATGGTTTCCCCATTGGCAGGCATGGAACAGTTAATATCTGCTCGAAGATTAAACAAAGACACCATTAGTGATACATTTCTCACAAAAAAATAATACAAACATCACTTTGCATATGCAATTGGGTTTCATGACCCAACATAGACAATATATATTGATGCCCTCAAAATTTCTCCATAGTGGACTGGCCCGATGGAAACAGAAGGCCCCCAGTTCAATCCCTAAGTTGGGTCTTCCATTCCCCAGGTTTGCTAAGGCTGAGGATGCAGTTTACTTCCCTTGGTGGGGGGAGGAGATAGCATGGTGTATGACTGTCACTGAAATAACTAGACTAGATACACTGTAGAGGAGCAATAGAGGGAAAATCGCTGGAAACTTACAAATAAAGGGCTCATGGTGCTGGATCCCAGCCCGGATTCTTAATGGGCTAGAAGCTCAAAGGAGCAGGAAGAAACTACCAGATTCAAAACAAAATTCCTTCATAGCACTTAGAAGTCTCAACTATTGACTGGTATCATGGTAAGAAGCTCCTAGCTAAGTCCCTCCACCACTAGCCTAAAGCTGCTGAATACAGTCAGGTCTGTAAGAACAGGAAACCGTTTTTTGTTTTTGTTTCATGCATCTACTGAACCAGGAAATGCAAGATAATTTATAACCAACAGTAGATACAGCAGTGAATGAAGATCACTTCCTCTGCACAAATCAGATACTGCGAATGCCTTGTAGCGCTTTATAAATGTTTAGTAGTAGTAGTAGATACTCTCAGTCTCCAGGATCCTGCTCTCATGTGGCTGTGGTGCTGGGTATTCATGGTTTCCTTATATGCTTAATTTTTCTTTTTGGATAGGATGGGGCGGGAGCATCATATTTGCCAATATACCATGCTCACACTTATCGGCAGTTACTTAAGCTTGCTAGGGTTTCACCAGTCCCTTCCCTCTTTGCCCATCACAATGAGATCAAGGGCACATACGAAACTCTTGCTCAATTTTCTGCTTCAGGAACTCCATCTTCTTCGCCTCTCCATGCACCAGGAGCACGTTGTGCGGCTCTGCCTGGCGGATTAACTGCATGATTCCCTTGGCATCAGCATGGGCGCTGAAGGACATGTATTCCACCTGCATCTTCACCTCCAGCTAAGCCAAGAAGAGAGGGAGAGGGATGGAAACAGCATTAGAGGCTGACATGAGCCCCACTCCATCCAGTTTTATAAACCAAATTTCTACCATGGATATCCTTGCACTAATGCCATATCACCTTTCCACCTCTAAATCAAATCGACACCATACCAGAGCAAACAAACTTTTTAAGCTATACCATTTAATCAGTTTTGAATAATTTAAAGTTTTGGGGATATCAAAATCATGCCACAAGTTTACTAATATAAGCTCTTTCCAAATTTGGCATAGTAGCATGATTCTGAACATACTGGGCAGAAAACCAAAATGTATGTTGCTATATTTGCACTGTGGTTAATGCAAATCATTTATGGAATTCCAATCTGTCCTGGATTCTTTACTTAATGCAAAAGAGTGAAGGAGAGGTGAATCTTTGGAATAAAGAAGGTTAAATTAGGCCTTACCTGCTAATTTTCTTTCCTTTAGTCCCTCTAGTCCAGTCTCCTGGGTTCTGCCCCCCCCCCCCTCCAGCAGATGGAGACTGAGCATGCTAGCTTATGGTGATGTCACAATACAAAGGAGGAAGAGCACCCCCCCCCCAGCAGTATATCAAATCTAAATGAACATAAACATATTCCACTATTAAAGCAGTCCTAGAGAAACTGAAACCGTGACACAGCAAAACCACTGGACATCTGAACCACTAATTACACTAACAACCACCTCCCTCAAGGAGATGTGGTGACTGACGCTGCAGCCCAAGGACCAAGGCCGCCCCAAAAACCTCAGAACTAAATATACAGGACCTGAAACCAACTACCCCAAACCAGTCAAAGAACAAACCCGAAATTCACAACTCTGCTGACACACTGCACCGGGCTTGCCAAAATCAGAAACCCCAGGGAGGTTCTGGACTGGACTGAAGGAACTAAAGAAAAGAAAATTAGCAGGTAAGAGCTAATTTCACTTTCCATAGTGTCCCTCTAGTCTAGTTCAGACTCCTGGGATGTACCAGAGCACTGAGAGGGGCCTCAGGCAGAGGTTGTGCCCGTGTGGAACCGTCAAGCCCGGCCTGCAACACCCGAGTACCAAACAACGCCTCCAAATGCGCGTGAACATCCAAGCAAAAGCGCTGTGCAAAAATATGCAGCGATGCCCAAGTCTCTGCTTTACAAATATCCACTGGGTGCACCAGACCAAACGCCACCTACGCCCCGGTCAAGTGAGCCTGCAATCCCACGGGAATGAGCTTGCGTCACAGTATGTAAGCTGAGACAATTGCCTCCTTCACTCATCTAGCGATTGAAGCCTTCGAGGCTGCTTCTCCTTTGCGGGTACCCCCACACAGGACAAAGAGGCACTACATTTTCTGAAAGGGCGCCATCTGTTTTGAGTAAGAACGGAGCACCTTCTGCACATCCAAAATGCTGTCACCACCTTAGATAAAAAAGGATGGCACCATCCACAAAATTACTCTGTCCTTGCTTAGAACGAGATAAGGCTCCTTACATGAGAGCGCCTGAAGCTCCAAAATTCGCCGAGTGGAGCAAATGACCACGAGGAAGACATAGAAACATGATGACAGAAAAAGACCACATGGCCTATCTAGTCTAGACTACCTTAAGGGTCAAATCTTTAAAAGACACTGCTACCAAGGGCTCAAACAGAGCACCCGAAGGGGCCAGCAGCACCAAATTCAGATCCCAGGTAAGCATCACTGGCCTCAGAGACAGTCGCAGTTGTTTCACCACCCTGCGAAACCGTACCACATCCGCATGTCCCGCCAGAGACATCCCCTGGATACGCCCATGACAGCATGCAAGGGAAGCCACCTGAACATGAGAGAGTTAAGGGCTAGCCTCTTGTCCATGCCCGCCTGCAGAAAGGCCAAAATGTTTGGAATCACCACCTTCAACGCTGAAACTCGTGCTCTTCACACCAAGCCTAAAAAAACACACCATACTCGCACATACACTAGTGACAGAGTGCTGGTGTGCTTTCAGCAATATGACCTGCTCAAAGTAACCTCTCCTTAGGCATGCCTTTTCAAGAGCCAAGCCATAAGCAAGCACCGACCCACCTGTGGCATCCATATGGGCTGCTGACTCAACAGATCGGGCCTGACTGGCAAACACCACGGCCTGTTCACTGCTACCTGAACCACGTACCATGTTCTCAGAGGCCAATCCGGGGTACCAGCACCACTAACCCCCAGTGGGCTTTGATGCATTGTACTAACCAACCTATTAGAGGCCAAGGCGGAAACATGTAGAAGAGACCCTCTGGCGCCAACACATCTAATCCCTTGGACATGAGTTCTCTGCAGCGACTGAAAAAGCTCAGTGCCTTGGCATTCACTGACGACACCATCAAGTCTATCACCGGAGTCCCCCAGCGCCGAATCAGGTCGCGGAACATAGACTCCTCCAAGGATCATTCCTTCGGTTCTCCAGGACCAAGCAGGAAGTCAGTCCTCACTTATGGGTGACGTCGGCGCCGACGGAGCCCTCGCGGAGCAATTTTCCCCAGCTTTCAAAGAAAGCCTTTGGGAATTGCAGCGCGCATGCGCGGTCCCCTTCCCGCCCAAGGGTGCCATCTTAGCCAGTCTTCTTTTTTCCGCGGAGCCCTACAGACGTACCCGTCGTGTCCCCGCGAAAAAGTTGATTTTTCTTTAGAATTACTCTTTTTTTCCATTCGGTTCGACGCCGGTCTTTTTCCCGCCCGGACTCGCGACGCCGGTCACGAGTCCTCTTCTTATTTTTCGGTTTTTCTGACTTAGTCAGTTTTCGTTTCGGTTTTTCCATGGCAGCCCGGTCCTTTGACCTCGCCGGGGCCCTTTTTCCCCCGATGGCTGCCAGTGGTTTCAAGCGGTGTGGTCAGTGTGACCGAAATATGTCACTAACTGACACACACGACAATTGCCTCCGCTGTCTGGGCCCGGATCATGAAGAAATGATCTGTGGGCCTTGTGGCAAACTATCCTCCAAAGCGTTGAGAAGTCGGCGGCATCAGCGGGATAGAATCTTCGCTGACCCCAGCCGTACCCGGACCTCGTCGGAGGCCTCCGCGTCCAGGGGTTCCAGCTCGGACCGTCGCCGGAGTTCCTCCGACAGGGGTTCTCCCTCCGGGGACCATCGACGGAAGGTGAAACCCGCGAGGGCGGCGTCGGTGGACGCTCCTGGCTCCGCGAGGGCCAGGTCGCATAGCCCCGATAGCCGCCCCGGGTCCTTGGAGAAGGAGCACCTCATGAAGCGACCTCGCCTGGAGTCGGAGCTGCCTGCTCGGGTAAGTCCTGTGGTCCTTCTGGACTCGCCTCCGCGACAGCCGACGTCGGGCCCGACGCCGTCGGGGCCCGAGTCGGGGGCTGCTGGGTCACCTGAGCTCGGACTCAGGTTGACGGCCTTGGAGAGCAGACTGTCTGCCTTCATGGACCAGCAGCGGGCACTGCTCGCTGGCTTCGCTGGCGCCGCTGCCCCGACCGCCGGGACGTCGACGTCTAAGTCGACCCCGGAGACCGAGCCGATCCTCGAGTCGATGCGAACTCGAGTCGATCCTCGGTCGAGGTCGCCCTCGGCCTCCCGTTCGGGACCGAGGTCGCCGACGCCGACTCCCTCGGCGTCGGGGCGGCAGGCGCCGCGCCCTGCCCGGGCCGACCCCACCGAGTCCTCGTCGGAGTCGGTCTGGGAGTCTGAAGAGGAAGAGTCGCCTGATTCTTTTCAGACTCGGTGTGTCCCCTCGGACTCACCTGAGTCCGAACCTCGGAAGCAGTCCCCCCCGGAGGATGCCCGGTTCTCGGACTTCGTCAGGGATATGGCCAAGGCTTTGGCCTTCCCTGCGGACCCCGAGGAGGAGCCTCGAGCCGAAGAGCTCGACGCCCTCCAGTATGACTCTCCGCCAGGGAACACTTTACTGTACCGGTTCCTCCCATGCTGGAACGACTACTCTTCCGCATGTGGGAGAGTCCGGCCACCTCGCCGGTCCTGAGCAAGCGGGTCGATTCTATCTATCGAGTCCGCAAGAGCCCTGGCTTCCAAAAAGCACAGCTACCACACCATTCCATGGTAGTGGAATCGGCCATGCATCGTCTTAAGAGCCAGAAGATGCACTCCTCGGTGCCTCCTGGCAGGGAGGCCCGTAACCTGGATGGCCTTGGTAAGAAGTGTTTCCAGGGCTCTATGCTCGCATGTCGTGTCCAGACCTACCAGCTATACATGGGCATGTATCTCCGAGACCTGGCTAAAGAGCTAGCCGGCTTCTCCGCTGGTTTGTCCGAGGAACCCTTGCGGAGGTTCCTGGCCTTGTCCGCTGGCATTCGGGAATGCTCAAAATTCATGTCCCGAGCAGCCTATGATGGCTTTGAAGCATCGGCTCGAGTGGCCGCAGCCGGCATCGGTGCCCGCCGACAGGCTTGGCTTCAGTCGTCTGACCTTGAGCCCTGGGTGCAGGACAAGTTGGTCGATGTCCCTTGCCGAGGCGAAAACCTCTTTGGCAAGCCCATGGCTGATAAGGCTGCACAAATTGAGACAGAGACTCTCACCAGGACTAGGCTTTCTAGGAAGACCTCCGCCCCTTCCCAGAAAAAGAAGGGCTCGGGAAAGAAGTCCTTTTACCCGAGGAAGGCGGCTGCCTACAAACAATACCCCCACTATCAGGCCCCTGCAGCTCCCCAACAGGGCCAGCAGGCCAAGGGACGGGGTAACGGGTCCCGTAGGCAGCAAGCCCCCAAGCCTGCACCACCAGCCCCTGCTCCGCAGGGTGGGGGTTTTTGACTCCTTAAGCATAGCCTCTCCCCCCCCGCTGGTTCCTCCCAGCACCGGAGGCCGGCTGGTTCACTTCGCCCACAGGTGGTCCAGCATCACCTCAGATGCCTGGGTGCTTCAAGTCGTGCGAGAAGGCTATCTTCTCCACTTCCACCAGGTCCCTCCCTCCTATTTTCCGGGAGAACCTCCACGACCCCCTCTGCACAGGGAGTTACTCCTTCAGGAGTTAGCAGGTCTTCTACAGGATCAGGCGGTGGAACCGGTGCCCCACCACCTGAAAGGTCAAGGCTTTTATTCCAGGTATTTTCTAATACCAAAAAGAACAGGAGGCCTCAGACCCATCCTGGACTTGCGCAACCTCAACAAGTTCCTCGTGCGGGAGAAGTTCAAGATGCTTACCCTTGGAATCCTTCTGCCCTACCTCCAGCAGGGAGATTGGCTATGCTCCTTGGATCTAAAGGATGCCTACACGCACATCCTCATCCACCCAAGCCACCGCCAATACCTAAGGTTTGTGGTGGCAGGAAATCATTACCAGTACAGAGTACTACCCTTTGGCCTGTCCTCCGCACCGCGAGTCTTCACAAAATGTCTCGCGGTGGTGGCGGCCCATCTCCGGCTTCACGGCCTCTATGTCTTTCCGTACCTCGACGACTGGCTCATCAGAGCAGCGTCCGCTCTGGAGGTCACCAACGCCACGCGCCGCACGGTGACTCTTCTGCAGTACTTGGGCTTTGTTATAAACTTCGCAAAGTCCACTTTGCTCCCCTCACAGGATCTCGAGTTCATCGGCGCAAGGCTGCACACTCCTCAGGCACGAGCATACCTACCGCTCGACAGGGCTCAACGGCTCATGGACCTAGCCGACCGTTTTCGCAGCCAGCCCCTGGTCTCCGCCAGGCGCTTCCTGAGACTACTCGGCCATATGGCTTCCACCGTCCATGTGACCCCCAATGCCCGCCTGAATATGCGGCCTGCTCAATGGTGTCTCCGCCGGCAGTGGCGACAAGCCACAGGCGGCCTAGCAGACCTAGTGCGCGTCTCCGAGCCGCTGATCTCGTCTCTCCGGTGGTGGCTTCAGCGGCCGAACCTGATATTCGGCATGCCTTTCCAGTCACCTCAGCCGGCCCGGGTGCTGACAACAGATGCATCCCTCCTGGGCTGGGGAGCGCATTGCCAAGGGGCACGTACTCAGGGCCTCTGGACCACGTGGGAGTCTGCTCAGCAGATCAACTTCCTGGAGCTCAGGGCGATCCGCCTGGCTCTCAAGGCCTTCTCCCACCTGACTTCTCACCAGTCCGTCCTTGTCCAGACGGACAATCAAGTTGCCATGTTCTACGTGAACAAGCAGGGGGGCACGGGCTCCTTCCTCCTCTGCCGGGAGGCACAGAAGCTCTGCTCTTGGGCCGTCAGTCACGGCGTTCTCCTCAAGGCAGTTTATCTCCCAGGCCAAGAGAATTGCCTGGCGGACAAACTCAGCAGGATCCTCCAGCCGCACGAGTGGCGTCTGGATCCCTTGGTAGTTCAGAAGCTCTTTCTAAAGTGGGGCCTCCCCACGGTGGATCTCTTTGCCAGTCCTCACAACCGGCAACTTCCTCGCTTCTGCTCTCGTCAGCCACACCCACTTCGGGTTGCGGCGGACGCTTTTCTACTCTCATGGTCGGGGAGCCTTCTGTACGCTTTCCCTCCCATCCCGCTAGTCTCTCGGACTCTTTTCAAGGTCCTCCGAGACAAAGCCTTCATGATCCTGGTGGCCCCTCGCTGGCCCAGACAGCCGTGGTTTCCGCTCCTGCTGCAATTAGCGGTGGAGGATCCATTCCCTCTGGGGTTACAACTGGATCTCCTCACTCAGGATCGGGGGTCTCTGCTGCACCCCAACCTCAGATCTCTCAATCTAATGGCCTGGCTGCTGAGAGGGTAGTCCTTGCTCCCCTTCTCCTGCCGGCAGAGGTGGAAGAGGTCGTCCTAGCTTCTCGGCGACCTTCTACCCGCAAATGCTACGCCCTTAAATGGCGTCGCTTTTCCGTTTGGTGTACCCAACAGTCTCAGGATCCCTTCTCCTGCCCGGTGTCGGTGATCCTGCAGTACTTGCTATACCTCTCTAATCTGGGACTTAAGTCCAACTCCGTCAAAGTTCACCTCAGTGCTCTTTCAGCACATCATGTGCCGGTGGACGGCAGACCTCTTTCCAGCGACCCTCTTGTAGCGAGGTTTCTCCGAGGTCTCCTTCTACTTAAACCACCTCTGCGCCCGCCAGCACCTGACTGGGATCTGAATGTGGTTTTACAGCGGATCACCTGTCCGCCTTTTGAACCTATGGCTACCTGTTCTCTCCGTTTTCTTTCTTGGAAAACATTGTTCTTGATAGCCCTCACTTCCGCTAGACGTGTAAGTGAATTGCAGGCCCTCGTGTCTGATCCCCCTTACACTCGGTTCTACAAAAATAGGGTAGTCCTATGGACTCACCCAAAATTTCTTCCGAAAGTGGTCTCCCCCTTTCACATCAATCAGGAGGTGGTACTTCCAACCTTCTTTCCCAGACCACACTCCAGCCGAGCTGAAACGGTCCTCCATACCCTGGACTGTAGAAGGGCTTTGAACTTCTACCTTGACCGTACGCGGGAGCACCGTAAAGCTGCTCAGCTTTTTGTGTCTTTTGACCCCAATAAATTGGGACTCCCGGTCTCCAAGCGTACTCTGTCCATCTGGGTTGCGGACTGTATCTCTTGGGCTTATGGGGCAGCCGGACTCTCCTTGGAAGGTCGAGTCACGGCTCACTGCGTTCGGGCAAAGGCTACGTCAGTGGCTTACCTCCGCTCTGTTCCGCTGGCAGACATCTGCCGGGCCGCTACTTGGTCTTCGAGCCAGACTTTTGCGGTCCATTACTGTCTCGAGAGGGAGTCCCGCAGGGACAGTGCTTTCGGACAGGCAGTCCTCCGTAATCTCTTCGAGGTCTGAGCAACTCCTACCCTCCATCCCGGATGTGGGCTACCGGTGGGTAATAATTCAGCGAAGTTTCTTTCCTTCTGTGCTGCTGAGCTAGAGGGAGCTCATTTTTGTGCTTAGGGTCTCTGGTAGCCTTGAGCTTGGGAGTCCCATAAGTGAGGACTGACTTCCTGCTTGGTCCTGGAGAAAGCGTAGTTACTCACCTGTAACAGGTGTTCTCCAGGAGCAGCAGGAATCAGTCCTCACAACCCTCCCTCCTCCCCGTGGAGTTGCAATCATCTGCTTTAGTTTTTTGCAAATTTTATGCTGTCTTTTTTAGCTATGTCATCTGACTGGCTAAGATGGCACCCTTGGGCGGGAAGGGGACCGCGCATGCGCGCTGTAATTCCCAAAGGCTTTCTTTGAAAGCTGGGGAAAATTGCTCCGCGAGGGCTCCGTCGGCGCCGACGTCACCCATAAGTGAGGACTGATTCCTGCTGCTCCTGGAGAACACCTGTTACAGGTGAGTAACTACGCTATCTAGTTGATGCTGACTGAGAAAGCCCGCTTGTATGTTGTCCTCTCCTGCAACATAAGCTGCAGACAACTGCTAAAAGTTTGCCTCCACCCATTGATACAGCGGAGCCACCTCATCCGCAAGGATCAAGCTCCCTGCTGGTTTATGAATGCTACATGGTAGCATTGTCAGAAAAGGCTTGCACTGTCCGAATGCGCACGAGGGGCAGGAACTCCTGAAGCACTGGCCATACCACCTGCATCTCCAGATGATTGATTGACCACGTTGACTGTTCCCTATCCACTGGCCCTGAGTGACTTAGAAACAACGTGCCCCCCAGCCTGAGAGTCTGGCATCCACTGTCACCATTACCAATCCAGCGGTTCCAGCGGCATCCCTTTCAAAAGATGGGAGGAATCCAGACACCACTCCAGGCTGCTGCAGACCTCAAATGGGCAAAGCAGTTTTGCCAAGAGGGTGCGCCTCTGAGGTGACCAACGAAAGAGCAGGACCCTTTGTAGGGGATGTGTGTGTGCCCTCGCCCATGGCACAAGATCCAATGCCACCACCATGGAGCTTAACAACTGGAAGTAGGATTATGCGGACTGGCTGTGCTTCCTCAGGAAGCTGTGAATCTGAGTCCGCAGCTGCTTCTTCCGCTGTTCTGGGAGATACACCAACTTCAGGGTGGTATCAAAGCAAGCCCTCAGAAACATCTGGTTCAGGGAGGGCAAGATAGCTCTTGATTGTATTCACTACCCAGCCCAAGCTTGGGAGTGTTTCCAGTACCCTTTGCGTAGCCCAAACACTCTCTTCCTACGACTTTGCTCACACCAGCCAATCGTCCAGATAGGGGTGAACCAACACCCCATGGCTCCGCAGGGCAGGGCCAGCCCAAGGGCTTCTGCTGCCTCTCTGCGTGTGCTGAGCCGCGCTGCCCTCCCACTCTAGTGCTGAGCCATGCCGCAGTGCACTGCCGCCGCCCCCCTCCCCCGCTGCTACTGATTCCAGCGGTGGAGTCAAGAGGGTGATAGGTCATGTGTGCCAAAGCACATAGCCTACTGCGGGCTGCTACTACTGAGTTTAGCTGTCCCCCCCCCCCCCCCCGATTCCACTGCCGGAATCAGCGGCAGAGGGGGAGGGGTGACAGCACGCAGGCCATGTGTGCCGAAGATCCGAAAAAAGAGCAGTCACTCTTGCAGAAACACACAGCAAACAATGGAGCAAAGAGTCTTTAGCAGTAGGTATTAATAACTTTATTGTGGAACTACCCCAATGCGTTTCAGCATGTGCCTTCTTTAGGGGATTGTAGTCTCATTAAAAAAGATAAAACATAAAACAAGAATCAAAAGATAATCAATAGTAATAATGATAAAGTAAAACAGCACATAAAAGGAGATAAATGAATGTTAAAATTCATAAAATTCAGTAAAAATACAAAAGTAGTAACACAAAGGAAACCATATCAAATAGGACAGACGTTGAATGTTAAAATACACAAAAGAATGGTATTTTAACGATTAACATCTGTCCTATTTGATATGGTCTCTTTTATGCTATTTCTTTGTATATTTACTTGTTCCTGTTAGTATAGTTACCTTTTTAATTATTTATTTTTACTTATTTTTTGTTCACTATTTTTGTGTTCAACCATTTTTTGCACTTTTCAGGTTTTATTTGCTTTTAGGATAAGCATTATGAATTTTAACATTCATTTATCTCCATTTGTGTGCTGTTTTACTTTGTTACAATTGTTACTATTACAGTTGATTATCTTTGATTCTTGTTTTATGTTTTATCTTTTTTAATGGGGCTACAGCCCCGAGGAAGGCGCATGCTGAAACGTGTTGGGGTAGTTCCACAATAAAGTTATTAATCCCTACTGCTATAGACGCTTCGCTCTGTTGTTTGCCATGTGTGCCAAAGTACATGGCCTGCCGCCCTAGGCAGCTGCCTAATCCACCTAGTGGACGGGCCGGTTCTACCACAGTGACGCTACTACTACCACCATAATCTTTGTAAACATTTGAGGGGTCATCACAAGGCCGAACGGCAGGGCTTGAAACTAGAAGTGGCCCATGGGGACTACAAACCTGAAGTATTTCTGATGGTCTGGCTAGATGGGCACATGCAGGTAGGCCTCCATCAAATTCAGAGCTGTCAAAAACTCTCCCTGATGTACGATCACTATGACCAACCGCAATGTCTCCATTCGGAAATGTGTCATTCGCAATGTCCGATTGACATGCTTGAAGTTGAGAATGGGCCAAAAGGATTCTTCTTTTCTTGGGAACCATGAAATATATCAAGTATCAACCTTGACCTAACTGGTCTAGGGGACCGGTACTATGGCCTCTGTGAAGGGACTGCCAAACTCAAGGTGTAACCTTCACGGATGACCTCCTCATTTGGATCCAGGCAGAATAAAACCATCAAAGACAACCCCTGACCGGCACAACCTCTACCTGAGCCCCTCTCAGTGCCTTCTTCGTACCAGCCCTAGAGCCAGAAGAGAACTCCTGACCAGATCCCCTGCCCCCTTGAAAGAATTGTCCCCAGGAAGGGTTACGAGGCTGCTGATAGGGGGCAAAACACGACGCCTGGCATCCCGAGCCTGAACTATGAGACTTATGAGAAGAGACTTGAAGACCTAATAAGTAAACTCTGAAGGAGAGGAGGGACAGGGGAGATATGATCCAGACCTTTAAATACTTAAAGAGTATTAATGAACAAACAAACCTCTTCTAAAGACGGGGAAGATGTAAAACTAGAGGGCATAACATGAAGCTGCAAGGGGATAAACTGAAAGGCAATGTCAGGAAATACTTTTTCACTGAAAGGGTGGTGGATACTTGGAATGCCCTCCCGATGGAAATGGTGGGGGCAAATACAGTGACAGAATTCAAAATGGCAGACACAATGGATCCCTTTATAGCAACAGGACAAAATCAAAACAAACATAATCTCTTATATCTCAACAAATAGGGGCAACCTACCTGGAGCACTGGTTACACCCCTAAACAAAGGCATGGAGAGGGGTGACATGCAGGGAGCAGCAGGTGCACCTACTTTTGTCGCCTTGCTGAGCAGACTAGATGGACCATACTAGTCTTTATCTGCCGTCATATACTATGACCTCTGGAGGGTGGCATCACCTTGGTGGCCTTCGGCTTATTCTCCACCAGCTTGGCCAGCTTGAACTCACCCAAATCTTTAACCAACTTCTCCAAAGCTTCCCCAAAAAGGAGCTTACCTCAGAAAGGCAACTTACTCAAGCGATGCTTGGAAGTTACACTGGCCGACCAGTTCTGCAACCACAGCATCTGGCAGCACAGCCATGGTTCCTACATCCATGCCAGACAGAGCCTGTGACCATCTCGGGCAGGCTCTAGCCACATAAGCCCCCCCACACCTGCAGGGTCATGGCATTGACCTCAAACACCTGTTTCAACGTCATCGCCAACATTTTATCTTGCGGATCCTTCAGAGTCGCTCCATCTTCCACTAGAATGGTGGACATCTTAGTCACTGCTGCCACGAGTGCGTCCACCTTGGGCAGCTTGAGAAGAACTCTCTCACTCGCTGGAATGGGATAGAGGCATTGCATAGTAAACCCTCTGTGCAACCCGGCCTTGGGTGCTTTCCACTCCAAATCAATTATTTGTTTGAGTGCTCTATAAACCAAAAAAGCCGTTTCTGAGACTTTAATGCCCTGCAGAAGAGGATCCTCCAGAGGAGGATCGGTGGACAGAGTCTGGAGGGTCAAATTTAAAGCTGCCAAGGAGTGAATAATCAGAGCCATGAGCTCTTCCCGGCGGAAAACCCGGACTATACTCGGATCCTCCCCAGAGGGAACACCTCGTCCTCCACCAGTGCCAAAGGACCCTCCAATGGATCCTCCAATGCCAGCAACTGCTCAGACCTCTTATCCTCCTCTGGAGCTTCTCCCCCAGGAGGGCCATCTCCTAAAACTCCCAGCTGCAAGGCAGCCCCCACAGCCTGCCTTCACTGAGCTGGCACTGCAGTAATTCTCTTCTGTGACTCCCCCAGGCTTTGTCTCAGTACATACACCTGGTGAAGCACCAAAATGAAGTCTGAGTTAAAAGGAGAGTATCCTCCCACATACCCAAGGGGTTAAAAGGCATTCCTCCATGGCACATGAGCACCATCCTGCCTTGCTGCTGGCAACAAAATGTCTGACCACACAGAGGACATAATGGCCATGGTTCCTGCCAAAACCACAGGAACTGCTGCTGAAGGCCCTGAATCTACCACCTAATTTATTGATGTTGTATCTGTTCCTGCCACTATGGGTGGAAACCAGGATATCCCGCTAACTTTGGAGATCAACGAAGACTGTCACCTGCAGCCCGATCTTCAGCCTCGCAGGCCCTGCAGCAGCCCAAGGCAGACAGGTGGTTACGCCTACTGCTGCAGGCCACAGAGAACCTTCCCTCCAGGCATGCCGAATGCGGGAACCAGACACCAACATGAACTGCCCTCGACCCGCGCTCCAGAAAGAGTCAACTAACCCCCGAAGAGAGAACAAAAGGCAGCCCTCACCAACTACGCTACAGCGAAAGTACTGCCGCTGCTTCCGACCTGCCAGCCGCCGGCTCTAGGAAATTTAAAGTGGCAGGAGCCCTCGAACCTCCACACCACCAAATGTTATAGAGGCTTCAGGGAACGTCTGATTTAATGAAGGAGCTTTAGACTACGATGCCCTGCTCCCCCTCCCCCCCCAAGGTCCTGCAGCAGACTAAATGGCATTGGGCCTTTGGGGCAGACCAAGCCATCACAAGTTGTAGGAACAACCCAAGCAGCTGCAACTTTACCAGAGGAATACCAGTGCTAAGGGAAACAACCCCCTTCTTTTTTAACCCTATAGACAATCAAAGCTCCTCCAGTGTAGCTCAGGCTACACAGAGTTCTGTCCCATCTGCTGGAGACTGAGGATACTGGTTTGGTGGGACGGGTGCTCTGCCTCCAGTGTATTGCGGTATCACCACAAGCTAGCATGCTCAGTCTCCATCTGTTAGAGGAGGGACAGAACCCAGAAGTCTAAACTGGAGAGAAGGGACGCTATGGAATGTAAAGATATAGGTGTTTATATTTACATATAAAGAGGCAGAAAGCATTCACTCTCCTTGCATGGGGAGAGTCCATATCATAGAAAGCACAGCTGGACCAATCCCCACCCCTCGCCATCTAATGATCTTTTCTTTTTCTATGCATTTTAATGAAGTTCTCTTCTTTTTTCTTATTTATTTTTAAGTAGACTGCTTTGTACTTATTTGTAGAAAAGCGGTATATAAAATTTGATCAAACCGTAACACCAGACCTTACCCACTTGGGAGCTAATTTTCCAAAAGGTATGTATGTTAAAGTCCCAAAACATTGCTTATTTTAAGAAGCTGCTTATGTGCCTCTATAAAATTGTCTCTCAAAACTAGCCCACATAACACACCAAGGCCTAGACACAAACTTCCGCCTGCTCTGAAGGTGCCAGTATGTGTATGCACACCCGCATATTTTATAAACTAGACAAATACATTGCAGCTCCAGCCCTCTTCTGCCCAAACTATTTCCCTCTCCCCTCCCCCCCCCCGGAACACCCATGCGCAACTTGCATAAAAGTATGTACGATCTTTTGGTGTATGTACATTTTATGCGTGTATACCTGCACACAATTTTATAAGAGTACCTTGCATGTAAAATGGGTTTTACACATGGGAAAAGCTTTAAGCCATCTTCATAATTTGCAGATTCAAACATGCAAATCACCTCCACATCCAAGCGGCAGTTTTAGAAAGGCTGAGTTTTACACATGTCCGCCCAATAACATTAATGCTACACCGGCGACATGGTGGAGGGGTGTCCAGGGCAGGCTAAGAAAGATCCATATCCATTCAGATTTCACAACATACCTGCCGCCCGGCATGAACAGTCATGTCAAAAGTACTCATTTCTGCCAGCTGTCACTAGTAGAGGATACTAGGGGAATATCCTCTCAGTACCCCAATAATTTTCTCCTCTCAAAGATGAATACCAAGAACATATCAAGGCTTCTCTATTTACTGCTGTACGTCTCCATTTGCAAAATGGCCGGCCTGTATGTGGATGTGATAACATACCCACAAGCAGGTTCTCAATGTAGCTGGGTCCTCCCACGTCCATGTTTTACACGTGCACATGTCTGAAACTACCCATCTCCCTGCACATCCCTGTTTTATAGTACAATAATGGAGGACAGGTTGATTTTCAAATGCATTTACTCGTATCTGCCTTCTCTACTGCCCCTCCTATGGAATGTGAGATGTTTTGCCGTGAACATCCCAGGGCATACCTAAAGAGCCTATCTAAAAGGTGCTTTCACAGGTACAGAAGACGCCTCAGTGGACTGGCAAAGGGATACTAGTTCTGCAGGATTATTGACTCCCTTTGGATTGAAGGAGACAAGTAACTGAGCCAAACACAAGGAAACTGGGAAGAACGAACCAGTCTTCTTTCAAACCCAACTAACTATTGACCTTTGTGCTGATATGAAACCTGTATGGGTTAGCACTTACAAACTCAGCACTACCCAAAAGCTGTGGCATGAGTTAGGTCAGTCCAAGTCCCAAGAGATAGGTGATTAAAGGCGTTATTTCACTTGGCACTACCTGATTCCCCCCATTCTTCACAGTCCCACTTTTAGAGTCAAAGTGCACCAATCATTAAGTAGAAGCTTAAGAAACGCAGTAGGACGCTCTCACCGTTTGTCTTCCTTCCATTTCTAACTTGCGCTGGCCGCTCAAGATTTTATGGCCCACAGTCCCTTGCACGCAGTAGCCAGGCATAATGACCTGTCAAGGAAACCATAGAAGGGTAATTTTATAATAAGACACCCATCCCAAAAAGATTCCTATTTAATAAAGGCAACATAGGATCTTATGGGCCTCTATAAAATAGGGTCTCAGAATGAGCCCCAGTAGACATATGTACAAATTTGCACCTGCTCCAAAGAAGGTATCAACATGTGCGTATACTCGCATATTTTATAAGATACATGGATTCATTGAAGCCACTCCCCAGGAATGTCTATGCATGGCATGGGTATAAATACACATCATCTTGTTAGTACATGTACTCATATATGTATATTCAGCTGTGCAATTTTGTAAAATCCCTTTTCTGCATGGAAACAATTGGGGAAAGCTTGCAGAACATGGCTCAAGGAATTCTTTTCAACATCTCTGTGGATATGTATGGGTGTGCGCATGCCCACAGTA